>OZ026520.1:31500341-32163119 GCA_964019695.1 Loripinus fragilis
TGGAATTCCTACCTCAAAGAATATAGGAGATATGCATCGGACACGAAGCGGAACGGACGGACACACGAACGGACGGACGGACGGACGGACAGTGCGATTACTATATGCCTCCCAAAGTTCCTTTGGGGGCATAAAAATAGCACAAGATGAAAAAGAGCATCTTAAAAAATACAAGAGACGAAAAAAGTAGCATCTTAAAACAATATATAAAAGATGAAAAAAGACCATCTTTCAAAAAAACATGGTGAAGAAAAGTGATTGTTCATATGATAACATCTTTGTATGATCTTTGTGTAAATCTCCAATATGTCCTCAGGGTAATCCATTAATCAATTTTTCTCTAAGTTACAATTCTGACTCTGTCAGAAGTTTACTGTATTTTGCCATGTATTTGATATGTATTTGTTGTCATGCTGGTATTTATCATACCAGAGTGATGTTCAGTCAGGCTGGTGTATATAATATACCAGAGTGACTTATAGTATACCAGAGTGATACTTTGTCAGGCTGGTTTATGGTATACCACAGTGATATTGTCATGCTTGTGCATGCAGTGCACATGTGTGATGTTGATTATAATATTCGCATAGCTTTAGCAGATTCTGTGTTTGACTTTTAGAAGATAGGATAACTTTTGATAACTGGTAACCTAACAAATCGCGGCATATGTCCCCACATTTGTATTGTATTGTCCCTGCACCGATGATTGATAACGTGTAGTGGCTATATGACTGGAGAGAATCCTGTTTACTGATTGGCCCAATTTGTCTTCATAAATCTCTATATCTACCTCAAAACTGGTCTAAACTGGCTCAGAAGGTGATATAGGATGAAATCCAGCTCAAACTAGTTTCCAGAAGTTAATATTTTTGACACTTCTGCAATATCGCCCTCTAGAGAGCTAAAAATAGCATGATGAGTATAAAACTAGCATGTGCTGCATGAAATTGACATGATTTGCTGTTTCACATCCCAACAGGTAAACTAAAGACTTTCATGAATTTTAACAACTGTTTTGTTATGTTTGGTTTGTTCATTTATCTTTGTTTGAATTAACAAAATGTAAAAAAAAGTTTTATGATTAAATTTTACATTCCACACTTAGAGAATTAATATGCATTTCAAATGGCAAAATACTACATTAAAATATTTTAATAACAGTTGATAAAACTTGTAAGAAAGTCCTTAGGTTGAAGCTTGGCTTCAGCAACAAAAGTGCAAGTAGAACATTTTCATTCTTTGTTGAAAAGTCATATAACAAAACAGTTATTGACTTCAATTTCGGTAGACATGAGGATTTATCTACCCTTAAAAGTGATATTCACCTCGGCCTAGCGGCCTCGGTGAATTATCACTTTTTCGGGTAGATAAATCCTTATGTCTACCTCATTGAAGTCAATAATTGTATAGTGGCTATATTTACATTTGTATGCATGAGCAGTTATTCTGAGTGGTCTAAGCTCAGTGGAAGAATAATTCCTATATAGCATATGGGTGTCACATAAGCATGTTATACCATAGGATGTCACATGCTATTGTTACACATATGAATGTAACATTTTCTTGCACCATTAAGTGCCACATACTCTTACACCTATGGGTGTCATATTTCTTACACCATTAGGTGTCCCATAATGTTGTTACACTATTGGGTGTCACATATTATTATTACACCATTAGATGGCACAGTCTTACACCTTTGAGTGTCACATTTTCTTACACCATTAGGTGCAACATAATCTTATACCTATGTGTGTCATATTACTTATTACATCATTGGGTGTCACATATTTATTATTACACCACTAGGTGTCGCAATTATTCTTGAAATTATTAGGTGGCACATAGGCTACAATAACAGGTAAGGGCATATAATTGTAGCACCATTAGATCTAAGCATATTTATAAAGAAATTGTTCATGCTATATAGGAACTACCATACATGCATCATATTATATAACTATGCATTTCAACACTATTAAGGGCAGTTGCACTTGATGCAGCTATGGTAGAGCTTATCTGCTATGCATATACACTTGCCCAAAGTTCTAAGCGGTCACCTTAAAATCACCATGTATTTGTCCTATTAACACGGGCATTGGTTCTTCATTAATTTCAGATGAAACATCATTGAATGACTTTTTTGTATGACATCTCTCAATACAATATGTCAAAACATGAAATTAAAACTGGTTAGAATGAAATTAAAAATTTGTCAAAATTTTGGAATTGCTAGGTGACCGCTTAGAAGTTTGTGTGAGTGTATATTAAGTAATATAGGCAAAAATAGGTTACTTTTGTCAAATCTGAATCCAGTAGATTCATCAGAGCACTCTTTATTTACATATTATCCGTCAAGTACGTTTGGTCCCTGTTGCATTGTATGTTGCTATGTCTGTCATTGTAATGCAATGTCAAGGTCATACATGTACAATATTTCGGTACATTAAACATTATATAAGCTCTCAAATAACTAACTAACAGTTTCCCCATACAGTAAGGTCATCCATTCTTCTACATCAAAACATACAACTAAGTTTTAAGAATTTAAGTAAGAACTGAACAACTTTGCATATTAATTCTCATTTCCATTAAACCTTTGTTAATATTTAAGTACTGCTCATATCATTGGCATATTAGCTGTTTCTATGGAAGGGAGAGAGTGTTGCGCCAATCATATACCTTTGAGCAGTACCTGTACTTGGATGACGCAGTGAACCACTGGTGCGTGTCGCACGGACTTGATACGTGGTAGACAGAAATCTACCTCTTAACTTTGAAACATTCCTTAGCCTAGCTGAGCTGACACCTTACGTAGGACAGGTAAGTTGCACATGTAGTTTCTTGTAACATTATCCCGGGTCAGGTGTGGTACTTGATTTTATCCATTCCTGATCTTTGCATGCCCTCTTTCTTACTTTGTTTCTGGCTTCTGTGTTCATGTAGTATAGTGTGTTAAAGGGGATTGCAACATTGAAGGCAAGCGAATCAGTAATGCAGCCCTTATAAAATCATGCTATCTGCTGCAAACTCGATCACAATCAGATGAAAACTAAGAAAATTACAAATATTTGTATAGCAGATTATTGAAAGCAATGGAAGGCAGCAATTCTTAGGCTGTGTGACGTCACAAAGCCTGAATTAAATATGCTTCTGCTTATGCCATTTACTAGCCTCCTTCAACTTATTGAAGAATATACTAGGAAGAGGTTGCGCAATCGCAAGGAACAATCTCCATCAAAGTGGCTCAATCCAAAATCAATTTAGTCTGTCTAGATGTGTAGAAGGTTAAAACATCATATTTACAGCTTAAAATCAATTTCACACACTGGCCCTACATGTTTGACACCCTGGCCTTAAAGGCGCAGAGTGAGTTCAGTTCCTTTATGTCTGGTGGTAAGGCATTCCAGTCCATGACTGTTCTTGGGAAGAAGGACATCTTTTTTCTCTCTGTCTTACAGCCGAAGGTCTGGAATCTGTTCCTTGTCTTCCTTTTTGGAGAAATTAATCTTCTATATTGTTTGATGGCAACCAGTCTTCTGTCAACTTTGTACAGCATGCAGAGGCGGGCATCCTGCCTTTTATCTTGCAGGGATCGCCTGTTCAGACCATGGAGCATGTCACTTACACTTGATCTATTTCGGTGTCTGTTGGTGACAAAGCGTGCAGCCTGTCGCTGTACCATCTCAAGCTTCTGGATATGTCTTTGGGTATGTGGATACCATACTGTACTTTCATATTCTACGAGAGGTCTAACAAGGGTGAAGTATGCTTGCTGCTTGATGGAGACTGAACCAACTTTAAGGTTTCTTCGCAGGAAGCCGAGAGTTCTGTTGGCTTTCGCACATGTGTCGTTGATGTGGGTGTCCCATTTCAGGTATTCAGTAATGATCACTCCTAGGTACTTGGCAAATGTAACTTTGGCGAGTGTATGGTCATGTAGCTTTTACTCTGTCTGCAGAGGTTTCCTTTTGCCAGTGACGGTTATAACGTTGCACTTGGTGGCGTGGAATCCCAGAATCCCATGGTGGTGAGATCATCTTGTACTTTCTCTGCATCTTGGGGGTTTACTATGACCAGGTAAGCTATGGTGTCATCAGTGAATAGTCTGACAATTGAGTTCAGGCCCTCTGGCAGGTCGTTGATATAGTAGAGAAAGAGTCCTGGCCTGAGGACTGAGCCTTGTGGCACGCCTGATTCAACGTTAACTGCTTCCGAATGCTTGCCATCAATGACGACAGACTGAGTCGTGTTGGCTAGCTAGCTCTTAATCCAGTTGTTGATCTTTCCTCGGATACCATAGTGATGAAGTTTGTGTATCAGAAGGTTGTGGCAGACTTAATCAAATGCCTTGGCAAAATCCATCACAAGAATGTCAACAACTGCATAAACAGAATAACTAGTTTCCTGCTATTCACTCTATCTTTGTTTTAATTTTCATCTTCTTCTATTGAAAAAAATGATTTGAAAAAAAACCCCAACAACATCTGTACAGTATGCAATGTAATAGGTGATTTTATTATTTTTCCAAAATTAACCAGAAGCTAATTAAATATTCAAAATTGCAGCCTCCATTGTCTTAATAGAAGTCAGAATTTTGATTTTCAGATTGCTATAACTTTCTAATTTATAATCCGATTTTGCGACAGATTGCATGATTTAATAACGGCTAGCATTTAAGATTCGTTTGCTTTTAATGTTGCTATCCCCTTTAATTTGATTGGATTATTTCTCTGTGATGATGAATTGCATTAGTTAGAAGCCTTCATGCGAACTAAGCAATTGCCGTGTATTAATAACAACGAAATCTAGGGTGAAGATTTGGCGCCAGTAAAATGCATTTACCCCCCACCCCGCCCCTGGTAGCTTAGGCTGCTGTCCGTTCTAACATGCCTAAGGTGGTGGTTCTGTAATTGTTGATTTATTGTTTTGTTAGGCAAGTAACTTTAACTTTTAAGGCCAAGATAATTCTTTGAGAAATTATTTTAGCGCCAAAATACAGGGCTGTATTATGTAAATGCATTTAACCGTAAAAAATCCTCAAAAATATGCGTGCCAGTTTCCAGAAAATAAAATTTTAAGATTTTATCACTATTGCAATTAGTGGGTGGGGTACCTGAAAAATGGAAATAATGATTTTTGACAAAGTATGCTTATATATTTCACATTCTGTTTATGTAAATCTTTAATATATCAGTTGTGGATGGCTTTCTGTCTATTGGTGTGTAAACTGAGAGGTCAGCATAACGCATATTAGTTTCCATGGCAACCAATAATCTAATTTACAAAGATACTTATATTTCAGCAGCAACGCATCCTAAAACACTAACATTAATACAACATTTATTCTTATTTACATAACTTTTTCCTGAGTCCCAACATGCAAATTATCTAATAGAAAAATTGGAAAGAATTTAAGGTGGTTTACCTACAAAAATAACTTAAATCGCAGCTGCTAATTGCACTACAGTGCACAACTTGATACCAAATTGATGCTGAGTGGTTTAATATGCATTTTTGTCATATTCATCAATATTAATGAAAACATAAGAAACTAGAAATGAGTCCAGGGGACATGGATGCCCCAGCTATTGCAAAATCTGCACAAATTGCAATTTTTCATGAACAAAAAACAATAACTCCTGAAGGTATGATGGGATATAAACCATTTTCGAACTTGAAGATGACAACATAGTAATAAACAATGTGACCAAGTTTCATGAAATTCTGATCAAAATTATTGATCTTAGAGTGGGGACATCGTTTCAAATGGTGAATTTTCATAAACAAAGGGCAAAAACTCCTGAAAGCATGGTTAACTTGAAGAAGACATTGCGATACTTAACAATGTGACCAAGTGTCATAAATTTCTGATCAAAACTATTCAACTTAGTGAGCGGACGTCATTAGGTGTGACATACGGACCTACGTACAGACGAACAGACAGTCCGACAGGGCTAACACTTAATGCCATGGCCACTGTCATGTCAGGGGGCATAATAAGAGAAACTTTGCAAAACAACTAAAGGGTTGTAACTACAAAATTACTCATTTCTCAGCTGCTAATTGCCCTAGAGTACTAAAATGGTACCAAACTGCTGCCGAGACAAACTCCTTTGACAAAGTGGTTCAACATGAAAACAATTTAATTTTAAATATTCTTGAATATTTATTAAAACATTAAAATTATAGAAAAAAAACGCAGGAAAGTTAAGTGGGTATACCTACAAAATTACTCATATCTCAGCTGCAAAATACTCTGAATTACCAAATTTGGTTCTGAATTGATGTTCAGACAAAGTACTTTTATCAAGTGATTCAAAATGAGAATAATCTAAATCAAAAATTCATGAATATGAAAGAGATCATAAGAAATTATAGAAAAACACAGAAAAATGAAGGAGGTATAAACTCAGAAAAACAATTGAAGGATATTTAGAATCAGTCCCATCTCTAACATTCAATACAATAAAAACTAAACTTCTTATGCATGCATTTCATGGTTCCATATATCTGCAATCAAAATGGATGCTTTATTTTAGTCACGCTGCAATGGTTTAAGTACAGTACAAATCCAAATGGTGCAACCCTCTATACTGAAAAGTCACAAACGTTCAAAAATGATTGAAAGCCATTTTATCGTTTGTATTCAATTGTGCATGATTCCAAAATCGTTGCTGGCTTTCCCTCAAAAGTATGCCACCAAATTTTGTAGCTGTTGACAGTACTTTACTGCCAATTTGTGGTCAAATTGCCAGTGTAGGCCATATCTATGCATTTTTTGTTGAAGAAGTTGTCCCATTATTAGGGAAAATGACTGATAAATGGGTGTGAACACTTGTTCGTGATTGGAATTAGAACATAAGCAATGACCTGGTAAAGGTTGGAGCAAACATTTAAGCGCTAAATTTATTACTTGTGAAATTTCAGTAGAGAGGGTTGGTACATTTGGTGTGGCACTGTATCGTTACCAATGACCCGTAAATTTCATTTTGCATTTTGATGAATGACATAGTGATAGTTCTATCAGATACAAACTTACTTTGTTTGAGAATAATATTCCCAAATGTTAAAAAGTCAAAAGAATTTCGATATCCTTCAATTGTTTTTCTGATTTTATAAAAACAACAACTAATATTACAGCTGCTGCTAATATCCATAGAGCAGCAAACATGATACAAAAATAATTTTTACACACAGTAGGCTAATGCACCAAACAAGATATCTTCTTGTGGCACTGGATCCAATAAAATATGCTTAATTGATTTGAGAAATAAACATAAAAGGATATAATTAAAAAAACAATGCTCAGAATTTTAGAAACTAAGCGCTTTCTGCTTTCACCTTCATCAGAGTTTCAAGACAAATTAGATAAAGTGGACAGTTAACAAAATGTAGCTAGATACTTGAATTATGTGATGATTTAAGCCCTTGAAGGGCCCAGTAAATATGCTTGGATTTTCACAAATACGACTGCATAAAATTTACGAATAAAACACAGCGCACAAAATTGGCGTTCTGGCATAAAATGTATTTTAAGAAAAGTTGTGTAGAACACAAGTCTATAACATGGCTAGGCGCCTGGAAGATTGTCTAAAGAACACAGCATACCAGGTGTTGTACCATATGGCCAGATAGAGTCAGTCACCTTGTTGATGCCCAATGGACACAGAGTGTGCAGACGCCGAATCCAGTAGCTCTCACGGAGTTACCTGGTAGAATCTGACCACTCATGGTTGTGTTTGAGGCAGCAGACAGAGGCATGGCTCAAGAAGCCATGATCTGCAAAGTGAAAATGTTCTGCTGTTGGTGATCTTTCAAACCTACTATGTCTCCAGTCATCACGATGGCCAATCATAGGCCTACATACTGTTTGTTTCAATTGCTGCAAGAGATCAGATAGACAACATTCTCTGTTGTGCAGTTTGTTCTGCTTTAGTCTTACATTGGCCCCAGAAGATGACTTCACAGTACCAGCACAGGTTATCATTTTGCAGCATTGACATCTTTTTCTGCAGAAATAATCATAAATTTTAAATAAAACTATGCCATTAGTAATGGACAAGTCCAAAAAGGGGGCTTCAGAATCTGAGGAATAAGTCTTATTTAACTGGAGTTCAGAGGGATATATCTGACTTACCATTTGTTTAAAATAAGGATTATCAATATTAAGCAAGTCATCTGGATATCTTGAGGTAGAGTTAAATGCTTCAACAACATCTGCTTGATTATTGTCAGAAAAAGTAATTAAGGTAAGTCTGATAATTTAGGACAGACAGTAGCTGAGATAAAAATATTCTGTAGGTACACCTCTTACATTTTTATTCTATAATTTCTATAATTTCAAAAGTTTCAGTTAATATTCATGAATATTTGAATTAAATTATGTGTATGTTGAACAACTGGAACAAGAATTGTGTCTTTGTATCAATTTGGTACAATGTTTGCTACTCGAAGGGCAATTAACAGCTGAAATATATATATTCATTAACCGATGCGATATTTATTGGATTTTTCAAGTATTGGATAACGATGTGATTTATAGAGAGTATACTTGTACTTGTTTTCTGTAATATCTTGTAGTACAGCAAATAATTTATGGTAAGAGCTCACTTGTTCCCCACGAGAAATTCGTTGAATTTCCTTAGTTAAGCTTATGTAAGGCCAAGAAACTCGTGATTTAGGTGCAATGATAGTTCAGCAAGGCTATAAATTATCGTTTGAGATATTGCATGGTCATTCGAGGTAAGACAGACCAAATGAGAAATTCTGTTGGGTTTATGTGCGTTTACCAACCACCCTAATTATTGTTCGAAAAAAATCGTTATGTAGATTTTAGAGATAACGATATATTGCAAAAGGTTTTAAAAGTTCCAAGAATATTTGTCTTTATATGATATTTGTTTGGTTATCAGTTTCTTTCAGATATGCTGTAAAATTGAGAGATCCCTTTTACGGATGAGTTGATGTTCAGTTTATGTTGTCTTTCGAACCGAGGACTGCTTTGTGGTAGCCTTGGATGGATGGATGCTGGCTGGCTGTAAATTTATTGTTATGAAATTGTGTCTTATGAATAAAGAGCAAGCGCTTAAGTCTGTGCTTACCATCACACACATATATTTTTTTAAGTTAGATAGTTATTGCTTTATCCACATCTGAACTAAGGGCGAGGTTGTCGTCATGAAACCGGCTTAAGCCCTCCAGTAAAATAATTTTACTGACTGTTCCAAGGCGGTATTTCTTTTGTAGATCATTTGTGTTATTTATGTCTTGTGTTTGTCATGCTTTCGCGTCTGTTCATTCCTGCCTTGTGGTCACCTGCTGGGAAAGGGCTGACCTCTTGGTTTTCGGTTGTGACGTTTAATTATGTTTTTGTCACTTCCCCATGTGGTATCCTGGATCAGGTGTGGTACTTGATTGTAAAGATTCCTGATCTTTGCCACCTTTCTTACTTTAAGATATAGTACAAAGAAGTATAGACGGTTATGATTTACATGTAAGACGCTAAATACTGATGCTGAGGCATATAGGCATGTACATCATAACAGATAATAATTCGAGGTAGTATATCTGGTTTCCCAAATTAAGAAGGCTTGATGATAAATAATTTATGTTTCGTCTGAATAAAATGAAAGAGAACGTAAGAGTAATTTTGTGGGTATACCCACTTAGTTGTCTTGCAAATTTTATCTTATTTCTGTTTGTTTTTCATTAATATTGAGTTTATTGAATTTGATTCTTTACACACCAGTCAACATTTTTCAGGCATGTCGGGATGGGTCACCCTGTTTTGAACCAGTACTAAGCAAGTATTAATGTGTCTTGCTCAATGACACAACATAGTGCTGCCAGTGAGGCTCCGACCCGCAGTCATTCAGTCTCTTGTCAAGCACTCTACCACTGAACCACTGCGCTCCCATTTATATTGATGGATATGACCATTAGATAATTTGCATATTATACCACCGAGTGAAAGAGTTATGTCTCAGCGCCACTTTGGAACCAGTTTTGTATTCTAGAGCCATTTTTGTATTCTAGAGCAATACATTAATTTGTATGCATACCCCCTTAACTTTTCTGCAATTTCTCTACAATTTCAGGAAAATTCACAAATATACAATTTGCATATCGGACAACTAGGGAAATGCTTAATGACTAATCTTGAATTAATTTGGTACCAAGTCTAGTTGCCATTGAGGCACGAAAGGCACATCCTAAGCTTTTATCTGGTACTAGTTTTGGTAGTCTAGATTGAGAAGCAGCTGAGATATAATTTGTAATGTAGGTGCAACCCCATTATTGAGAATAACACCATGGGTTGTCATGGAAACCATGTATCTACAATTTCACACAGTCAGATTTTTTTTTATTTAAGACAATGTTTTTGCCTCAAATGAATAATTTGGCACCCATGAAAAACTGTCCTGGAATGCAAGGTAGGTCAAAGATCCCAGAGGTATGAGTAACATTATAATCATGCAATTCGTCTTGTTACTATAAATGTCCTGTAGTTCTCCTTCACGGTGTTGTGGGTTGGTCTTCAGTTTGTGATTGTGGTATTTCCTGATCATACTCACTTTTTGCATAGAGGGGGGGGGTACCAATATCCCATATCCATTGATGTAAACAGGCAAGTAGCCCAAACAAACGGGCAAATATCCCCATATAGGCTAATAATCTTTTTTCTAAATATCTAATATCCCAAAAAAGTAACAAACGTATTGAACACAGTATCCCATATCCACTGGAAGTAAAATGGATAGTATCCCATATCCGTGGAAGTAAAATGGCAAACATCCTGTATCCATAAAGCCCCTATACAAGTCTCATCTATGACTATCAACCACAGACCGTTTGATACAACACATGGTTTGGGAGGAAATGTCGTTTAGAGAATTTCAAGATGGCTACCACAGGCATTATGAATCTCCACATTTCCCCAAGGCCTTCAGCCAAGTTTTGGTTTAGTACATGGTTCGGAAGGAGATGTCATTTGAAGAATTTCGAGATGGCAACCATGGCGGCCATCTTGGATATCGGAACGGAACGTTTTTAGCAGTTCTCAATGCCCTGATGCTCCCAGCCAATTTATGGTTCAATCGGATCTATGTTTCAGAGGGATTTTCGTTTGAAGAATTTCATGACGACTGTCACTACGACCATCTTGGATATCGTAACTGGATATTAGTAATTCTGAATCTTCATGTCCTAATGCCACCACCAAGTTTCGGGTCCTTAGCTGTCTAATGTGTTTATCTATTACACATATTTTAAAAAATTAAGGAAACTATTGAGACCCTGCCGCTGTAAAAACAACATGTCTGTGAAAGGAGGAGTAAATGAGGATAATCACTGAATCACAGAGGTGTGTGTGTGTGTGTGGGGGGGGGGGGTACTCTGATATTGGCGTAGGCTTGGCCAATATTTTGGCTTTGGAATTTCGATATTTATTAATGGGTTATGACGATAGTAAAAGTACAAAGTAGTTTTTTTTTCTTCAAATATTGTTGTTTGAGTATGCCTGATATGTCTGATTTTTTGTGGGTAGCCTAAATAGCAGATACTAGGACCAAACCAACATAGAAAGAAAAAAATGAGAGTACACCCCCCCCCCCCCCCCCACACACACACACACATACACAACCACTCGGTCCTGAATAACTATATAAACGATTTTCATCTGCATCTGAAAACAGGATTCGCTCATAAAGAAGTTGGTCAGACGTCAGTTAAATCTGATAAAACAGAGTATTTATCTATTGGCAACAGCTTCCAACTTGGAAAGCTGTACGTTTACCATATGTACTAAATTGTACTTGATGAGATCTGATGACGCCAAGCTAAATATAAATACTTTAAAGATTTTAACCATTTGTAAATTTAGCAATGATCGAGTAAATGTATTTATAAACCATCTAATAAGTACAGCGCACAAACTTAGGGCAATTCTCCAGCCTAGATCTATATCTTTCTTTCTTTCTTTCTTTCTTTCTTTCTTTCTTGCCAGTATTTACCTAGCAAGCGCATGGCGTCAAAACAGCGTTGTATTGATCAACGTCGACGTGACCCCATGACGTCACGACGTCGCATAGACGCTGATTCAAGGCTGTTTTAAGGTTGTGTGCCTGCTGGGTAGGCGCACCACCGGTCGGTGTAGGAGTGTTAGAGTTAATAAGAGACTGTTTAAGGTGATACTGGACCCATGTTAAAAGATAACTGTGTGTTTTTATAAAAATAAGAGTTATCTTTCTTTATTGTCTTTAAACGTACAAGAATTAGCGTTCACAAAAACGACTTATCATTTATCAACACATCTGTAATACCAAATATATTTTGAGCGTCGGGTCGTGTTTCACCCCTCAATACATTGCAAGTTTTACCTGGTCAAACAATTCTGGTCAGAAAAGTTAAAATTCGTGCCTATTCAAAGTCTGTTACGTCATCCATGCTTTATTGAAGTTAGATAGCTGCACTCATGTCTCTAGTTTAGCTATGCACGCGGAGAGTTTTGATAATTTACTATTTGTATGATGTTACTATGGGTAAGTAAACACCTTGATGAGCCTGCACAGGTGCACCGGCTGATCAAAGCATCAGCTTTCCCATCTGTTTTCAAATTATACGCCGTTCTACTATGGGGTGTTTTGTTTATCTGTCAATGCCTACCAAACCAATATGACAGTATAAAATATTTAACGATGGACAAAAAATGGAATAAAAACCCCACAGGAAGCAGAATCTGAGGACGAACTACCCAGAGTAAGCCTCAATGAACAAAACGGGTTGAAACATATCCTGGTCGCCCGTAGATGCGGTTCCAGTACCTATAAGATATGTATGGAAACAGCGTTGTTTTAAATGCTGTTTTTTCATGACTCAACTTTTCAAGGTAAGAAGTTGCTGCTAATGTTACCATTTTTAGAGAGTCAGTGGAGGCATATGTGTGTCGTCTCTGGTGTATGCCTTTCGATATTTGCGACGTCTAGTCAGGGAATACTCTGATTTATTCCCATTTGTTTTGTTTGTTTTAGTTGATCCTTTACCTCCCAATCAACAATTTAAGTCATGTTTGGACGAATTCCTGTCTTCAACCAATACTATTAGCTGATAAAGTGTCTTGCCCCATGACACAACACTATGACTGGTGATTCACAAATTAGCAATCCTTTGATCCCTAGTTTAAAACTCTACCAACTGAGCCACTGTGCTTCTCACGTCCATTAATTTTGTACACATGACTTCGCGACGAAACCAAAGAGTAACATGGACAATGCGAGAGTGCTCGCCGGATGCTGGGCGCGTCTTTGCGCTATTTTTAGCTAGCCGGTGGGGATTTTTTTGACTGAGGCTTATTTTGTATATATATGCGAGCTGTGAATAATCTAATATGGCAGTTCACAAATGTATGCTTGTCTTAGCTTTAACTAATTGCCTACACGAAAAGAACTGAACTCGTGATTCATTCGTTCTTTACCCATGGCCTCAGTGGTAGAATGGTCAACTTGAGACCAAGAAGTCCCTGGTAAGAGCCCTATTGCTTGTTTGTTTGTTTGTTTACTTATTTATTTTTGTGTATGTTTATCATGGGAGTAATATAACGACATGCATTAAATTTGATATAACACTAGTGGTTTACAAATTTTGGTAATGCTATATAATGGCTTTCGTAATGGTTTCGCATAAAATTATATAGCAACATCAAAGCGTAGTTCCCATCATTTTTTAAACGCGATTTAAAAGTAGTTTTAGAGTCATACAATATTTAGAACCTAACAGTCGTGCTCCTGTATAATCAAATATGAAAGTGTCAAAATTCTTGGCAAGCCTCGCATTTCATCTTTTTTACAGCTCGTTTAATAATTTCAATTTTGGGATCAAACGTGATTTTCTATGCATTACCACCTGCTAGAACACGAGGATGGTGTTGAAACCCAAACCTGAAAGGTGAGGATTATGGCGACCCCTGAGGGGTCTAGCAGATATAAGTGTATCAGAAAACCATTGATGCATAAGGTCATTTGCTCCATTGAAAACTTGCAACAACATTTTCGAAAAGTTCAATAATGGCATGCAGAAGGTAATATAACATTTTTTCCAGATTAAAGACTTGCGTCATCCTGACGACACTTCTATGCGCGTTACAACCGATGACGTCAATTTTGTAACGAAACCAGAATACGTATACGTAAAGTAAAGAAAAAAAAGAAGAGAAGAAAAAAAGCACAACGTCAATTGCTGTGCATCAACAGCACGTGAATTGCTTGATTAAAACATGGTTTGCGCCGATTATATTTAAAGATGACTGTCAACAACGTGCGATACAGCTTTTTATTCAATTATAAAACACGAGCGCTCGTCATGTAAGGTCCTCTATTTAACGTACTGCCAATAGGTTAGGTTGTTGTTGTGTTTGTGCTTAACGTCCCCCAACAGTGCTTAACGTCCCCAAACAGGTAAGGTCATATGGAGACAGGCCATGGCTTAAAGTCTCATCCGACAGACTGGTGAAGCCTGGAATCGAACCTGTGACCCCTGGTTTACAAGGCAAGCCGTTTATCCTCTACATCACAGCGGCTCCTAAATAATAGGTAAGGTCATACAGAAACCTGGTTACAGCTTAAAGCCTTATCAGACAAGCTTTTGTGATCCAGGTTTAAAGTGACACCATTTTCCTATTTTTTAAACAACTTTAAACTGAACTTACGCGTGTGGATTTAAATGCACAACGCGTAACTAAAACAAAACATATTTTAAAGCATATGTCCAAAAAGTTACCATCTTTTGATATGTTAAATAATAGCTCAAAACGCATCTGTTTTGCCAAAATAACAGGACCTTACCGTGCTTTTTAAAAAGTTATTAAACTTTAAAAATCGTAAAATATGAGTTTTTCAAAATATCAATTTTTCATAATTTAAAAAAAAAAGGAAAGTGAGAAAAACATATTTTTTCCTGGGAATACGCTACATGCTATTGGCTAATAAAAGAACACAAAAACGTTTAAATCTAGAATAAAAATGACATACAATGTAACTACAGAAACAAAAAAAAAACTTATTATTTTGAAGTAAATTTTGCTTAGAAACATATAATTAATTAAAAAGCATATGTCAACGTGCTCGTTTTTTCTTTTTTGTGCTATTTTCTTTTTTTACCTCTAAAATAAAAACAGGCATGGAGTGCCATACCTGCTTCATTGTTTAATTTAGGTGCGTGTGCGTAGACAGTGTATTGTTTGAGTTGATATTTGTTAGTTTAAGTCCGAGTGCAAAAAGCAAATTATTTAACTATTTCTCATTTTGCACGTTCTAGGACCCCTTAAGACCTTTATTAGTGAGTGTGTGTGTGTGCGCGCGCTTGTGTGTGTGCCAAAATGAGGGTGAGTGTATAAGAGAGAGAGAGAGAGAGAGAGAGAGAGAGAGAGAAAGAGAAAGAGGGAGGGAGGGAGGGAGGGAGGGGCAATTAACGTGCTGTTGATTCATAGCATTTTTGTTGTTGCTTTTATTCTTTTCTTTTTTTTCTTTACTTTACGTACAGTATACGTATTCTGGATTCGTTACAAATTTGACGTCATCAACAATAACGCGTATAGAAGTGTCGTCATGATGACGCAATTCTTTGATCTGGACAAATGTTCTATTTCGAAAACGTTGTTGCAAGTTTTAAAGCAAGAAAATGGCCTTATGCAATAATGGTTTTCTGATACACTAATATCTGCTAGACCTCAAGGGTCATGGCCTTCACCTTCCAGGTTTGGATTTCAACACCACCATGGATGATCTAGCAGGTTGTAATGCATAGAAAATCACGTTTGATCCCAATATTGAAGTTATTAAACGAACTGCAAAAAGAGATGAAATGCGAGGCTTGCCAAGAATTTTGTCACTTTTTCGTGATAAGCTTAATAAATTAAAAATACAGAAGCACGACTGTTAGGTTCTATTTATGGCATGACCCTATAACTACTTTTAAATCACGTTTAGAAATTGCGTGGAACTACGCTTTGATGTTGCCATATGATTATATGAGAAACCATTACGGACGTCATTTCATAGCGTTACCAAAATTTGTAAACCTCTAGTGGTACATGTTATATCACTCCCATAATAAACACAAACGAACAAATAAATGAGTAAACAAACAAACAAACAATAGCGCTCAAACCAGGGACTACTTGGTCTCAAGTTGAACATTCTACCACTGCGGCAATGGGTAAAGAAGGGATGATACACAAGTTTAATTATTTTCATAAAGGTAATTAGTTAATGCTGAGACAAGCATGCATATGTGAACGGTCATATTAGATTATTCACAACTCGCATATATACACAAAATAAGCCTCAGTCAAAAAAATCCCCACCGGCTAGCTAAAAATAGTGCAAAGGCACGCCCCAGCATTTGGCGAGCGCTCTCACAGTGTCCAATATGTTGCTCTTGGGTTTCATTCAAGGTAAAAAAAGGAGCCCTGCCACGTACGATGTCATATTTACAAAGATAATGGACTTAAGAAGCACAGTGACTCAGTTCGTAGAGTGATAAACTAAGGACCGAAGGATTACTAATTTCTGAATCACCAGAGTCATATTTTGTGTCATGGGGCAAGAAACTTTATCAGCTAAAAGAACATACATTGAATACGCATGAATATTAACATTTCTGACCAGAATTGCCTGACCAGGTATAACTCGGAACGCATTGAGGGGTGAAGCTAGACCAGACGGTCAAAATATATTCGGTCATACAGATGTGTTGTTAAATGATATTTTTGTGAACCCCAATACTTGTACGTTTTAAGACATTAAATAAAGTTAACTCTGACTTTTTAAGAAATACTTGGTTATCTTTTCTTTTGACATGGGTCCTGTACCACCTTATCTTACCTATGGGAATATCTATATCCACGGATTCAGCGAAAATCTATACCGCATACCCCCACTCTCTCTCTCTCTCTCTCTCTCTCTCTCTTACACTCACCCTCATTTTGACACACACACACACACACACACACACACACACACACACACACACACACACACACACACACACACACACACACACACACACACACACTTGTAAAGGTCTTAAGGGGCCCTAGAACGTGCCAAATGAGGAGTAGACAAAAAATAGGCAGAAAAAGTAACACCTTCCTTCATTGAACTACATGTATTATTTTAGTACTTCTCTTAATTTGTTAATATAAGCGGCGAACCAAATCTTTATCCACGAATAAGGACCACTGATCTGTACGAACCATACATGTACATATAGTTTGATTATATCGTTAGGTTCACTTGGCGACTAATTCAAAGAGTGTTATCAGAAACACGCCTAAATTCCATCTAATCGCAGCCTATATAAAACACCATATTTAAATGGAAAAAAATCAATAACGGGGTCTATTACATATCTAAATTCATTTCTGTAATTTATTTTTCAATTGAAAATCAGCATTAAAGAATAAGCGGCAAAAAACGGGGGTCATTTAAACCCTGGCAACACAGTAGTGAAGCCTAGGATATCGATATTTGAGCACGCAGTTGCCGTTCTGTGTTCTTACGCCAGATAGCATACAAGGCATCCCAATATGGCTGATTGTCTTTCTGGGACATAAAACATCAACTGAAACAATGCTGCTTTCTAAATACACTCTATATCATGACTATCTACGCACACGGACCTAAATTAAACAATGAGGTAGTTCGATCATTCAACTGTAGGTACTGCGGTTAAACTAAAGTTAATCAAACTCAGTCTGGTTTAGTGTCACGTGATCACTTTAGCCATTGTCTGCGCATGCCCATTTACTGCTGGTCAACCATACCTTTTACTTTGGTCGATACTGGTTCTCCGCATTGGCCAAACTCTTAAAAAATAAGAAACCAGTATTTTGTTTCGATGGCAGTGATTGGCTGCTGATTAAATGTTTAACACGTGACGGGAACCAGGACTTACCGGACTAAAGTTCAGTTGAATGATCGAACTACCTCAATGAAACAGGTATGGCACTCCATGCCTGTTTTTATTTCAGAGGTAAAAAAAGAAGATATTACAAAAAGAAAAACAAGCACTGGACATATGCTTTTCAATTAATTATAAGTTTCTCTGCAAAATTTCCTTCAAAGTTATAAGTTTTTTGTTTCTGTAGTTACATTGTGTGGCATTTTTAATTTTAGATTTAAACGATTTTTTGGTCTTAATGTTTTTTTTATAAAATAGATTTTAGTTTAAAAAATAAGCTACATGCCTATTATTCGCTGTTTTTGTTTGCTTTTATTAGCCAATAGAATGTAGCGTATTCCCAGAAAAAATATGGCATTTCTCAAGTTATTTTTTTAATATATGATAAATTTGTATTTTGAAAAACGCACATTTTCAATTTTTAAAAGTTTAATAACTTTTTTAAAAAGCACGGTAAGGTCCTGTTATTTTGTCAAAATAGATGAGTTTTGAGCTATTTTTTAACATATCAAAAGATGGTAACCTTTTGGACATATAATGATAAGTCCCATTCAACCATCAAACACTAAATTCACAAATATATACAGATCCTTATCCAGGTACCCATCCCACGCTAGAGAACCACTGTCGAACAGCGCAGTCATCGCAGTGCTACCAGCGCTACCAGATGTACCACACAGTATTACATGAAAGGTCCATTGGCGTTACACAGATATTATATCATACGATGTTACTCAGCAGTTTAACCAGCGTTTTATCTCCCTGCAAGCAAAATGCCAAAGGGTATCCCATTAGATGACGTATTGATCACGAGACTAATCAGTGCGTTTTGATTTCTAGACTCTTATGCATCCACAGTGTTAGTTCGCTTCCATTGACTTGAAAAATGCGTATTTTTCAGTTAATGTGTGTGAAACAGAACGCATTTTTCTCCAGTTTGTCTTTGATGACAGACTATTTTCTTTTAAGTCGCTAGTTCAAGGTCTTTGCACGGTGCCTAGAGTTTTTACCAAATTTTTAAAACCAGTTTTTGCTTTTTTTTTTGCGGAGAAGGGGACATGTAGGCTATATTGATGACAGTCTATTAGTTGCTGCAAGTTTTCTCAGTTGCTGGCATAATGGGGGGATTTTTATCCCATAAAAATATTTAATTATGAAAGCAGTTTGGGCCTTTTTCAATCCGTTTCAGTTAATTACCTTCAGCTCCATAAATGTAAACCTTCCTTTCATTAGCTGAAATACATAGATTATTACGGTAAATGTTTTGAGCCAAATCTTCACAGTTTGAATAGTTTTGACAAAGAAAAGACGTTCTGAGAAGTCCGCCATTTTGATAAATCACCCACCCTCCCTCCCTACTTTATCTTTTGTTATAACTTGTACAATTATAGTTTGTTTGTTTGTTTTGATTCTTAACGTCCCATCAACAATCTTTCAGTTATATAGGGACGGGTCTTCCTGGGTTGAACCAGTACTAAGCTACGATAAATGTGGCTTGCTCAAGGACCACAACGCAGTGACGCCGGTGAGGCTCAAACTCGCGGCCCTTCGGTCTCGAGTCAAGCACTCTACCACTGAGCCACTGCGCTCCCACAATTATAGTTTGTAAATAGTATATATTATATGTTACTTGCTACATATAATACATGTAATTGATGAGAAATTATTCCTTGATATCTACTATACTTTTTGCATCAGGCATTTCGTAGGTAATATTAATGGATAATGATTTAATCTACTTGGAATCCTATATGGATTCATAACTCTTAGGAACATGTATCAAATTTGAAAATGCTGAAGTTTGAGAATTCATAAATTGCTTGAAGATACATGTATCTAGTTTGATTCTTGATATAATTGATGACTTCTTACAACAGGAAAAATATCAGATTAAATATTCATATTAGATCAGATTTGTACTTCCTTTCCCTATCAAACCACATGAATCATTTGCAGGATACTGTTTTTCTTATGGATAGTCTTGGATTTACTATTCATCCAGACAAATCAGTTTTAAAACCAACTCAGACTATTTCCTTTGTTGGGTTCATTTTGAATTCTATTAGTATGACTGTTTGTCTTACTCCTGAGAAAGCTTATAACCTAATTCTTTGCTGTAAAGAACTTTTAAGATTAGATTCGTTCTCTATAAGGGAATTTGCTCGGGTTATAGGTGAAATGGTAGCTAGTCAACCAGGAGTATTTCATCCCCCATTATTTTATAAAAATCTTGAGATTGAGAAAAACCAACAACTTAAACTTAATAAAGGGGATTATGATGCTATAATGGTTTTGAATGAAGAATGTAGACTAACTTTACAATAGTGGATTGACAATGTGCATAAGGAATGCAATTCAATACAAAGAGTCAAACCAGATATTGTTATTCTCAGTGACAGTTCAGGATTTGGTTGGGGAGGAGTAGTGTAACTGATCAGAGACAAACAGGGGGCCATTGGTCAATTGAAGAACTGGTTATCAGACTACCACATTACTTTACTTGACAGGTCATCAGAGTGATCAAACAATTATAGTTCGACTGGGCGGTTCGTAGCTAAGATCGACGTGTGGACATTTCAAAAATATCGATAAGACATGTGTATTCACCCATGAAACAATTTACACCAAAATATATACTGTTAGCCCAATGTTTACTGTCGTCGCCCTGGGCTCTGTCACCTGTTAAACTAACGGTACCAGGAGCCAACTCACGACGGTAAACATTGAAGGCATTATACCTGTAGAACTTTTTAGCCACAGTGTGAGAAAAAAACATTTCAAAATTCTGAACTAATGAGGATAACAAAGAGACTGACCAGTCTAGACATATGCACTCAGATTATGTTCGAAATCTTAACTGTTCAATTTTTCATACTGAATAAGAAAACAAATCATTGGTTCACAATGATATTTTAATACTCACACATATTTTGTACTATAAATTGGTCAGCACACGAGATGCTGGCTCTTCTTACATCTGCGTGTGGCGAAGGCTCCAACCAGCCTGTGCATTCTCATGGCCTTGTCAGAGTTTTATAATCTCGCATACACAAAGTATGAATGCTGACGAAGACTCCAAACAACTTTTAGACATTTAGTTCCTCTGGACAAGCCAAAATAAATGATTATTAGAGGCTTTTGTAGATATGTGATAAGTCTCATGTACTGGCTCATACAAACTACAAACTATGCATGCCCTTTCCTCGTGGGCAAGATACTTAACCTCTTGTCCCGCTGAATAAGAGTTGGTGATTATTATTACTGTATCTTTGTAAAGTACAGTATAGGCCTTATAAATCAAACCATTTGCTATACAAACAGAATTTGAACAAAGTCCATCCCCCCCCCCCACACACACACACCTCCCTTCGCCACCGCCCATCCAACATATCTATAAGCAGCATACAAAAGATAAACCAGCGTACTTGTAGACACACACACACAACATAGTTTTGGGACGACTATCGCTATATTTATAAAGCCGCCAATAACTGTTGGAGGATTTTTTGTCTGATGATGGAAACTTCCATTCTAATAGTGGTCTTGAATCCGTCTGATGCGAGTATAATTATCTTTCATACTTGGACCCAAACAGAAAAAAACAATCACATGAAACCACTTTTTATATGACCAAACTGGCAAAATGCAAAATACGAAATATCTACAATAAACTCAAAATAAAAGAAATGCACAGGTTAACGCAGTTTTACATTCAGATCATTCATTTAGACCCATTTCAGTTTTCTATTGCTATATTTATATAGTAAATTTTACAATTGTGATTACATGGACTATATGCTGTCTTACTGGTTATAGCTAAAATCCACAGACCCAGTGAACAAGGTGTGTACTTATGTGTTTGCACATGCAAAAACCGAGCTCTCAGTTTAGATGTGATTATGAATGTTTACTAGGCATGCTACATGTAATCGTATGCGTTGGTCACCCTTGTCTTCTATGCTTTAATTGGTTGAACGATTAAAGCGTACATATGCTATTATACCTAACTTAATGTAGCTGGTCATATTTGACTATGAATGACAGCGTTCTGTCTGACACGCCCCGTATCTATTAACTGGTCGCACTATAATTGACAAACGTTATAGAACGGTAGTAGATATGTTACAACTCAAAGCATCAGTTCAATGTTGGTCCGACGTTGGCATGTCAACGTCCACATTTCGTCTGACTCCAACGTGGGCCCAACGTATCCTTGCTATCTGGGTAAAAACATGCAAAAAACAACATCATATCCTCCCATTTTGTCTTACTTTTTTGTATGTTACATATGAGTCATGTGAATAGTTGTCCTAAGCAAAAGGTTTGTGCTGCAATTTATTTTTGATTGTCTAAATTATTGCTAGATTGACTGGTTTAAGATGGCAAAAATTACATAACCGATTTGGATAAAATTGGACTCATTGACAAAAGTGTTTATAGATAGTGACGACGATGTGAGCAGTGTTGATAGTGTTTTTTTCGATCTGTAAGCATCTAGCCAAAAATGTAGAGGCCATTAAATGTTGTTCGCGGTGCCACATAACACAATACTGCAGCGTTCTGTGCAAGAGGTGATCAGAGGTCAAATTGAACAGAGTTTTCAAGACGGCGGCAAAGTGATGAACGCTGAAAGATGCGTGATGAAAAAATTGAAAAAAGTAACAATAACATATAAAAAAAACTCGAACAAATACTGTGTAAACTAATAGAAAACAACTTGCTATTAGGGCTCATATCATGACTGGTGCTAAAGATGCGGCATAAAAGCCAACTCAGCAAGTCAGTCGCCCAACAACAGTAAGGGCAGAGGACAAGGAGGACGAGCTGCGGGTTTTGACACCTTATGTACTAATGTTGGCGACCTATGCAGCAACACTGATGAAAATGATGACGATGTGATTCTCAGAATTCAGAAGATGTTGTGGGAGAAGGCTGATCAGCCAGGACTAGACCAAAATACTGCCACAGCTGTGGCTGTTACACAATTGTTGTTGCCAGTAATGGAGATGTCTAACAAGAACATCAAAAGGAGGATGGCAACCCAAGAGACTGCTGTTAATAAGTTTAGAGCTTCTGTAAGACTGAATGCTTATGAAAATGATAGACTCCAGCAATTCATGCAGAGAGAGAACATTAGAATTTCTGGGATAGTTGAGGTTGAGGGAGAGCAGTTGAAGAAAAAAAAATGTTGATCTGGGAGATGAAATGGGACTAACCATAACAGAAAGGGACATTAATGCTTGCCATTGACTTGAGGCCAATTGCCAGGGTAGAAGACCATGTGCGGTTATTGTTTGATTTTTCGCAAAAGACATACAACATGATTTCCTAATTTATAAGAACAAGTTAAAGAATAAGGAGAATTACAGGGGTGTTTATGTAAACGGCAGGAAGTGGTAGAATCGGCCTTCACACGATATGGAACAGTTGTATGTCGAATCCGCGATGGATCCAGGGTTATTGTGGAGACGCCAGATGATCTCTTTAAACTTGAACTGACCAATATCGATTACATTGTTCTAGGCCTTGGTACTCTTGAGCAGTACAGGCAGGGAAGGAAATGGGGTACCCTTAGTCATGACTATGATTCCTCCAGTGCTTCACAGACTGAACATAATCAGACACCAAAAATTATCCTACCTTTTAATAATCATGATCATGTGCCTGGCTCACAGGACGGTTTGGATCTAGATCAAGGTCAACATATGGTTTGTTCTGATCTGGATCCAGATCATCCTAGCGCGAAAAACAGAGTAACAGTTGAAGAAGTGTACTTTCTAGTCATATCCATTATCTTAAAAGTCCTAATGATAAACTGTGCAGTTTCACATATACTCCAGTTGCTGACATTTCCAGTGAAACAGAACCTGCGGATGATGAAGTCAGTAATAAACGTTCTATTCATAGTAATCATACCCATTATAAAGTATACCTAAATAATAAACTGTGCTTTCTCGCACACCAGATCGGGATTTCCGTTGTTTTTACCCATGTGAGATATTTCTATCACACACTCGTACCACCCTAGGGAAAGATTAAAAACAAACAGTAGCACGCTGGCCGCACGTCTATCCGTGACGTCATTGTAATGTTAAAATGACGTCACCATGTCGCATCTCAGCCTATTCAGGATTTTCTGGAAGTCTTTTCCACGTTTTTCCAAAATAAATGAGGTATTTTAAAAGTGGTGAGCAAGAAAAAGTATCCATCATGAGTGTGAGGGTGGGATAGAAAAAATCCGTCCCTCATGATCACTGATTGTCATCACTTGGCAATCCTCATGATGCCAATTGGTGATCCTTGGTATGGATTTTTCAATCCCACCCTCACACTCATGATGGATACTCAAAGTCCCACATTTAAACCAGATGAGATGGACTCTGCTGATGATGAAACCAATAATAAACTTTCTAGTCATACCCACTATCCTTAAAATTCTAAAAACAAACTGTGCAGTTGCACATATATTCCATACGAGCCGGGGCATGTGATTTCCAACAATGTGGCATTTTCACATGTATAGACTCAGACGAGCCTATGCAGCCTCCTTTTAAGCTTTGAAACTCAATATACTGGTCTGAGCGTTTGCTGGTCGCATATACCACATTGTTGGAAATCTTATGTTGTGGCTCATATAACAACACAAGTGAAACAGACTCCGCAGATGATGAAACCAGTACTATTCTTTATGAAAATGACTGTAATGTTATAGAAACTTCACCCTATTACAGGGACAAGGTTTAGCCAAATATTACCTCATTTGTTAACTTTCCTACTGAAAACCATAAACTGATCCTTGGCTCATTGGTTGGTTTGTATCCAGATCAGGACCAACATCCTGTCAGTCCTGGTATGGATGCAACCTGCATTTTCCTTTACAACTGTTAGTTGTATTTATGAAAGACGTGGCTTATTGGACAGTTTGGATCTAGATCAGGACGGACTTTCTGTTGGTCCTGGTCATGGTGCAATCTTCAGTATTTTCTCGACATCTGCTGGTCAATATTTTGAGGGTCCTGGCTTATTGGACAGTTTGGATCAAGACCAGAACCTGGTCTTCCTGTTGGTCCTGGTCAGGTTCAATCTGCAGCTTTTTCTTGACTTCTGTTTGTCACAATTTTGAGAGACCTGGCTTAGTGGACAGTTTGGATCCAGATCAGGACTGACTTTTTGTCGGTCCTGATCTGGGTCCAACCTGCAATTTTTTCTTGCCATCTGTTGGTAACGATTTTGATAGCCAGCGTATTGATAATGATCTGTATGAAATTCTAGTTGTAGAAATTCTGAATAGGTTGACTCAACCACTTCTGAGCATGTAGCTGCATCTGGCACGACCACTTTTCATGGCTTGGCATTGAACGCTTGTGTAAATTTTGAAAATGAAGCAACATGTGAGGTGATCACTTTTGAAAATGGTAATGCACTTGACGCAACCACATTGAAAGATGTGACATATGATGCTCTTGTAAATTCGGGAAATGTCGCAGCGATTGACATGACCACTTTTCAAAAAGGTTGTAAATTCTGAACGTGTCTCGACGTTTGATGCGGCCACTTCTGGGAATGATGCAGCATTTGACACAATCAATTTGAATGACGGGACATCCCAGGCGCATGTAAATTTTGCAAATGATGCAGTGCTGCACGCTTCCACTTTTAGAAATGATGTTGCATTTTATACGACGCTCTGAATGACACACATGGTTATTTTGAAGATGATGTGACTTTTGATGCAAAAAATTCGAGTGACATGACATTTGAGGCGGAAATTTTATATAAACATACCTTATATATGACGGACAACTCATTATCAATCAACGTGGTTTGTATCAATGTGTGTGGTTTGATTTGGTAACTGCGTTACCTGGATTGTGAAGAGTTTTGTCAGGCATATGATATTGTTTGTTTAGTTGAAAGTAAATTAGGTTCTCTGGGTGGTTTTGAAATCCAACACTTTGATAGTTTGCACTTGCTTAATCGCAAAAAAAAACTAAATCAAGGTCAGGTGGAATTGCAGTCCTGGTAAAGGATACCGTCTCTGAATATGTTAAGGCTTTGAACAGTAGTTCAGAACATGTGTTATGGTTTACTGTTAATAATTCCTTTTTACATTAGTTTGTGTTATTTGGTACAGTTTATATACCACCTGAAAACAGTTTATACAACAATATAAGTATTTTGATGCAATTGAAGCTGATATTATTAGTTTAAATCCTGAAAATAACCATAAAATATGTTAATTATGTGATTTTAATACCCAGCCTTCCAATGCAGAAGACTTAATTTATGTAAATGTACATGTATGTGACACTTTTAGCTTAGATGATGTCACAAGACAGGCTTTAAACAAAAGTTCACTTGAATGCTTGGGCATTACAACCACTAGACATAGTTTAGATAAAAGCAAACATAATAATTATGGATCACCGCCTTAAATGTTGTGTAAAAGTTTTGATATCCAGTTTGCAAATGGTAGATTGTTTTAAGATAAAGGAATTGGAGCTACCACCTGTAAGAACGGTACTGTTGTTGATTATTGCGTTATGCCCCCTGAATTGTTTTCTAATATTTCAAGCTTTGAAATTTTACCATTTGATCCTTTATTCAGTGATGTACACAATGGTATTGCAGTGGAATTCTTAAGCAAACCTATTAGGCCAACCGCAATTGAGACTGAAGAACAAATTACTAAAACATGCAAATTGGTAAATGAGAAAAAGATACATTTTCAATGCTTTAGAATTATCATCTGTGCTAGATCTCAAACACACAATGTCTGATATCATTACTTCTGGCTGTACTAATGTTGATCAGGTTATTATTGACTCGCTTGTTGAAAATTGTAATAAGATATTGTTGAATGCTGCTTCAGACTAAACACAAAAAAGTGTTAATTAGAGGGTGAAAAAACCTTGGTTTAATATGGACTGTTTTGTTAAACGTAAAGAGTATTATGAAGCTCGAAATACAAATTGGAGATTTGAATCAGCCGAAAATAGAACTAATCTTATTCGTTGTAGTAAATAATACAAAAAAGAGATAAGTTAACAGTATAATTCCTACAGAAATGATTATATTTCTAAGCTGCGAAGCTTGTAAACCAAAGGTCCTAAGTCATATTGGTCTCTATTAAATAAGTCCACAGACAAAAAGAAGTCTGTTATGAATCAAGTAGCTTTAAAAACAATTAATGACCATTTCAAAAATCTAAACAATGTAAATAATGACCGTAACGGTGTGTTTAATTTTGATATGCGCAACTCAGATATTAATGAAAAAAGTGAGCTGAATAGGTCTTTCTCTTCTGAGGATGACATACTAATGGCTATAAAGTCCCTGAAAACCATAAAAGCTGTGGTAATGATTTAATTTTGAATGAATTCTTGAAATGTGCATCAAGAAAAATGTTAGATGCATTTTGCAAGTTTTTCAATACTGTTTTTGAATCTGGGATTGTACCTAGTTGTTGGACTGAGGCGTTATTTGCCCTATTTATAAAAACTAAGGGGATGCCACTTCCTCTTCTTCTTCCAATAATCAAGATAATTAGCTGTTTTGGCAAATTATTTACTTCTGTACTTAATCATAGACTTAATTGCTATTTGAGAAGAACAGGTAGGTTTTCGAAAGGGCCATAGTATTATGGACAATATTTTAACCTTATTTTGTTCAGCTGATTTATATTTGCACCGAAGTAAACATTTATTTTGTTCGTTCATTGACTACAAGAAAGCGTTTGATTCTGTCAATCGCTTGGCTTTGTGGCAAAAATATTACAACAAAACTTAAATGGAAAAATGTTGAAGATTATTTATAGTATGTTTGATAGTGCTATATCTTCTGTCATATGCCGACTATACCGGCCAGCTGTTTTGGACAAGATTTTTTTTAGTTTTCCCTATGAATTTACAGAAATGAGTAACTCCACTCTCTGGTGGCAAATGTTTTTGGTGGATCAAAATAATGTTAACAGCTTTGGCAGAGTCTTACACCAGACTAGTTGTTTCAAATTATTATCAAGCCAGGACAGTATTTTTTGACAAAAATTCTTCTGGTTGCCATGGCAATCAGAATTCTTCATAGAATCAAATCTTTGAGCAACTTTGATGAGCACCATCACATAATCATCCCTGTGAAGTTTGGTGAAATTCTGCACAGTATTTTAGGAAGATATATTGTTTAAAGCGACTCGTTGACTGACAGATAGATGAAGGACAACAGACCAAAATAATTTCAACATCTTTGGTAGAGGTCCACCCTAAAACTATTTGTTTCAAATTAGTTTCTATATCCAGCCAGTAGTCTTTGACAAGGATTTTGTTCACTAGGGTTTCCCTATAAATGTATAAGAAAAACTCACTCCACTCCCTGGTGGCCATGTTTATTTACGGATCATAATGATTTTAGCAACTTTGGTAGAGGGTTATTATTTCCAAATTATTATAAAATCAGGCCAATAGTTTTGGACAAGTATTCTTTAAATAAAGGTTGTCATGGCAACCAGTATTTTGGCATGGAATCATAATCTTTGAACAAAATTGAATGAGAACTTTCAAAGGATCATTCCTGTGAAGTTTAGTGAAATTCCTCGCAGTGAGAGATGTTGTTTAAAGCAAGTTGTTGAGTAACGACTGGACGACAGAAGATGGAAGGGGGATCATAATTTTAAGCTCACTTTATAACTATGGCTCAGATGAACTGAAGTAGAGTAGAAAGAACGAAAACAGGAAAGGGGTAGAAAAGAAAAGGAAGAGAAAGAAAGGAAAGAGAATGTAGCGAAAGAAAGAATAGATGAGGTGGAAAAAGAAGAGAGTATAAGACAAGAGAAAGAAGAGAAAGCAAGGAAGGAAAGAGAAGAGAAAGGGGAAAAAGAAACAAAGGAGAATGAGAAATATTAGAAAGTATTGGAAAAGAAGGATAATAAGAGGAAAGGGGAAATAGAAATAAAGAAAGGGGTGAAAAGGAGATACAGGGTACAGAAAAAGAAGAGAAAGCTATGAAAAAAAAAGAGAAAGCTAGTATAGAAAATAAGAAGAGAGTAGGTGCGAAATAAAGGAGAATGATATGATAGAAAGGGAATAAAAGGGTAAAATGAGAAGAAAGAAATAGAAGAACCAGAATTGTCAGAGAATCTGTCTTTAGCCCCGCTGCAGCGCTTTTCATGCTGCAAAAAATCCAAGTTCTAAAGATATTGAACAGAGACAAATTTCGGACATCAATCAAGGGCCATAACTCTGTTACAAATAAGCAAAATATGAAAGGGAGCAATCCTAACCTAGATCTTATAATTATAATTGCATTACAAAATTTGACGAAATTATATGCATTTTTTCTTAAGATATTGAGCGGAAACAAAATTCTTATGTATATCAAGGGCCATAACTCTGTTACAAGTTTGTAAAAATGACAGGTAAAATCCTATTTACCTAGATATTGTCATATTTATGCATTTATTAAGTTTGGTCAAAGTCTGTCAGCTTGTTCTCAAGATATTGAGCGAAAACGAAGTTCTGGGCCATAACTATGGTACAATTGTGCGAAAATGATGAGTAACAATCTCAAGCTAGATCTTGTCAATATCAATGCATATATAAACTTTGGTGAAAATCTGTCAATTTGTTCTCAAGAATTTGAGTGGAAACGAAATTTTGTCGTAAATCAAGTGCCATAACTCTGGTACACTTTTTCGAAAAAGGACGTGTAACAATCCTAACCTAGATCTTGTCAATATGAATGCATATATAAAAATTTGGCGAAATCTGTCATTTCTGTTCTCAAGATATTGAGCGGAAACTAAATTATGGTGTAAATTATGGGCCATAACTCTGGTACAAATGCTCAGAAAATGTAATAATTCCAAACTAGATCTTGTCAATATAAATGCATATTTAAACTTTGGTGAAAATCTGTCAATTTGTTCTCAAGATATTGAGCGGAAATGAAATTTTGGCGTAAATCAAGGGCAATGACTCTAGTTTAAAATATGCGAAAATAGATGTGTAACAATCCAATTCTAGATCTTGTCAATATAAATACAAATATTAAATTTGGTGAAAATCTATCAATTCTTTCTCAAGATATTGAGCGGAAACGAAATGTTGACGGACTAACAGACAACCTGACAGACGGAATGACAGACAACCCAAATCCTATATTTTCAAAGCCTCTGGTACAAATGTCGGAAAATGATATGTAACAATCCCAAGCTAGATCTTGTTAATATGAATGCATATATAAATTTTAGTGAACATCTGTTAATTTGTTCTCAAGATATTGTCATGACCGGAAACGAAATTCTGGCGTAAATCTAGGGCCGTACCTCTGGTACAAATATGCGAAAAAGGATGCGTAACAAGCCTTATCTAGATATTGAGGGGAAACTTATTCTGACGGACGAACGGACGGATGGACAGACAGACGGACAGACGGAATGACAGACAACCCAAATCCTATATAGCCCCCTCCTTTTTCAAAGAGGGACTACAATAAACTCCTTCCTGGAGTGATGGTGCAATTCTCAGTATTTAAATCTGGATTTGTTTATCACACGCTGCTTGGTGTGTCCTTACCAGGTGCCTAAATAGCGGATAAATTATATACATTGTAATTCGTTATGAAGCAGTTCGCGTGGGCAGGTGTAACTACATGCAAGGATGGTAGCCATCAAGTTGTACGGACAATTTATTTTTGCAATTTTTGGGGCTTCCGGCGATGGTAATGTTTTAAATATAAATGTAGGTTACCTGGACAATATAATTAATCACAAATGTCTATTAAAGTTTGCCAAATATAAGACAAAACTCAATATTATGGTTGGAAACCCTATTTAGCCTCATACAAGCTAGCTATCTAATATTCAATCAACTGACAGGAATATGAACGACCCACATTGAATGTTTGCTAATTAGAATGGAACTCTAGGTATTTAAATTGAAAGCAAAGTTCGGGTAGCCAAACTGAGTGTTTCAACATAGCTTTTCTGAAATCGGTTCCGTCCGAAAGTGGGTTCTAGTACACTTTAACATTATCAAGACACAGGTATGTAAAACGGTGACTAGGCTTTGCCACAAAAAAAATCTCGGCAAAGCATTTTCACCGTTTTGCATATCTTGTGTCTCGATAATGTTATAATATATTAGTATGCAAAATTTGATTAAAATATACTATGCGGTTCAACAGTTATAAGCATTTTCACTAAAATATATAAACCGGCCAAAGTAATGCCCGGCCTTTGCATACAAGGGTGGATGAACAATATTAAAAGAAATAAGTATGCCAAATTTGATCCAGCTATCCTATACGGTTCAAGAGTTATGAGTATTTTCACTAACTGACCACAACCAGTTGGACAATTGTTCAGCAAACCCATATCCACGCTTAGGGATGTCAGTTACAACGCAAGGTGGTTCTGGACGACAATTCGTTACGGGCCCATGACGACTGCTTACCTGTGCTGGACGACAGGTAACGGGTTTTAGATGACAGATTTAGGGTTTTGGACGACAGTGGAAAGGGGCAACACACACAGACGCGGCAGAAATGATAATATAGTGTGTTTTGGCTATCTAAAATAATTTCTGTCATATTAGGGTTTGTAAGTTCGACATTAGAAGTACAAACACCATATATATTTGTAGTTAAATTGTGAAACTCTGGTCTGGAAAAGACACTTCAGAAATATGTAATTTGTGATTAATGACTTGCGTTCCTATCATGAAATAAGCATAAATGGTCAGACAATAGATCTCACATGATTTTTCAGTCAATTTTAACATGTCCTTCTTAAAAGAAAACTGAAAACCTCAAATTTTCATTTTTCTAATGTTACTGGTTAGAGACGACTGTGTAACAGGCAATAGACGACGTCAGTTTTTCTGTAACAGATGTGAGACGACATTTTTCTTTCTTTCGTGAACACTTGAGTAGATGTAAATACTGCTCTGAAGCCTATTCAACGCCTGAAAAAGTAGTTCAGCATTGTGCGACCTCCCATTGAAAGTGCATACCAAGCCCAAGGTAATCAGAAGAATTTAAAGGTTAATACCATATATGGGATTGGTGGCATTTTAGTCTTCTGTTTCCAGAGAATAGTTTAAATGGTTTTTACCTTATTTGAGCATGGCGGCATCTTGGTCACAAGACCAATAAGTTAGTGAGTATGATCAGGAAATACTACAATAATAAACTCCAGACCAACCCACTACATCATGAGGGAAAGCCACTGAACATTTACAGTAACAAGATATCCGTAAGACAATAAAAGCAAATCAACCAGCTCTCTCTTCCTCTTCAAGATGATTGCAGAACTAGGTAGGGCGCAAAGTAATGCATACCAAAACAAAGACAAACACAGAATCGCCATAATGAGAAGTACATTAAACAATAGATCAACAATAAGAGAATCACCGCCTCAGAACGGACAGCAGCCTAAGCAACGGGGGTTAAATGCATTTTAAGATCATTCCAATTAATTTGTCCCTCCATCCGAGTCTCCATATGAAGTTCGATTGGCATTGTGGTTTTAAAGGAGATGTTTGAAAATGTTGACAAACAGCAAAGGATGGAGGCTGGAGTCATTTGTATACTATTCGCTCAGCTCGGAGCCTTCAGCTTTGGTGAGCTTAAAACGTTATTTCATTTGACCATGTATGGTATGTGACTTACACTTTGTCGGACCTGGAGCTTATTAAGGGCCATTGCGGGTAATACTTCCCACATTAAAATATTTTTAATTGTTTGAATACAGTTTGATTTATATATGGACTGTCAATTTATGAAATAAAAAGGATATGTCACCACACTCAATTTTTCATAGTCTCACAGGGAAGTTTTCAGCATTTTACAAATTTTCTGAAAAACTCTTAAGTCCTTAATATAAAGCTAAAAAATTTGAAATCGCCATAAAATCTTTATTTTAATTTTGGCTCATGACCTCAGGCTTTCTAGAAAATGTGAAAAATGTATTTGTTTTCCCAAGCCATGTCAAGATACTGCATAATATATTTGGTTATTCCCCCATAAAAGGATTTCGATTTTAGAGTAAATTATATATAAAAAAATCTGACATTAAAAATCTTATTTATTGTTTTTATTTCATTGACTATCATTTGAAATTTTAGAAACAATTGGGGGTCACCAGACTAATTATCTCTCAGGAGGGCCAAAGTTATCCCTACCCCCACAAATTTCGTGGAAATTCAATATAAAACGTTAAGGAGTGTAATTTTTGTCATTTATATAATTCTATATTTCTTGTATGAAGTAATTTTGCATTACAAGAGGAAAAAAGAAAAAAAGAAAAAAAAACAATTTGTTATAAGTGCCCACCCTGGAATCGACCCTGGTCCTCTGGCTCCAAAGTCTGACACGCTATGCGCAATGCCACGACGTCAAGTCGTGCGGGGCTCGAAATAACAGTACATTATACTAGTATCGGCCATATTCGTATTCACATACAGGGTAAATGACATTTAACCTTCGTTCAAAACAGAAGAACGGTGTAAGATATATTTAATAAATCCATCACTGTCGTCTCCACCTGCGACGCTGTCGACAATAACCTGTAACAAGATATTTGCAGTCGTTACACATCTGTAACATGGAAAAATGACTGCAGTACATTCGTTTTGGTTTTAAAAACGCGTTCGTCTAAAGTAAGCAGATTTATAAGAAAATTCTTTCTTGGTCTATGTGATGGACAATGCAATGTCTAATCACATCAAGTCATAAATTGTTCAAAGAAAACGAAAGTGAAAGTACTAAAAAGGGATATGAGGACGTGTGTAGTAGTAAAATACAGTTTCAAGAATAATAATGTATCATATACGCGTTAACTAGATACAGTAGCCATGCTCTACAGGATTGATTAAGTTTAGATAAGTGTCGTGGACAAATATTCAAAGACAAAATAAGATACTTGTGGTTTATTGTGTCTTAAGTCTCCCAAAAACGATACACATTCAATAACACAAACCTATATTTAGAAATATTTCGTCTGGGACCCGTAACGCACTGTCGTCCAGAACCACCTTGCGTTGTAACAGACATCCCTAAGCGTGATATCTATAAAAAGAAATGTGTGTGTTTGCATGCCAGTGGTTAGGAATGTTGACATTCATATGTATGCAAAATGAGATAAAATATACCATAACGTTCAAGAGTTATGGACATTTTCACTAACTGGTAACAAACGGACGGGCGGACTCACATAGTGATTATAGTGCAGACCCAAGGGTGGTGCAGTAACACCCACTATTTTTCTTACAAAAAATCATAGGGCTTCCACTTAATTCATCTTATTATAATAAAATACCTGCAAGTATCCAAGCATAGCGTGTGGCTTAGTAAGGCACTACTATGAACAATAATAAAATAATATCAGAAGTGACGGTGGCCGCCAAAGGTTTTTGCTGCAATCTTTCAAAAAAAAAAAAAAAAAAAAAAAAAAAAAAAAAAAAAAACAACACCTACCTTCTGTTTTCAACTTTTACCTATCTGTTTTCTTTATTTCCCTTGGGAGTCGAAAATTTAGTTATAAACTTTTTTCTACAAAAATGCGGGTACAGCTGCATCTCGTAAAATATTTCTTTTTAACAAAGTAAGAAAGGAGGCAAAGATCAGGAAACGATACAGTCAAGTACCACACCTGACTCAGGATACCACATGGGAAAGTAACAAAATTCAATAAACATCACCAACAAGAGCCAAGAGGTCAGCAACAGACGCAAAACCACGAGAAACACAAGACAAAAAACACAAATGATCCACAAAAGAAGTACCGCCTTGGAACGGTCAGTAAAAATATTTTACTGGAGGGGCCATCTTTTTAGGAACACGTACTTGTAGGCAATAACCAGGGGCCAAAATTGCCTCCTTAAAGTTGGATTAAACAATATTTTATTTGTAACTAGACATGTATATTACAGTACAGAAATATCATGGTACAAGATCTGACAGTAAGCAAGCGCTTATATTATAAGTCATCTCTTGCGAAGGTTTTAAAGTTAAGTCATCTCAAGCGCTTATATTATAAGTCATCTCTCGCGAAGGTTTTAAAGTTAAGTACTACCTTAGCTAAATATTGATTTTTAGGATACGAAATATGACGTTGTAAACATCTTAAAATTAAAATTGTTTCATATATTCTGCAGAACACAATGACATCTTTGACCACATGTATTGCACCGAGCATTGCAATCTGTTAAACTTTTAAACTATTTTAAAATATCATGTTGAAATATCAATATTTAACTAAGGCAGTACATAACTTTAAGAAGGCATTGCACCTTTAGGCCATGACTAATATATATAGAAACAAGTGATACATAATTATAATTATTTTATTTTCTTGCACATCTAAGAACGTTATATAGAAACAACATAAAACACAATGATTCCAACACAATATTAAAGGTAGCAGGCCTTTAGTTAAGAGTGCGTACCAGAAAAGCAATTTTCTTATCTCTCAACCAAAACATATGTTGTGGGTACTCAAAAGAACCCTTTCATTGAGACGGTTCTTTTGAGCACCCAAAACATATGCTAAAAATTATGGGTGAGAAAATATTTACAATTTTACGCTGAAATGTTTTGTTTATCTAAACCTGTGTAGCTCATGATATTTTGGTACTTATCGCATATGCGTAAAATCATTCTTAAAACAATACACGCGTAGCTATCAAATGATAGTAGAGATATAAATTTTGGCATGCGCATTCATGTTTGTCCCTCTATTGTGTGCGCGAGGAGTGAAGACTCTGACGATACTGCGCGGAAGAGCAGGCTCGTCTGATCTTTCGCTGCTCGCAAATGCGGTAAGTACCAAAGTCTCACGAGCTACGTTTACTAGTTACTGTAGCAATATACTTAACACCAAAAGTAACTTTACACTGTTAATATATATACCTTTACGGGTACTGGTGAGTGATATATTGAATGTGTTTGATCCATATTAAAGTTGAATCAATAGTTCATGAGACAGTTGAATTTGATGGTTTTTGTTGTCAAAGATGCCACCACAAGGCCCAAAATGAAACAGGCACGGGGGCAAAATAAACTTTTCCAAAGCGCATCACTTTTGAGGTGTTACTGTTGCTTTGGTATTGGACAATATTGAATTTTAAAGACTCATTCTGAAAGATATGCTATCGAATTGTTATTTAAAAATCAAATCAGCCCGGATCACCTTACGAGTGTCACACATTAGAGTGGTGTTTTTACGACCATGCCCCTTTATGAACTTTACAGTGCTTTCAAAGGCATTTTCCATTACAAATGGTGTAACATTTTTCTTCCAAACCGATGGGAATTTATATCAGATTATCTTGTCGCATTCTCTGGGCAGAGGTCCAAACAATTCACCGAATAAAGAATTCAAATGTCATCAGAGATAAAGCTTTAAGAAAGGACTCAAGTTTAACATTGTTTTAAATCAAAGGGAGATAATTTTGATGTGTACCAACTTTAAGATGCTGCGAAAAAATAACCATACGTCAGATACAAAATGTGTCGCAGTACTTTTATGGGCAATCGATGACCCTTAAATTAACCTACGTTTATTTTCGTGAAATATGTTAGGGCGGGTACCAGGAGTTCATTGCAATATTTTATCTGGCAAAAATTAAAAAAAAATCGGAAAAGATATATTCGGTAGTTTAAAGTGTAAGATTAATTTTGGTTTTAAGTATATAAACATCTCGTTAACTAGAACTCTAAGGGACTAGATGTTTCACTTCTTTAGCCTTCGGGATTTCCTGGACATGGAACCACAGGAAAAATGAGCCCACCCGGCCGGTGCTGGTGCGGCCGAGGAGCGCGGGAGAAGCCGCCGTGGTGTAGGGGATAAACCTATGTCTTGTAAACCAGGGGTCGCAGGTTCGATTCCCGGCTTCTCCATAAAATCACTTTCGGTTGAGCTTTAAAGCTGCATACTCTGTAACTATGAACATTTTTCGAAAAATTTATTTTCTTTTTAAATCATTTGTTAAAGTAGAATTAAGCTATGTTTTCACAATAAAAATGTTCAGTACAGCTGAAAACTGCATGGAAAAGTGAATTATCTCATCAAATAGGTGTGTTTTTCTCTTGTTGGTAATTATTTGCGTCCCTCCAATAATTCTAGACCATTGAATTTTAACATAAATGCAGTTGTTTTGATAGTGATTCCTCGTTAAGATTTACGAAAATGGTAAACTGTTTACCTGAATTTGAGTATTTTTACTGTGTTCTTGAAAAATAAAAACATTATTTTTAAAATTAGAAGATCAAAAGTTACAGACTATGCAGCTTTCAGGAGTTCCCGTCATAAAATAAACACACAAATTATAAACCCTACCAGCCCAGTACTGGCAACTACCCATGGAAAAGCCACAAAAAGTTTTAGAGAAGCCGCCGTGGTGTAGGGGATAAACCTATGTCTTGTAAACCAGGGGTCGCAGGTTCGATTCCCGGCTTCTCCCAGTCTGTCGAATGAGACTTTAAGCCGTTGCCCCGTCTTCTGAGACGCTTTAAAACCAGAACAACTGCCGGTTGAGCCTTCGGGAGTTCCTGGACATAGAACCACAAAAGCATAAACCCACCCGGCATGTACTGGTACCAAGCCAAGGAACACGGCCACAAACAATTTTTTAGTTCAAAGAAATTGGTTTGCACTCGCCTTTTTCCACGTGATCGTTTTCAAGTTCGAAGACATTTTTCACAAAACAAAACATTCACAATTATGCTGTTTTCTTTAGTAAATTATAGTATTCTTTCAAGTACATGTTTATATGGACAGTGAATGCTTTGATTAGCTTAATTATGCAATCGTATAGTGCTGGACACGACTTTCATTTTCTTTCTCCATTAGGTAAAAGATCTACGAGCATTGATTGGCTACATTTGTGTTTTGTCCCCTCCTGTGTAACCAAAAAAATAAAAAAGTTGCTTTTCATCAATTTCTTCTTATTGCTTCATAAGAACAATGAATCAAGTGTAAAAGTCTGGTATCAATTTGACTTTTACCATCACTGTGGTAACAAACGGCCACCAAATTAGGCTAAAAATAAAAAAGTGACCATTTTGGAACAAAATTTAGACATTTTGGACCTTATTTGAAACTTCATAGAATCGTTTATTTTTATTATTATTTTGAAATAGATTTCAGCACTGCTGAACTTGAAATATCGTTTAATATTTTGTGCCATGGTTATACTTATCACCTGTTTATATAACAATTTGGTATTTTTTGCTGTCAAATATGGACTAAAATAACCGTTTTCCTATTTAAGCCTATGTTAGTGTCCATTTTATGCTAGCAAAGCAACAGTTAAATTCCAGTTCCAGGCTTTTTAAACTTGGGTAAAATTGCTCTAATAAACAGGAATCAGAAGCAACTTTTTTTTAGCTTTAAAAGGTCCCAAAGCCATTTAATGCACGTAGCTCTTTAGTTCCTAGGTATCCCCAAATGACGTTTTTAGAAGGTACTTTCACTTTTCAGAATTTAATTATCGATAGTCCGCAGCGCAGAGATTTTGGTTTTCATTGTATAAGCGATTATCTGCGCCTGGGCATCCACAAAGTCTCGCCAAAGCCTTCACTGCTTGCATACACAAAATATAAAAGTATACTATAGGACTTTGAAAACGCATCACCATAATTTCGTATTTTTCTAGTAAACAGCAAATGTGATTGAAAAGTTTACTTACATGTGTATGAATCAGTTGTTACGTCACATGGATGCTCTTGTTGGGATATTGTTTGTGTTTATATAGTGGCGTGTATGATAACAAAACCAATAATACAGTTTACTCTCTCCTAATCAATTGTAATTGATCATTTCAATATTTCGAAAATAAACGACAAAGGACCCCGGACAGTCTCCTATTCAATCTGCCAAAATTTTGAGAGCCTGTGGCTCAAAAATGCTGATCTGATCCGCGGACGTGTATGTTCTTGTCCGTGGAGCACACCTAGATTTTGCTAGTCTGAACGAGGAGAATACTTACGAAAAATGCTAATACTGAACGCGAGTGATACAGTGTTGAAACCTAGTACTGTCCTCGGAGTTGCAACAGAGAATGCAATAATCAGAATCAATATATTTTATTTAAAATAATTATACAATGATTTACCCAAAAACGTATGTCCATAAAGGTATCATATATTTGCTGCATTCTGATTAAGTTTGCTTGATTAAATAAAAGAATCAAAATAAAAATCAAAATACTTTGTCAGTATCACAATCCTTATCCTAAATGTTTGAAAATTTTGCCATACAATGTATTTGTGCTTGTTGTTTTTCCATGTTGGTAAGGAAAGTTAAACTTTAAGGTTCAAAACACTTTAATTTTGATTTCTATGAGCAATTTAATTCAAAGAGGGTTCCCAAAATGCACCCCCTAATGTAAGTCTTTGTATTATTTTTTAACATAAGCAGGACTTAAGTTAAGATTGTGTAACAGAAAAATAACTTTCTTATTTTTCAACCAGAGCATATGTGGTTGGTACTCAAAAGAACAATCTCCATGAGACGGTTCTTTTGAGCACCAAAACGCATGCTAAAATTATGAGTAAGAAAATAATTACAATTTATGCTGATTTTTTTTGTTTATCTTAGCCTGTGATAATGCCTACTTTTGTTGTGTGTTGGTAGTTAATTTGTAGGTGAGAATGATCAGGAAATGTCACAATCATAATGTAGACCAACTCATGGCACCTTTCAGAAGTGAAGGAGAGAGGCAAAATCCAAACAGACAAAATGACACCAAGAAAATAAACACTATGTAAAGTAACCATCTCTCTCTCTCTCTCTCTCTCTCTCTCTCTCTCTCTCTCTCTCTCTCTCTCTCTCTCTCTCTCTCTCTCTCTCTCTCTCTCTGTGCCAGCTGGATATTTGAAGAAAATAGAAAAGGGCGCTGAGTACTGCACAAAAAGGCCCAAATTAGAAAAAAAAAACAGCAACACACAAACAAACAACGAGAGCAAAACACACACACACACACACACACACACACACACACACACACACACACACACACACACACACACACACACACACACACACACAGTAATATGAGTTTTTTTTCTTTTATACGAGGGTCATCAAATTAGCTTTGACAATTACCCCATAAAACAAAACCTATTTCTCTAGGTTGTGTTTCAATAATCTTCACATGTTATTTAGACTAAAGGGAATTGATACACCTGTTCAATTATTTTCCATGTTGCATCCCAATGGTTTCTAGGCAACTAAAGAACACATGGTAATAGGCCATGGGCAGGACACTATATGCGGTTTACAAGCCCATATTTCTAAGAAATTACAAACTCCTCTTTAAAACTTTTTATATGTATAGATGAAAATACATTATTTATGTTGATTTTGAATGTCATGAATAATGGTTTAGCTTGCGATTGTGGTGTTAGCAGGGTTTTGATTATGACAGATCACCGATTTTGCAGGAAATATTTTCCTTAAAAATCGGTTGTACTAATAGTGTATTATATTTGGTAAAAGCATTTTTGAACGTTATTGTTTTCTATGCGTTTAGATGAATATAAAAGTAAGTAATGGTGCAAAGATCAGGAATCGATACAATCAAGTACCACACCTGACCCAGGATACCAATAGGAAAGTGACAAACTCACAGTAGACACCACAAACGAGAGCCAAGAGGTCAGCCCTTTCCCAGCAGGTGACCACAAAGCACATATAAACAGACGCGCACAAAACATAGCAAACACAAGACAGAACAAAAACATAAAAGATCCACAAAAGAAGTACCGCCTTAAAACAGATTTATCGAAACATGTGTCTATTGATGCGCAAATTGATCATAAAGGCTTAAAAGTATTCAAAATATACTATTTTATAATTAACGCTCAAAGCACGACAAAAAAGCAAACTAGGTTAATGTTATTGAGGTATTTGTTTTTATTGTAATTTCAGACAACATCACCAACCACTAATATAACTTTCCAAAGAAACATACTACATTTTTAACCAATTCGACCCCAGCAAAAATAGCTAAACACCAGATTTTCGAGGCCATTGGCTCTCACAGTGTTGTATACAAATTTGTATAGCATGAGATCAGGTAGTGGTAAAAACTTCATGTTTCAAACATGAGTAGGCAACATTCATGGCCAAATGCTATGGTAATATGGGTATTAGAATTCTAATTTCAATAACAGTTTCTGAGATATGAGACCATTGTCAAAGCTTATTGGATGACCTCCGTAAATTGCCTGAAATAGTTCATAGATGTCAGTCTCATTTGAAGACGATGATTGTGACAGCTCCTCAGGTGCACTAAAAGACGAAATCTTTGCATCAGTCGAATACTGCTATATAGCTGCCTTTTTCTGAAATCTAGAATTAAGGCATTGACATTTTAACATATAAATTACATGATTTCGAAACGCCGCGTTTGAAATGACGTATAAAAAGAAATTAATCACATAGTTCAGTTGCTCCATGATCTGCGCAATTTCAAGGAACATTATTATGCTAGGGTCTTTTGAGAACAAAAGCACCTTGCCCATGAAGAATGCAACTGCATGCGTCATAGATATCACCGTTACCAAGGCTAGATAGGCAATGGTGACACTCAAAAGCATGACTGTCACGTGTAGAGTTTCGTCATTTCCGGCGTTATTCGTCAGTTCCTGACGCCTCTTCTGCTGTTGAACTAGCTTCCAAACAGTCAATGGTGTGACAGTTATCAATATGGCGGTCGGAATGAGGCTGTAAATGGTCGTACTTGTGGCTACAAAAGCAGTTTGGAGTTTCTCTGTCTCTGGTGTTTTAAAGAAAGGCAAACATACTCCATCGATTATGTTGGTATTTCCAGTACGGGAAGCCTCAAAAGTGAAAATGGCAGTTGTCGCAACGGTTGTCGCTATCAGGGCAATTCTTTTGTTTGACAGAGTTTTAGCTTTCAGCGGGAACCATACGACCAGAAAACGTTCTATACCAACCAAAACGACGTACCAAGAAGATGAAATTTTTGTACCACGGTACATTAAGAAGAATAGTCTGCAACCTGTAACACTGAGCGACCTAATGTCTCCATTGAAGAGGTCCATAAATGCGCCTTTGACAAAGGGGAACATAAGGAGAAATACCAGGTCCGAGAGTGCCAAAGCTGTGAGATATACACCAGTTGATGAATGCTGGAAACGTTTGCTTCTCATTACAATGATCGTGAAGGTGTTCCCAAGCAAACCTAATACGATGAGCAGCGGAACTATGATATATGACGTAATTGTTGTCCAGGAGACAGAGGCTGATCCGCTCAGGGCAGGCGTTACTGATGTGATGTTAGTAGTGCTGACGTTACTCTTGTTCAGAAACTCCTCTGCAATAACCATCATGTTAGTAGTGGCTTGATTGAGAATGGTTTGATTGAGAATTTCTTCGGTTGTGAAGGATATATTATTTGACAAAATCATTTCGAAGATTTGCTATCAGTCTGAAAATAAAAAATAATACTAGTAATACAGCCGAAATGAAAGTGCCACACAATTACGCAGCATGACTCACATCAGCCTGGAGAGTCTGGATGGGGTATAATGATTAATGAATAATGGTCCTTTTTATAATGAATAGTGAATAATGAGCCAAAAAGTTAATGAATAGTGAATAATGAGTGCCTAAAATTTAATGAATAATTCTATTTTTTAATGAATTGAAGAAAAAAATTAATGAATAGTGAATAATCAGATTTCTTTGCCACCTTTCTTACTTTTGATGAATAATTGGTCTTATTTTAATGAATAACCCAAAATTGTAATGAGATGAATAATGGGCTAAATTTTTAATGAATAGTGAATACCAGACCCCCTCCCCCCATCCAGACCCTCAGCCTGGGCATCAGCTCACTCTGATCACAGTCTGTGCTGTCCGCATGATTAAAGCTTGGGTCCATATTTACCCACTGAGCACACATTGAAGATTCTGATCAGACTGGGCTGATCTGAGTCTTCACTGGACGCACACTCATTGTGTTATTTTTGTCATGTCATAGCTCAAATAACTAACATATTGCATGCGCGGATCAAGAAATTTTTGCCAGAAGGGGTACAACTTTGACATTTTTTTATCTTTTTAGTTGGTGAGTGGAGAGAGGATCCATATATCACTCTAAACGGGCCATCATCGGCCCGCCAGCGAAACGCCATTTAAATGGCGTTTCGCTGGTGGGCCGAGGATGGCCTAACAGTTAAATACTGGCTTGGTAGCTTTGTGATTTTTCAGGAGATCCAGGCCAGTATTGCTAAGAAACCCAATATATTTGTGATTTTTCATTAGGGGTAAAGACCCCCTGTCCTCCCCTCTGGATATGCTCATGTATTGTACAGATAACTATTTAACCCCTTGATACTCAGGGTGGCCAAAACTATACAGGGTTAAACAGGGCTAGGATGTTTATTCTCAACAATTTCACTTTGTACAAATTATGTTTCTTGTTATACACATTGGTGAATGTACGATATATTACAGTATTAGCACATTTTCGATGTGTTTTTCAAATTTTCGCATTTTTAATATGAAATACTTAGAGAATATTCACAATTTTGGAATGAATATGGTATTTATTTCATCAAGTGTTAGGACCTCGAACAGTGTCCTATTCAATCTGCCAAAATTTTGAGAGCATATGGCTACGATTTTGTATAATTGACAATTGTATTTATTTTTTTTGGCTCTAATTAATACCTGACATTCAGTGCATCTAAAATAGATATACATTTGCAAAATATTGCACATGTATTCCAGAAGCTCAGGGTTTAGTGTGTTTGGGATATTTTTGTGACTATTTTTATTTTGCAGAAAGCCAAGGTTTTGTCAGGAACATGTATTTATCTAAATACATGGAAGTATAATTTTTGCAGCATAAAACTTGAGATGAAAATGTTGCGTTTTGATAAAATTCGGGTCCAGCATATTTAATTGTTTTTGGTAAATAATTTTTTTGTCCATAATTTTTGACTATTACCTGTAAATGTCTTGCAGATAGATTTTATGCTTATTCTATTTATAGTTCAGTCAGTCTGGTGTATCATAACTACAAAGCCTGTTTTTGTAATTAGGTATTAATCTACAGGTTTGTACAAAGTTAATGCCAAATAAGCTTCTATAAAAATTTGTGTTGAGCATTTTGACAGCCTTTCCCCCTTTTATCAAGCATGCCATTTTTATATGATGTGTGTAATGTAAAACTACAACTGCATGCAAAATGATTAGCTTGTTAAATGGTGGAAATGAACCCACAAACCCTTTTCTATTTTCTATATGTTGATGGAAACGTTTGTTTCTCATTACAAAGTTTTCAACCCATATTTTATTCAGTACTTGTTCAATGTGAAATATTTACATTTCCACTGCAAGTCTTTAAATGAACCTTTACATTTGAGATGTGGTTCATACCTTCATGAACAAATCGATTTAAGCCACACCCACATACGCGCCATTTGAGCGGGCTAACGTCAAGTCCATCCAATAACGTTGCTTGTTTACTGACGTTTGCATGACGTTAAGCGCGGAAATTTGGCGTTTTGGCTATTCCCAACCCTACGTTTTGTCTGATTTAATTAAAAATATCTGGAAAACCAGCCAAGTTAGGTGAAAATTGAAAATTGATACTTGACTGATAATACAAAATGTAAATATAAGTATTCAATTTTTGGAATGTTCATGGAATCATGAATTCTTCGGGTCTCTTGCAAAGTAAGTGAAGCCCAAAGGGCTTCACGTTAACTTTGCAAGAGACCTGAAGTATTCATGATTCCATGAACATTCCAAAAATTGATTTCATTTCCTAAAAGTCTTTTTGCGAGTAATTCGAGGGCTGAACCAACTACCTTTTCAACTGAAAAAATATTGTTTTCTTTGAAACTTTTGTCTAGCAATTGTATGTGCAATTTAGCATTAAGACTGTTTTAGGTCATTTCATTCAAACGAAATATATGTATACATGTTTCTCTCCACGTATTCATTTTTACTTTGTCAGGTTTGCTACTTGATTGTATCAATTCTTGATCTTTGCACCCTTACTAACTTTTACTTTATTTATACAACAACGTAGTACTTATTCACAATGGCATCACACACGTATGCGGACAATGTATAAAGTGTCTTCCTTCCAACACTAAAACCACAGGAATATGATAAGCTAGATATACGATAGCAAAAAGTTTCAGAACATCCAAACAAATATTGTGCTTTCAAAATTTCAGTGGAAATCGTCTTACAGCTATCAATTTATACGTGACCATTCGTGTTGAAATGAAATTAAGAATTGAAAAGTGATGTACATGGCTAAACGCATAAAATGTAGAAGCGAAAATGAGGAGAAAATCCATCACATTGATCAGAGTCTTTTTGATAGCCATTTTAAACGGAAAAATATGGCTAATTAACCTTATTTTTTTGTTTAAAATCGCGATCATTTAGCCATAATAATTGTTCGTTTAAAATCACTATCATTTTAGCCGCATAAATTTCGTTTTAAATCGCTATCATTTTAGCCATAATTGTTCGTTTAAAATCGCAATAATTTTAACCATATTTGTTCGTTTAAAATCACTATCATTTTAGCCATAGAAATTTCTTTTAAAATCGCTATCATTTTAGCCAAATATGTTCGTTTAAAATCACCATCATTTTAGCCATATTTGTTTGTTAAAATCACTATCATTTTAGTCATATATTTTCGTTTAAATGGCTATCAAAAGGCGTTGGTGTGCTAGATTGTCTCCTCATTGTGCTACATTTTATGTGTTTCCTCAAACGCATCTTGTGGTTATAAATACAACACTTTGTATGGACCATTGGACCTTTAATCCGCCTAATCACCTTATTACCGCGCAGATAAGACTTGCCTTTGATGTAAGCTATGACCTTGGGACAGTTTATTGCATGTCAATGATTCATCGTAGGGGAGTCCTCAATAACAGAAAAATGGTTCGTTAAGCGGACCAACAATAAATAATTATACTGTTTTATACAACAGAGTACATTGCTTCTATCCACATGAACACAGTCCTTCTAGACCATGTTTACGCTTTTCTCTGTAAATAAAATTTCAATCACGGCAACATGACGCAATTATTAGATATTAATATCATCTAGTTTGCATATTCAAGAATAATAATGAAAATATAAGAAATGAGAAAAAATGTAGGGTAAATTTAGGGGTGTCACCTACAAAATTACCTTTATGTCGCTGCTTATCGTTCTTGACTACAAATCTTGGTACCAAATCAAGTTAAGTTTAAGACATTGGCAAAATGACCAACTAAATAGATACACGAATGATCTAATATGCATATTTATGAATATTAATGAGAACATATGAAATAAGAGAAAATTGGTCAAAAAATTAAGGGGTATACATACACTTTACACCAGCTGCTAACTATCTTATACAACAAGATTTGGTACCAAATAAAATTTGAGACATAACAGTTTGACAAAAATGATAAATTATATACGATTTATCTAATTTGAATAATCATGAATATAAATGAAAACATAAGAAATAAGAGAAAATTGGTAGAAAAAATAAGGTGGCATACCTACAAAATTACCTATATGCCAGCTGCTAACTATCCTAGTCTACAAAAATTGGTACCCGATAAAAGTTAAGACATAGCCATTTAACGAAAATGATTAAATATACGAATAATCCCATTTGAATATTCATCAATATTAATACAAATATTAGAAATAAGAGAAAATTTGTAGAAAAAATAATGGGGTATACCTAGAAATAGACTACAAAACTTGGTATCAAATAAAAGTTGAAACATTGCCATTTGAACAAAATGATTGAATATGCGAATTATCTCATTTAAATATTTATGAATATTAATGTAAACATAAGACATAAAACTAAATTGGTAGAAAAATTAAGTTGGTATACCTACAAAGTTACCATGACACTAGCTGGTAACTATCCTATCTTACAAAACTTAGAACCAAAATAAAGTTGAGACATAGCCATTTGATCAAAATGATAATTTATACGAATTATCTAATTTAAGTATTCATGAATATTAATGAAAGCATAAGAAATAAGAGAAAATTAGTCGGATAACTTAGGGGGTATATCTTCTAAATTACCTATATATCTACTGCTAACTATCGTTGACTACAAAACTTGGTACCAAATTAAAATTGAGACATTGCATTTTGACGAAAATGATTAAATATACGAATAATCTAATTTGAATATTCATGCATAATAATGAAAACATAAGGAATAAGAGAAAATTGGTAGAAACATTAAGTTGGTATACCTACAAAATGTCCTATATGTCTGCTGCTTACTAGCCTAGACTACAAAACTTGGTATCAAAAAAAAAAGTTGAGACTTTGCAATTTGACCAAAATGATTAAATATGCGAATTATCTAATTTAAATAGTCATGAATATTAATGTAAACATAAGAAATAAGACAAAATTTGTAGAAGAATTAAGGTGGTATCCCTACAAAATTACCTCTACGCCAGCTGCTTACTATCCTAGACAACAAAACTTGGTTTGGTACAAAATAAAAGTTGAAATACAAGTATGGGAACTTATGATTATATACTGACCCACACTTCCAACCCAAAATGTTTCCGGAATATAACTTTAATTAATATACGAGGTCTTGCCGAAATCATTGTACCGGGCAGGGGTTATGGCAGACATTCACCCAATCAGGTTTTGATTAAAAGAGAATGATTGACCGATGAAGTTCTTCTTTCATTTTCATAAAAAAGTGTTTTAATTTTTGATAAAATTGGGTTACAAGGGATGGAACAATATATGTAATATTAAAGGTTCTGTTTGATTTTGCGTTAGAAGTGTGGTTCAGTATATGTATTCGAAATATCTAAATTGTATATTCACAAATATTAAAGAATTCATAAGAATAAGTCAAAAATAGTAAAAAATTAGAGTGGTGTGACCTACGAAATAACCTATATTTCAACTGCAATATATCATGGACTACCAAAGATGGTACCAAATAAAAGTTAAGATGTAGCTCGTTGACCCATTGATGAATATACAACTGATCTCATTCTATAGTCATGAATATATAAGAAATTATTAAAGAGAAAGAAGAACACAGAAAGAAATATTAGTTCTAGGCTTTAATTTGAGAATAAGCTTAGAAGAGTAGGGTAACTAGCAGCTGACATTATGCGTAATTTTGTAAGTACACCACATTATTTTTTCTATAAATTTATCTTATTTCTAATATTTTGATTAATATTCATGAGTGCGAATATTAGAAAATTTGCATAATGGACCATTAGGTAAAAGTGTAGTGCTTTGAGAATTATTTGGTACCAAGAGTGGTTGCCTAAAATAATTCGGAGCTGAGATGTTTGGGTACACCCTTTTATTTTTTACGATTTTTCTTTTATTTCTAATGTATTCATTAATTTTCATGAGTATGCAAATTTGATAATTAGCATACTTCACCTCTGAATGAAGCTGCTTTTTCATACCTTTAATTTTTTTATCGTTAGTACTTTAGGATGATTTTCTCCTGGGGTATAAGTAATTTGAAGGGACCTACCCAACTGTTTTGAAGCGCATTATTGGTTACCTTGGAAACCACGCAATTTCACATTGACCAAAAGAGTTATTTTCGGGGCAATACTTTCACCTTTTAAAGGTGGTCCCACAAAACAATTTGACGCCCATGAGAAGTTGTCATGAGGACGCAAGGCTGGTCTAATTTGACCCTCGGGTACTAAGGAATTTAAATGCTTGTACTCTTGATATATAGATAATGTAACACATTTTGTGGGTATTGCTAGGAAGAATGGACATTATGACGACAGTTAAATCAAAGCAACTTGTCGATTCTCAAAACCCATTTCTCGCTTATCACTTTAAAAGCTTGATACTTGTACAAAATAGAGCTATGGATGAAACAAAACATTCATTTTAATAGCTGGAAACTAGATAAGCAAAAAGTAAGTGAGTATAAACAGGAAATACCACAACCACTACTGCAGATCAACCCACGGCATCATGAGGAAGAGTAACAGAACACTTACAGTCACACGACATCAGGTAGGCGGTTAAAGCAAAAGCAACTATCATTCTCTTTCTCGTCAAGGTGTTAACAAAAATAGAAAGAACACAAAGAGATGCATAATAAAACAAAGACCAACACAGAGCCCCCACAAATATTCCGAGGTACATTAAACAATGAATCCACAACAATGTAAGATTCTGTATGATTTTGGTGGCCATCTTGAAAACATGCAAATTAACTCAATAAGACGCCATTTCTCAGCTTGCAAACATTGGTTTTCGGATTAAGCATACCAAATTACCTTAAAGAAAGGTGTCAGACCCTTTGTATTCAGAAAAAAAACCATACTTGATACTTTTAAAATTCATACTTTGTGATTCTGGTTATTTTGGGGAGTATAGAGCTATCTCCCCTTTTTTCAATATAACGCTACTAGACCCATTTCTGAGCGTGCAACCAAATCAAAAATTACGTATAGACACATATCTTCAATTGAAGACTGGTTTCATCCTTTAGAACGATGAGGTGAATTTTCTCAAAAGCATTCCGAAAATGCACCAAATAGTATATCAAGAGTATTGGTGAAATGCATGAAAACATAGTATTTTTCACATGGGGGTAGTATTTTTTCAAGCGATTTTACGAGCCTTCAAGCATGTAAGAATGCTGTTAATTATGTTTTTGAAAAGAACATTTACATTATTTACATTTTCTTAGAATTGATCAAGTTTTATGTTTTTGTACTAAAAACAACGGTATTATTAGAAACGATATCGAGGCAAATTTCTATTTTATAGTTTAGAAAGAGATATCACTCAGTAGTTAAATATGCAAATGAAGAAAAAGAGCCAAACTTAATTTAAAAAGAATTAAAAGTTAAATTGATTTTAGAAAATAAAATAATTTACGAAAAAATAATGCTTTTAAACTGTAAAATATCGTTTTGAAATTCGTTCACAATTCCCTTTTTGGCAAGGATGGTGTTATCTCCCCTTTTTAAATCCGACGCTACCAACTTTCGAACGTACGACCAAATCAAAATTAAAGTAGAGGCGTTTAGTTTTGATTCGAGACCGGTTTCATCCTTTCAGTAAATTTTCTCAAAAAGTAAGCCTTATATGAAATTCAGCAACGCGCCTATCTCACTGATACGGTTCTTTAAAGCAATAAAACATGTTCGATAGGGAAAACTGATAAAAAACATTTGTGTGATTATTAACACATTTATATCTACATGCCTATAATTCAAACAACTGATAGTTCGAAATAGAACATCAAATCCACGAGATTTGACTATGTCAGTGATGTTTCAAAGAGTTATACAGAATTCCCGATTCTACTTTTTTTATTCATGGATAAATTATGCTTATACACTGAACAAAATTTCTAATTGGTCATCTCTGCTATTTGGCAATCGTTTATATATTTGATTTTTGAAAAAAGTATTAAAGATTTGAAATTTTGTATATATACTAATGGCATAAAGTTCAGCATAATTTTATGGTGTTGTTAATTTTTACCAGACTGTCAATTTTAGCAAAATACTTTATTGCACATCAAAATGCACTGTTATTTAACCATGCAAAGTCTGCTATATAGAACTCTTCCAATCCTGATAACGTCATGGCAACCTGAGAATCATACCTACCAAGACAATCCAAAAATAAAAAAGGTGTTTTTGTCAAAATTTCAGAAACGGTTTTGTTGACTGTCTATCAAAGTTTTGAGATAACCATCCCTGCTAAATTGCCATAGCATAGATGTGTTGCTCTGACGATTTCGAATGGGTTTAAATAATGACGAATTCTAGCCCTTTGGGTCCAGACTGTAATTCGTATATTGCCTAGGGAATTTGTTTTATACACGTAGCTCTAATTTTCTGTATAAGCCACAGCGTTTCTTCTCACATTTCCAAGCAATATTTTGCATCAAATAATGGCGCATTGAACAATCAAATGACAAAATTCCTGACTGAATTTCATTCCATTAGCACATTTCATGGCTAAACGTGTATTTCTTTTCAAAATTCTCCTTACCAGATCACGTGGTCTGGTAGATTTTGCTGTCATAACTTGGACGGAAAATTGCTCCAAAAAATCTGACAAACTAAGCCATCTTGTGGTTGTTGTTTTTAAGCAGCATCGAAGTTTGGCATTTTGCTGATTCAATAAATACGCTTCGGATCCCAAAATTTCGCGTGCCGACTCGAAATAAGTATACATACTAATATAAAATATCTAATGCTAGCCCATCAGATCTAATTATTTTGGTCAATGGAAGTACAATATGCTTAACTTTATGCCAATAGTATATGTTTCTTAGGCCCCGATTAAATTTGTTTGTATTGTTTTTAATTGAATCAAACAGAGATGACCAATTAGAAATTTTGTTCAGAGCTGTAAATACTATATTAAAATAATAAGTGCTTACTTCGTAACTTATGGCGTTCCACGCTGCAGCTATCTCGTGGAAAAACTTCCGTAGTCAGTTGGTTTGACGCCTTCCAGCTCCGCAACGGAAATAAACAACTTGATTATGGCACCCTTTTTTATACGTTTCTTGAAGTCGAAGACATATCAACCCTTAAAGCGCCAATCGCAACAAAGTCGTCTGCTTTTCTCGTCTGCTGAAATGTTTAAGTAGCCTCTATGGCAAACAGTGTGGGCCCAGATCAGACTGCTCCACGCCGTTTGCTTCTATACTTAATTTGTCAGTAATATTAGAATTTTTTGCAGCAGACGACTACAGCAGACGACATTTTCAGATGCATTTTTTCTTGGCGCTTTAAGGGTTAACTTTTTACCTGCTAATGACTTTGTCGTCTGCCGTTAACCCTTAAAGCGCCACCTATAATTTGCAGCAGACGACAATTTCAAATTTTGCCGCTTTTTCAAAAATAACCAATAAGGCATGATATTTCATGAGAATCGTCTGCTGGCAGACAATTCTCATGTGGTATCATACCTTATTTTTGTCAAAAATTGGTAAAAATGTCACAAAATTTGTCGTCCCCTGCAGTCGTGATTGGATTTTTAAGGGTTAACCTTTGCAAACACTTTGGACCAACATCAAGACAGACAAAACAAAACGTCGGGCATAATCTGGATACAAACTGTTTGCCACTCTGGTGGTTACAGTACCTGAAAAAAAAGTTGATTTTGGGGAAAACGACAAAAAACAAAAAACCCAACAGCAACACAGCATCGACAGCAAAGAAACAGAAGACGACACAAAAACAAACACACACTTTCTCAGCATGCAAAAAATTAGTCAAAACCAGTTGGTAAAGGAATTAAGATTAATACGCAGGACGCAGTTCGGGCATGGACTATATTTTAGTCATTTTTTCTAATGCTCGTTGATAATGGAGGATAAGAAGGACCGATTCGCACGGTATTATATACACATGTTTTTGCTTGCGCATGTTGCAATGCCCATTTTCTGTCGACATGGTTAACACTAGTAGCGATTGATAAAGCCAACTATTTCCTTCGTATTGGCAACTTTTATCGTCTGCTGATGATCTTTGCAAACAGTTTGGACCCAGATCAGGACCGATGTTCTGTCGGTCCTGATCTCAATCCAAACTGTTTGACACTCTGATAGTGTTACTGAAAGAACATTTTGAAACAAAAAATGAATTTTGAAAACAAAGTTAGCAGACGACAACAAAAGCGTGAACAATTACCCAGCATGCAAAGAGTTAAAATGAGCCGTGACATGAGATTTCCAAAAATGTGGTATGTGCGACCAGCAAAGGCCCAGACCAGCCTGCGCATACGCGCAGTCTGATCAGAGCCTTTGCTAGTAGCTTGAATATACTATGACTGTTTAGCTACTGACCAAAAAGTATTTTGAGTTTCTAAGGTTAAAAGGAGGCTGCACAGGCTCGTCTGAGTCTACACTTGTCAAAATACCACATTGTTGGAAATCACATGTCACGGCTCAAATGGAGTTGCAGTATGGCTTCATCTAAAGGTATTGTCTTAGTGTTTGATTTATTTTTCTGTCTAATCACAAAGCTCATATTTTAGATCTCTTCTTTACTAATTCGAAGCATTGCCGGAAAACAATCTCCGCCCATCTGTGTATACAAGATGGACTCATTGGAAGGGCTATGAACTTTACAATTTACCTACTAGTGTCGTTTACTGTCCCCCTCTGGATCTGCCCATGGTAGGCCTAAATATTTCTTTGGCTCTTTAATATACTTCTAAATGGTGAGTTTCGTTTCCTCTTTTTTTAAAAAAACTTTCCAGTTAAATAATCTGCAATGTAAAAAAGGGCTTTGGTGGTGGGGTTGCAGTGATGCACTAGAAGTCACGATTAAAGTACATACATTATCAGACACCCCCTAAAGAACTTGGCAAGGCGCTTCAAACGTTAATGAGCCAGTGAATGAGATTTCCAACAATGTGGTATGTGCGACCAGCAAAGCCTCAGATCAGCCTGCGCATATGCGCAGTCTGATTAGAGCCTTTGCTAGTCGCTTGAGCATTCTATGATTGTTAAGCTACTGACTGAACACCATTAGGAGTTTCTAAGCTTAAAAGGAGGCTACAGAGGCTCGTCCGAGTCTACACATGTCAAAAGGCCACATTTTTGGAAATCTCATGCACTGGCTCGTTTTATAGGTAGCCCCTATTTATTTCATATTAGTGCACACCTGTGGGTCGTGCAATACTGTTTAGACTTTAAACACATGCTTTACAGGCACAGTTCAGAGGTTTGGTGACCTTCTGTATCAGTTAGAGTAGACTGGCATCAGTCCAGTAAATATATATAATTACATTTATAATAATATTTACTATGAAAAAAATCATCTAAAATTCTATCCTCTCTGATAGTCAAATTGCTATCTTAGAGAGATTATCAGTTTTACTAAAAATTGACATTAGAGACTGGGGCCAGTCTACAGTTAGAGCTGTTCCAGAATTAGCTGTGTGTGGTCGATTTTTACCAAATCCTTGTCCCCGTTTTGCATACCATTGGCCACGCAATATTAACCCTTAAAGCGCCACCTATAATTTGCAGCAGACGACAATTTCAAATTTTGCCGCTTTTTAAAAATAACCAATAAGGCATGATCTTTCATGAGAATCGTCTGCTGGCAGACGATTCTCATGTAATATCATACCTTAATTTTGTTGAAAATTGGGAAGATGTCGCAAAATTTGTCGTCTGCTGCAGTCGTGATTGGCGCTTTAAGGGTTAAAATGTATCACTGAATAAAACTTGATCAAAAAATACCACGTGGTTGAAGAGTTTATGAGCATTTTCACTAACTGACCACGACCGGCCGGACTGATGCTTGGTGAAGCCTGGTCATCGTGTTGCATACCAGTGTCTAAACAATGTTAAAATGTATAATTAGTATGCAAAATTCGATCAAAATATACCATGCAGTTCAAGAGGTATAAGCATTTTCACTAAAAGACCTCTATCCTCTGAAATGATGCTCGGCAAGCCTCATTACTGTTTTGCATACCAGTGGCTGGACAATGTTAAAATAAATAAGTATGTACATTGTGATCCAAATATACCATGTGGGTCAAGAGTTGTGAGCATTTCTACTAACTGACCACGACCGGCCGGCCAGATGCTCAACAAAGCCTCGTCAATGAAAATGTCTTTTACACCTGTCAGTGATCAGACAATGCAGACATGCATAAGTATGCAAATTTTGTCTAAATATACCATGTGGTTCAAAGATATGAACATTTTCACTAACTGCTAACGGACGGACGGACTCATACGGTTATTATAGTGCACACTACTATTGCAAGACCCTTAGGTCTGCATTATACTCACTATGCGAGTCCGTCGGTCCGTTAACAGTTCGTGAAAATGTTCATAACTCTTGAGCCACATGGTATATTTTGATCAAATTTTGCATGCATATGCATGTTAACATTAACTAACCACTGGCATGCGAAACCCCATTTTCTGATGTACGAGGGTTTACTGAGCATCAGTTACATCCGTTGGCAGTTAGTGAAAGTGTCCATAACCTTTGACATAGTACATGGTATATTTTGATCAAATTTTCATACACATATGCGTGTCAACATTGCCTAACCACCGGCGTGCTAAACCACCCTTTTTGATGGACGAGAGTTTGCTGAGCATCAGTGCAGGCTGTTAAGAGTGTTATTGCACGACCCTCGATTCTGCACTATAATCACTATGTGTTGGCATTTCGTTAAACTTTTCATAATTCTTGAACCACATGGTATATTTTAATCAAATTTTGCATATATATGTATGTAAACATTCCCTTACTATTGGCATGCGAAACCATTTTTGATGGACGAGAGTTTGCTGAGCATCAGTTCAGGCTGTTAAGAGTGTTATTGCACGACCCTTGATTCTAGACTATGTGTTGGCAGTTAGTGAAACTGTTCATAATTCTAGAACCACATGGTATATTTTGATCAAATTTTGCATATATATGTATGTAAACATTCCCTTACTATTGGCATGCGAAACCATTTTTTATGGACGATGGTTTACTGAGCATCAGTTCTGTCCCTTAGCAGTAAGTGAAAATGTTCATAACTCTTGAACCTCATGGTATATTATGTGTATACATATGCATGTTAACATTCCCTTACCACTGGCATACGAAACCATTTTTATGGACGATGGTTTGCTGAGCATCAGTTCTGTCCCTTAGCAGTTAGTAATATGTTCATAACTCTTGAACCACATGGTATATTATGATTAAATTTGGCATCAATAAACCTGTCAACATTCCCTAACCACTGGCATGCGAAACCACCTTTTTGATGGACAAGGGTTTACTGAGCACCAGTCCAGGCTGTTAATAGTGTTATTGGTGGAACCTTAGGTCTGCACTATAACCACTATGTGAGTGAGTCCATCCGAACTTTTGCAGTTAGTGAAAATGTTCATAACGTTGAACCACATGATATGTTTTGATCAAAATGTGCATACATATGCTTGCCAACAATCCCTCACTACTGGCATGCGAAAACACCTTTTTTGATGAACAATGGTTTGCTGAGCACCAGTCACATATGCTTGTATAAATTCCCTATCCACTGGCATGCAAAACCACTTTTTTGGTGTACGAGGGTTTTCTGAGCATCATTTCCGTCTGTTAGCAGTTATTGAAAGTGTTCATTACCTTTGAAATACATGGTATATTTTGATCAAATTTTGCATACATAGGCATGTCAACATTTGTTAACCACTTGCATGCTAAACCCTCTTTTTGGATGGAAGGCGGTTTGCTGAGCATCAATCCAGCCAGCCTTACACATTTCTTGATTCTACATTATAATCACTATGTGAGTCCGCCCGTCTGTTAGCAGTTAGTAAAAATGTTCATAACTCTTGAACCACATGGTGTATTATGTGTATACATATGCATATCAACATTCCCTAACCCTTGGCATATGGAATAACCTTTTTTGATGGACGCGGATTTGCTGAGCATCAGTTCCGTCCCTTAGCAGTTTGTGAAAATGTTAATAACTCTTGAACCAAATGGTATAGTTTGATCAAATTTTGCATACATATACATGTCAGTCCCCCTAACCAATGGCATGCAAGGCCACCTTTTTTGATGGACGAGGGTTTGCTGAGATCCGTCCAGCCTGTTAAGGGTGTAATTGCACGACCCTTGGGTGGGCACTCTAATCACTGTTTGAGTCTGTCCAGCCGTCCTTTAGCAATTAGTGAAAATGTTCATAACTCTTGAACCACATGGTATATTTTGATCAAATTTGGCAAGCATTTGCATGGCAACATCCCCTAAGTACTGGCATGCAAAATCATCGTTTTTGATTGGCGAGGACAGTAAACAATACGCGTATTGTAGTGGTACACGGAAGACAGTGTATACCAGTTTCAACAGCACCACAGAAACTAACAGAAAAGTAAGTCATTTAGTTGACGGTTGAACCTCCTGGGATGAACCAAGGTCAACATTGAAGATGAGTGGACAAATCTTTAATTTACCCTTTAACCGCCTATAATAACAAGAACTATCGCCATTTTAATTGATGGGGAAAATTGCGTTGCGTTTTATATTATAGGAAGGCGGAAAGTTCAATTATTGGTCAAATAGAGTTCAGGTATCAGCCAATTCAGACTATTAACTCTTTTCATTCTGATGGATTTTGCTACTCATGTTGATACATGAACCATGGAATTGCCCATTTTGTACTTTAAGCGGGGACGGGTAGATATTTCTAAAATGTGACGCATCTCTTTCCGGATCTTTGAAAACAGTGCAGATCCTGGTGTAATGCCACATTGCGGGTGTCCAAAATAAAAGTGTTTTCTGTAAATTCGGAATTTTTTGCTAGAACTTTATTTTATCGCGAATAGCGTTAAAAGGCATATTTGCGACGTTCAAAATCACGACTTATGCATGATTTACCTAATGTTAGTAAGCGACAAAAGGATTTTGCCATTTCACAAGGGTTTTATTTTCGCGAAACTTCGCTTTTGCGAAGATTCGCAAAAATAAAACCTTTTCGCGAAACTTTGCTTTTGCGAAGATTCGCAAAAATAAAACCCTCGCCAAAATTTCCGACTTTACAGTACGTAGTTTACATATACGATCAAAATTAGCATTTACATTTTCAAATAACCTCACTTTTCCCAGATGGAAACGCAATCATGAGAATAGTTTCATGCGCGGATCCAGAAAGCTTCTTCGGGGGAGGGAGTGGGGTACAGCTCTGACCACGTTATTTTTTTTTTAATTATCAACTAATTTTAAAGTTTGGAAAGGGGGTCCATATACAACTAAATGTGAGTCATCATCTAAATGAGCCGCGACATGTGATTTCCAACAATGTGGCATTTTGAAATGAATAGACTCTGACTAGCCTATGCAGCCTCCTATTAAGCTGAGAAACTTCAAATGCTGTTCGGTCAGTAGATTATTATTCATAGACTCTTCAAGCGACTAGCAAAGACTCCGATCAGATTGCGCGTATGCGCAGTTGGTCTGAGCCTTTGCTGGTTGTTGGAAATCACATATTGCGGCTCGAATGGCGTTTCGCTGGCGGGCCGCTGATGGCCCAACATTGGCTGCTGGCTGGGTAGCTTAGTGATTTTCCAGTGTGTGTGTGTATGGGGGGGGGGGGGAATTCGCGCAAAAAATCAGCTGAAAGTGGACAAAATACAATGTTTTTTTATCAAGAAATTAACTTTTAAACAACAACTGTAATAAGTAGATCAGCTAAAACGATTATGCCGGGAACTGGTAAAAACAGTCTTGTTTTAATGCTTTTCCAGAAAGGCAGTCTTTCATCGTCTAATCCCCCACCTGCTTATGTTTTAGGTAGCATATATTGCAAAGATATGGACCAAGATCCGACTGCTAACGGAGTAGTCTGATCAGGGCTCATTGTGTGTGCTTCCATAATAAAATCTAGACTGAAGTACACTTGAATATTTGCAGCAGACGACATTTTCAGGACGAAAAACTGTTTACATGTAGTTAATGAAAGGACATATAGGGTAAAGTCAGGAAATTCGGACATTCAACTAAGTTCGGACAACGACATTGTTTGTTCCATATCTTAATTATTGGAATAAAAACTAGAGCGCGCAGTCGATGGGACGCCATCGCAAATCCCCACGCTAAAGTTTTTGACTCCCCCAGCATCCCCAAGTCCCATCCCGGGGCATGACCCTGGCAACAGAATGAAAATTCTGTTTTCTATCTTTTATTTGTGAGAACAGACACAAAGTTTGGTATAAAAATCTTTGAAATTGACATGTTAATGATATTTGACCGTTTGACCTCGACCCAAGGTCACCAGTTTGATCCTATGATGAAAATGTTACTTGCAGTCTGTTCTACTTGTCATGCCAGTCGATGTGATATGCCACATGACAATGTTTGAAAATAATTTTTTGACCCGTCGGGCACCCCAAGTGCCCCTAAGTCCCATCCCTGGGGCATGACCTAGGGGACAGAATGAAAATCCCATCTAATATGTTTTGTATCTTTAATTTGTGAGAACAGAAACAAAGTTTGGTATAAAAACCTTTAAAATTGACTTTGTATTTGAAATTAAATGATATTTGACCTTTTGACCCCTCCCCAGGGCCCCAGGGGCCTGGGCCAAAAAAAAGTTTGACGTTGCACGCCCCATTCATGAGAGTAACTCACACGATATCCCCTTGCTTTTTAAAAAAGCGTAGGGATAATAACAGTAATAATTCTGATGTGACGGCTCATCTGAATTTCCACTGTGTGCAAATGTATGTCCGAATTTACCTGATGTCCGAAGTTACCTGACTTTACCCTATTGAGGTGCGTCTAAGAGTAACGTCAGCTAACAGGCACTTTGCATTTTTCATAAAAGAAAGAATTTAGATGAGAGGAAAAAACAACCAGAAAAAAAAGTTTATTAATAAAAGTAAAATTACTAAATATATATTTGATTACACATAATGTATAGCCAGTGTCAGTCAGTTGTACAAAGATAAATCACTCGCGCTACGCGCTCGTGATTTGACCTTTACAACTGACCTCCAAACAGTGAATTATTACTCAATGCTGATCTATTTCAGTCCAAACTAAACAGAATGAGCAAAATGGCGAAGTGCGATTTTTGTCGTGTTCATTGGAATTGCGTTTGTAGAATCTGATATTTACAAAGCCAGAATTAGTGTAGGCCGCTGTGTCGAAATTTGGGCTCCCGTGGAAAAAATTTGGGTAAAAGTGATTAATGTCGATTTTCAACTAGAGAAATATATCAGTTTAAGGAAAACGATGTTTCCATTTTTTTCTTGCAGTATTAACGTCACAGTGACGTCACAAAATGACGTACCGTATTTTCACATGAATCAAGCAGTTTATATCTGCTAGTGCTGTATACACCTATATTAATCGCATTGTAATGTTATTTATTGCGTTGAAGTGGTTGAAAACCTCGATAGGAGGACTGAAATGAAAATCGATTCAACGTGGACTTCAATTTTACGTCAAATGGACGTCGATTTAATGTCAGTATGCAGCAAAAATATTGTGTACAGAAATATAATTCCGGAAAGATTGTGTGTGCCTTGCGATTAAAATCAAATGTTAGCATGAGTTTATGTTTCTAGCTAAGCTTTTTGAAGCATGTAAGCTCTCTGATTGTTGGGGCGTTTGGCTGTTACAGCATGTTAACTACGTTACCCCTCAATTGTTTAAAACAAAAAAATGTAATTAAGGTTGTTAAGGTAGTACCGGTATAATCAAGTTAACCAAACATTCATTTGTTGCACAAGAACATTTCATTTCCTACAAAAATTATGTTTAAGTTATTAGGGCCCATTTTAATGTCATTTATGTTACATTTAAACTACCCCTCCCCCTGTAAAACCATTGAAATGTTGTTAAATAGTTTCATTTGATAAGCTTCTCATTTAACATTCATGTTTTAACTATATGTTTCAAAAGACAATTAATGGGCCATTTTATAACTGCAAGCAGCTTATTTTTTATCAACAAAACAAAGCTTCAAGAGTTATATGCTGTTTAATATGATACCACAGAAAAGCACGTTAAATAAGGTAAGAATATTTTCATTCTAAAATTGTATGTAATGCTATATGAAAACCTTTAAACACCATGTATGAGCATTATATTGAAATTCAATAGTAAAATGCTGTAACCAACATCGTTTCTGGTGTTAATTATCTTTTTGTATTTGTGTGGCAATATGTAACGTAAATTACAGCTTTCAAAACTGTATATGACTTGCTTAATTCCTTATATTATACGTTATATGGTATTTGATATCATTTCAAAAAAGCAAGTAAGTATGAATAGGAAATACCACAATCAACACATGGTACCGTGAGGAAAAGCGACAGAACACTAGCAGCCACAAGACATCAGGAACAAAATTAAAGTAAAGTAACCAACTATCTTATCCCATAAAGGTGATTGCCTGAAAAGTTAATATATCATGGTGAGATTTGTTTTGTAGCATTTATCTGGAGAAATCTAAGTTAAATTGGAATAATTATAACCAATAAACTCAATCACTTTATGTAACTGTTTACAGTTTTTCAAATTATGGGTACACGTATTCAGTTACGTTGCATGATACAGGCTAGATTCCATGTATCCATGTTTATTTAGGTTCAATTACCATAAAATAGTAACCCTTATAATTACTAAATGTTTTGAGGGAGGTATGCATTATAACTGCATGTAATCAGTTATTGTTTAAAGAGACTTCACCAAATCAATTTGTATCTTGGCATCTAGTTGCGTATGCAGATGGTGAGGAATTACTGAAGCTTTTAAATTAATTCAAGTTTATATTCAACATAGCTTTCGTTGTTTAATTAACGAAACTGTCTATCACATCAACTTAGTACTTCTGGTCACTTACTCAACCAATGATAGACAAATAGTGGTGAGTTTTACTCTAAGGCAATGAGCACATTAGATATGACCATATTCAAGGAAACTAGTTAAAGGTCAATTGTTACTTCAATACCAATTTAAATACAAATTTTATCACCCCAAATTATGTCTGGCCAAATATGATAAGGTGAAATTAAAGTGATTGTAAAATAGATTTTACAATGTTCATTTAAAATGCTGGATAGAAAAGTGAAATAAGAAAGTACAAGTATAAGCTTTCACTTAGTTTTAGCATACATGCTTACATACCTGAACTGACTGTGACTTTGACAAAATATTACAGGTACATTGTAAATATAAAAATGGAATAATAAAGAGTTAAATTTGTATTAAACATTTGAATATGTTGTAAACTTACCAGGATATAGATTCAAAAGAGGCACACAAAAATGTTAACTGTTCTAGCTAATATCAGCATTAAGAGGACAACCTACTCAGTCGCTAATGATTGACTCACTTGCAAAGTACCAAAATTAAATGGGCTAAATCCTTTTAATTATTCTTTCCATGACTTCTAATAATCTATTTTGTTTGATTTGAAATATGCAAAGAAGTATTTGGATGTATTTTTTTACCTATCGTTATGTTCACATTTGATTGGCTAAATATCAAAATGATATTATCTGAAACAAAATTCAACTTCAAGACTAAATCTAATTGATAGAATTATGCAAAACAAATTAACCAATACTTTATTTGGGTCCATAATATAACAATGGCTACAGTATATATGCTATACATACAATGCCAGGGAGCTTTCCTATGTGATTAACCATTTTCTTTCAAATGTTTGACTATCATGAACCATTAGAGCAAATGCTGTCTGATCAATGCTTCACAAAATTTTAGAACCAGACAGAATGGAAGATAAGTGTAATATGCTCCTTAAACTTCTCTTGTTATGCATTTTACCAACATATATAGTATTCTTACTTCACCAAACTAAACACCCTTCTTCATATATAAAGCGATTATAACCATAGGAATAGGCTCCGTGTGTGTCATACTCGTATGTTGGGAAATAGTCGTTAAGTTTCCAAAAGACTTCAGTTTATTGTTTCAAAAGACAAGGATAAGGGTCACGATTTAGACCTAAGTCTGAATAACTTCCTTTTTTAACGAATTCTGAGTGAGTTTTTGTCTTTATCAATACAGTTGGTGTAATCAATAGTAGGGTTACACAATGTGTGATAGATCTAACTTAAAGCTACTTCATGCTTAATATTATTGTGTCATCTAAAATGAGGTGTAGTCAGTGAAAAATAGCGTCTTTTTTTATATCATTTCATGTGTAAAATGTAGCAAATACACGAGTGTCAGTGAGATAAAAGATTTTTTTTTTTTCATTAAAGAAACACTAACGGATCATTCATAAAATAAGCAGCATCTAAAATGCTGTTTATAAATTTGATAAAATACACGGACTTGAAATGACGTATTATTTGATTTAGGCTATCATTTCGTCCCTTATCATCAATGCTTTGTTGATATTTCAGTTAATGGCAATTACTGGCAGTTAAATGACAGTAAATAAACCACTAGCAGTGTAAACTCATAAATTGCTGTTTTACTTCAACATAATGCATTTAAAAGAAAGTAAAGTACATAACAGTAATAACAGGTCTTTTCATTTGATAGAATCATATTAATTCAATTAAAAGTCTAAGCTTATATTTTCACGTAGGAAAAAGGAACAATTTGATAGGAATTTCTGTTATTTCAGGGTAACGAAGTAACTCTGTAACCGCTATAGAGTTAATATACATTATTCTGTGGCTTATTCACTGAACCGAAGTTCTAAGTAGCCACTTTTCAATTTCTTTTTTTCTGACTAAGACCTAGTGATATTGAAATGAGTTTTTGCCCAAGTATGTGTATTGTAATGGACTAAAGTTAAGCGGTGTTTTGGAAGAGTTTTCTATCACTTCACGATTTTTGGGTTCAAAAATGCAAAAACCAACTTTTTGATGAAAATAAGCGTTTTGAGTGCAGTTTTTTTATCGTATTCAAGTACAGGTGATTTCAAACCGGCCTAGTCGACTTGAAAACAATACACCAAACACATAACATTTTGCTTATGACGGATTTTTTTATGAATTTTTAAAGATTGATAATTTTCCGAATTTTCCGAAATTTTCGGAAATCATCAGCTGCACATACTAAAATCATTGTATGTGTTTTATTTTATGTTAATATGTTTGACAAAACACCACGCAACTTGATGAGCCCATTTTCTAACGATATTTTTATTAATTTGGTATCCACTTCCGATTTTAACGTGAAACTTTAAATGTCATTTAAATGGCATTTGTTAAAGATTTCTTTTAATTTTTAAGCAGAACAGTGACGCCAATTCATAATGAAGAACCCCTGAAAATGGTACTGCTGTGCCGCAGAAAATAAAGCGTACAGAGCAATGCAAAGTGGGTATGCAAACTGCATGGTTAAGCTAAATATCCTTTGATTAAGTTGTTGACCGTGGCTGTGTTCATGTTGACGTAGAAGAGAAATGGAGTGTTCAATTGTCAAAAAAACTTTTGATTCTTTTCATCTCACAGCTGTTATAAACATCTTCAAACTAAAATAAAAATAGATATCGTATTTGATGAAACGTTTATATCACACTAAAAAGTGCAATTTTTAGAAATGAGGGTACCTTTACTCAGACCTCGTCTCTGCAAGGTCTACCAGTCATTTTGAAATGACATAATTTGCAGAGTCTCGACAAAGCCTTGGACCTTTTTATAGAATTTAAATTTTGTGAAAGCGATTCTTACTTTTTGAACGGGAGCAAAAATTGTATGGTGGCTACTTATAACTTCGGTTCAGTGTATATGTTGGTTTTAGAAAGATGTAGTGTTCATGGGTATTTTGGCAACCTATCGTCTAGTGATAATACTACATTAAGTAGTAATACATATGAAGTAAGTAACATACATAACTGTCATTTCATAGAGGTGCATTGTTTAAACGCATACTTGCTGTTTGCTGCTATTTGATAAATGCTTTTTTAGGGAATCAGCATGTCGGTAAATAAGAATAAGATATAACTTGGTATTTGCACAATAGGATTTGAAATTACAATAGAGTAAAGTAGTTAACATGGCTGTTACAGGTCAGAGAGCTACCATGTGTCATTTTGTATCTTATATCATGTAGTTTCAGTAAAGCATAGTGTACCATCTTCCAACAGTGGGAGAGGAGGGTATATTAGCATATTGTGATCTAATGGCATTTGAGTTTTCACTATAGCATACTTTTCATTTTGATACTGACGTCATTTTTGTCCTCTCTTGACATCATTTTGCAGTTAAAGTAACCTCTTTAAAATTCTAAGTCAGAGTCTATGCTCCAAATACAATATATCGCCAGTAATATTACTATAGCTGATCAAACAGTACATGTTTGCGCCAGCTGGAATTCATAGTGCTCAATTTTCAAGCCCTAAATAAGCCAAAAATGGGTACACCACTTTGTGACGTCACAATGACGTTAAAACGGCAAGAAAAAAAATGGAAACATCTTTTTTCTTAAACAGAATACATTTTTCTACAAGAAAATGTATGTTTGACACTTTAACCCTAAAATTCCCACGGGATTACACACACTAAATGAAGAAATTGGTCGAGCTGCTGAAATATACTCGAATTCATTTCCTAACAGTGGACCTGGTACTGAGCTTATTTTCAAAATTATCATACGAGGGAGGATCCTAAAGTTCTGATCCTGGCGTGATATCTCCGTAACCAGTCATGCAACATGCCTGAAAATTGCACCAAATACAAATACATTCTTTGTCTATACACCGCTTTGACAAGTTTTGTGTAACCCGAAGGAGCGACCGGAAATCTACCCCTAAACAGCCATACCCTCAATGCACTGACCTATCAAGCAGACTGTGCATATTAGAGACCTCACAATTCAAACAAGAGCAGTCTCAGTAATTCGTTTATATGGCTGCTCAATGTTCATCCTTAAGCTAATATGTCCTGTAAATATGGCGAACTTTCTATATGATCTGGGTTTGCTAGGACCTTGAATGTATGGCTATACAACTCTCAGCTGTAATCAAATATTTTGGACCACTTGTAGTTTTGACCGTCCCATTCTGCCGTAACAACAGCTGTATTGAAATGTAATATATTTTTAGGCAAACTTAGATGAACTGACTTTTGTCTGAATCAATAATAAATAGTCGGTATCGTCGGAGACTGATAGTACCCTACATTAGAAAAATTAAAACGAGTCCCCAAATTAGGTCAATATTCGGTGGTACACAAATTTGCATGTGTATATCTGAAAATAACCCCCCATCAATTGTCCAAAGGTGCACTATATCGTAAAAGGATGCAATTTATTCTGATTAAGATTAATATATTCTGTAATAAAATTTATTTTGGTCTTAAACATTTTGCCGATGTTAGATTCGGCATGATTTTAGTCCAAATTTATAGACAAAAATATAATATTCACCGAAATGAAAATTCTGCAATGTATTAAAATTTTTGATGACGTCATAAGCATTGCGCGTTATGCTTTAAATATTTAATCGACACTTTTGAATGGACATTATAAGTAACAAAAAGTAAAAATACAATGCAATTTTATTTTGTGGTTTTAAAGAAGCTGGGCTAAAAATATTCAGACTCAAATATTATTATAATTTTATTGCATGAAAACAGGCCAGTGGTATGCAGTGAGCCATATATAATGTGCTGTAATTATGCAACGAAATAGTACAGCGAGAAATAATAGTATCATTGTAAAGGTAAAAAGTCGTTCTTTTGAATGGTGCATAGTATGCCTCTCATAAATGTCTCTGGTAAAGCTACAATGTAAAGATCAGAACTTTTGTATCATCCCCGACATTGAATCTGTATATTCCCAGCTTTTGCAAGATATTGAAATATATTCTAAAAGTGGAGATGTTATTTTACAGGGTGACTTTAATGCTTACACAGGCACAGAACCAGACTTTATCCAGTCGGATGATAGCCCCTTTGCTAATGATACAGACAGTCATTATGTTTCTGATATTAAACTGCCTAGAAATAACTTAGATTCAAAACGTTTAAATAATAGTGGCAAGCCCTTAATTAGTCTTTATCGAGAAACAAGCCTCAGAATAGTAAATGGTAGAATGATTGGAGATCTACTGGGAAATTTTACCAGTATACATTATAATGGATGTAGTGTTGTAGATTATACATTAGTATCCGATAGTTTATTTAAGTCTGTAATACAGTTTTAAGTTCATGATTTTTCAGCATTGTCAGATCACTGTCCAATTGTATGTTCTATTATGACATAATTTCAAAGATCCTTTATAATAGAAGAACTATATAAGTAGTATTACTTTCGTTCTAATCCTATACCGTGTATTAATAGATGATCTATAATTGTACAATTATCTTTCTGAAATAGAATATGTTTAAACTAACAGAAAAAAATAAAGCTTGATTCTTGACCAGGAAAATTCTTATGGAATGCAAATTCAATCGAAGCATATTCCCAAAATATAAATCACCCTGATGTTCGTAAAATGTTTCAAGATTTTGAAAACCAAAAGTTTAGTGACCTAGATACTTCAGTTGCTGCGTTTAATAAGATCATATTAGATGTTGCAAGATCTTCAACCAAATATGTTAAGAACGCTTCAAACATGAAGGCTAAGAGACAAAATAACAAACCATGGTTCAATCAGTCATGCAAAGACCTAAGAAATACCCTGAAAACATATGAAAAACTTGTAAGAAAAAATACATCTAATGGGTCCTATAGGCATACCTTCTATACGTATAAATCAAGGTTCAGAAGGCTGTGTCATTATCAAGCAAAACAGTTCAAAGATATAAAAAATAACATGGATTCAAATCCAAAAACATTTTGGAATTTAATCAATAAATTGAGCAGCTCGTCTGCAAAACCTGTTGAAGAAAATATACAAGAATCCAAGTTTATAGATTTTTTTTAAAAAAATGAACACACATGAAACTACTAATAATGATTTTCAGGCTAAGGTCATATCAGATTTGCACGCTATGGAGACCCAAAATATTGAATCAAGCACAACAGATTTTGACTTGAATAAGGAAATTGATACAGCTGAGATTATTAAAGCCATCAAAGATCTTAAAAATGGCAAAAGTGCATCTGGGGACGATATTACTAATGAAATGTTAAAACGTAGTTCTTCTGTTTTCATAAATGCATTAAAAAGCTATTTAATCATATTTTTAATGATGGTAACTTCCCATCATGCTGGAATGAAAGTTATATAGTATTAATCCATAACATTGAAGCAAAAATGACTCAGCAAACTACAGAGGAATCTCTTTAACATCATGTCTTGGAAAACTGTTTAATAAAGTTATTAATGCTCAATTCTTGAAGTATATTGACTCAAGTAACTTAATAAGTGAAAATCACATTGGTTTTAAGCGGAATTCAAGAACGTCTGATCATATTCTTACATTAAAATCAAATATTGATTTTCAAAAGTCCAAGACAGAAAAGGAATTTGCAGCATTTATTGATTAGCGTAAAGCCTTTGACACTGTTTGGAGAGATGGTTTATTCTACAAAATGCTTCTGAATGGTATAAATGGAAAAAACTTATAACATTATCCGCTCCGTGTATACTAATTATAGCTTTAACATTAAATTTGCCAATGGATTAAGTAAACGATTTCTATCTTCATGTGGTGTAAAACAGGGAGACGTTCTGAGCCCAATACTATTTAATTTATTCATTGATGATCTAGTAAAGAAATTAAACTCATTTCCTTCAGGAGCTATTTCAATCAATGGACTTTCAATAAATTCACTGCTACATGCAGACGATATTGTAATATTAGCTAACAGTAAAGAAGCATTACAGACCTTTCTTGATATATTTGACGATTACTGTACATCCTGGAAGCTACATATGAATACGGATAAATCCAAAGTAGTAGTCTTCAATTCAAGTGGAAAACAGTTTTTGAACACATTTAAGTGTGCAAATTGTACACTTGAAACAGTTAACTCATACTGTTATCTAGGGGTCACATTCAAACATAATGGGTCTTTGACCCACACTAACAAGCTATTGATGGGAAAGACTAGAAAAGCACTGTTCAAGATCAAGAATACTATTGGACTTGACAATCCATGTAGTATTTTAGAGAAATTGTTTGATAATTTAGTTACTCCTGTGATGTTATATTGTAGTGAATTATGGGGTTTAACTTGTGCAGAGAAAGACACATCCCCTTATGAATATCTACATTTAAAATTTATAAAAGAAATTTTAGGAGTTCATAGTAAAGCTTCAAATGATGCATGTCGCGCAGATTTAAATAGACTACCCCTTAGGGGCAAGATTTTAAACTTGGCCTTTAACTACTCAAACAGTTTAGTCTCTAAGATAGTCGACGTAACCAGGTCTCACAACAGTTGGTTTATTCAAATGGATGGTATATTTAACACATATCTCTCTTACACCCCAAATTCTAATTTGCTCTACAAGCTATCCATTAAGCAACGTATCAATGATATACAGCTGCAAGAGCAAAATATGAGACTCAAAAATTCAAAGAAACTTAATATTTTAATGAAATTGTATAGAGCAGTCACCCATCCTTATTATATAGATATTTTGAAAAACAAAAAAGATAGAGCCATGCTTAGTAAATTATGTATTAGTGCTCACAAACTTGCAATAGAAGGTGGTAGATAATAGAACATTCCTAAGCATGAGCGAATTTGTACTGCATGAAATTCAGGTGAAGTAGAGGATGAAGATCAGTTTTACTTAATTACAGCCTTTATAAGCCGTTAAGGCAAGTTCTGTGTTCAAAACTAGTAAAATTAAATCACCAATGTCTAAGCCTTAAAATTATTCTCGATAAATATAACCATTTCATTTTAAAAATGTCCTCCAATTTTATCGAAAAACGCCTTAATCAAAGAGAAACTGCCCTCTCTTAAATCATATATGTCTTAGAAGAATTTTCTAATTCAATATGAATAAGATCATTAGAAATCCAGTAGATATGAGGATAATTGTAATTAAAATATATAATTGTTATGGGAAATACAAATGAATTCATAGATCAAAACAAAGTAAAACAAAGAATTGTGTCCTGACTACTATGACTCCCACATGTATAGATACTTCCATATGACTGTTTTTGTTTGTTTGTATTGGCCTTAACCATTTATTGTAAATGTGTTTGTGCTAAATAAATCATTTGTCATTTGTCCCTTGTAAACCTGCTGATATAACTAAACCGTGAATGGGCCGGACATTTTGAAAATCTCTATTCGCCTTCAAAGTTTGAAACTTAGGATTCGCCTTCAAAGTCTGAAACTTAAGATGATACTTCATAATGAGATTATGAGGCGAAATAATTAGAATAAATACAACATGAAGCTGCACGTATTGTCAGTTGTGCCACTAAGCTAGTTTCAATAGAAAAAACTATTAAAAGAAGTTGGATGGGATACTTTCTCTTGCCAAAGAAAAAAAATATAAACAAATACTATTATACAAAGTGATAAATGGACTATGTCCTGACTACTTGTCTTCACTTGTTCCCCCTACTGCTGGAAATAATACAGCATATAGCCTCCGTAATGCATCTGATTACAAATACATACGCTCAAAAACTCAGTTGTATTACAATTCCTTTCTTCCTTCAGTAGTACGCGATTGGAATGAACTACCCCATACTACTAGAAATGCACCAAGTATTAGCGCTTTTAAATGCAGTCTTAATTCTACCCTAATCAGTGTCCCTCGTTTCTATCTGGATGGCAAGTGCATTGGTCAAATTTATCATTCTCGACTGAGAATCGATTTTAGCTCTCTTAATCACCACCTCTTTTCAAAGACCATCATTGACAGTTCGCTTTGCATTTGTGGTAGACCAGAAACTACCAAACGTGTTTGGTTGTAATAAATTTAATAACTTGCACAATTTTTGTTGCAACCTTTACCTGGTCATTAGTCATGTTTTTATTCCGACCACAGATAAGTATTAACATCCATTTATCAGTCATTGTCATAAATAAGACAGCTATGGTATACCCGAGCCAATATGACAACAAATTGGCATTAAACACTGACAACAACTGCAAAATTAGGCGACATACTTTAGAGGGAGAGCCAACAATGATTTTGGAGCCAGTCATTGTGGAATAAAAAGGGTTACAATGATTTTTGAACGTTTGTGACTTTTCAGTTAGAAAGTTGCACCATTTGGATTTTTTCTGTGCTTTGAAGCATGACTAAAATGAGGCATCCATTTTGATTACAGATATATGGAACTATGATGTGCATGCATAATATTGTAGTGGATGTTAGAGATGGATCTGAATCTAAATATCCTTTCATTGTTTTTCTGAGTATATACCAATGTCATTATTAGGCGGTTTATTGCTATGGTTTCCTTTTTAATTGCACGACGGTGGGTCAGGCGGCCCTGACGTAAAGCTTTAATCGCTTGGTTGGTACCTGATGCTTGTATTTGGCTGGGCCCCACCTTGGCTCAACTTGAGGTTTTCTTTAGCTCGGAATATCTGTGAGTCGTGAGCCCTATTATATGTTTCACTATAGTGTGTTATAGATTGTTTCTCTTTGTTTGTTCGTTTTGTTGCTTTACGTCCCAAGTCAACATTATGGTAATGGCGGAGTGTCAGTTCACGTAACCACACTTTTTGAGCCACGGTTGGCCCAGCAAAAGACAGGCATCAGGTACTATACAGATCGTGACGCCTAATGCAAATTTAAACACACTAAACATAGGACAATGATACCAAATTTCTTGGTTTAGGAATGGATCGCCTACACCACTTAAGAGAATGCTGTTGGGGTTAGAAGTTAGTATAATATCAATTAAGGAAGATGATCGCTCGTTAAAGTGTGTATGCTCATTTATAATTTGGTGCAGCTCATATTGCCGACAAATATTACTAATCTTACCAGAAGAGACTGCCTTGTTCATATCTAGATTAAAATCCCTAAAATAATTATTTCAGGTATATCAGTATCTATTGCAAGATCAATAGAGTTTTCAATATTATTTAAGACAGTGTTGTCTGAATTTGGGGGGCCATTAAACGTTCCGATGAGAAGACGCTTAATGGCAGTCGGATTTCTATCCATACGCTTTCCAAATTGAGAATTTCCAAATCGTGACGCCTTATGCAAGGTATTTCACTTTTAATGTAAACTGCAACACCACCATGTCCATCTCCAGGCCGGTCTTTACAAAAAGGTGATCGAAACCCATTTATTTGAATATCTGAATATGTAGTGTTATGGGTAAACCAAGTTTCCGTAATTGAAATGACATCAAAATTTGATAACTCAGTTTCAAGGATAGCTGTTATCCAGTAATTCGTGCCCTTATTTTCGCTTGTAGCTGACAACAGCCCTTCTTGAATGAATCAGCGGAAGGGAGGAGAACGACCGTAGAAATTATTTCATGATCAATCTCCTAGATTGTCTCTCTGTGATGATACATTTCATGCCAGCTAACATAAACAAGGGCGAAGATTTGGTACCTGTAACGTGCATTTAAGCCCCCAGTGGCTTAGGCTGCTGTCCGTTCTAAGGCGTTGGTTCTGTTGTTGTTGATACATTGTTTATGTTTGCACCCTTTGTTTGTGGGGGTTCTGTGTTTGGTCCTTGTTTTGTTATTCAGTACCTTGTATCCTTCTAGTTTTACAATCATCTTGATGGGGAAGAGAGAGCTTGTTGCTTTATTTTACTTGTCTCTCTGGTGTCTTGTTACTGTTAATGTCGTGTGGCTCTTCCTCGCGGTGCCGTGGGTTGACCTGCAGTGTGTGATTGTGGTATTTCCTGATCATACTCATTTGCTGTTTTCACATGCGCCTACAGATATGTAAAGAGGCGTGGTAGTAAATTTGTTTATAGATGGAAATAAAAGAGAAAAATGACCCTGATAATTATAGAGCCTTCACGTCGTTAACATCCGTGGTTCATAAGCCTCCTTCTTAAGCTTCTTGAAAGAACTATAATTACAAGAATACATTTATTTTGTACTTTAAAACCGCCACTAAATCCGTTACAAGGCCGGTTTCAAAAATGTATGGGATGTCAAATGACGCCTTGTAGCTCACCTGAGTCAAAGGCTCAAAGTGAGCTATTGTGATCCGTGTGTTGTGCGTCGTACGTCCATCGTCGTCCAGCCTATAAACTATTTTTTATTTAAATGACATCTCCTGAACCGCTGGGCCAAACTTTTAAAAAGAAGTCCACAGGAATCTTTCCCATAATTCCCTCTATCAAAAGTATCCAAATGGTTCCCTCCGCTGAGCAAAATGGCCACCATCATTACTGATCACCCGCTCAGATTTAGCTCGCTGAAGCGTGGTTTCATGTAACGCCATTATATTGTTCTGACTGTAGGTTTCGACCACTTTTAGGCTGCACGGACGCATGTTTCTGACAAGTTGGGTTGTTTTCCTCGAAAATTTTTGATGGATTTTAGTTCACCTGAGCCATAGGTGAGGTTTTGTGACCACTCTTCGTCCGACATGCGTCGTGCGTCGTCCGTAAACTTTTCTTTAAACGACATCATCTCCTCACCCACTGGTCCAAATTAAAAAAAGAACTTCACACAAATATTCATCCTAAGGCCCTCTACCAAAATGGCTTAAATGCTTGCGCTCCGCCGAACAAAATGGCCGCCAGAGCTCTAGATGTGAAATATTTTAAACAGAATCTCCTCCTGAAGCACCGTTCCAAATAAACAATCATTTCACAAAAATGTTCCTCATAATGCCCTTTGTCAAAATTGCCCAAATGGTTTCACTCCGTCGAACTAGATAAGAATAATCTTAAAACGACATCTCCCTTTGAACCAATGCTGTAAATTCGAATTAATTTTACAGAAATGTTCCTTGAAAATAGTAAGTGAGTATGATGAGGAAATACTACAATCACATTATGCTCCCTACCAAAATTGCCTAAATGGTTCTCCTCCGTTGAACAAGATGGTCGCCACAGCTAAAGATAAGAAATATCTTTAAATGACATCTCCTCCTGAATCACTGGTCCAATTTCAAAACAATTTCACTCAAATGTTTCTTATAAGGCCCTCTAAAAATTGCCTAACCGGTTCTGAGCTGAAAATAGAACTCTTTACACACATCTAATCCATTAATCTAGGTTCAAAATAATAATACAAAAATGTTACTGATTGATCAAATCCACAATACTCCATGATCCATATATCACTATGCTTACCAAAAGGAACTCCTGAACCGCATGTCTGGGAGTGCAGTGGCTTAGTGGTTGAGTGCTTGACTCGAGACCGATGGACCGCGGGTTTGAGCCTCACCAGCGTCACTTTGTTTTGGTCTTTGAGCAAGACACATTTATCATAGCTTAGTACTGGTCCAAACCAGGAAGACCCGTCCCTGTTACACTGAAAGATTGTTAATGGGACGTAAATAATCAAATCAAACAAAAATGAATACTCCATGACCCATATATCACTATGCATAACATGGCCCTCTTGTTTTTGGAAGCAATCTGATTGCATCTTTTGTAACAACCCTCTATAGTTCTCAGGCATTTAGTTAAGAGCGCGTTACAGATTTTTTTTTCTTATTTCTCGGCAAAAACAAAACGCTTGGGAACTCAAAAGAACCATCTCAATTTAAAATGAGGTATGCTTATACAAATTATGGGTAAGAAAATATTTACAATTTCATATATCTAAACATGCGACTCTGTAGATTTTTAAAGCACTGCTCCTTAAACTGCTAATGGGTTGTTTCAATTGAACATGTCTTAAGCTAAAGGGCATAACCATCTTCAAGTCATTAGTTTTGTCGATCCTGGTTAAAACGGGTAGGAAATCACGTGTTTTTTGTTTTTTGTTTTTGGACACTTAAGGATAAAATGAAGGACTCATATTTAACTAAAGGTCTGCTTTTCTCGTTGTTCTGATAATCTTATCCATTAATCCATACCCCACATGCTAGCCAACTATTGCCAGGATCTAATGATGTCATACTATTTTCATAAAAAATCCCTCTTTGGGCAAACACTCTGTCACAAATTTTGAAGTGACCGGATGAATACCGGGGTACATTGTATGGACGGTCTCAACGAAAAGAAGCTCTAGCGATAAGGCGTGTATTTTCCCTAGTTGACATGATTACAAACACCAAATTTTGAAACTGCACTCTTGTTTTTAAAATTGGTGTGGTTCGGCAGCAAAATATGCAAAGTAAGCATCAGAATACATTTCAAAGCAATTTATCACTAGTAAAGCAGTAAAAAAAATGCGCTTTCTACTCCCACCCCTCATTTTACGTCTTTCTACTGGGTGTCATTTAGTCTAGACTTTGAGTAAATGAATTGCTAATTTTCAAAAAGTAAAAGTGCTCAACTGTAAAAGATCGAAGTGCTATTCATTTCCAAAACTTAACGATATCCTTCATGCGCATGCGTACGAATTACACTTAAAATTGTGAAGTTTGTCACTGGAAAGATAGAACTGGTGTCTTTCAGTTTGTTTTTAGATGCTTTCCCCCTAGACCCAAGATGCCCTTTGGAGAATGACATGTCGATATAAACATATACAATATATGGAAAGGGCGTCTTGGGTCTAGGGGGGGGGGGGGCGGAGCGGGCGGGAAAGGGGTTGTAGAAGACAAAGAAGACATCAAACATCTGACAAAAATAGACTGCTTAGCGAAATGGTCGTTTTTATTGTACATCAACTGTATAAAAGTAAGTAATGTTGCAAAGATCAAGAATCGATACTCTATCGATACAATCGATACAATCAAGTACCATACAGTGTCAACTGTATAAAAGCATATACTCTATCGTGATAGACCATTTGTTTACCTTAGTGTAACGGTCTATTTCACATACATGTTATTGAAATAACAAGCACAGTTGATGATCATAATAAATTCTCATTCAAAAAGAAGTAGGCATTTAGAAAAAAACGATTATAATATACGGACTAGGCTGCAAGGGTGCATATACGGCTGGTCAATGTGTATTTGTTGAATGTGCCTAGTGTCTCCAGTCCTTATTTCAACAAAATAAAACGAACGTCTCATTTAGGGAAATGGCACATGTTATCGCTAGAAATTCCCACCTACAATTTCACCCAATATGCAGAAAAGCCGCACGCACAGCACGTATAATAATTAAAGACACAATGTGCAGTCTTTAGGTGGATTTGACCTGGTACTTTGACAATTTTTAAAACACATTCTAAAAATATCAACGTGCGTTTTGATTTGACATATTTTGTTAAGGTCAACATTATGTGGCTTTTCAAATGTCTCTGATAAAAATTTGATATGTTTAGAATAACACATCACAGCAATTAGGCTCTTGACTGACATATTGGGGAGAGGCTTCCTTCATGGCTATGTATGGTGCTCAATTGCTTTTGGGATAAGGTTGCTGAGCAAATGATTTATCAAGGTGGTCCTATTTTTCTATACTCAGATAAGCAACTTAAAATATATAGGCTCAATTTCACCTATAGCATTCAATACAACAAAAACTAAATTAAATATACATGCAGTTCATAGTTCCAGATATCTGTTATCAAAATTGATGTTTAATTTAAGTCAGACTTCAATGGTTAAAATACAGTACAGTTCAAAAGAGTTTAACCATCTATACTGAATGGTCACACACATTCAGAAATGATTTCACCCCATTGTTTTATTTTGTATCCCTTATTGATTGGCTCCAAAATCATTGCTGGCTCTCAGTCAAAAGTATGACACCTAATTTTGTAGTCGCTGTCAATGTTTTACTGCCAACCTGCTGTCATATTGGAGCGGGTACGTCATATCTTTGTATTTTTGTTAAGAAAGTGTCTGTTTATTAGTTGCAAGGACTGATTAATGGGTGTGAAAACTTTTCTATGGTCAAAATTAAAAAAATAAGCGATAACCAGGTCAAGTTTGCAACCAAAATAAAAAATCAAACTTTATTGTGTGTCAACTTTCGGTAGAGAGGTTTGTTACATTTGGCGCAGTACTGTGCCAAAACCAATGATTGGTAAATTCCATTTTGCATTATTTAGAATTGCAGATTGGTAGTTCTATCAAATACAAAAATGCTTTGTCTGGAAATTATTTTCTAAAATGTAATGAAGTCCAAAGAATCTTAATATCATTCAATTGTTTTTCTGAGTCTATTTTCAGGTACAAATAATGATGTATGTTTTTAATGAATAGCATAATGCAGATCAGTCAATGTCATAACCGAACTTACAGGGCCAGAAACTCATCCAATTTGCACTGTTTACAAGTGACCATTTATTTGTGCATTAAATGTGTTCTTGCCAATTACAGGCCATGTTCAATTGTTTGATACAAAATCCATGGAAAACGTATATTTAGATTTACAACGTTTTACCGACAATCTGATGTCATAATGCCTGAGACATGCCATATGCGCTTGTATTTTTAGTAAAAATATAAAAGGTAAACAACGAACAAGTCACGTTTTTACCAAGCAGTAGAAAATCAATTTTTATTGCTTGTTAACTTTCGGTAAAGAAGGTTGCTACATTTGACGTGGTACTGTACTGTAAACAATGATACGTAAATTTCATTTTAACATATTCAATTTATGTTGATAGTTCTATCAGATACAAAAATACTTTTTGTCGAAAAATATTTTCTGAAATGTAATCAACTAAAACAATTTCAATTCTTCAATTGTTTTCTGAGTATACTTAGGGTTATTATATACAGGTCCATTAAAAATGTTATTTCACTACGCAATATTTCAAAAGTTTTTTCACATTTTCATTATACATTAAGGTCTATGATTTACAATATGAATTATCAAATGTTCATGCCATTTTGTTTCTATAAATCATAAGAACGTATAATCGAGCAGCAGTTGTATAATAATATCAAATATATTCCAATGAAAACACAACAACATAATTTAGATATATTCCAATGAAAAACAACAACGTTGAAGGCCTACATCATAAAGTCAGTATTTCTTTGCATCTCCCTTTGCTTGAATAAAATCTGCAATTCTCCTTGGCATTGAATTATTAAGTTTTCCAGGATGTTCAGTGCTAAACTATACCACGTTTCACATACTGGCTTCCACATGTCTTCATTTTTACATGGCATTTGGTTACCAATCTCTTTCTTCATTATATTCAAACTTTCTCTATGGGATCCATGTCTCGCAAATTCTCTTGTCGTTCTAGAACGGGTATTCCTTTGCAATCTGTGAATGTTCTAGTACTTTTAGAGTTATGGCATGGCGTCAGATCATGTATAAAGATATATCCCTTCTATGGAAACACAACGAATTTACATAACATTTCAATAGCATGGATAATATCACTCTGGTATTATGCACTATCCATGTTACCATTTACTTTTCACGGAAGAGACAGGCATCTGCTGCTAATGGCTCCCCTGACTTGCACACTTACTGGAAATTTTACAGTAGCCTGAACACACTTAGCATGATATTCCTCATTCTGTTTGCGCCAAACATGACAATGGTGTCGATTGCTATGACTGTGAAATACAGACTAATGTGAATGCGTTGTGTTCTCACATAAGGGATATATCTTTATGCATGATCTTGCGCCATGCAATAAGCATATAAAGACTAGAACATTCATTGAATGTAAAGAAATTCCTGTTTTGAAATGGCCAGGGAATTTGCCAGAAATTATTTCCATAGAGGACGTTTGGAATATAACGAAGAAAGAGATTGGTAACCAACTTCCATGTTTGAAAAAAGAGAGGTGAAAGCGAGTATGTGAAGTTTGGTATGGTATAAGACCGAACGTTCTAGTATAGTGGAGACCGAACGTCCTGGTATAGTGTACGACCCAACATCCTGGAAGAACTTAACAATGCAATACCAAGGAGAATGACAGATCTAATTAAAACAAAGGGAGGTGCAACGAATACTGACTTTATAGATTGTAGGCATACAGGTATGTTGTTGTGTTTTCATTGGAATGTATTTAAGTATGTTGTTGTGTTTTCATTGGATCTTATTTATTATTCATATGCAAATGTTGTCTGATTATACGTTGATATGATTTATAGAAATAAAACGGCACGAGAATTGAATTACATGTTTGGTAAAAAAGAGGTCACTAATGTATAAAAATGTGAAAAAACTTTTGAAATATTGCGTAGTGAAATAACTTTTTTAATGGACTTGTACATACACGTATTTGAATTCACTACAGCTTGTGGTAGCAAGTCGTCAAAGCTATGTTACTTGACTGGGCGAAAACAGCGTGTTGTCCTATCTGGTCATGTTTCTGAATTGATGTCTGTTCTAGCAGGCGTCCCTCAGGGTTCGATTCTAGGCCCATTATTTTTCCTTATCTATATAAACGACATAGTCAAAAACCTAGGCTGCTCAATCGCTTGTTCGCTGATGATACGAGTTTGTACATCGTTGTAGAATCTCCTTACGGGGCTGCACACTCACTAAACATAGATCTAAACACTATAAGTACTTGGGCAAAAGCATGGTTGGTTGCTTTTAATGCTGGTAAAACATTATCGATGATCTTTTCACGGAAAGCAAACCCTCCACAGTGCCCACCATTACTCATGAACAATATCGTACTAACAGAAACGAACACACACAAACACCTAGCTTTAACACTCCCAAATACATGCACCTGGTCCAATCATATTCAAGCAATAACCACGAAGGCTTGGACAAGACTTAACTTACTGCGTGCCCCAAAATTTAGAGTTAGTCGCAAATCATTGGAGCAAATGTAGATATCTTTTGTTCGACCACTATTAGAGTACTGTGACTCAGTTTAGGACAACGCATCAGTCGATTCCAAGAAGCAGCTTGGTGCTGTGCACATAGAAGCCGCACGAATCATCACCAGTGCTACCAAGTTGTGTAGCATAGAAAAACTACTATTTGACTTAGGTTGGGAATCACTCCAGAACAGACGAAAAAAACATAAACTCATTATCTTCTACAAGATAATCAATGGTCTTGCACCAAACTATCTTCTCGATCTTGTCCCTTCCATTATTCAAGAAACAACCAACTACAACCTACGGAACGCTGATGACATACAAACTCTCCATGCTCGCACAAACTTATACTATAATTCCTTCTTTCTATCAACGATAAGGGCGTGGACTAGCTTGCCCGAAGATACAAAGCAATCCACATCCATTTCTTCCTTCAAATTCCGACTTAACATGAACAAACCACCAAAATATTACAACACAGGCACACGCATGGGTCAAATCTTCCATGCTCGTATTAGACTCGAATGTAGTTCACTAAACGCCCACCTGTACAGGAAAAAACATAGTACCAGAGCCTACATGCCAATGTGGAGGTTTCGAAAGTTTTTACCACTTCTTTTTATCTGTCCAATATTCGTAGGTGCTAGGTCAAGGTACATACCAGCAAACTTAAACTATTTAACGACCAGGGATCTTTTGTTCGCTATGGAAAACAAAACAAACCACGAAAACGAGGCACTATTTATGCAGGTACAAGAAAATATAGTGGAATCAGGAAGGTTCGATCGAAACTAAGTCAAACAATCACTATCCACCATGTTCAATGCGCGGCATAGAAAACTTGTAGTCATTCCCTTCCCCCTCACCCCTACATTTTTTTCCCTTCTTCTCTTTATCTGCCATGCATTGATGTTGATATTACTTAGCGTGCCATTCTCATATAATTTTGTATGATCCACATTGTAATAGGAAATGACTTAAATATAAGCTTCGGCTTACTGTCAAATCCTGTACCACCATACATTTGTATATATTGTATTATGCTTGTAAATTCAGAAATAAAATATTGTTTAAACCAAAGCTATGTTAAAGCGACTTTAATATAGCGATGACGACGTGCTGCTGTTCGTTTTCACCCTTCACATGGGTTAGTACTGGGTATGTGAGATAGAATTATCTCAAATGGATAAACAGCGGAAATCCTGATCTGGTTAAAGGAATATATGTTGTAATGTACCGGTTGGTTGTAACAAACAATTTGGAAAGCGGATCCTTGTGAAATAGAGATAACCTACAAGATTCGACACAAGTCGCATATCCCCTCGCACTGGCTTCTAACACCCCCTAGCACTGGATTAAGCTATTATTATTATTATTATTATTATTTTTATACATAGGTCTAGATAAACACAATTTTTGAGCGTAAAATTGGAAAAAAAATACCCATCAGCTTTAACATATGTTTTGGGTGCATTAAAGAACCGTCTCATGGAGACGGTTCTTTTGAGTACCCACAATATATGTTTTGGTTGAGAAATAAGAAAATTATTTTTTTGTACGCACTTTAAACTAAAGTCTTGAGAATTTATACCAGAAAAACAAAATTTATAAAACAAAATATATGAATTATATAGACTTAGAAACAGATGAACAGGCAAGCGAAAGCAAAGTAGAACGTGGGCGTCTGAAGCAAAGAAGAATATAAAAACATTTCATGAGAGTGAGGGTGGAATAGAAAAATCTGTCCCTAGTAATGGCGTTTGGCATCACGATGCTTGCCGAGTGATGACAAATGGTGATCGCGAGGGCCAGATTTTTCCTATCCCATCCTTGATTCTTTATCTTGTGAACCATTTAATACTGCATTTTATAAAAAGAATAAAAACACGTGCTAGGGAGCAAACCGTTGATATGATGTTCTATGGTCATGCATTCCAGTGCGATTGAGAGTTCAATTTTTTTGAAATAGAGTAAGGGATTTAACTGTAATGTGCATCGAGGGTTTGATCGAATCATGATAAACGTTCTTTCTATAGATTGTGGCGTTCTATCCATCCTAGAAAACATCTAAAAGTTGCCAGACACTGTGTGCTAGCTGGGATATACCAAAATTCACCAATACTTGCCAAATTTTGCTAATCGCCATTGCGTAAAATCAATCTTTAAACATACAACAGAAGGATAAATATTGACTGGAGCCTTCATCTAGGTCATTAATTGTACATGTGCTTACTGTCCTGCCAGCCAATAGTGACAGTGACGTCACGTTTTGTTTACAGTTATCAGGGATTTATAATCGATAGATCACGGATAGGATTAATACACAAGTGATTTATCAATTCGCGTTAGTTCAAGTTGAGTGTACAAGTTAATGTTTTACTGAACAATTGTAAACAAAAGATTACGTCACTGTCACTCTTGGTTGGCACGACAGTACCTGTGCATTTTCTGCTCTACCATCTCATTAAAAAGTATGTCTCATCTCATAAGAACTCCCGTCTACGCCCATACGTGTAGACAATGCATGCCTTACAAGGCAAATATAGTGCAGTTCATTTCAAACTAAATTGGCAAAGGTGAAGCACTTAGTTTAATAAATATGACCGTGAATATATTAACTAATCTTTGTTCTGCTGAACTTTTGAAAACTATTGTCTACATTCTTTTCAAGATGCCATCTAATCAAGGTACACACTGTTCTTCATACATTCTGTGATTCGGGAGCGCAGTGGCTCAGTGGTAGAGTGCTTTACTCGAGACCGAAGGGCCGCGGGTTCGAGCCTCACCGGCGTCACTGCGTTGTGGTCCTTGAGCAAGACACATTTATCCTAGCTTATAACTGGTTCAACCAAGGAAGACCCGTCCCTATATAACTGGAAGATTGTTGATGGGACGTAAAGAATCAAACAAACAAACATCATTGAATCGTCTGGAAAATACAGATCTTGGTGTGAATCTAACCGGTTGCGTAGCTTCACCTTTTTGTCCTAGCAAACAGTTAAGGTTTTTGATGTAATGGGTGAACCACTCGCCATGTAAACCAGGGGTCACAGGTTCGATCACCGGCTTCTCCAGTCCGTTGGATAAAACATTTAGTCACGGCTCCGTCTCCACATGGCAGAAGCTTTTTGTGGGACGTTTAACACAAACACACAGATTGAGGCCAGTTTTTTTTCTTTTTTGCACCCAGTGATCACGATTTTATCACATTACTTCATATATCCCAGTAGATATCTAAAAGCGGACCACCATCGGCCCGCCAACGAACCGCAATTTAGCTGGCGGACCTATGGTGGCCCGATAAATTGTACTGGCTGGGAAATTGTTGCCTGATTCTGGTCAACACATTTCACGAACGTTATTTTATACAAAAGACGCCACATAACGTGGTGAAGTCCTGCAAATTGACCAAACTCTTGCTATAGGCACATGCTTTTATTTGTTTGTTAAGTTTGTGGTTTAACGTCCCGTTCAACAGCTATGGTCATGTTAACCTAACCACACTTTTTCCTGGGGCAGCTTAGAGTAATTGACAACGGCCCAGAATGAGAAGAATGACCGTTGATATTATTTCATGATAAATCTCCACGAAAGAATAGGGCTGGGGCATCCCTTGGATCAGCAATCAAACGCGTTACTGGTACTGGCTTATAGGCACATGTGCTACCACCACTTTTGTTTAATGAAAACATATATTTGAGCGCCTGTATGAATACAATAAAATGACTAACACTTTCAGCCAAGATTAAATTCATACTGTCCAGTCTCCCATGCCCTTGTATAATGGAAGCTCCGACTATCAATTTGAGCAAATAGCGAACACTCTAGTCCAGAGGTTATAAAACTGTTTTCTACTCAACTTACATAAGTGTGACATTTGTTCTGGTCATACTTAACTAAGTAAGAACTTTGCCTCATATGTCAGTATTATCTGAGCAAGAAAATTGCCTCTCATGTCAGTATTATCTGAGCAAGAACATTGCCTCATTTGCCAGTATTATCTGAGCAAGAAAATTGCCTTATATGTCAATGTTATCTGAGCAAGAAAATTGCCTCATATGTCAGTATGATCTGAACTAGAACATTGCCTCATATGTCAGTATTGTCTGAACAAAGACATTGCCTCATATGTCAGTATTATATAAGCAAGAACTTTGCCGCAAAAGGCAGTATTTTCTGAGCAGGAACAATTCCTCATATGTCAGTAGTATCTGAGCAAGAACATTGCTTCATACGTCAGTATGATCTGAACTAGAACATTGCCTCATATGTCAGTAGTATCTGAGCAAGAACATTGCCTCATATGTCAGTATGATCTGAACTAGAACATTGCGTCATATGTCAGTATTATCTGAGCAAGAAAATTGCTTCATATGTCAGTAGTATCTGAGCTAGAACATTGCATCATATGTCAGTAATATCTGAGCAAGAACATTGCCTCATATGTCAGTAATATCTGAGCAAGAACATTGCCTCATATGTCAGTAGTATCTAAACTAGAACATTGCCTCATATGTCAGTATTATCTGAGCTAGAACATTGCCTCATATGTCAGTATTATCTGAGCTAGAACATTGCCTCATTTGTCAGTAGTATGTGAACTAGAACATTGCCTCATATGTCAGTAGTATCTGAACTAGAACATTGCCTCATATGTCAGTAGTAGCTGAGCAAGAACATTGCCTCATATGTCAGTAGTATCTGAACTAGAACATTGCCTCATATGTAAGTAGTATCTGAACTAGAACATTGCCTCATATGTCAGTAGTATCTGAGCAAGAACATTGCCTCATATGTCAGTAGTATCTGAACTAGCACATTGCCTCATATATCAGTAGTATATGAGCAAGAAAATTACCTCATATGTCAGTAGTATCTGAACTAGAACAGTGCCTCATATGTCAGTATTATCTGAACTAGAACATTGCCTCAAATGTCAGTAGTATCTGATCAAGAACATTGCCACATATGTCAGTATGATCTGAAGTAGAACATTGCCTCATATGTCAGTATGATCTAAACTAATACATTGCCTCATATGTCAGTGTTTTCTGAACTAGAACATTGCTTATATGCCAAGAGTATCTGAGCAAGAACATTGCCTCATATGTCAGTATTATCTGAACTAGAACATTGCCTCACACGTCAGTATTATCTGAACTAGAACATTGCCTCATATGTCAGTATTATCTGAGCAAGAACATTGCTTCATACGTCAGTAGAATCTGAACTAGAGCATTGCCTCATATGTCAAGAGTATCTGAGCTAGAACATTGCCTCATATGTCAGTATGATCTGTACTTGAACTTTGCCTCACACGTCAGTATGATCTGAACTAGAACATTGCCTCACACGTCAGTATGATCTGAACTAGAACATTGCCTCATATGTCAGTAGTATCTGAGCTAGAACATTGCCTCATATGTCAGTATTATCTGAACTAAAACGTTGCCTCATATGTCAGTATTATCTGAACTAGAACATTGCCTCATATGTCAGTAGTATCTGAGCAAGAACATTGCTTCATATGTCAGTATTATCTGAACTTGAACTTTGCCTCACACGTCAGTATGATCTGAACTAGAACATTGCCTCATATGTCAGTATTATCTGAGCATGAACATTGGCTCATATGTCAGTATGATCTGAACTAGAACATTGCCTCATATGTCAGTATTATCTGAGCATGAAAATTGGCTCATATGTCAGTATGATCTGAACTAGAACATTGCCTCATATGTCAGTATTATCTGAGCATGAACATTGCCTCATATGCCAGTATGATCTGAACTAGAACATTGCCTCATATGTCAGTTTCATCTGAGCAAGAACATTGCTTCATATGTCAATAGTATCTGAGCTAGAACATTGCCTCATAGGTCAGTAGTATCTGAACTAGAACATTGCCTCATATGTCAGTATGATCTGAACTAGAACATTGCCACATATGTCAGTAGTATCTGAGCAAGGACATTGCCTCATATGTCAGTATGATCTGAACTAAAACATTGCCTCATATGTCAGTATCACCTGCGCAAGAACATTGCTTCATATGTCAGTAATATCTGAGCAAAAACATTGCCTCATATGTCAGTAGTATCTGAGCAAGAACATTGCTTCATACGTCAGTATTATCTGAACTAGAACATTGCCTCATATGTCAGTAATATCTGAGCAAGAGCATTGCCTCATATGTCAGTATTATCTGAGCTAGAACATTGCCTCATATGTCAGTAGTATCTGAGCTAGAACATTGCCTCATATGTCAGTATGATCTGAACTAGAACTTGCTTCATACGTCAGTATTATCTGAGCTAGATCACTGCCTCATATGTCAGTAGTATCTAAGCTAGAACATTGCCTCGGACGTCAGTATGATCTGAACTAGAACATTGCTTCATACGTCAGTATGATCTGAACTAGAACATTGCCTCATACGTCAGATTGATCTGACCTAGAAGATTGCCTCATATGTCAGTATGATCTGAACTAGAACATTGTTACATATGTCAGTAGTGTCTGAGCAAGAACATTGCTTCATAGGTCAGTAGTATCTGAGCAAGAACATTGCCTCATATGTCTGTATGATCTGAACTAGAACATTGCCACAGATGTCATTATGATCTGAACTAGAACGTTGCCTCATATGTCAGTATAATCTGAACTAGAACATTGCCTCATATGTCAGTATTATCTGAGCAAGAACATGTGATTTGATCTAGAACCTTGCTTTATATGTCAGTAGTATCTGAGCTAGAACATTGCCTCATATGTCAGTAGTATCTGAGCTAGAACATTGCTTCATATGTCAGTAGTATCTGAGCAAGAACATTGCCTCATATGTCAGTAGTATCTGAACTTGAACTTTGCATCATTTATCAGTATTATCTGAACTAGAACTTTGCCTCATATGTCAGAAGTATCTGAGCAAGAACATTGCTTTATACGTCAGTAGTATCTGAGCAAGAACATTGCCTCATATGTCAGTATGATCTGAACTAGAACATTTTCTCATATGTCAGTAGTATCTGAGCAAGAACATTGCTTCATATGTCAGTAGCATCTGAGCTAGAACATTGCCTCACATGTCAGTAGTATCTGAGCTAGAACATTGCCTCACACGTCAGTATGATCTGAACAAGAACATTGCCTCATATGTCTGTATTATCTGAGCAAGAAATTGCCTCATATGTCAGTAGTATCTGAGCAAGAACATTGCCTCATATGTCAGTATTATCTGAGCAAGAACATTGCCTCATATGTCAGTTGTATCGGAGCTAGAACATTGCCTCATATGTCAGTAGAATCTGAGCTATAACATTGCCTCATATGTCAGTAGTATCTGAGCAAGAACATTGCTTCATACGTCAGTGGTATCTCAGCTAGAACATTGCCTCATCTGTCAGTATGATCTGAGCAAGAGCATTGCCTCATATGTCAGTAGTATCTGAGCAAGAAAATTGCCTCATACGTCAGTATGATCTGAACTAGACCATTACCTCATATGTCAGTAGTATCTGAGCAAGAACATTGCCTCATATGTCAGTATTATCTGAACTAGAACATTGCCTAATATGTCAGTAGTATCTGAGCTAGAACATTGCCTCATATGTCAGTAGTATCTGAGCTAGAACAATTCCTCATTTGTCAGTAGTATCTGAGCAAGATCATTGCTTCATACGTCAGTAGTATTTGAGCAAGAACAATTCCTCATATGTCAGTATTATCTGAGTATGAACATTGCCTCATTTGTCAGTATTATCTGAGCAAGAACATTGCCTCATATGTCAGTAGTATATGAGCAAGAACATTGCCTCATATGTAAGTATTATCTGAGCAAGAACATTGCCTCATATGTCATTTGTATCGGAGCTAGAACATTGCCTCATATGTCAGTAGAATCTGAGGTAGAACATTGCCTCATATGTCAGTATGATCTGAACTAGATTATTGCTTCATACGTCAGTGGTATCTCAGCTAGAACATTGCCTCATTTGTTAGTAGTATCTGAACAAGAACATTGCCTCATACGTCAGTAGAATCTGAGCAAAAACATTGCCTCATATGTCAGTATGATCTTAACTAGAACATTGCCACATATGTCAGTAGTATCTGAGCAAGAACATTGCCTCATATGTCAGTATTATCTGAACTAGAACATTGCCTCATATGTCAGTAGTATCTGAGCTAGAACATTGCCTCATATGTCAGTAGTATCTGAGCTAAAACAATTCCTCATATGTCAGTAGTATCTGAGCAAGAACATTGCTTCATACGTCAGTATTATCTGAACTAGAACATTGCCTCATATTTCAGTAGTATCTGAGCAAGAACATTGCTTCATACATCAGTAGAATCTGAGCAAGAACATTGCCTCATATTTAAGTATGATCTGAACTAGAACATTGCCACATATGTCAGTAGTATCTTAGCAAGAACATTGCCTCATATGTCAGTATTATCTGAACTAGAACATTGCCTCATATGTCAGTATTATGTTAACTAGAGCATTGCCTCATATGTCAGTAGTGTCTGAGCTAGAACATTGCCTCATATTTCAGTAGTATCCGAGCTTGAACATTGCCTCATATGTCAGTAGTATCTGAGCAAGAACATTGCCTCATATGTCAGTATTATCTGAACTAGAACATTGCCTCATATGTCAGTAGTATCTGAGCTAGAACATTGCCTCATATGTCAGTAGTATCTGAGCTAAAACAATTCCTCATATGTCAGTAGTATCTGAGCAAGAACATTGCTTCATACGTCAGTATTATCTGAACTAGAACATTGCCTCATATTTCAGTAGTATCTGAGCAAGAACATTGCTTCATACATCAGTAGAATCTGAGCAAGAACATTGCCTCATATTTCAGTATGATCTGAACTAGAACATTGCCACATATGTCAGTAGTATCTTAGCAAGAACATTGCCTCATATGTCAGTATTATCTGAACTAGAACATTGCCTCACTTGTCAGTATGATGTTAACTAGAACATTGCCTCATATGTCAGTAGTGTCTGAGCTAGAACTTTGCCTCATATTTCAGTAGTATCTGAGCTAGAACATTGCCTCATATGTCAGTAGTATCTGAGCAAGAACATTGCCTCATATATCAGTAGTATCTGAACTCGAACATTGCCTCATATGTCAGAAGTATCTGAACAAGAACATTGCCTCATATGTTAGTAGTATCTGAGCAATAACATTGCCTCATATGTTAGTAGTATCTGAGCAAGAACATTGCCTCATATGTCAGTAGTATCTGAGCAAGATTATTGCTGATATGTCAGTATTATCTGAGCAAGAATATTGCCTCATATGTCAGTAGTATCTGAGCAAGAACATTGCCACATATGTCAGTAGTATCTGAGCAAGAATATTGCCTCATATGTCAGTAGTATCTAATCTAGAACATTGCCTCATACGTCAGTATTATCTGAGCTAGAACATTGCCTCATATGTCAGTAGTATCTGAGCTAGAATATTGCCTCATATGTCAGTAGTATCTGAGAGAGAACATTGCCTCATATGTCAGTATTATCTGAGCTAGAACATTGCCTCATATGTCAGTATTATCTGAGCTAGAACATTGCCTCATATGTCAGTAGTATCTGAACTAGAACATCGCCTCATACGTCAGTATTATCTGAGCAAGAACATTGCCTCATACGTCAGTTTGATCTGAACTAGAACATTGCCTCATATGTCTGTAGTATCTGAGCTAGAACATTGCCTCATATGTCAGTAATATCTGAGCAAGAACATTGCCTCATATGTCAGTATTATCTGATTAAGAACATCGCCACATATGTCAGTAGTATCTGAGCAAGAATATTGCCTCATATGTCAGTAGTATCTGAGCAAGAACATTGCCACATATGTCAGTAGTACATGAGCAAGAATATTGCCTCATATGTCAGTAGTATCTAATCTAGAACATTGCCTCATACGTCAGTATTATCTGAGCTAGAACATTGCCTCATATGTCAGTAGTATCTGAGCTAGAATATTGCCTCATATGTCAGTTGTATCTGAGAAAGAACATTGCCTCATATGTCAGTATTATCTGAGCTAGAACATTGCCTCATATGTCAGTATTATCTGAGCTAGAACATTGCCTCATATGTCAGTAGTATCTAAACTAGAACATCGCCTCATACGTCAGTATTATCTGAGCAAGAACATTGCCTCATACGTCAGTATGATCTGAACTAGAACATTGCCTCATATGTCTGTAGTATCTGAGCTAGAACATTGCCTCATATGTCAGTATGATCTGAGCTAGAACATTGCCTCATATGTCAGTAATATCTGAGCAAGAACATTGCCTCATATGTCAGTAGTATCTGTGCTAGAACATTGCCTCATATGTCAGTAGTATCTGAGCTAGAATATTTCCTCATATGTCAGTATGATCTGAACTAGAACATTGCTTCATATGTCAGTATTATCTGAGCTAGAACATTGCCTCATATGTCAGTAGTATCTGAGCTAGAACATTGCCTCACACGTCAGTATGATCTGAACTAGAACATTGTTCATACGTCAGTATGATCTGAACTAGAACATTGCCTCATATGTCAGTAGTATCTGATCAAGAACATTGCTTCATGCGTCAGTAGTAGCTGAGCAAGAACATTGCCTCATATGTCAGTATGATCTGAACTAGAACATTGCCAAATATGTCAGTAGTATCTGAGCAAGAACATTGCCTCATATGTCAGTATTATCTGAGCAAGAACATTGCCTCATATGTCAGTAGTGTCGGAGCTAGAACATTGCCTCATATGTCAGTAGAATCTGAGCTAGAACAATGCCTCATATGTCAGTATGATCTGAACTAGAACATTGCTTCATACGTCAGTACTATCTTAGCAAGAAAATTGCTTCATACGTCAGTATGATCTGAGCAAGAAAATTGCTTCATACGTCAGTATGATCTGAACTAGAACATTGCTTCATACGTCAGTACTATCTTAGCAAGAAAATTGCTTCATACGTCAGTATGATCTGAACTAGAACATTGCCTCATATGTCAGTAGTATCTGAGCAAGAACATTGCCTCATACGTCAGTAGTATCTGAGCAAGAACATTGCCACATATGTCAGAAGTATCTGAGCAAGATTATTGCTGATATGTCAGTAGTATCTGAGCAAGAACATTGCCTCATATGTCAGTAGTATCTGAACTAGAACATCGCCTCATACGTCAGTATTATCTGAGCAAGAACAATGCCTCATATGTCTGTATGATCTGAACTAGAACATTGCTTCATACGTCAGTGGTATCTGAGCTAGAACATTGCCTCATCTGTCAGTATGATCTGAGCAAGAACATTGCGTCATATTTCAGTACTATGTTAGCAAGATTATTGCTGATATGTCAGTAGTATCTGAGCAAGAACATTGCCTCATATGTCAGTAGTATCTGAACTAGAACATCGCCTCATACGTCAGTATTATCTGAGCACGAACATTGCCTCATACGTCAGTATGATCTGAACTAGAACATTGCCACATATGTCAGTAGTATCTGAGCAAGAATATTGCCTCATATGTCAGTAGTATCTGAGCTAGAACATTGCCTCATATGCCAGTATGATCTGAACTAGAACATTGTCTCATATGTCAGTAGTATCTGAGCAAGAACATTGCCTCTTATTTCAGTAATATCTGAGTTAGAACATTGCCCCATATGTCAGTAGTATCTGAGCAAGAACATTGCCTCATATATCAGTAATATCTGAACTAGAACATTGCTTCATATGTCAGTAGTATATGAGCTAGAACATTGCCTCATATGTCAGTAGTATCTTAAGCTAGAACATTGCCTCATATGGCAGTAGTATCTGAACAAGAACATTGCCTCATTTGTTAGTAGTATCTGAGCAAGAACATTGCCTCATATGTCAGTAGTATCTGAGCAGGAACATTGCCTCATATGTCAGTAGTATCTGAGCAAGAACATTGCCACTTATGTCAGTAGTATCTGAGCAAGAACATATCCTCATATGTCAGTAGTATCTTAGCTAGAACATTGCCTCATACGTCAGTATTATCTGAGCTAGAACATTGCCTCATATGTAAGTAGTATCTGAGCTAGAACATTGCCTCATATGTCAGTAGTATCTGAGAATGAACATTGCCTCATATGTTAGTTTTATCTGAGCTAGAACATTGCCTCATATGTCAGTATTATCTGAGCTAGAACATTTCCTCATAATTCAGTAGTATCTGAACTAGAACATCGCCTCATACGTCAGTATTATCTGAGTAAGAACGTCGCCTCATACGTCAGTATGATCTGAACTAGAACATTGCCTCATATGGCAGTAGTATCTGAGCAAGAACATTGCCTCATATGTTAGTAGTATCTGAGCAAGAACATTGCCTCATATGTCAGTAGTATCTGAGCAAGAACATTGCCTCATATGTCAAGTGTATCTGAGCTAGAATATGCCTCATTTGTCAGTAGTATCTGAGCAAGAACATTGCCTCATATGTCAGTATTATCTGAGCTAGAACATTGCCTCATATGTCAGTATTATCTGAGCTAGAACATTGCCTCATATGTCAGTAGTATCTGAACTAGAACATCGCCTCATACGTCAGTATTATCTGAGCAAGAACATTGCCTCATACGTCAGTATGATCTGAACTAGAACATTGCCACATATGTCAGTAGTATCTGAGCAAGAACATTGCCTCATATGTCAGTAGTATCTGAGCTAGAACATTGCCTCATATGTCCCGTATGATCTGAGCTAGAACATTGCCTCATATGTCAGTATGATCTGAGCTAGAACATTGCCTCATATGTCAGTAATATCTCAGCAAGAACATTGCCTCATATGTCAGTAGTATCTGAGCTAGAACATTGCCTCATATGTCAGTAGTATCTGAGCTAGAATATTGCCTCATATGTCAGTATGATCTGAACTAGAACTCTGCTTCATACGTCAGTATGATCTAAACTAGAACATTGCCTCATATGTCAGTAGTATCTGAGCAAGAACATTGCTTCATACGTCAGTAGTATCTGAGCAAGAACATTGCATCATATGTCAGTATTATCTGAGTATGAACATTGCCTCATATGTCAGTATTAGCTGAGCAAGAACATTGCCTCATATTTCAGTAGTATCTGAGCAAGAACATTGCCTCATATGTCAGTATTATCTGATCAAGAGCATTGCCTCATATGTCAGTAGAATCTGAGCTGGAACGTTGCCTCATATGTCAGAATGATCTGAAATAGAACATTGCTTCATGCGTCAGGGGTATCTGAGCTAGAACATTGCCTCATCTATCAGTAGTATCTGAGCAAGAAAATTGCTTCATACTTCAGTATGATCTGAACTAGAACATTGCCACATATGTCAGTAGTATCTGAGCAAGAACATTGCCTCATACGTCAGTAGTATCTGAGCAAAAACATTGCCTCATATGTCAGTATGATCTGAACTAGAACATTGCCACATATGTCAGTAGTATCTGAGCAAGAACATTGCCTCATATGTCAGTATTATCTGAACTAGAACATTGCCTCATATGTCAGTAGTATCTGAGCAAGAACATTGCCTCATATGTCAGTAGTATCTGAGCTAAAACATTGCCTCATATGTCAGTATGATCTGAACTAGAACATTGCCACATACGTCAGTAGTATCTGAGCAAGAACATTGCCTCATATGTCAGTATGATCTGAACTAGAACATTGCCACATATGTCAGTATGATCTGAGCTAGAACATTGCCTCATATGTCAGTATGATCTGAGCTAGATCATTGCCTCATATGTCAGTAGTATCTGAGCAAGAACATTGCCTCATATGTCAGAAGTATCTGAGCTAGAAAATTGCCTTATATGTCAGTAGTATCTGAGCTAGAACATTGCCTCATATTTCAGTAGTATCTGAGCAAGAACATTGCTTCATACGTCAGTAGAGCCTGAGAAAGAATATTGCCTCATATTTCAGTATGATCTGAACTAGAACATAAACACATATGTCAGTAGTATCTTAGCAAGAACATTGCCTCACATGTCAGTATCATCTGAACTAGAACATTGCCTCACATGTCAGTATGATCTGAACTAGAACATTGCCTCATATGTCAGTAGTATCTGAGCAAGAACATTGCCTCATATGTCAGTAGTATCTGAGCAAGAACATTGCCACATATGGCAGTAGTATCTGAGCAAGAACATTGCCACATATGTCAGTATGATCTGAGCAAGAACATTGCCTCATATGTCAGTACTATCTTAGCAAGAAAATTGCTTCATACGTCAGTATGATCTGAACTAGAACATTGCCTCATATGTCAGTAGTATCTGAGCAAGAACATTGCCTCATACATCAGTAGTATCTGAGCAAGAACATTGCCTCATATGTCAGTATGATCTGAACTAGAACATTGCCACATATGTCAGTAGTATCTGAGCAAGAACATTGCCTCGTATGCCAGTATTATCTGAACTAGAACATTGCCTCATATGTCAGTAGTATCTGAGCTAGATGATTGCCTCATATGTCAGTAGTATCTGAGCTAGAACAATTCCTCATATGTCAGTAGTATCTGAGCAAGAACATTGCTTCATACGTCAGTATTATCTGAGCTAGAACATTGCCTCATATTTCAGTAGTATCTGAGCTAGAACATTGCCTCATATGTCAGTAGTATCTGAGCAAGAACATTGCCTCATATTTCAGTACTATCTGAGTAAGAACATTGCCTCATATGTCAGTAGTATCTGAGCAAGAACATTGCCTCATTTATCAGTAGTATCTGAACAAGAACATTGCTTCAAATGTCAGTAGTATCTGAGCTAGAACATTGCCTCATATGTCAGTAGTATCTTGAGCTAGAACATTGCCTCATATGGCAGTAGTATCTGAACAAGAACATTGCCTCATTTGTTAGTAGTATCTGAGCAAGAACATTGCCTCATATGTCAGTAGTATCTGAGCAAGAACATTGCCTCATATGTCAGTAGTATCTGAGCAAGATTATTGCTGATATGTCAGTAGTATCTGAGCAAGAACATTGCCTCATATGTCAGTAGTATCTGAACTAGAACATCGCCTCATACGTCAGTATTATCTGAGCAAGAACATTGCCTCATACGTCAGTATGATCTGAACTAGAATATTGCCACATATGTCAGTAGTATCTGAGCAAGAATATTGCCTCATATGTCAGTAGTATCTGAGCTAGAACATTGCCTCATATGCCAGTATGATCTGAACTAGAACATTGCCTCATATGTCAGTAGTATCTGAGCAAGAACATTGCCTCTTATTTCAGTACTATCTGAGTTAGAACATTGCCTCATATGTCAGTAGTATCTGAGCTAGAACATTGCCTCATATGTCAGTATTATCTGAGCTAGAACATTGCTTCATATGTCAGTAGTATATGAGCTAGAACATTGCCTCATATGTCAGTAGTATCTTAAGCTAGAACATTGCCTCATATGGCAGAAGTATCTGAACAAGAACATTGCCTCATTTGTTAGTAGTACCTGAGCAAGAACATTGCCTCATATGTCAGTAGTATCTGAGCAAGAACATTGCCTCATATGTCAGTAGTATCTGAGCAAGAACATTGCCACTTATGTCAGTAGTATCTGAGCAAGAACATATCCTCATATGTCAGTAGTATCTTAGCTAGAACATTGCCTCATACGTCAGTATTATCTGAGCTAAAACATTGCCTCATATGTCAGTAGTATCTGAGCTTGAACATTGCCTCATATGTCAGTAGTATCTGAGAATGAACATTGCCTCATATGTTAGTATTATCTGAGCTAGAACATTGCCTCATATGTCAGTATTATCTGAGCTAGAACATTTCCTCATAATTCAGTAGTATCTGAAGTAGAACATCGCCTCATACGTCAGTATTATCCGAGTAAGAACATTGCCTCATACGTCAGTATGATCTGAACTAGAACATTGCCTCATATGGCAGTAGTATCTGAGCAAGAACATTGCCTCATATGTTAGTAGTATCTGAGCAAGAACATTGCCTCATATGTCAGTAGTATCTGAGCAAGAACATTGCTTCATATGTCAGTGGTATCTGAGCAAGAACATTGCCACATATGTCAGTAGTATCTGAGCAAGAACATTGCCTCATATGTCAGTAGTACCTAAGCTAGAACATTGCCTCATACGTTAGTATTATCTGAGCTAAAACATTGCCTCATATGTCAGTAGTATCTGAGCTAGAACATTGCCTCATATGTCAGTAGTATCTGAGAAAGAACATTGCCTCATATGTCAGTATTATCTGAGCTAGAACATTGCCTCATATGTCAGTATTATCTGAGCTAGAACATTGCCTCATATGTCAGTAGTATCTGAACTAGAACATCGCCTCATACGTCAGTATTATCTGAGCAAGAACATTGCCTCATACGTCAGTATGATCTGAACTAGAACATTGCCACATATGTCAGTAGTATCTGAGCAAGAACATTGCCTCATATGTCAGTAGTATCTGAGCTAGAACATTGCCTCATATGTCAGTATGATCTGAGCTAGAACATTGCCTCATATGTCAGTCTGATCTGAGCTAGAACATTGCCTCATATGTCAGTAATATCTGAGCAAGAACATTGCCTCATATGTCAGTAGTATCTGAGCTAGAACATTGCCTCATATGTCAGTAGTATCTGAGCTAGAATATTGCCTCATATGTCAGTATGATCTGAACTAGAACACTAGTTCATACGTCAGTATTATCTAAACTAGAACATTGCCTCATATGTCAGTAGTATCTGAGCAAGAACATTGCTTCATACGTCAGTAGTATCTGAGCAAGAACATTGCCTCATATTGCAGTATTAGTTGAGCAAGAACATTGCCTCATATTTCAGTATTATCTGAGCAAGAACATTGCCTCATATGTCAGTATTATCTGAACAAGAACATTGCCTCATATGTCAGTAGAATCTGAGCTAGAACGTTGCCTCATATGTCAGTATGATCTGAAATAGAAAATTGCTTCATACGTCAGTGGTATCTGAGCTAGAACATTGCCTCATCTATCAGTAGTATCTGAGCAAGAAAATTGCTTCATACTTCAGTATGATCTGAACTAGAACATTGCCTCATATGTCAGTAGTATCTGAGCAAGAACATTGCCTCATACGTCAGTAGTTATGAACAAGAACATTGCCTCATATGTCAGTATGATCTGAACTAGAACATTGCCACATATGTCAGTAGTATCTGAGCAAGAACATTGCCTCATATGTCAGTATTATCTGAACTAGAACATTGCCTCATATGTCAGTAGTATCTGAGTAAGAACATTGCCTCATATGTCAGTAGTATCTGAGCAAGATTATTGCTGATATGTCAGTAGTATCTGAGCAAGAACATTGCCACATATGTCAGTAGTATCTGAGCAAGAATATTGCCTCATATGTCAGTAGTATCTAATCTAGAACATTGCCTCATACGTCAGTATTATCTGAGCTAGAACATTGCCTCATATGTCAGTAGTATCTGAGCTAGAATATTGCCTCATATGTCAGTAGTATCTGAGAATAAACATTGCCTCATATGTCAGTATTATCTGAGCTAGAACATTGCCTCATATGTCAGTATTATCTGAGCTAGATTATTGCCTCATATGTCAGTAGTATCTGAACTAGACCATCGCCTCATACGTCAGTATTAGCTGAGTAAGAACATTGCCTCATACGTCAGTATGATCTGAACTAGAACATTGCCTCATATGTCTGTAGTATCTGAGCTAGAACATTGCCTCATATGTCAGTATGATCTGAGCTAGAACATTGCCTCATATGTCAGTAATATCTGAGCAAGAACATTGCCTCATATGTCAGTAGTATCTGAGCTAGAACATTGCCTCATATGTCAGTAGTATCTGAGCTAGAATATTTCCTCATATGTCAGTATTATCTGAACTAGAACTTTGCCTAATATGTCAGTAGTATCTGAGCCGGAACATTGCCTCATATGTCAGTAGTATCTGAGCTAGAACAATTCCTCATTTGTCAGTAGTATCTGAGCAAGATCATTGCTTCATACGTCAGTAGTATCTGAGCAAGAACATTGCCTCATATGTCAGTATTATCTGAGCAAGAACATCGCCACATATGTCAGTAGTATCTGAGCAAGAATATTGCCTCATATGTCAGTAGTATCTGAGCTAGAACATTGCCACATATGTCAGTAGTATCTGAGCAAGAATATTGCCTCATATGTCAGTAGTATCTAATCTAGAACATTGCCTCATACGTCAGTATTATCTGAGCTAGAACATTGCCTCATATGTCAGTAGTATCTGAGCTAGAATATTGCCTCATATGTTAGTAGTATCTGAGAAAGAACATTGCCTCATATGTCAGTATTATCTGAGCTAGAACATTGCCTCATATGTCAGTATTATCTGAGCTAGAACATTGCCTCATATGTCAGTAGTATCAGCTAGAACATCGCCTCATACGTCAGTATTATCTGAGCAAGAACATTGCCTCATACGTCAGTATGATCTGAACTAGAACATTGCCTCATATGTCTGTAGTATCTGAGCTAGAACATTGCCTCATATGTCAGTATGATCTGAGCAAGAACATCGCCTCATATGTCAGTAATATCTGAGCAAGAACATTGCCTCATATGTCAGTAGTATCTGAGCTAGAACAATTCCTCATTTGTCAGTAGTATCTGAGCAAGATCATTGCTTCATACGTCAGTAGTATCTGAGCAAGAACATTGCCTCATATGTCAGTATTATCTGAGCAAGAACATCGCCACATATGTCAGTAGTATCTGAGCAAGAATATTGCCTCATATGTCAGTAGTATCTGAGCAAGAACATTGCCACATATGTCAGTAGTACCTGAGCAAGAATATTGCCTCATATGTCAGTAGTATCTAATCTAGAACATTGCCTCATACGTCAGTATTATCTGAGCTAGAACATTGCCTCATATGTCAGTAGTATCTGAGCTAGAATATTGCCTCATATGTCAGTTGTATCTGAGAAAGAACATTGCCTCATATGTCAGTATTATCTGAGCTAGAACATTGCCTCATATGTCAGTATTATCTGAGCTAGAACATTGCCTCATATGTCAGTAGTATCTAAACTAGAACATCGCCTCATACGTCAGTATTATCTGAGCAAGAACATTGCCTCATACGTCAGTATGATCTGAACTAGAACATTGCCTCATATGTCTGTAGTATCTGAGCTAGAACATTGCCTCATATGTCAGTATGATCTGAGCTAGAACATTGCCTCATATGTCAGTAATATCTGAGCAAGAACATTGCCTCATATGTCAGTAGTATCTGAGCTAGAACATTGCCTCATATGTCAGTAGTATCTGAGCTAGAATATTTCCTCATATGTCAGTATGATCTGAACTAGAACATTGCTTCATATGTCAGTATTATCTGAGCTAGAACATTGCCTCATATGTCAGTAGTATCTGAGCTAGAACATTGCCTCACACGTCAGTATGATCTGAACTAGAACATTGTTCATACGTCAGTATGATCTGAACTAGAACATTGCCTCATATGTCAGTAGTATCTGATCAAGAACATTGCTTCATGCGTCAGTAGTAGCTGAGCAAGAACATTGCCTCATATGTCAGTATGATCTGAACTAGAACATTGCCACATATGTCAGTAGTATCTGAGCAAGAACATTGCCTCATATGTCAGTATTATCTGAGCAAGAACATTGCCTCATATGTCAGTAGTGTCGGAGCTAGAACATTGCCTCATATGTCAGTAGAATCTGAGCTAGAACAATGCCTCATATGTCAGTATGATCTGAACTAGAACATTGCTTCATACGTCAGTACTATCTTAGCAAGAAAATTGCTTCATACGTCAGTATGATCTGAACTAGAACATTGCCTCATATGTCAGTAGTATCTGAGCAAGAACATTGCCTCATACGTCAGTAGTATCTGAGCAAGAACATTGCCTCATATGTCAGTAGTATCTGAGCAAGAACATTGCCTCATACGTCAGTAGTATCTGAGCAAGAACATTGCCTCATACGTCAGTAGTATCTGAGCAAGAACATTGCCTCATACGTCAGTAGTATCTGAGCAAGAACATTGCCTCATATGTCAGTAGTATCTGAGCAAGAACATTGCCTCATATGTCAGTATGATCTGAACTAGAACATTGCCACATATGTCAGTAGTATCTGAGCAAGAACATTGCCTCATATGGCAGTAGTATCTGAACAAGAACATTGCCTCATATGTCAGTATAATCTGAACTAGAACATTGCCTCATATGTCAGTAGTATCTGAGCTAGAAGATTGCCTCATATGTCAGTAGTATCTGAGCTAGAACAATTCCTCATATGTCAGTAGTATCTGAGCTAGAACATTGCTTCATACGTCAGTATTATCTGAGCTAGAACATTGCCTCATATTTCAGTAGTATCTGAGCTAGAACATTGCCTCTTATGTCAGTAGTATCTGAGCAAGAACATTGCCTCATATTTCAGTACTATCTGAGTAAGAACATTGCCTCATATGTCAGTAGTATCTGAGCAAGAACATTGCCTCATTTATCAGTAGTATCTGAACTGGAACATTGCTTCAAATGTCAGTAGTATCTGAGCTAGAACATTGCCTCATATGTCAGTAGTATCTTGAGCTAGAACATTGCCTCATATGGCAGTAGTATCTGAACAAGAACATTGCCTCATTTGTTAGTAGTATCTGAGCAAGAACATTGCCTCATATGTCAGTAGTATCTGAGCAAGAACATTGCCTCATATGTCAGTAGTATCTGAGCAAGATTATTGCTGATATGTCAGTAGTATCTGAGCAAGAACATTGCCTCATATGTCAGTAGTATCTGAACTAGAACATCGCCTCATACGTCAGTATTATCTGAGCAAGAACAATGCCTTATATGTCTGTATGATCTGAACTAGAACATTGCTTCATACGTCAGTGGTATCTGAGCTAGAACATTGCCTCATCTGTCAGTATGATCTGAGCAAGAACATTGCCTCATATTTCAGTACTATCTTAGCAAGAAAATTGCTTCATACGTCAGTATGATCTGAACTAGAACATTGCCTCATATGTCAGTAGTATCTGAGCAAGAACATTGCCTCATACGTCAGTAGTATCTGAGCAAGAACATTGCCTCATATGTCAGTATGATCTGAACTAGAACATTGCCACATATGTCAGTAGTATCTGAGCAAGTACATTGCCTCGTATGCCAGTATTATCTGAACTAGAACATTGCCTCATATGTCAGTAGTATCTGAGCTAGATGATTGCCTCATATGTCAGTAGTATCTGAGCTAGAACAATTCCTCATATGTCAGTAGTATCTGAGCAAGAACATTGCTTCATACGTCAGTATTATCTGAGCTAGAACATTGCCTCATATTTCAGTAGTATCTGAGCTAGAACATTGCCTCATATGTCAGTAGTATCTGAGCAAGAACATTGCCTCATATTTCAGTACTATCTGAGTAAGAACATTACCTCATATGTCAGTAGTATCTGAGCAAGAACATTGCCTCATTTATCAGTAGTATCTGAACTAGAACATTGCTTCAAATGTCAGTAGTATCTGAGCTAGAACATTGCCTCATATGTCAGTAGTATCTTGAGCTAGAACATTGCCTCATATGGCAGTAGTATCTGAACAAGAACATTGCCTCATTTGTTAGTAGTATCTGAGCAAGAACATTGCCTCATATGTCAGTAGTATCTGAGCAAGAACATTGCCTCATATGTCAGTAGTATCTGAGCAAGATTATTGCTGATATGTCAGTAGTATCTGAGCAAGAACATTGCCTCATATGTCAGTAGTATCTGAACTAGAACATCGCCTCATACGTCAGTATTATCTGAGCAAGAACATTGCCTCATACGTCAGTATGATCTGAACTAGAACATTGCCACATATGTCAGTAGTATCTGAGCAAGAATATTGCCTCATATGTCAGTAGTATCTGAGCTAGAACATTGCCTCATATGCCAGTATGATCTGAACTAGAACATTGTCTCATATGTCAGTAGTATCTGAGCAAGAACATTGCCTCTTATTTCAGTAATATCTGAGTTAGAACATTGCCCCATATGTCAGTAGTATCTGAGCAAGAACATTGCCTCATATATCAGTAATATCTGAACTAGAAAATTGCTTCATATGTCAGTAGTATATGAGCTAGAACATTGCCTCATATGTCAGTAGTATCTTAAGCTAGAACATTGCCTCATATGGCAGTAGTATCTGAACAAGAACATTGCCTCATTTGTTAGTAGTATCTGAGCAAGAACATTGCCTTATATGTCAGTAGTATCTGAGCAGGAACATTGCCTCATATGTCAGTAGTATCTGAGCAAGAACTTGCCACTTATGTCAGTAGTATCTGAGCAAGAACATATCCTCATATGTCAGTAGTATCTTTGCTAGAACATTGCCTCATACGTCAGTATTATCTGAGCTAAAACATTGCCTCATATGTCAGTAGTATCTGAGCTAGAACATTGCCTCATATGTCAGTAGTATCTGAGAATGAACATTGCCTCATATGTTAGTTTTATCTTAGCAAGAACATTGCCTCATATGTCAGTATTATCTGAGCTAGAACATTTCCTCATAATTCAGTAGTATCTGAACTAGAACATCGCCTCATACGTCAGTATTATCTGAGTAAGAACATCGCCTCATACGTCAGTATGATCTGAACTAGAACATTGCCTCATATGGCAGTAGTATCTGAGCAAGAACATTGCCTCATATGTTAGTAGTATCTGATCAAGAACATTGCCTCATATGTCAGTAGTATCTGAGCAAGAACATTGCCTCATATGTCAAGTGTATCTGAGCTAGAACATTGCCTCATATGTCAGTAGTATCTGAGCAAGAACATTGCCTCATATGTCAGTATTATCTGAGCTAGAACATTGCCTCATATGTCAGTATTATCTGAGCTAGAACATTGCCTCATATGTCAGTAGTATCTGAACTAGAACATCGCCTCATACGTCAGTATTATCTGAGCAAGAACATTGCCTCATACGTCAGTATGATCTGAACTAGAACATTGCCACATATGTCAGTAGTATCTGAGCAAGAACATTGCCTCATATGTCAGTAGTATCTGAGCTAGAACATTGCCTCATATGTCCCGTATGATCTGAGCTAGAACATTGCCTCATATGTCAGTATGATCTGAGCTAGAACATTGCCTCATATGTCAGTAATATCTCAGCAAGAACATTGCCTCATATGTCAGTAGTATCTGAGCTAGAACATTGCCTCATATGTCAGTAGTATCTGAGCTAGAATATTGCCTCATATGTCAGTATGATCTGAACTAGAACACTGCTTCATACGTCAGTATGATCTAAACTAGAACATTGCCTCATATATCAGTAGTATCTGAGCAAGAACATTGCTTCATACGTCAGTAGTATCTGAGCAAGAACATTGCATCATATGTCAGTATTATCTGAGTATGAACATTGCCTCATATGTCAGTATTAGCTGAGCAAGAACATTGCCTCATATTTCAGTAGTATCTGAGCAAGAACATTGCCTCATATGTCAGTATTATCTGATCAAGAGCATTGCCTCATATGTCAGTAGAATCTGAGCTGGAATGTTGCCTCATATGTCAGAATGATCTGAAATAGAACATTGCTTCATACGTCAGTGGTATCTGAGCTAGAACATTGCCTCATCTATCAGTAGTATCTGAGCAAGAAAATTGCTTCATACTTCAGTATGATCTGAACTAGAACATTGCCTCATATGTCAGTAGTATCTGAGCAAGAACATTGCCTCATACGTCAGTAGTATCTGAGCAAAAACATTGCCTCATATGTCAGTATGATCTGAACTAGAACATTGCCACATATGTCAGTAGTATCTGAGCAAGAACATTGCCTCATATGTCAGTATTATCTGAACTAGAACATTGCCTCATATGTCAGTAGTATCTGAGCAAGAACATTGCCTCATATGTCAGTAGTATCTGAGCTAAAACATTGCCTCATATGTCAGTATGATCTGAACTAGAACATTGCCACATACGTCAGTAGTATCTGACCAAGAACATTGCCTCATATGTCAGTATGATCTGAACTAGAACATTGCCACATATGTCAGTATGATCTGAGCTAGAACATTGCCTCATATGTCAGTATGATCTGAGCTAGATCATTGCCTCATATGTCAGTAGTATCTGAGCAAGAACATTGCCTCATATGTCAGAAGTATCTGAGCTAGAACATTGCCTTATATGTCAGTAGTATCTGAGCTAGAACATTGCCTCATATTTCAGTAGTATCTGAGCAAGAACATTGCTTCATACGTCAGTAGAGCCTGAGAAAGAATATTGCCTCATATTTCAGTATGATCTGAACTAGAACATAAACACATATGTCAGTAGTATCTTAGCAAGAACATTGCCTCATATGTCAGTATTATCTGAACTAGAACATTGCCTCATATGTCAGTAGTATCTGAGCAAGAACATTGCCTCATATGTCAGTAGTATCTGAGCTAAAACATTGCCTCATATGTCAGTATGATCTGAACTAGAACATTGCCACATATGTCAGTAGTATCTGAGCAAGAACATTGCCTCATATGTCAGTATTATCTGAACTAGAACATTGCCTCATATGTCAGTAGTATCTGAGCAAGAACATTGCCTCATATGTCAGTAGTATCTGAGCTAAAACATTGCCTCATATGTCAGTATGATCTGAACTAGAACATTGCCACATACGTCAGTAGTATCTGAGCAAGAACATTGCCTCATATGTCAGTATGATCTGAACTAGAACATTGCCACATATGTCAGTATCATCTGAACTAGAACATTGCCTCACATGTCAGTATGATCTGAACTAGAACATTGCCTCATATGTCAGTAGTATCTGAGCAAGAACATTGCCTCATATGTCAGTAGTATCTGAGCAAGAACATTGCCACATATGTCAGTAGTATCTGAGCAAGAACATTGCCACATATGTCAGTATGATCTGAGCAAGAACATTGCCTCATATGTCAGTACTATCTTAGCAAGAAAATTGCTTCATACGTCAGTATGATCTGAACTAGAACATTGCCTCATATGTCAGTAGTATCTGAGCAAGAACATTGCCTCATACATCAGTAGTATCTGAGCAAGAACATTGCCTCATATGTCAGTATGATCTGAACTAGAACATTGCCACATATGTCAGTAGTATCTGAGCAAGAACATTGCCTCGTATGCCAGTATTATCTGAACTAGAACATTGCCTCATATGTCAGTAGTATCTGAGCTAGATGCTTGCCTCATATGTCAGTAGTATCTGAGCTAGAACAATTCCTCATATGTCAGTAGTATCTGAGCAAGAACATTGCTTCATACGTCATTATTATCTGAGCTAGAACATTGCCTCATATTTCAGTAGTATCTGAGCTAGAACATTGCCTCATATGTCAGTAGTATCTGAGCAAGAACATTGCCTCATATTTCAGTACTATCTGAGTAAGAACATTGCCTCATATGTCAGTAGTATCTGAGCAAGAACATTGCCTCATTTATCAGTAGTATCTGAACAAGAACATTGCTTCAAATGTCAGTAGTATCTGAGCTAGAACATTGCCTCATATGTCAGTAGTATCTTGAGCTAGAACATTGCCTCATATGGCAGTAGTATCTGAACAAGAACATTGCCTCATTTGTTAGTAGTATCTGAGCAAGAACATTGCCTCATATGTCAGTAGTATCTGAGCAAGAACATTGCCTCATATGTCAGTAGTATCTGAGCAAGATTATTGCTGATATGTCAGTAGTATCTGAGCAAGAACCGTGCCTCATATGTCAGTGGTATCTGAACTAGAACATCGCCTCATACGTCAGTATTATCTGAGCAAGAACATTGCCTCATACGTCAGTATGATCTGAACTAGAACATTGCCACATATGTCAGTAGTATCTGAGCAAGAATATTGCCTCATAATTCAGTAGTATATGAGCTAGAACATTGCCTCATATGTCAGTAGTATCTTAAGCTAGAACATTGCCTCATATGGCAGTAGTATCTGAACAAGAACATTGCCTCATTTGTTAGTAGTATCTGAGCAAGAACATTGCCGCATATGTCAGTAGTATCTGAGCAAGAACATTGCCTCATATGTCAGTAGTATCTGAGCAAGAACATTGCCTCATATGTTAGTAGTATCTGATCAAGAACATTGCCTCATATGTCAGTAGTATCTGAGCAAGAACATTGCCTCATATGTCAAGTGTATCTGAGTTAGAACATTGCCTCATATGTCAGTAGTATCTGAGCTAGAACATTGCCTCATATGTCAGTATTATCTGAGCTAGAACATTGCTTCATATGTCAGTAGTATATGAGCTAGAAAATTGCCTCATATGTCAGTAGTATCTTAAGCTAGAACATTGCCTCATATGGCAGTAGTATCTGAACAAGAACATTGCCTCATTTGTTAGTAGTATCTGAGCAAGAACATTGCCTCATATGTCAGTAGTATCTGAGCAAGAACATTGCCTCATATGTCAGTAGTATCTGAGCAAGAACATTGCCACTAATGTCAGTAGTATCTGAGCAAGAACATATCCTCATATGTCAGTAGTATCTTAGCTAGAACATTGCCTCATACGTCAGTATTATCTGAGCTAAAACATTGCCTCATATGTCAGTAGTATCTGAGCTAGAACATTGCCTCATATGTCAGTAGTATCTGAGAATGAACATTGCCTCATATGTTAGTATTATCTGAGCTAGAACATTGCCTCATATGTCAGTATTATCTGAGCTAGAACATTTCCTCATAATTCAGTAGTATCTGAACTAGAACATCGCCTCATACGTCAGTATTATCTGAGTAAGAACATTGCCTCATACGTCAGTATGATCTGAACTAGAACATTGCCTCATATGGCAGTAGTATCTGAGCAAGAACATTGCCTCATATGTTAGTAGTATCTGAGCAAGAACATTGCCTCATATGTCAGTAGTATCTGAGCAAGAACATTGCTTCATATGTCAGTGGTATCTGAGCAAGAACATTGCCACATATGTCAGTAGTATCTGAGCAAGAACATTGCCTCATATGTCAGTAGTACCTAAGCTAGAACATTGCCTCATACGTCAGTATTATCTGAGCTAAAACATTGCCTCATATGTCAGTAGTATCTGAGCTAGAACATTGCCTCATATGTCAGTAGTATCTGAGAAAGAACATTGCCTCATATGTCAGTATTATCTGAGCTAGAACATTGCCTCATATGTCAGTATTATCTGAGCTAGAACATTGCCTCATATGTCAGTAGTATCTGAACTAGAACATCGCCTCATACGTCAGTATTATCTGAGCAAGAACATTGCCTCATACGTCAGTATGATCTGAACTAGAACATTGCCACATATGTCAGTAGTATCTGAGCAAGAACATTGCCTCATATGTCAGTAGTATCTGAGCTAGAACATTGCCTCATATGTCAGTATGATCTGAGCTAGAACATTGCCTCATATGTCAGTATGATCTGAGCTAGAACATTGCCTCATATGTCAGTAATATCTGAGCAAGAACATGGCCTCATATGCCAGTAGTATCTGAGCTAGAACATTGCCTCATATGTCAGTAGTATCTGAGCTAGAATATTGCCTCATATGTCAGTATGATCTGAACTAGAACACTAGTTCATACGTCAGTATTATCTAAACTAGAACATTGCCTCATATGTCAGTAGTATCTGAGCAAGAACATTGCTTCATACGTCAGTAGTATCTGAGCAAGAACATTGCCTCATATTGCAGTATTAGCTGAGCAAGAACATTGCCTCATATTTCAGTATTATCTGAGCAAGAACATTGCCTCATATGTCAGTATTATCTGAACAAGAACATTGCCTCATATGTCAGTAGAATCTGAGCTAGAACGTTGCCTCATATGTCAGTATGATCTGAAATAGAAAATTGCTTCATACGTCAGTGGTATCTGAGCTAGAACATTGCCCCACCTATCAGTAGTATCTGAGCAAGAAAATTGCTTCATACTTCAGTATGATCTGAACTAGAACATTGCCTCATATGTCAGTAGTATCTGAGCAAGAACATTGCCTCATACGTCAGTAGTATCTGAACAAGAACATTGCCTCATATGTCAGTATGATCTGAACTAGAACATTGCCACATATGTCAGTAGTATCTGAGCAAGAACATTGCCTCATATGTCAGTATTATCTGAACTAGAACATTGCCTCATATGTCAGTAGTATCTGAGTAAGAACATTGCCTCATATGTCAGTAGTATCTGAGCAAGATTATAGCTGATATGTCAGTAGTATCTGAGCAAGAACATTGCCACATATGTCAGTAGTATCTGAGCAAGAATATTGCCTCATATGTCAGTAGTATCTAATCTAGAATATTGCCTCATACGTCAGTATTATCTGAGCTAGAACATTGCCTCATATGTCAGTAGTATCTGAGCTAGAATATTGCCTCATATGTCAGAAGTATCTGAGAAAGAACATTGCCTCATATGTCAGTATTATCTGAGCTAGAACATTGCCTCATATGTCAGTATTATCTGAGCTAGATTATTGCCTCATATGTCAGTAGTATCTGAACTAGACCATCGCCTCATACGTCAGTATTATCTGAGTAAGAACATTGCCTTATACGTCAGTATGATCTGAACTAGAACATTGCCTCATATGTCTGTAGTATCTGAGCTAGAACATTGCCTCATATGTCAGTATGATCTGAGCTAGAACATTGCCTCATATGTCAGTAATATCTGAGCAAGAACATTGCCTCATATGTCAGTAATATCTGAGCAAGAACATTGCCTCATATGTCAGTAGTATCTGAGCTAGAACATTGCCTCATATGTCAGTAGTATCTGAGCTAGAATATTTCCTCATATGTCAGTATTATCTGAACTAGAACTTTGCCTAATATGTCAGTAGTATCTGAGCCGGAACATTGCCTCATATGTCAGTAGTATCTGAGCTAGAACAATTCCTCATTTGTCAGTAGTATCTGAGCAAGATCATTGCTTCATACGTCAGTAGTATCTGAGCAAGAACATTGCCTCATATGTCAGTATTATCTGAGCAAGAACATCGCCACATATGTCAGTAGTATCTGAGCAAGAATATTGCCTCATATGTCAGTAGTATCTGAGCAAGAACATTGCCAAATATGTCAGTAGTATCTGAGCAAGAATATTGCCTCATATGTCAGTAGTATCTAATCTAGAACATTGCCTCATACGTCAGTATTATCTGAGCTAGAACATTGCCTCATATGTCAGTAGTATCTGAGCTAGAATATTGCCTCATATGTTAGTAGTATCTGAGAAAGAACATTGCCTCATATGTCAGTATTATCTGAGCTAGAACATTGCCTCATATGTCAGTATTATCTGAGCTAGAACATTGCCTCATATGTCAGTAGTATCTGAACTAGAACATCGCCTCATACGTCAGTATTATCTGAGCAAGAACATTGCCTCATACGTCAGTATGATCTGAACTAGATCATTGCCTCATATGTCTGTAGTATCTGAGCTAGAACATTGCCTCATATGTCAGTATGATCTGAGCTAGAACATTGCCTCATATGTCAGTAATATCTGAGCAAGAACATTGCCACATATGTCAGTAGTATCTGAGCAAGAATATTGCCTCATAATTCAGTAGTATATGAGCTAGAACATTGCCTCATATGTCAGTAGTATCTTAAGCTAGAACATTGCCTCATATGGCAGTAGTATCTGAACAAGAACATTGCCTCATTTGTTAGTAGTATCTGAGCAAGAACATTGCCGCATATGTCAGTAGTATCTTAGCAAGAACATTGCCTCATATGTCAGTAGTATCTGAGCAAGAACATTGCCTCATATGTTAGTAGTATCTGATCAAGAACATTGCCTCATATGTCAGTAGTATCTGAGCAAGAACATTGCCTCATATGTCAAGTGTATCTGAGTTAGAACATTGCCTCATATGTCAGTAGTATCTGAGCTAGAACATTGCCTCATATGTCAGTATTATCTGAGCTAGAACATTGCTTCATATGTCAGTAGTATATGAGCTAGAACATTGCCTCATATGTCAGTAGTATCTTAAGCTAGAACATTGCCTCATATGGCAGTAGTATCTGAACAAGAACATTGCCTCATTTGTTAGTAGTATCTGAGCAAGAACATTGCCTCATATGTCAGTAGTATCTGAGCAAGAACATTGCCTCATATGTCAGTAGTATCTGAGCAAGAACATTGCCACTTATGTCAGTAGTATCTGAGCAAGAACATATCCTCATATGTCAGTAGTATCTTAGCTAGAACATTGCCTCATACGTCAGTATTATCTGAGCTAAAACATTGCCTCATATGTCAGTAGTATCTGAGCTAGAACATTGCCTCATATGTCAGTAGTATCTGAGAATGAACATTGCCTCATATGTTAGTATTATCTGAGCTAGAACATTGCCTCATATGTCAGTATTATCTGAGCTAGAACATTTCCTCATAATTCAGTAGTATCTGAACTAGAACATCGCCTCATACGTCAGTATTATCTGAGTAAGAACATTGCCTCATACGTCAGTATGATCTGAACTAGAACATTGCCTCATATGGCAGTAGTATCTGAGCAAGAACATTGCCTCATATGTTAGTAGTATCTGAGCAAGAACATTGCCTCATATGTCAGTAGTATCTGAGCAAGAACATTGCTTCATATGTCAGTGGTATCTGAGCAAGAACATTGCCACATATGTCAGTAGTATCTGAGCAAGAACATTGCCTCATATGTCAGTAGTACCTAAGCTAGAACATTGCCTCATACGTCAGTATTATCTGAGCTAAAACATTGCCTCATATGTCAGTAGTATCTGAGCTAGAACATTGCCTCATATGTCAGTAGTATCTGAGAAAGAACATTGCCTCATATGTCAGTATTATCTGAGCTAGAACATTGCCTCATATGTCAGTATTATCTGAGCTAGAACATTGCCTCATATGTCAGTAGTATCTGAACTAGAACATCGCCTCATACGTCAGTATTATCTGAGCAAGAACATTGCCTCATACGTCAGTATGATCTGAACTAGAACATTGCCACATATGTCAGTAGTATCTGAGCAAGAACATTGCCTCATATGTCAGTAGTATCTGAGCTAGAACATTGCCTCATATGTCAGTATGATCTGAGCTAGAACATTGCCTCATATGTCAGTATGATCTGAGCTAGAACATTGCCTCATATGTCAGTAATATCTGAGCAAGAACATGGCCTCATATGTCAGTAGTATCTGAGCTAGAACATTGCCTCATATGTCAGTAGTATCTGAGCTAGAATATTGCCTCATATGTCAGTATGATCTGAACTAGAACACTAGTTCATACGTCAGTATTATCTAAACTAGAACATTGCCTCATATGTCAGTAGTATCTGAGCAAGAACATTGCTTCATACGTCAGTAGTATCTGAGCAAGAACATTGCCTCATATTGCAGTATTATCTGAGCAAGAACATTGCCTCATATGTCAGTATTATCTGAGCTAGAACATTGCCTCATATGTCATTAGTATCTGAGCTAGAATATTGCCTCATATGTTAGTAGTATCTGAGAAAGAACATTGCCTCATATGTCAGTATTATCTGAGCTAGAACATTGCCTCATATGTCAGTATTATCTGAGCTAGAACATTGCCTCATATGTCAGTAGTATCTGAACTAGAACATCGCCTCATACGTCAGTATTATCTGAGCAAGAACATTGCCTCATACGTCAGTATGATCTGAACTAGAACATTGCCTCATATGTCTGTAGTATCTGAGCTAGAACATTGCCTCATATGTCAGTATGATCTGAGCTAGAACATTGCCTCATATGTCAGTAATATCTGAGCAAGAACATTGCCTCATATGTCAGTAGTATCTGAGCTAGAACATTGCCTCATATGTCAGAAGTATCTGAGCTATAATATTTCCTCATATGTCAGTATGATCTGAACTAGAACATTGCTTCATACGTCAGTATTATCTGAGCTAGAACATTGCCTCATATGTCAGTAGTATCTGAGCTAGAACATTGCCTCACACGTCAGTATGATCTGAACTAGAACATTGCTTCATACGTCAGTATGATCTGAACTAGAACATTGCCTCATATGTCAGTAGTATCTGAGCAAGAACATTGCTACATGCGTCAGAAGTAGCTGAGCAAGAACATTGCCTCATATGTCAGTATGATCTGAACTAGAATATTGCCACATATGTCAGTAGTATCTGAGCAAGAACATTGCCTCATATGTCAGTATGATCTGAACTAGAACATTGCTTCATACGTTAGTACTATCTTAGCAAGAAAATTGCTTCATACGTCAGTATGATCTGAACTAGAACATTGCCTCATATGTCAGTAGTATCTGAGCAAGAACATTGCCTCATACGTCAGTAGTATCTGAGCAAGAACATTGCCTCATATGTCAGTAGTATCTGAGCAAGAACATTGCCTCATACGTCAGTAGTATATGAGCAAGAACATTGCCTCATACGTCAGTAGTATCTGAGCAAGAACATTGCCTCATACGTCAGTAGTATCTGAGCAAGAACATTGCCTCATATGTCAGTAGTATCTGAGCAAGAACATTGCCTCATCTGTCAGTATGATCTGAGCAAGAACATTGCCTCATATGTCAGTAGTATCTGAGCAAGATTATTGCTGATATGTCAGTAGTATCTGAGCAAGAAGATTGCCTCATACGTCAGTAGTATCTGAGCAAGAACATTGCCACTTATGTCAGTAGTATCTGAGCAAGAACATTGCCTCATACGTCAGTAGTATCTGAGCAAGAACATTGCCTCATATGTCAGTATGATTTGAACTAGAACATTGCCACATATGTCAGTAGTATATGAGCAAGAACATTGCCTCATATGCCAGTATTATCTGAACTAGAACATTGCCTCATATGTCAGTAGTATCTGAGCTAGAAGATTGCCTCATATGTCAGTAGTATCTGAGCTAGAACAATTCCTCATATGTCAGTAGTATCTGAGCAAGAACATTGCTTCATACGTCAGTATTATCTGAGCTAGAACATTGCCTCATATTTCAGTAGTATCTGAGCAAGAACATTGCCTCATATTTCGGTACTATCTGAGTAAGAACATTGCCTCATATGTCAGTAGTATCTGAGCAAGAACATTGCCTCATTTATCAGTAGTATCTGAACTGGAACATTGCTTCAAATATCAGTAGTATCTGAGCTAGAACATTGCCTCATATGTCAGTAGTATCCTGAGCTAAAACATTGCCTCATATGGCAGTAGTATCTGAACCAGAACATTGCCTCATTTGTTAGTAGTACCTGAGCAAGAACATCGCCTCATATGTCAGTAGTATCTGAGCAAGATTATTGCTGATATGTCAGTAGTATCTGAGCAAGAACATTGCCTCATATGTCAGTAGTATCTGAACTAGAACATCATACTGACATATGAGACAATGTTCTTGCTCAGATACTACTGACGTATGAGGCAATGTTCTTGCTCAGATACTACTGACATAAGTGGCAATGTTCTTGCTCAGATACTACTGACGTATGAGGCAATGTTCTTGCTCAGATACTACTGACATATCAGCAATAATCTTGCTCAGATACTACTGACATATGGGGCAATGTTCTTGCTCAGATCATAATATCTGAGCAAGAACATTGCCTCATATGTCAGTAGTATCTGAGCTAGAACATTGCCTCATATGTCAGTAGTATCTGAGCTAGAATAATGCCTCATATGTCAGTATGATCTGAACTAGAACACTGCTTCATACGTCAGTATTATCTGAGCTAGAACATTGCCTCATATGTCAGTAGTATCTGAGCTAGAACATTGCCTCACACGTCAGTATGATCTGAACTAGAACATTGCTTCATACGTCAGTATGACCTAAACTAGAACATTGCCTCATATGTCAGTAGTATCTGAGCAAGAACATTGCTTCATACGTCAGTAGTATCTGAGAAAGAACATTGCATCATATGTCAGTATTATCTGAGTATGAACATTGCCTCATATGTCAGTATTAGCTGAGCAAGAACATTGCCTCATATTATAGTATTATCTGAGCAAGAACATTGCCTCATATGTCAGTATTATCTGAACAAGAACATTGCCTCATATGTCAGTAGAATCTGAGCTAGAACGTTGCCTCATATGTCAGTATGATCTAAAATAGAACATTGCTTCATACGTCAGTGGTATCTGAGCTAGAACATTGCCTCATCTATCAGTAGTATCTGAGCAAGAAAATTGCTTCATACTTCAGTATGATCTGAACTAGAACATTGCCTCATATATCAGTAGTATCTGAGCAAGAACATTGCCTCATACGTCAGTAGTATCTGAGCAAGAACATTGCCTCATATGTCAGTATGATCTGAACTAGAACATTGCCACATATGTCAGTAGTATCTGAGCAAGAACATTGCCTCATATGTCAGTATTATCTGAACTAGAACATTGCCTCATATGTCAGTAGTATCTGAGCAAGAACATTGCCTCATATGTCAGTAGTATCTGAGCTAAAACATTGCCTCATATGTCAGTATGATCTGAACTAGAACATTGCCACATACGTCATTAGTATCTGAGCAAGAACATTGCCTCATATGTCAGTATGATCTGAACTAGAACATTGCCTCATATGTCAGTATTATCTGAGCTAGAACATTGCCTCATATGTCAGTAGTATCTGAACTAGAACATCGCCTCATACGTCAGTATTATCTGAGCAAGAACATTGCCTCATACGTCAGTATGATCTGAACTAGAACATTGCCACATATGTCAGTAGTATCTGAGCAAGAACATTGCCTCATATGTCAGTAGTATCTGAGCTAGAACATTGCCTCATATGTCAGTATGATCTGAGCTAGAACATTGCCTCATATGTCAGTATGATCTGAGCTAGAACATTGCCTCATATGTCAGTAATATCTGAGCAAGAACATTGCCTCATATGTCAGTAGTATCTGAGCTAGAACATTGCCTCATATGTCAGTAGTATCTGAGCTAGAATATTGCCTCATATGTCAGTATGATCTGAACTAGAACACTGCTTCATACGTCAGTATTATCTAAACTAGAACATTGCCTCATATGTCAGTAGTGTCTGAGCAAGAACATTGCTTCATACGTCAGTAGTATCTGAGCAAGAACATTGCCTCATATTGCAGTATTAGCTGAGCAAGAACATTGCCTCATATTTCAGTATTATCTGAGCAAGAACATTGCCTCATATGTCAGTATTATCTGAACAAGAACATTGCCTCATATGTCAGTAGAATCTGAGCTAGAACGTTGCCTCATATGTCAGTATGATCTGAAATAGAAAATTGCTTCATACGTCAGTGGTATCTGAGCTAGAACATTGCCTCATCTATCAGTAGTATCTGAGCAAGAAAATTGCTTCATACTTCAGTATGATCTGAACTAGAACATTGCCTCATATGTCAGTAGTATCTGAGCAAGAACATTGCCTCATACGTCAGTAGTATCTGAGCAAGAACATTGCCTTATATGTCAGTATGATCTGAACTAGAACATTGCCACATATGTCAGTAGTATCTGAGCAAGAACATTGCCTCATATGTCAGTATTATCTGAACTAGAACATTGCCTCATATGTCAGTAGTATCTGAGTAAGAACATTGCCTCATATGTCAGTAGTATCTGAGCAAGATTATTGCTGATATGTCAGTATTATCTGAGCAAGAATATTGCCTCATATGTCAGTAGTATCTGAGCAAGAAGATTGCCACATATGTCAGTAGTATCTGAGCAAGAATATTGCCTCATATGTCAGTAGTATCTAATCTAGAACATTGCCTCATACGTCAGTATTATCTGAGCTAGAACATTGCCTCATATGTCAGTAGTATCTGAGCTAGAATATTGCCTCATATGTCAGTAGTATCTGAGAAAGAACATTGCCTCATATGTCAATATTATCTGAGCTAGAACATTGCCTCATATGTCAGTACTATCTTAGCAAGAAAATTGCTTCATACGTCAGTATGATCTGAACTAGAACATTGCCTCATATGTCAGTAGTATCTGAGCAAGAACATTGCCTCATACATCAGTAGTATCTGAGCAAGAACATTGCCTCATATGTCAGTATGATCTGAACTAGAACATTGCCACATATGTCAGTAGTATCTGAGCAAGAACATTGCCTCGTATGCCAGTATTATCTGAACTAGAACATTGCCTCATATGTCAGTAGTATCTGAGCTAGATGATTGCCTCATATGTCAGTAGTATCTGAGCTAGAACAATTCCTCATATGTCAGTAGTATCTGAGCAAGAACATTGCTTCATACGTCAGTATTATCTGAGCTAGAACATTGCCTCATATTTCAGTAGTATCTGAGCTAGAACATTGCCTCATATGTCAGTAGTATCTGAGCAAGAACATTGCCTCATATTTCAGTACTATCTGAGTAAGAACATTGCCTCATATGTCAGTAGTATCTGAGCAAGAACATTGCCTCATTTATCAGTAGTATCTGAACAAGAACATTGCTTCAAATGTCAGTAGTATCTGAGCTAGAACATTGCCTCATATGTCAGTAGTATCTTGAGCTAGAACATTGCCTCATATGGCAGTAGTATCTGAACAAGAACATTGCCTCATTTGTTAGTAGTATCTGAGCAAGAACATTGCCTCATATGTCAGTAGTATCTGAGCAAGAACATTGCCTCATATGTCAGTAGTATCTGAGCAAGATTATTGCTGATATGTCAGTAGTATCTGAGCAAGAACATTGCCTCATATGTCAGTAGTATCTGAACTAGAACATCGCCTCATACGTCAGTATTATCTGAGCAAGAACATTGCCTCATACGTCAGTATGATCTGAACTAGAATATTGCCACATATGTCAGTAGTATCTGAGCAAGAATATTGCCTCATATGTCAGTAGTATCTGAGCTAGAACATTGCCTCATATGCCAGTATGATCTGAACTAGAACATTGCCTCATATGTCAGTAGTATCTGAGCAAGAACATTGCCTCTTATTTCAGTACTATCTGAGTTAGAACATTGCCTCATATGTCAGTAGTATCTGAGCTAGAACATTGCCTCATATGTCAGTATTATCTGAGCTAGAACATTGCTTCATATGTCAGTAGTATATGAGCTAGAACATTGCCTCATATGTCAGTAGTATCTTAAGCTAGAACATTGCCTCATATGGCAGTAGTATCTGAACAAGAACATTGCCTCATTTGTTAGTAGTACCTGAGCAAGAACATTGCCTCATATGTCAGTAGTATCTGAGCAAGAACATTGCCTCATATGTCAGTAGTATTTGAGCAAGAACATTGCCACTTATGTCAGTAGTATCTGAGCAAGAACATATCCTCATATGTCAGTAGTATCTTAGCTAGAACATTGCCTCATACGTCAGTATTATCTGAGCTAAAACATTGCCTCATATGTCAGTAGTATCTGAGCTTGAACATTGCCTCATATGTCAGTAGTATCTGAGAATGAACATTGCCTCATATGTTAGTATTATCTGAGCTAGAACATTGCCTCATATGTCAGTATTATCTGAGCTAGAACATTTCCTCATAATTCAGTAGTATCTGAAGTAGAACATCGCCTCATACGTCAGTATTATCCGAGTAAGAACATTGCCTCATACGTCAGTATGATCTGAACTAGAACATTGCCTCATATGGCAGTAGTATCTGAGCAAGAACATTGCCTCATATGTTAGTAGTATCTGAGCAAGAACATTGCCTCATATGTCAGTAGTATCTGAGCAAGAACATTGCTTCATATGTCAGTGGTATCTGAGCAAGAACATTGCCACATATGTCAGTAGTATCTGAGCAAGAACATTGCCTCATATGTCAGTAGTACCTAAGCTAGAACATTGCCTCATACGTTAGTATTATCTGAGCTAAAACATTGCCTCATATGTCAGTAGTATCTGAGCTAGAACATTGCCTCATATGTCAGTAGTATCTGAGAAAGAACATTGCCTCATATGTCAGTATTATCTGAGCTAGAACATTGCCTCATATGTCAGTATTATCTGAGCTAGAACATTGCCTCATATGTCAGTAGTATCTGAACTAGAACATCGCCTCATACGTCAGTATTATCTGAGCAAGAACATTGCCTCATACGTCAGTATGATCTGAACTAGAACATTGCCACATATGTCAGTAGTATCTGAGCAAGAACATTGCCTCATATGTCAGTAGTATCTGAGCTAGAACATTGCCTCATATGTCAGTATGATCTGAGCTAGAACATTGCCTCATATGTCAGTCTGATCTGAGCTAGAACATTGCCTCATATGTCAGTAATATCTGAGCAAGAACATTGCCTCATATGTCAGTAGTATCTGAGCTAGAACATTGCCTCATATGTCAGTAGTATCTGAGCTAGAATATTGCCTCATATGTCAGTATGATCTGAACTAGAACACTAGTTCATACGTCAGTATTATCTAAACTAGAACATTGCCTCATATGTCAGTAGTATCTGAGCAAGAACATTGCTTCATACGTCAGTAGTATCTGAGCAAGAACATTGCCTCATATTGCAGTATTAGTTGAGCAAGAACATTGCCTCATATTTCAGTATTATCTGAGCAAGAACATTGCCTCATATGTCAGTATTATCTGAACAAGAACATTGCCTCATATGTCAGTAGAATCTGAGCTAGAACGTTGCCTCATATGTCAGTATGATCTGAAATAGAAAATTGCTTCATACGTCAGTGGTATCTGAGCTAGAACATTGCCTCATCTATCAGTAGTATCTGAGCAAGAAAATTGCTTCATACTTCAGTATGATCTGAACTAGAACATTGCCTCATATGTCAGTAGTATCTGAGCAAGAACATTGCCTCATACGTCAGTAGTTATGAACAAGAACATTGCCTCATATGTCAGTATGATCTGAACTAGAACATTGCCACATATGTCAGTAGTATCTGAGCAAGAACATTGCCTCATATGTCAGTATTATCTGAACTAGAACATTGCCTCATATGTCAGTAGTATCTGAGTAAGAACATTGCCTCATATGTCAGTAGTATCTGAGCAAGATTATTGCTGATATGTCAGTAGTATCTGAGCAAGAACATTGCCACATATGTCAGTAGTATCTGAGCAAGAATATTGCCTCATATGTCAGTAGTATCTAATCTAGAACATTGCCTCATACGTCAGTATTATCTGAGCTAGAACATTGCCTCATATGTCAGTAGTATCTGAGCTAGAATATTGCCTCATATGTCAGTAGTATCTGAGAAAGAACATTGCCTCATATGTCAGTATTATCTGAGCTAGAACATTGCCTCATATGTCAGTATTATCTGAGCTAGATTATTGCCTCATATGTCAGTAGTATCTGAACTAGACCATCGCCTCATACGTCAGTATTAGCTGAGTAAGAACATTGCCTCATACGTCAGTATGATCTGAACTAGAACATTGCCTCATATGTCTGTAGTATCTGAGCTAGAACATTGCCTCATATGTCAGTATGATCTGAGCTAGAACATTGCCTCATATGTCAGTAATATCTGAGCAAGAACATTGCCTCATATGTCAGTAGTATCTGAGCTAGAACATTGCCTCATATGTCAGTAGTATCTGAGCTAGAATATTTCCTCATATGTCAGTATTATCTGAACTAGAACTTTGCCTAATATGTCAGTAGTATCTGAGCCGGAACATTGCCTCATATGTCAGTAGTATCTGAGCTAGAACAATTCCTCATTTGTCAGTAGTATCTGAGCAAGATCATTGCTTCATACGTCAGTAGTATCTGAGCAAGAACATTGCCTCATATGTCAGTATTATCTGAGCAAGAACATCGCCACATATGTCAGTAGTATCTGAGCAAGAATATTGCCTCATATGTCAGTAGTATCTGAGCTAGAACATTGCCACATATGTCAGTAGTATCTGAGCAAGAATATTGCCTCATATGTCAGTAGTATCTAATCTAGAACATTGCCTCATACGTCAGTATTATCTGAGCTAGAACATTGCCTCATATGTCAGTAGTATCTGAGCTAGAATATTGCCTCATATGTTAGTAGTATCTGAGAAAGAACATTGCCTCATATGTCAGTATTATCTGAGCTAGAACATTGCCTCATATGTCAGTATTATCTGAGCTAGAACATTGCCTCATATGTCAGTAGTATCAGCTAGAACATCGCCTCATACGTCAGTATTATCTGAGCAAGAACATTGCCTCATACGTCAGTATGATCTGAACTAGAACATTGCCTCATATGTCTGTAGTATCTGAGCTAGAACATTGCCTCATATGTCAGTATGATCTGAGCAAGAACATCGCCTCATATGTCAGTAATATCTGAGCAAGAACATTGCCTCATATGTCAGTAGTATCTGAGCTAGAACAATTCCTCATTTGTCAGTAGTATCTGAGCAAGATCATTGCTTCATACGTCAGTAGTATCTGAGCAAGAACATTGCCTCATATGTCAGTATTATCTGAGCAAGAACATCGCCACATATGTCAGTAGTATCTGAGCAAGAATATTGCCTCATATGTCAGTAGTATCTGAGCAAGAACATTGCCACATATGTCAGTAGTACCTGAGCAAGAATATTGCCTCATATGTCAGTAGTATCTAATCTAGAACATTGCCTCATACGTCAGTATTATCTGAGCTAGAACATTGCCTCATATGTCAGTAGTATCTGAGCTAGAATATTGCCTCATATGTCAGTTGTATCTGAGAAAGAACATTGCCTCATATGTCAGTATTATCTGAGCTAGAACATTGCCTCATATGTCAGTATTATCTGAGCTAGAACATTGCCTCATATGTCAGTAGTATCTAAACTAGAACATCGCCTCATACGTCAGTATTATCTGAGCAAGAACATTGCCTCATACGTCAGTATGATCTGAACTAGAACATTGCCTCATATGTCTGTAGTATCTGAGCTAGAACATTGCCTCATATGTCAGTATGATCTGAGCTAGAACATTGCCTCATATGTCAGTAATATCTGAGCAAGAACATTGCCTCATATGTCAGTAGTATCTGAGCTAGAACATTGCCTCATATGTCAGTAGTATCTGAGCTAGAATATTTCCTCATATGTCAGTATGATCTGAACTAGAACATTGCTTCATATGTCAGTATTATCTGAGCTAGAACATTGCCTCATATGTCAGTAGTATCTGAGCTAGAACATTGCCTCACACGTCAGTATGATCTGAACTAGAACATTGTTCATACGTCAGTATGATCTGAACTAGAACATTGCCTCATATGTCAGTAGTATCTGATCAAGAACATTGCTTCATGCGTCAGTAGTAGCTGAGCAAGAACATTGCCTCATATGTCAGTATGATCTGAACTAGAACATTGCCACATATGTCAGTAGTATCTGAGCAAGAACATTGCCTCATATGTCAGTATTATCTGAGCAAGAACATTGCCTCATATGTCAGTAGTGTCGGAGCTAGAACATTGCCTCATATGTCAGTAGAATCTGAGCTAGAACAATGCCTCATATGTCAGTATGATCTGAACTAGAACATTGCTTCATACGTCAGTACTATCTTAGCAAGAAAATTGCTTCATACGTCAGTATGATCTGAACTAGAACATTGCCTCATATGTCAGTAGTATCTGAGCAAGAACATTGCCTCATACGTCAGTAGTATCTGAGCAAGAACATTGCCTCATATGTCAGTAGTATCTGAGCAAGAACATTGCCTCATACGTCAGTAGTATCTGAGCAAGAACATTGCCTCATACGTCAGTAGTATCTGAGCAAGAACATTGCCTCATACGTCAGTAGTATCTGAGCAAGAACATTGCCTCATATGTCAGTAGTATCTGAGCAAGAACATTGCCTCATATGTCAGTATGATCTGAACTAGAACATTGCCACATATGTCAGTAGTATCTGAGCAAGAACATTGCCTCATATGGCAGTAGTATCTGAACAAGAACATTGCCTCATATGTCAGTATAATCTGAACTAGAACATTGCCTCATATGTCAGTAGTATCTGAGCTAGAAGATTGCCTCATATGTCAGTAGTATCTAAGCTAGAACAATTCCTCATATGTCAGTAGTATCTGAGCAAGAACATTGCTTCATACGTCAGTATTATCTGAGCTAGAACATTGCCTCATATTTCAGTAGTATCTGAGCTAGAACATTGCCTCATATGTCAGTAGTATCTGAGCAAGAACATTGCCTCATATTTCAGTACTATCTGAGTAAGAACATTGCCTCATATGTCAGTAGTATCTGAGCAAGAACATTGCCTCATTTATCAGTAGTATCTGAACTGGAACATTGCTTCAAATGTCAGTAGTATCTGAGCTAGAACATTGCCTCATATGTCAGTAGTATCTTGAGCTAGAACATTGCCTCATATGGCAGTAGTATCTGAACAAGAACATTGCCTCATTTGTTAGTAGTATCTGAGCAAGAACATTGCCTCATATGTCAGTAGTATCTGAGCAAGAACATTGCCTCATATGTCAGTAGTATCTGAGCAAGATTATTGCTGATATGTCAGTAGTATCTGAGCAAGAACATTGCCTCATATGTCAGTAGTATCTGAACTAGAACATCGCCTCATACGTCAGTATTATCTGAGCAAGAACAATGCCTTATATGTCTGTATGATCTGAACTAGAACATTGCTTCATACGTCAGTGGTATCTGAGCTAGAACATTGCCTCATCTGTCAGTATGATCTGAGCAAGAACATTGCCTCATATTTCAGTACTATCTTAGCAAGAAAATTGCTTCATACGTCAGTATGATCTGAACTAGAACATTGCCTCATATGTCAGTAGTATCTGAGCAAGAACATTGCCTCATACGTCAGTAGTATCTGAGCAAGAACATTGCCTCATATGTCAGTATGATCTGAACTAGAACATTGCCACATATGTCAGTAGTATCTGAGCAAGTACATTGCCTCGTATGCCAGTATTATCTGAACTAGAACATTGCCTCATATGTCAGTAGTATCTGAGCTAGATGATTGCCTCATATGTCAGTAGTATCTGAGCTAGAACAATTCCTCATATGTCAGTAGTATCTGAGCAAGAACATTGCTTCATACGTCAGTATTATCTGAGCTAGAACATTGCCTCATATTTCAGTAGTATCTGAGCTAGAACATTGCCTCATATGTCAGTAGTATCTGAGCAAGAACATTGCCTCATATTTCAGTACTATCTGAGTAAGAACATTACCTCATATGTCAGTAGTATCTGAGCAAGAACATTGCCTCATTTATCAGTAGTATCTGAACTAGAACATTGCTTCAAATGTCAGTAGTATCTGAGCTAGAACATTGCCTCATATGTCAGTAGTATCTTGAGCTAGAACATTGCCTCATATGGCAGTAGTATCTGAACAAGAACATTGCCTCATTTGTTAGTAGTATCTGAGCAAGAACATTGCCTCATATGTCAGTAGTATCTGAGCAAGAACATTGCCTCATATGTCAGTAGTATCTGAGCAAGATTATTGCTGATATGTCAGTAGTATCTGAGCAAGAACATTGCCTCATATGTCAGTAGTATCTGAACTAGAACATCGCCTCATACGTCAGTATTATCTGAGCAAGAACATTGCCTCATACGTCAGTATGATCTGAACTAGAACATTGCCACATATGTCAGTAGTATCTGAGCAAGAATATTGCCTCATATGTCAGTAGTATCTGAGCTAGAACATTGCCTCATATGCCAGTATGATCTGAACTAGAACATTGTCTCATATGTCAGTAGTATCTGAGCAAGAACATTGCCTCTTATTTCAGTAATATCTGAGTTAGAACATTGCCCCATATGTCAGTAGTATCTGAGCAAGAACATTGCCTCATATATCAGTAATATCTGAACTAGAAAATTGCTTCATATGTCAGTAGTATATGAGCTAGAACATTGCCTCATATGTCAGTAGTATCTTAAGCTAGAACATTGCCTCATATGGCAGTAGTATCTGAACAAGAACATTGCCTCATTTGTTAGTAGTATCTGAGCAAGAACATTGCCTTATATGTCAGTAGTATCTGAGCAGGAACATTGCCTCATATGTCAGTAGTATCTGAGCAAGAACTTGCCACTTATGTCAGTAGTATCTGAGCAAGAACATATCCTCATATGTCAGTAGTATCTTTGCTAGAACATTGCCTCATACGTCAGTATTATCTGAGCTAAAACATTGCCTCATATGTCAGTAGTATCTGAGCTAGAACATTGCCTCATATGTCAGTAGTATCTGAGAATGAACATTGCCTCATATGTTAGTTTTATCTTAGCTAGAACATTGCCTCATATGTCAGTATTATCTGAGCTAGAACATTTCCTCATAATTCAGTAGTATCTGAACTAGAACATCGCCTCATACGTCAGTATTATCTGAGTAAGAACATCGCCTCATACGTCAGTATGATCTGAACTAGAACATTGCCTCATATGGCAGTAGTATCTGAGCAAGAACATTGCCTCATATGTTAGTAGTATCTGATCAAGAACATTGCCTCATATGTCAGTAGTATCTGAGCAAGAACATTGCCTCATATGTCAAGTGTATCTGAGCTAGAACATTGCCTCATATGTCAGTAGTATCTGAGCAAGAACATTGCCTCATATGTCAGTATTATCTGAGCTAGAACATTGCCTCATATGTCAGTATTATCTGAGCTAGAACATTGCCTCATATGTCAGTAGTATCTGAACTAGAACATCGCCTCATACGTCAGTATTATCTGAGCAAGAACATTGCCTCATACGTCAGTATGATCTGAACTAGAACATTGCCACATATGTCAGTAGTATCTGAGCAAGAACATTGCCTCATATGTCAGTAGTATCTGAGCTAGAACATTGCCTCATATGTCCCGTATGATCTGAGCTAGAACATTGCCTCATATGTCAGTATGATCTGAGCTAGAACATTGCCTCATATGTCAGTAATATCTCAGCAAGAACATTGCCTCATATGTCAGTAGTATCTGAGCTAGAACATTGCCTCATATGTCAGTAGTATCTGAGCTAGAATATTGCCTCATATGTCAGTATGATCTGAACTAGAACACTGCTTCATACGTCAGTATGATCTAAACTAGAACATTGCCTCATATGTCAGTAGTATCTGAGCAAGAACATTGCTTCATACGTCAGTAGTATCTGAGCAAGAACATTGCATCATATGTCAGTATTATCTGAGTATGAACATTGCCTCATATGTCAGTATTAGCTGAGCAACAACATTGCCTCATATTTCAGTAGTATCTGAGCAAGAACATTGCCTCATATGTCAGTATTATCTGATCAAGAGCATTGCCTCATATGTCAGTAGAATCTGAGCTGGAACGTTGCCTCATATGTCAGAATGATCTGAAATAGAACATTGCTTCATACGTCAGTGGTATCTGAGCTAGAACATTGCCTCATCTATCAGTAGTATCTGAGCAAGAAAATTGCTTCATACTTCAGTATGATCTGAACTAGAACATTGCCTCATATGTCAGTAGTATCTGAGCAAGAACATTGCCTCATACGTCAGTAGTATCTGAGCAAAAACATTGCCTCATATGTTAGTATGATCTGAACTAGAACATTGCCACATATGTCAGTAGTATCTGAGCAAGAACATTGCCTCATATGTCAGTATTATCTGAACTAGAACATTGCCTCATATGTCAGTAGTATCTGAGCAAGAACATTGCCTCATATGTCAGTAGTATCTGAGCTAAAACATTGCCTCATATGTCAGTATGATCTGAACTAGAACATTGCCACATACGTCAGTAGTATCTGACCAAGAACATTGCCTCATATGTCAGTATGATCTGAACTAGAACATTGCCACATATGTCAGTATGATCTGAGCTAGAACATTGCCTCATATGTCAGTATGATCTGAGCTAGATCATTGCCTCATATGTCAGTAGTATCTGAGCAAGAACATTGCCTCATATGTCAGAAGTATCTGAGCTAGAACATTGCCTTATATGTCAGTAGTATCTGAGCTAGAACATTGCCTCATATTTCAGTAGTATCTGAGCAAGAACATTGCTTCATACGTCAGTAGAGCCTGAGAAAGAATATTGCCTCATATTTCAGTATGATCTGAACTAGAACATAAACACATATGTCAGTAGTATCTTAGCAAGAACATTGCCTCATATGTCAGTATTATCTGAACTAGAACATTGCCTCATATGTCAGTAGTATCTGAGCAAGAACATTGCCTCATATGTCAGTAGTATCTGAGCTAAAACATTGCCTCATATGTCAGTATGATCTGAACTAGAACATTGCCACATATGTCAGTAGTATCTGAGCAAGAACATTGCCTCATATGTCAGTATTATCTGAACTAGAACATTGCCTCATATGTCAGTAGTATCTGAGCAAGAACATTGCCTCATATGTCAGTAGTATCTGAGCTAAAACATTGCCTCATATGTCAGTATGATCTGAACTAGAACATTGCCACATACGTCAGTAGTATCTGAGCAAGAACATTGCCTCATATGTCAGTATGATCTGAACTAGAACATTGCCACATATGTCAGTATCATCTGAACTAGAACATTGCCTCACATGTCAGTATGATCTGAACTAGAACATTGCCTCATATGTCAGTAGTATCTGAGCAAGAACATTGCCTCATATGTCAGTAGTATCTGAGCAAGAACATTGCCACATATGTCAGTAGTATCTGAGCAAGAACATTGCCACATATGTCAGTATGATCTGAGCAAGAACATTGCCTCATATGTCAGTACTATCTTAGCAAGAAAATTGCTTCATACGTCAGTATGATCTGAACTAGAACATTGCCTCATATGTCAGTAGTATCTGAGCAAGAACATTGCCTCATACATCAGTAGTATCTGAGCAAGAACATTGCCTCATATGTCAGTATGATCTGAACTAGAACATTGCCACATATGTCAGTAGTATCTGAGCAAGAACATTGCCTCGTATGCCAGTATTATCTGAACTAGAACATTGCCTCATATGTCAGTAGTATCTGAGCTAGATGATTGCCTCATATGGCAGTAGTATCTGAGCTAGAACAATTCCTCATATGTCAGTAGTATCTGAGCAAGAACATTGCTTCATACGTCATTATTATCTGAGCTAGAACATTGCCTCATATTTCAGTAGTATCTGAGCTAGAACATTGCCTCATATGTCAGTAGTATCTGAGCAAGAACATTGCCTCATATTTCAGTACTATCTGAGTAAGAACATTGCCTCATATGTCAGTAGTATCTGAGCAAGAACATTGCCTCATTTATCAGTAGTATCTGAACAAGAACATTGCTTCAAATGTCAGTAGTATCTGAGCTAGAACATTGCCTCATATGTCAGTAGTATCTTGAGCTAGAACATTGCCTCATATGGCAGTAGTATCTGAACAAGAACATTGCCTCATTTGTTAGTAGTATCTGAGCAAGAACATTGCCTCATATGTCAGTAGTATCTGAGCAAGAACATTGCCTCATATGTCAGTAGTATCTGAGCAAGATTATTGCTGATATGTCAGTAGTATCTGAGCAAGAACCGTGCCTCATATGTCAGTGGTATCTGAACTAGAACATCGCCTCATACGTCAGTATTATCTGAGCAAGAACATTGCCTCATACGTCAGTATGATCTGAACTAGAACATTGCCACATATGTCAGTAGTATCTGAGCAAGAATATTGCCTCATAATTCAGTAGTATATGAGCTAGAACATTGCCTCATATGTCAGTAGTATCTTAAGCTAGAACATTGCCTCATATGGCAGTAGTATCTGAACAAGAACATTGCCTCATTTGTTAGTAGTATCTGAGCAAGAACATTGCCGCATATGGCAGTAGTATCTGAGCAAGAACATTGCCTCATATGTTAGTAGTATCTGATCAAGAACATTGCCTCATATGTCAGTAGTATCGGAGCAAGAACATTGCCTCATATGTCAAGTGTATCTGAGTTAGAACATTGCCTCATATGTCAGTAGTATCTGAGCTAGAACATTGCCTCATATGTCAGTATTATCTGAGCTAGAACATTGCTTCATATGTCAGTAGTATATGAGCTAGAACATTGCCTCATATGTCAGTAGTATCTTAAGCTAGAACATTGCCTCATATGGCAGTAGTATCTGAACAAGAACATTGCCTCATTTGTTAGTAGTATCTGAGCAAGAACATTGCCTCATATGTCAGTAGTATCTGAGCAAGAACATTGCCTCATATGTCAGTAGTATCTGAGCAAGAACATTGCCACTTATGTCAGTAGTATCTGAGCAAGAACATATCCTCATATGTCAGTAGTATCTTAGCTAGAACATTGCCTCATACGTCAGTATTATCTGAGCTAAAACATTGCCTCATATGTCAGTAGTATCTGAGCTAGAACATTGCCTCATATGTCAGTAGTATCTGAGAATGAACATTGCCTCATATGTTAGTATTATCTGAGCTAGAACATTGCCTCATATGTCAGTATTATCTGAGCTAGAACATTTCCTCATAATTCAGTAGTATCTGAACTAGAACATCGCCTCATACGTCAGTATTATCTGAGTAAGAACATTGCCTCATACGTCAGTATGATCTGAACTAGAACATTGCCTCATATGGCAGTAGTATCTGAGCAAGAACATTGCCTCATATGTTAGTAGTATCTGAGCAAGAACATTGCCTCATATGTCAGTAGTATCTGAGCAAGAACATTGCTTCATATGTCAGTGGTATCTGAGCAAGAACATTGCCACATATGTCAGTAGTATCTGAGCAAGAACATTGCCTCATATGTCAGTAGTACCTAAGCTAGAACATTGCCTCATACGTCAGTATTATCTGAGCTAAAACATTGCCTCATATGTCAGTAGTATCTGAGCTAGAACATTGCCTCATATGTCAGTAGTATCTGAGAAAGAACATTGCCTCATATGTCAGTATTATCTGAGCTAGAACATTGCCTCATATGTCAGTATTATCTGAGCTAGAACATTGCCTCATATGTCAGTAGTATCTGAACTAGAACATCGCCTCATACGTCAGTATTATCTGAGCAAGAACATTGCCTCATACGTCAGTATGATCTGAACTAGAACATTGCCACATATGTCAGTAGTATCTGAGCAAGAACATTGCCTCATATGTCAGTAGTATCTGAGCTAGAACATGGCCTCATATGTCAGTATGATCTGAGCTAGAACATTGCCTCATATGTCAGTATGATCTGAGCTAGAACATTGCCTCATATGTCAGTAGTATCTGAGCTAGAATATTTCCTCATATGTCAGTATGATCTGAACTAGAACATTGCTTCATATGTCAGTATTATCTGAGCTAGAACATTGCCTCATATGTCAGTAGTATCTGAGCTAGAACATTGCCTCACACGTCAGTATGATCTGAACTAGAACATTGTTCATACGTCAGTATGATCTGAACTAGAACATTGCCTCATATGTCAGTAGTATCTGATCAAGAACATTGCTTCATGCGTCAGTAGTAGCTGAGCAAGAACATTGCCTCATATGTCAGTATGATCTGAACTAGAACATTGCCACATATGTCAGTAGTATCTGAGCAAGAACATTGCCTCATATGTCAGTATTATCTGAGCAAGAACATTGCCTCATATGTCAGTAGTGTCGGAGCTAGAACATTGCCTCATATGTCAGTAGAATCTGAGCTAGAACAATGCCTCATATGTCAGTATGATCTGAACTAGAACATTGCTTCATACGTCAGTACTATCTTAGCAAGAAAATTGCTTCATACGTCAGTATGATCTGAACTAGAACATTGCCTCATATGTCAGTAGTATCTGAGCAAGAACATTGCCTCATACGTCAGTAGTATCTGAGCAAGAACATTGCCTCATATGTCAGTAGTATCTGAGCAAGAACATTGCCTCATACGTCAGTAGTATCTGAGCAAGAACATTGCCTCATACGTCAGTAGTATCTGAGCAAGAACATTGCCTCATACGTCAGTAGTATCTGAGCAAGAACATTGCCTCATATGTCAGTAGTATCTGAGCAAGAACATTGCCTCATATGTCAGTATGATCTGAACTAGAACATTGCCACATATGTCAGTAGTATCTGAGCAAGAACATTGCCTCATATGGCAGTAGTATCTGAACAAGAACATTGCCTCATATGTCAGTATAATCTGAACTAGAACATTGCCTCATATGTCAGTAGTATCTGAGCTAGAAGATTGCCTCATATGTCAGTAGTATCTAAGCTAGAACAATTCCTCATATGTCAGTAGTATCTGAGCAAGAACATTGCTTCATACGTCAGTATTATCTGAGCTAGAACATTGCCTCATATTTCAGTAGTATCTGAGCTAGAACATTGCCTCATATGTCAGTAGTATCTGAGCAAGAACATTGCCTCATATTTCAGTACTATCTGAGTAAGAACATTGCCTCATATGTCAGTAGTATCTGAGCAAGAACATTGCCTCATTTATCAGTAGTATCTGAACTGGAACATTGCTTCAAATGTCAGTAGTATCTGAGCTAGAACATTGCCTCATATGTCAGTAGTATCTTGAGCTAGAACATTGCCTCATATGGCAGTAGTATCTGAACAAGAACATTGCCTCATTTGTTAGTAGTATCTGAGCAAGAACATTGCCTCATATGTCAGTAGTATCTGAGCAAGAACATTGCCTCATATGTCAGTAGTATCTGAGCAAGATTATTGCTGATATGTCAGTAGTATCTGAGCAAGAACATTGCCTCATATGTCAGTAGTATCTGAACTAGAACATCGCCTCATACGTCAGTATTATCTGAGCAAGAACAATGCCTTATATGTCTGTATGATCTGAACTAGAACATTGCTTCATACGTCAGTGGTATCTGAGCTAGAACATTGCCTCATCTGTCAGTATGATCTGAGCAAGAACATTGCCTCATATTTCAGTACTATCTTAGCAAGAAAATTGCTTCATACGTCAGTATGATCTGAACTAGAACATTGCCTCATATGTCAGTAGTATCTGAGCAAGAACATTGCCTCATACGTCAGTAGTATCTGAGCAAGAACATTGCCTCATATGTCAGTATGATCTGAACTAGAACATTGCCACATATGTCAGTAGTATCTGAGCAAGTACATTGCCTCGTATGCCAGTATTATCTGAACTAGAACATTGCCTCATATGTCAGTAGTATCTGAGCTAGATGATTGCCTCATATGTCAGTAGTATCTGAGCTAGAACAATTCCTCATATGTCAGTAGTATCTGAGCAAGAACATTGCTTCATACGTCAGTATTATCTGAGCTAGAACATTGCCTCATATTTCAGTAGTATCTGAGCTAGAACATTGCCTCATATGTCAGTAGTATCTGAGCAAGAACATTGCCTCATATTTCAGTACTATCTGAGTAAGAACATTACCTCATATGTCAGTAGTATCTGAGCAAGAACATTGCCTCATTTATCAGTAGTATCTGAACTAGAACATTGCTTCAAATGTCAGTAGTATCTGAGCTAGAACATTGCCTCATATGTCAGTAGTATCTTGAGCTAGAACATTGCCTCATATGGCAGTAGTATCTGAACAAGAACATTGCCTCATTTGTTAGTAGTATCTGAGCAAGAACATTGCCTCATATGTCAGTAGTATCTGAGCAAGAACATTGCCTCATATGTCAGTAGTATCTGAGCAAGATTATTGCTGATATGTCAGTAGTATCTGAGCAAGAACATTGCCTCATATGTCAGTAGTATCTGAACTAGAACATCGCCTCATACGTCAGTATTATCTGAGCAAGAACATTGCCTCATACGTCAGTATGATCTGAACTAGAACATTGCCACATATGTCAGTAGTATCTGAGCAAGAATATTGCCTCATATGTCAGTAGTATCTGAGCTAGAACATTGCCTCATATGCCAGTATGATCTGAACTAGAACATTGTCTCATATGTCAGTAGTATCTGAGCAAGAACATTGCCTCTTATTTCAGTAATATCTGAGTTAGAACATTGCCCCATATGTCAGTAGTATCTGAGCAAGAACATTGCCTCATATATCAGTAATATCTGAACTAGAAAATTGCTTCATATGTCAGTAGTATATGAGCTAGAACATTGCCTCATATGTCAGTAGTATCTTAAGCTAGAACATTGCCTCATATGGCAGTAGTATCTGAACAAGAACATTGCCTCATTTGTTAGTAGTATCTGAGCAAGAACATTGCCTTATATGTCAGTAGTATCTGAGCAGGAACATTGCCTCATATGTCAGTAGTATCTGAGCAAGAACTTGCCACTTATGTCAGTAGTATCTGAGCAAGAACATATCCTCATATGTCAGTAGTATCTTTGCTAGAACATTGCCTCATACGTCAGTATTATCTGAGCTAAAACATTGCCTCATATGTCAGTAGTATCTGAGCTAGAACATTGCCTCATATGTCAGTAGTATCTGAGAATGAACATTGCCTCATATGTTAGTTTTATCTTAGCTAGAACATTGCCTCATATGTCAGTATTATCTGAGCTAGAACATTTCCTCATAATTCAGTAGTATCTGAACTAGAACATCGCCTCATACGTCAGTATTATCTGAGTAAGAACATCGCCTCATACGTCAGTATGATCTGAACTAGAACATTGCCTCATATGGCAGTAGTATCTGAGCAAGAACATTGCCTCATATGTTAGTAGTATCTGATCAAGAACATTGCCTCATATGTCAGTAGTATCTGAGCAAGAACATTGCCTCATATGTCAAGTGTATCTGAGCTAGAACATTGCCTCATATGTCAGTAGTATCTGAGCAAGAACATTGCCTCATATGTCAGTATTATCTGAGCTAGAACATTGCCTCATATGTCAGTATTATCTGAGCTAGAACATTGCCTCATATGTCAGTAGTATCTGAACTAGAACATCGCCTCATACGTCAGTATTATCTGAGCAAGAACATTGCCTCATACGTCAGTATGATCTGAACTAGAACATTGCCACATATGTCAGTAGTATCTGAGCAAGAACATTGCCTCATATGTCAGTAGTATCTGAGCTAGAACATTGCCTCATATGTCCCGTATGATCTGAGCTAGAACATTGCCTCATATGTCAGTATGATCTGAGCTAGAACATTGCCTCATATGTCAGTAATATCTCAGCAAGAACATTGCCTCATATGTCAGTAGTATCTGAGCTAGAACATTGCCTCATATGTCAGTAGTATCTGAGCTAGAATATTGCCTCATATGTCAGTATGATCTGAACTAGAACACTGCTTCATACGTCAGTATGATCTAAACTAGAACATTGCCTCATATGTCAGTAGTATCTGAGCAAGAACATTGCTTCATACGTCAGTAGTATCTGAGCAAGAACATTGCATCATATGTCAGTATTATCTGAGTATGAACATTGCCTCATATGTCAGTATTAGCTGAGCAAGAACATTGCCTCATATTTCAGTAGTATCTGAGCAAGAACATTGCCTCATATGTCAGTATTATCTGATCAAGAGCATTGCCTCATATGTCAGTAGAATCTGAGCTGGAACGTTGCCTCATATGTCAGAATGATCTGAAATAGAACATTGCTTCATACGTCAGTGGTATCTGAGCTAGAACATTGCCTCATCTATCAGTAGTATCTGAGCAAGAAAATTGCTTCATACTTCAGTATGATCTGAACTAGAACATTGCCTCATATGTCAGTAGTATCTGAGCAAGAACATTGCCTCATACGTCAGTAGTATCTGAGCAAAAACATTGCCTCATATGTTAGTATGATCTGAACTAGAACATTGCCACATATGTCAGTAGTATCTGAGCAAGAACATTGCCTCATATGTCAGTATTATCTGAACTAGAACATTGCCTCATATGTCAGTAGTATCTGAGCAAGAACATTGCCTCATATGTCAGTAGTATCTGAGCTAAAACATTGCCTCATATGTCAGTATGATCTGAACTAGAACATTGCCACATACGTCAGTAGTATCTGACCAAGAACATTGCCTCATATGTCAGTATGATCTGAACTAGAACATTGCCACATATGTCAGTATGATCTGAGCTAGAACATTGCCTCATATGTCAGTATGATCTGAGCTAGATCATTGCCTCATATGTCAGTAGTATCTGAGCAAGAACATTGCCTCATATGTCAGAAGTATCTGAGCTAGAACATTGCCTTATATGTCAGTAGTATCTGAGCTAGAACATTGCCTCATATTTCAGTAGTATCTGAGCAAGAACATTGCTTCATACGTCAGTAGAGCCTGAGAAAGAATATTGCCTCATATTTCAGTATGATCTGAACTAGAACATAAACACATATGTCAGTAGTATCTTAGCAAGAACATTGCCTCATATGTCAGTATTATCTGAACTAGAACATTGCCTCATATGTCAGTAGTATCTGAGCAAGAACATTGCCTCATATGTCAGTAGTATCTGAGCTAAAACATTGCCTCATATGTCAGTATGATCTGAACTAGAACATTGCCACATATGTCAGTAGTATCTGAGCAAGAACATTGCCTCATATGTCAGTATTATCTGAACTAGAACATTGCCTCATATGTCAGTAGTATCTGAGCAAGAACATTGCCTCATATGTCAGTAGTATCTGAGCTAAAACATTGCCTCATATGTCAGTATGATCTGAACTAGAACATTGCCACATACGTCAGTAGTATCTGAGCAAGAACATTGCCTCATATGTCAGTATGATCTGAACTAGAACATTGCCACATATGTCAGTATCATCTGAACTAGAACATTGCCTCACATGTCAGTATGATCTGAACTAGAACATTGCCTCATATGTCAGTAGTATCTGAGCAAGAACATTGCCTCATATGTCAGTAGTATCTGAGCAAGAACATTGCCACATATGTCAGTAGTATCTGAGCAAGAACATTGCCACATATGTCAGTATGATCTGAGCAAGAACATTGCCTCATATGTCAGTACTATCTTAGCAAGAAAATTGCTTCATACGTCAGTATGATCTGAACTAGAACATTGCCTCATATGTCAGTAGTATCTGAGCAAGAACATTGCCTCATACATCAGTAGTATCTGAGCAAGAACATTGCCTCATATGTCAGTATGATCTGAACTAGAACATTGCCACATATGTCAGTAGTATCTGAGCAAGAACATTGCCTCGTATGCCAGTATTATCTGAACTAGAACATTGCCTCATATGTCAGTAGTATCTGAGCTAGATGATTGCCTCATATGGCAGTAGTATCTGAGCTAGAACAATTCCTCATATGTCAGTAGTATCTGAGCAAGAACATTGCTTCATACGTCATTATTATCTGAGCTAGAACATTGCCTCATATTTCAGTAGTATCTGAGCTAGAACATTGCCTCATATGTCAGTAGTATCTGAGCAAGAACATTGCCTCATATTTCAGTACTATCTGAGTAAGAACATTGCCTCATATGTCAGTAGTATCTGAGCAAGAACATTGCCTCATTTATCAGTAGTATCTGAACAAGAACATTGCTTCAAATGTCAGTAGTATCTGAGCTAGAACATTGCCTCATATGTCAGTAGTATCTTGAGCTAGAACATTGCCTCATATGGCAGTAGTATCTGAACAAGAACATTGCCTCATTTGTTAGTAGTATCTGAGCAAGAACATTGCCTCATATGTCAGTAGTATCTGAGCAAGAACATTGCCTCATATGTCAGTAGTATCTGAGCAAGATTATTGCTGATATGTCAGTAGTATCTGAGCAAGAACCGTGCCTCATATGTCAGTGGTATCTGAACTAGAACATCGCCTCATACGTCAGTATTATCTGAGCAAGAACATTGCCTCATACGTCAGTATGATCTGAACTAGAACATTGCCACATATGTCAGTAGTATCTGAGCAAGAATATTGCCTCATAATTCAGTAGTATATGAGCTAGAACATTGCCTCATATGTCAGTAGTATCTTAAGCTAGAACATTGCCTCATATGGCAGTAGTATCTGAACAAGAACATTGCCTCATTTGTTAGTAGTATCTGAGCAAGAACATTGCCGCATATGGCAGTAGTATCTGAGCAAGAACATTGCCTCATATGTTAGTAGTATCTGATCAAGAACATTGCCTCATATGTCAGTAGTATCGGAGCAAGAACATTGCCTCATATGTCAAGTGTATCTGAGTTAGAACATTGCCTCATATGTCAGTAGTATCTGAGCTAGAACATTGCCTCATATGTCAGTATTATCTGAGCTAGAACATTGCTTCATATGTCAGTAGTATATGAGCTAGAACATTGCCTCATATGTCAGTAGTATCTTAAGCTAGAACATTGCCTCATATGGCAGTAGTATCTGAACAAGAACATTGCCTCATTTGTTAGTAGTATCTGAGCAAGAACATTGCCTCATATGTCAGTAGTATCTGAGCAAGAACATTGCCTCATATGTCAGTAGTATCTGAGCAAGAACATTGCCACTTATGTCAGTAGTATCTGAGCAAGAACATATCCTCATATGTCAGTAGTATCTTAGCTAGAACATTGCCTCATACGTCAGTATTATCTGAGCTAAAACATTGCCTCATATGTCAGTAGTATCTGAGCTAGAACATTGCCTCATATGTCAGTAGTATCTGAGAATGAACATTGCCTCATATGTTAGTATTATCTGAGCTAGAACATTGCCTCATATGTCAGTATTATCTGAGCTAGAACATTTCCTCATAATTCAGTAGTATCTGAACTAGAACATCGCCTCATACGTCAGTATTATCTGAGTAAGAACATTGCCTCATACGTCAGTATGATCTGAACTAGAACATTGCCTCATATGGCAGTAGTATCTGAGCAAGAACATTGCCTCATATGTTAGTAGTATCTGAGCAAGAACATTGCCTCATATGTCAGTAGTATCTGAGCAAGAACATTGCTTCATATGTCAGTGGTATCTGAGCAAGAACATTGCCACATATGTCAGTAGTATCTGAGCAAGAACATTGCCTCATATGTCAGTAGTACCTAAGCTAGAACATTGCCTCATACGTCAGTATTATCTGAGCTAAAACATTGCCTCATATGTCAGTAGTATCTGAGCTAGAACATTGCCTCATATGTCAGTAGTATCTGAGAAAGAACATTGCCTCATATGTCAGTATTATCTGAGCTAGAACATTGCCTCATATGTCAGTATTATCTGAGCTAGAACATTGCCTCATATGTCAGTAGTATCTGAACTAGAACATCGCCTCATACGTCAGTATTATCTGAGCAAGAACATTGCCTCATACGTCAGTATGATCTGAACTAGAACATTGCCACATATGTCAGTAGTATCTGAGCAAGAACATTGCCTCATATGTCAGTAGTATCTGAGCTAGAACATGGCCTCATATGTCAGTATGATCTGAGCTAGAACATTGCCTCATATGTCAGTATGATCTGAGCTAGAACATTGCCTCATATGTCAGTAATATCTGAGCAAGAACATGGCCTCATATGTCAGTAGTATCTGAGCTAGAACATTGCCTCATATGTCAGTAGTATCTGAGCTAGAATATTGCCTCATATGTCAGTATGATCTGAACTAGAACACTAGTTCATACGTCAGTATTATCTAAACTAGAACATTGCCTCATATGTCAGTAGTATCTGAGCAAGAACATTGCTTCATACGTCAGTAGTATCTGAGCAAGAACATTGCCTCATATTGCAGTATTAGCTGAGCAAGAACATTGCCTCATATTTCAGTATTATCTGAGCAAGAACATTGCCTCATATGTCAGTATTATCTGAACAAGAACATTGCCTCATATGTCAGTAGAATCTGAGCTAGAACGTTGCCTCATATGTCAGTATGATCTGAAATAGAAAATTGCTTCATACGTCAGTGGTATCTGAGCTAGAACATTGCCCCATCTATCAGTAGTATCTGAGCAGGAAAATTGCTTCATACTTCAGTATGATCTGAACTAGAACATTGCCTCATATGTCAGTAGTATCTGAGCAAGAACATTGCCTCATACGTCAGTAGTATCTGAACAAGAACATTGCCTCATATGTCAGTATGATCTGAACTAGAACATTGCCACATATGTCAGTGGTATCTGAGCAAGAACATTGCCTCATATGTCAGTATTATCTGAACTAGAACATTGCCTCATATGTCAGTAGTATCTGAGTAAGAACATTGCCTCATATGTCAGTAGTATCTGAGCAAGATTATTGCTGATATGTCAGTAGTATCTGAGCAAGAACATTGCCACATATGTCAGTAGTATCTGAGCAAGAATATTGCCTCATATGTCAGTAGTATCTAATCTAGAATATTGCCTCATACGTCAGTATTATCTGAGCTAGAACATTGCCTCATATATCAGTAGTATCTGAGCTAGAATATTGCCTCATATGTCAGTAGTATCTGAGAAAGAACATTGCCTCATATGTCAGTATTATCTGAGCTAGAACATTGCCTCATATGTCAGTATTATCTGAGCTAGATTATTGCCTCATATGTCAGTAGTATCTGAACTAGACCATCGCCTCATACGTCAGTATTATCTGAGTAAGAACATTGCCTTATACGTCAGTATGATCTGAACTAGAACATTGCCTCATATGTCTGTAGTATCTGAGCTAGAACATTGCCTCATATGTCAGTATGATCTGAGCTAGAACATTGCCTCATATGTCAGTAATATCTGAGCAAGAACATTGCCTCATATGTCAGTAATATCTGAGCAAGAACATTGCCTCATATGTCAGTAGTATCTGAGCTAGAACATTGCCTCATATGTCAGTAGTATCTGAGCTAGAATATTTCCTCATATGTCAGTATTATCTGAACTAGAACTTTGCCTAATATGTCAGTAGTATCTGAGCCGGAACATTGCCTCATATGTCAGTAGTATCTGAGCTAGAACAATTCCTCATTTGTCAGTAGTATCTGAGCAAGATCATTGCTTCATACGTCAGTAGTATCTGAGCAAGAACATTGCCTCATATGTCAGTATTATCTGAGCAAGAACATCGCCACATATGTCAGTAGTATCTGAGCAAGAATATTGCCTCATATGTCAGTAGTATCTGAGCAAGAACATTGCCAAATATGTCAGTAGTATCTGAGCAAGAATATTGCCTCATATGTCAGTAGTATCTAATCTAGAACATTGCCTCATACGTCAGTATTATCTGAGCTAGAACATTGCCTCATATGTCAGTAGTATCTGAGCTAGAATATTGCCTCATATGTTAGTAGTATCTGAGAAAGAACATTGCCTCATATGTCAGTATTATCTGAGCTAGAACATTGCCTCATATGTCAGTATTATCTGAGCTAGAACATTGCCTCATATGTCAGTAGTATCTGAACTAGAACATCGCCTCATACGTCAGTATTATCTGAGCAAGAACATTGCCTCATACGTCAGTATGATCTGAACTAGAACATTGCCTCATATGTCTGTAGTATCTGAGCTAGAACATTGCCTCATATGTCAGTATGATCTGAGCTAGAACATTGCCTCATATGTCAGTAATATCTGAGCAAGAACATTGCCACATATGTCAGTAGTATCTGAGCAAGAATATTGCCTCATAATTCAGTAGTATATGAGCTAGAACATTGCCTCATATGTCAGTAGTATCTTAAGCTAGAACATTGCCTCATATGGCAGTAGTATCTGAACAAGAACATTGCCTCATTTGTTAGTAGTATCTGAGCAAGAACATTGCCGCATATGTCAGTAGTATCTTAGCAAGAACATTGCCTCATATGTCAGTAGTATCTGAGCAAGAACATTGCCTCATATGTTAGTAGTATCTGATCAAGAACATTGCCTCATATGTCAGTAGTATCTGAGCAAGAACATTGCCTCATATGTCAAGTGTATCTGAGTTAGAACATTGCCTCATATGTCAGTAGTATCTGAGCTAGAACATTGCCTCATATGTCAGTATTATCTGAGCTAGAACATTGCTTCATATGTCAGTAGTATATGAGCTAGAACATTGCCTCATATGTCAGTAGTATCTTAAGCTAGAACATTGCCTCATATGGCAGTAGTATCTGAACAAGAACATTGCCTCATTTGTTAGTAGTATCTGAGCAAGAACATTGCCTCATATGTCAGTAGTATCTGAGCAAGAACATTGCCTCATATGTCAGTAGTATCTGAGCAAGAACATTGCCACTTATGTCAGTAGTATCTGAGCAAGAACATATCCTCATATGTCAGTAGTATCTTAGCTAGAACATTGCCTCATACGTCAGTATTATCTGAGCTAAAACATTGCCTCATATGTCAGTAGTATCTGAGCTAGAACATTGCCTCATATGTCAGTAGTATCTGAGAATGAACATTGCCTCATATGTTAGTATTATCTGAGCCAGAACATTGCCTCATATGTCAGTATTATCTGAGCTAGAACATTTCCTCATAATTCAGTAGTATCTGAACTAGAACATCGCCTCATACGTCAGTATTATCTGAGTAAGAACATTGCCTCATACGTCAGTATGATCTGAACTAGAACATTGCCTCATATGGCAGTAGTATCTGAGCAAGAACATTGCCTCATATGTTAGTAGTATCTGAGCAAGAACATTGCCTCATATGTCAGTAGTATCTGAGCAAGAACATTGCTTCATATGTCAGTGGTATCTGAGCAAGAACATTGCCACATATGTCAGTAGTATCTGAGCAAGAACATTGCCTCATATGTCAGTAGTACCTAAGCTAGAACATTGCCTCATACGTCAGTATTATCTGAGCTAAAACATTGCCTCATATGTCAGTAGTATCTGAGCTAGAACATTGCCTCATATGTCAGTAGTATCTGAGAAAGAACATTGCCTCATATGTCAGTATTATCTGAGCTAGAACATTGCCTCATATGTCAGTATTATCTGAGCTAGAACATTGCCTCATATGTCAGTAGTATCTGAACTAGAACATCGCCTCATACGTCAGTATTATCTGAGCAAGAACATTGCCTCATACGTCAGTATGATCTGAACTAGAACATTGCCACATATGTCAGTAGTATCTGAGCAAGAACATTGCCTCATATGTCAGTAGTATCTGAGCTAGAACATTGCCTCATATGTCAGTATGATCTGAGCTAGAACATTGCCTCATATGTCAGTATGATCTGAGCTAGAACATTGCCTCATATGTCAGTAATATCTGAGCAAGAACATGGCCTCATATGTCAGTAGTATCTGAGCTAGAACATTGCCTCATATGTCAGTAGTATCTGAGCTAGAATATTGCCTCATATGTCAGTATGATCTGAACTAGAACACTAGTTCATACGTCAGTATTATCTAAACTAGAACATTGCCTCATATGTCAGTAGTATCTGAGCAAGAACATTGCTTCATACGTCAGTAGTATCTGAGCAAGAACATTGCCTCATATTGCAGTATTAGCTGAGCAAGAACATTGCCTCATATTTCAGTATTATCTGAGCAAGAACATTGCCTCATATGTCAGTATTATCTGAACAAGAACATTGCCTCATATGTCAGTAGAATCTGAGCTAGAACGTTGCCTCATATGTCAGTATGATCTGAAATAGAAAATTGCTTCATACGTCAGTGGTATCTGAGCTAGAACATTGCCCCATCTATCAGTAGTATCTGAGCAAGAAAATTGCTTCATACTTCAGTATGATCTGAACTAGAACATTGCCTCATATGTCAGTAGTATCTGAGCAAGAACATTGCCTCATACGTCAGTAGTATCTGAACAAGAACATTGCCTCATATGTCAGTATGATCTGAACTAGAACATTGCCACATATGTCAGTAGTATCTGAGCAAGAACATTGCCTCATATGTCAGTATTATCTGAACTAGAACATTGCCTCATATGTCAGTAGTATCTGAGTAAGAACATTGCCTCATATGTCAGTAGTATCTGAGCAAGATTATTGCTGATATGTCAGTAGTATCTGAGCAAGAACATTGCCACATATGTCAGTAGTATCTGAGCAAGAATATTGCCTCATATGTCAGTAGTATCTAATCTAGAACATTGCCTCATACGTCAGTATTATCTGAGCTAGAACATTGCCTCATATGTCAGTAGTATCTGAGCTAGAATATTGCCTCATATGTCAGTAGTATCTGAGAAAGAACATTGCCTCATATGTCAGTATTATCTGAGCTAGAACATTGCCTCATATGTCAGTATTATCTGAGCTAGATTATTGCCTCATATGTCAGTAGTATCTGAACTAGACCATCGCCTCATACGTCAGTATTATCTGAGTAAGAACATTGCCTTATACGTCAGTATGATCTGAACTAGAACATTGCCTCATATGTCTGTAGTATCTGAGCTAGAACATTGCCTCATATGTCAGTATGATCTGAGCTAGAACATTGCCTCATATGTCAGTAATATCTGAGCAAGAACATTGCCTCATATGTCAGTAATATCTGAGCAAGAACATTGCCTCATATGTCAGTAGTATCTGAGCTAGAACATTGCATCATATGTCAGTAGTATCTGAGCTAGAATATTTCCTCATATGTCAGTATTATCTGAACTAGAACTTTGCCTAATATGTCAGTAGTATCTGAGCCGGAACATTGCCTCATATGTCAGTAGTATCTGAGCTAGAACAATTCCTCATTTGTCAGTAGTATCTGAGCAAGATCATTGCTTCATACGTCAGTAGTATCTGAGCAAGAACATTGCCTCATATGTCAGTATTATCTGAGCAAGAACATCGCCACATATGTCAGTAGTATCTGAGCAAGAATATTGCCTCATATGTCAGTAGTATCTGAGCAAGAACATTGCCAAATATGTCAGTAGTATCTGAGCAAGAATATTGCCTCATATGTCAGTAGTATCTAATCTAGAACATTGCCTCATACGTCAGTATTATCTGAGCTAGAACATTGCCTCATATGTCAGTAGTATCTGAGCTAGAATATTGCCTCATATGTTAGTAGTATCTGAGAAAGAACATTGCCTCATATGTCAGTATTATCTGAGCTAGAACATTGCCTCATATGTCAGTATTATCTGAGCTAGAACATTGCCTCATATGTCAGTAGTATCTGAACTAGAACATCGCCTCATACGTCAGTATTATCTGAGCAAGAACATTGCCTCATACGTCAGTATGATCTGAACTAGAACATTGCCTCATATGTCTGTAGTATCTGAGCTAGAACATTGCCTCATATGTCAGTATGATCTGAGCTAGAACATTGCCTCATATGTCAGTAATATCTGAGCAAGAACATTGCCTCATATGTCAGTAGTATCTGAGCTAGAACATTGCCTCATATGTCAGAAGTATCTGAGCTATAATATTTCCTCATATGTCAGTATGATCTGAACTAGAACATTGCTTCATACGTCAGTATTATCTGAGCTAGAACATTGCCTCATATGTCAGTAGTATCTGAGCTAGAACATTGCCTCACACGTCAGTATGATCTGAACTAGAACATTGCTTCATACGTCAGTATGATCTGAACTAGAACATTGCCTCATATGTCAGTAGTATCTGAGCAAGAACATTGCTACATGCGTCAGAAGTAGCTGAGCAAGAACATTGCCTCATATGTCAGTATGATCTGAACTAGAATATTGCCACATATGTCAGTAGTATCTGAGCAAGAACATTGCCTCATATGTCAGTATGATCTGAACTAGAACATTGCTTCATACGTTAGTACTATCTTAGCAAGAAAATTGCTTCATACGTCAGTATGATCTGAACTAGAACATTGCCTCATATGTCAGTAGTATCTGAGCAAGAACACTGCCTCATATGTCAGTAGTATCTGAGCAAGAACATTGCCTCATATGTCAGTAGTATCTGAGCAAGAACATTGCCTCATACGTCAGTAGTATATGAGCAAGAACATTGCCTCATACGTCAGTAGTATCTGAGCAAGAACATTGCCTCATACGTCAGTAGTATCTGAGCAAGAACATTGCCTCATATGTCAGTAGTATCTGAGCAAGAACATTGCCTCATCTGTCAGTATGATCTGAGCAAGAACATTGCCTCATATGTCAGTAGTATCTGAGCAAGATTATTGCTGATATGTCAGTAGTATCTGAGCAAGAACATTGCCTCATACGTCAGTAGTATCTGAGCAAGAACATTGCCACTTATGTCAGTAGTATCTGAGCAAGAACATTGCCTCATACGTCAGTAGTATCTGAGCAAGAACATTGCCTCATATGTCAGTATGATTTGAACTAGAACATTGCCACATATGTCAGTAGTATATGAGCAAGAACATTGCCTCATATGCCAGTATTATCTGAACTAGAACTTTGCCTCATATGTCAGTAGTATCTGAGCTAGAAGATTGCCTCATATGTCAGTAGTATCTGAGCTAGAACAATTCCTCATATGTCAGTAGTATCTGAGCAAGAACATTGCTTCATACGTCAGTATTATCTGAGCTAGAACATTGCCTCATATTTCAGTAGTATCTGAGCAAGAACATTGCCTCATATTTCGGTACTATCTGAGTAAGAACATTGCCTCATATGTCAGTAGTATCTGAGCAAGAACATTGCCTCATTTATCAGTAGTATCTGAACTGGAACATTGCTTCAAATATCAGTAGTATCTGAGCTAGAACATTGCCTCATATGTCAGTAGTATCCTGAGCTAAAACATTGCCTCATATGGCAGTAGTATCTGAACCAGAACATTGCCTCATTTGTTAGTAGTACCTGAGCAAGAACATCGCCTCATATGTCAGTAGTATCTGAGCAAGATTATTGCTGATATGTCAGTAGTATCTGAGCAAGAACATTGCCTCATATGTCAGTAGTATCTGAACTAGAACATCATACTGACATATGAGACAATGTTCTTGCTCAGATACTACTGACGTATGAGGCAATGTTCTTGCTCAGATACTACTGACATAAGTGGCAATGTTCTTGCTCAGATACTACTGACGTATGAGGCAATGTTCTTGCTCAGATACTACTGACATATCAGCAATAATCTTGCTCAGATACTACTGACATATGGGGCAATGTTCTTGCTCAGATCATAATATCTGAGCAAGAACATTGCCTCATATGTCAGTAGTATCTGAGCTAGAACATTGCCTCATATGTCAGTAGTATCTGAGCTAGAATAATGCCTCATATGTCAGTATGATCTGAACTAGAACACTGCTTCATACGTCAGTATTATCTGAGCTAGAACATTGCCTCATATGTCAGTAGTATCTGAGCTAGAACATTGCCTCACACGTCAGTATGATCTGAACTAGAACATTGCTTCATACGTCAGTATGACCTAAACTAGAACATTGCCTCATATGTCAGTAGTATCTGAGCAAGAACATTGCTTCATACGTCAGTAGTATCTGAGAAAGAACATTGCATCATATGTCAGTATTATCTGAGTATCAACATTGCCTCATATGTCAGTATTAGCTGAGCAAGAACATTGCCTCATATTATAGTATTATCTGAGCAAGAACATTGCCTCATATGTCAGTATTATCTGAACAAGAACATTGCCTCATATGTCAGTATAATCTGAGCTAGAACGTTGCCTCATATGTCAGTATGATCTAAAATAGAACATTGCTTCATACGTCAGTGGTATCTGAGCTAGAACATTGCCTCATCTATCAGTAGTATCTGAGCAAGAAAATTGCTTCATACTTCAGTATGATCTGAACTAGAACATTGCCTCATATATCAGTAGTATCTGAGCAAGAACATTGCCTCATACGTCAGTAGTATCTGAGCAAGAACATTGCCTCATATGTCAGTATGATCTGAACTAGAACATTGCCACATATGTCAGTAGTATCTGAGCAAGAACATTGCCTCATATGTCAGTATTATCTGAACTAGAACATTGCCTCATATGTCAGTAGTATCTGAGCAAGAACATTGCCTCATATGTCAGTAGTATCTGAGCTAAAACATTGCCTCATATGTCAGTATGATCTGAACTAGAACATTGCCACATACGTCATTAGTATCTGAGCAAGAACATTGCCTCATATGTCAGTATGATCTGAACTAGAACATTGCCTCATATGTCAGTATTATCTGAGCTAGAACATTGCCTCATATGTCAGTAGTATCTGAACTAGAACATCGCCTCATACGTCAGTATTATCTGAGCAAGAACATTGCCTCATACGTCAGTATGATCTGAACTAGAACATTGCCACATATGTCAGTAGTATCTGAGCAAGAACATTGCCTCATATGTCAGTAGTATCTGAGCTAGAACATTGCCTCATATGTCAGTATGATCTGAGCTAGAACATTGCCTCATATGTCAGTATGATCTGAGCTAGAACATTGCCTCATATGTCAGTAATATCTGAGCAAGAACATTGCCTCATATGTCAGTAGTATCTGAGCTAGAACATTGCCTCATATGTCAGTAGTATCTGAGCTAGAATATTGCCTCATATGTCAGTATGATCTGAACTAGAACACTGCTTCATACGTCAGTATTATCTAAACTAGAACATTGCCTCATATGTCAGTAGTGTCTGAGCAAGAACATTGCTTCATACGACAGTAGTATCTGAGCAAGAACATTGCCTCATATTGCAGTATTAGCTGAGCAAGAACATTGCCTCATATTTCAGTATTATCTGAGCAAGAACATTGCCTCATATGTCAGTATTATCTGAACAAGAACATTGCCTCATATGTCAGTAGAATCTGAGCTAGAACGTTGCCTCATATGTCAGTATGATCTGAAATAGAAAATTGCTTCATACGTCAGTGGTATCTGAGCTAGAACATTGCCTCATCTATCAGTAGTATCTGAGCAAGAAAATTGCTTCATACTTCAGTATGATCTGAACTAGAACATTGCCTCATATGTCAGTAGTATCTGAGCAAGAACATTGCCTCATACGTCAGTAGTATCTGAGCAAGAACATTGCCTTATATGTCAGTATGATCTGAACTAGAACATTGCCACATATGTCAGTAGTATCTGAGCAAGAACATTGCCTCATATGTCAGTATTATCTGAACTAGAACATTGCCTCATATGTCAGTAGTATCTGAGTAAGAACATTGCCTCATATGTCAGTAGTATCTGAGCAAGATTATTGCTGATATGTCAGTATTATCTGAGCAAGAATATTGCCTCATATGTCAGTAGTATCTGAGCAAGAAGATTGCCACATATGTCAGTAGTATCTGAGCAAGAATATTGCCTCATATGTCAGTAGTATCTAATCTAGAACATTGCCTCATACGTCAGTATTATCTGAGCTAGAACATTGCCTCATATGTCAGTAGTATCTGAGCTAGAATATTGCCTCATATGTCAGTAGTATCTGAGAAAGAACATTGCCTCATATGTCAATATTATCTGAGCTAGAACATTGCCTCATATGTCAGTATTATCTGAGCTAGATTATTGCCTCATATGTCAGTAGTATCTGAACAAGAACATCGCCTCATACGTCAGTATTATCTGAGTAAGAACATTGCCTCATACGTCAGTATGATCTGAACTAGAACATTGCCTCATATGTCTGTAGTATCTGAGCTAGAACATTGCCTCATATGTCAGTATGATCTGAGCTAGGACATTGCCTCATATGTCAGTAATATCTGAGCAAGAACATTGCCTCATATGTCAGTAGTATCTGAGCTAGAACATTGCCTCATATGTCAGTAGAATTTGAGCTAGAATATTTCCTCATATGTCAGTATCATCTGAACTAGAACTTTGCCTAATATGTCAGTAGTATCTGAGCTGGAACATTGCCTCATATGTCAGTAGTATCTGAGCTAGAACAATTCCTCATTTGTCAGTAGTATCTGAGCAAGATCATTGCTTCATACGTCAGTAGTATCTGAGCAAGAACATTGCCTCATTAATCAGTATTATCTGAGCAAGAACATCGCCACATATGTCAGTAGTATCTGAGCAAGAATATTGCCTCATATGTCAGTAGTATCTGAGCAAGAACATTGCCACATATGTCAGTAGTATCTGAGCAAGAATATTGCCTCATATGTCAGTAGTATCTAATCTAGAACATTGCCTCATACGTCAGTATTATCTGAGCTAGAACATTGCCTCATATGTCAGTAGTATCTGAGCTAGAATATTGCCTCATATGTTAGTAGTATCTGAGAAAGAACATTGCCTCATATGTCAGTATTATCTGAGCTAGAACATTGCCTCATATGTCAGTATTATCTGAGCTAGAACATTGCCTCATATGTCAGTAGTATCTGAACTAGAACATCGCCTCATACGTCAGTATTATCTGAGCAAGAACATTGCCTCATACGTCAGTATGATCTGAACTAGAACATTGCCTCATATGTCTGTAGTATCTGAGCTAGAACATTGCCTCATATGTCGGTATGATCTGAGCTAGAACATTGCCTCATATGTCAGTAATATCTGAGCAAGAACATTGCCTCATATGTCAGTAGTATCTGAGCTAGAACATTGCCTCATATGTCAGTAGTATCTAAGCTAGAATATTTCCTCATATGTCAGTATGATCTGAACTAGAACATTGCTTCATACGTCAGTATTATCTGAGCTAGAACATTGCCTCATATGTCAGTAGTATCTGAGCTAGAACATTGCCTCACACGTCAGTATGATCTGAACTAGAACATTGCTTCATACGTCAGTATGATCTGAACTAGAACATTGCCTCATATGTCAGTAGTATCTGAGCAAGAACATTGCTACATGCGTCAGAAGTAGCTGAGCAAGAACATTGCCTCATATGTCAGTATGATCTGAACTAGAATATTGCCACATATGTCAGTAGTATCTGAGCAAGAACATTGCCTCATATGTCAGTATGATCTGAACTAGAACATTGCCTCATATGTCAGTAGTATCTGAGCAAGAACATTGCCTCATACGTCAGTAGTATCTGAGCAAGAACATTGCCTCATATGTCAGTAGTATCTGAGCAAGAACATTGCCTCATACGTCAGTAGTATCTGAGCAAGAACATTGCCTCATACGTTAGTAGTATCTGAGCAAGAACATTGCCTTATACGTTAGTAGTATCTGAGCAAGAACATTGCCTCATACGTCAGTACTATCTTAGCAAGAAAATTGCTTCATACGTCAGTATGATCTGAACTAGAACATTGCCTCATATGTCAGTAGTATCTGAGCAAGAACATTGCCTCATACGTCAGTAGTATCTGAGCAAGAACATTGCCTCATATGTCAGTTGTATCTGAGCAAGAACATTGCCTCATACGTCAGTAGTATCTGAGCAAGAACATTGCCTCATACGTTAGTAGTATCTGAGCAAGAACATTGCCTCATACGTCAGTAGTATCTGAGCAAGAACATTGCCTCATATGTCAGTAGTATCTGAGCAAGAACATTGCCTCATCTGTCAGTATGATCTGAGCAAGAACATTGCCTCATATGTCAGTAGTATCTGAGCAAGATTATTGCTGATATGTCAGTAGTATCTGAGCAAGAACATTGCCTCATACGTCAGTAGTATCTGAGCAAGAACATTGCCACTTATGTCAGTAGTATCTGAGCAAGAACATTGCCTCATACGTCAGTAGTACCTGAGCAAGAACATTGCCTCATATGCCAGTATTATCTGAACTAGAACATTGCCTCATATGTCAGTAGTATCTGAGAATGAACATTGCCTCATATGTTAGTTTTATCTTAGCTAGAACATTGCCTCATATGTCAGTATTATCTGAGCTAGAACATTTCCTCATAATTCAGTAGTATCTGAACTAGAACATCGCCTCATACGTCAGTATTATCTGAGTAAGAACATCGCCTCATACGTCAGTATGATCTGAACTAGAACATTGCCTCATATGGCAGTAGTATCTGAGCAAGAACATTGCCTCATATGTTAGTAGTATCTGATCAAGAACATTGCCTCATATGTCAGTAGTATCTGAGCAAGAACATTGCCTCATATGTCAAGTGTATCTGAGCTAGAACATTGCCTCATATGTCAGTAGTATCTGAGCAAGAGCATTGCCTCATATGTCAGTATTATCTGAGCTAGAACATTGCCTCATATGTCAGTATTATCTGAGCTAGAACATTGCCTCATATGTCAGTAGTATCTGAACTAGAACATCGCCTCATACGTCAGTATTATCTGAGCAAGAACATTGCCTCATACGTCAGTATGATCTGAACTAGAACATTGCCACATATGTTAGTAGTATCTGAGCAAGAACATTGCCTCATATGTCAGTAGTATCTGAGCTAGAACATTGCCTCATATGTCCCGTATGATCTGAGCTAGAACATTGCCTCATATGTCAGTATGATCTGAGCTAGAACATTGCCTCATATGTCAGTAATATCTCAGCAAGAACATTGCCTCATATGTCAGTAGTATCTGAGCTAGAACATTGCCTCATATGTCAGTAGTATCTGAGCTAGAATATTGCCTCATATGTCAGTATGATCTGAACTAGAACACTGCTTCATACGTCAGTATGATCTAAACTAGAACATTGCCTCATATGTCAGTAGTATCTGAGCAAGAACATTGCTTCATACGTCAGTAGTATCTGAGCAAGAACATTGCATCATATGTCAGTATTATCTGAGTATGAACATTGCCTCATATGTCAGTATTAGCTGAGCAAGAACATTGCCTGATATTTCAGTAGTATCTGAGCAAGAACATTGCCTCATATGTCAGTATTATCTGATCAAGAGCATTGCATCATATGTCAGTAGAATCTGAGCTGGAACGTTGCCTCATATGTCAGAATGATCTGAAATAGAACATTGCTTCATACGTCAGTGGTATCTGAGCTAGAACATTGCCTCATCTATCAGTAGTATCTGAGCAAGAAAATTGCTTCATACTTCAGTATGATCTGAACTAGAACATTGCCTCATATGTCAGTAGTATCTGAGCAAGAACATTGCCTCATACGTCAGTAGTATCTGAGCAAAAACATTGCCTCATATGTCAGTATGATCTGAACTAGAACATTGCCACATATGTCAGTAGTATCTGAGCAAGAACATTGCCTCATATGTCAGTATTATCTGAACTAGAACATTGCCTCATATGTCAGTAGTATCTGAGCAAGAACATTGCCTCATATGTCAGTAGTATCTGAGCTAAAACATTGCCTCATATGTCAGTATGATCTGAACTAGAACATTGCCACATACGTCAGTAGTATCTGACCAAGAACATTGCCTCATATGTCAGTATGATCTGAACTAGAACATTGCCACATATGTCAGTATGATCTGAGCTAGAACATTGCCTCATATGTCAGTATGATCTGAGCTAGATCATTGCCTCATATGTCAGTAGTATCTGAGCAAGAACATTGCCTCATATGTCAGAAGTATCTGAGCTAGAACATTGCCTTATATGTCAGTAGTATCTGAGCTAGAACATTGCCTCATATTTCAGTAGTATCTGAGCAAGAACATTGCTTCATACGTCAGTAGAGCCTGAGAAAGAATATTGTCTCATATTTCAGTATGATCTGAACTAGAACATAAACACATATGTCAGTAGTATCTTAGCAAGAACATTGCCTCATATGTCAGTATTATCTGAACTAGAACATTGCCTCATATGTCAGTAGTATCTGAGCAAGAACATTGCCTCATATGTCAGTAGTATCTGAGCTAAAACATTGCCTCATATGTCAGTATGATCTGAACTAGAACATTGCCACATATGTCAGTAGTATCTGAGCAAGAACATTGCCTCATATGTCAGTATTATCTGAACTAGAACATTGCCTCATATGTCAGTAGTATCTGAGCAAGAACATTGCCTCATATGTCAGTAGTATCTGAGCTAAAACATTGCCTCATATGTCAGTATGATCTGAACTAGAACATTGCCACATACGTCAGTAGTATCTGAGCAAGAACATTGCCTCATATGTCAGTATGATCTGAACTAAAACATTGCCACATATGTCAGTATCATCTGAACTAGAACATTGCCTCACATGTCAGTATGATCTGAACTAGAACATTGCCTCATATGTCAGTAGTATCTGAGCAAGAACATTGCCTCATATGTCAGTAGTATCTGAGCAAGAACATTGCCACATATGTCAGTAGTATCTGAGCAAGAACATTGCCACATATGTCAGTATGATCTGAGCAAGAACATTGCCTCATATGTCAGTACAATCTTAGCAAGAAAATTGCTTCATACGTCAGTATGATCTGAACTAGAACAATGCCTCATATGTCAGTAGTATCTGAGCAAGAACATTGCCTCATACATCAGTAGTATCTGAGCAAGAACATTGCCTCATATGTCAGTATGATCTGAACTAGAACATTGCCACATATGTCAGTAGTATCTGAGCAAGAACATTGCCTCGTATGCCAGTATTATCTGAACTAGAACATTGCCTCATATGTCAGTAGTATCTGAGCTAGATGATTGCCTCATATGTCAGTAGTATCTGAGCTAGAACAATTCCTCATATGTCAGTAGTATCTGAGCAAGAACATTGCTTCATACGTCATTATTATCTGAGCTAGAACATTGCCTCATATTTCAGTAGTATCTGAGCTAGAACATTGCCTCATATGTCAGTAGTATCTGAGCAAGAACATTGCCTCATATTTCAGTACTATCTGAGTAAGAACATTGCCTCATATGTCAGTAGTATCTGAGCAAGAACATTGCCTCATTTATCAGTAGTATCTGAACAAGAACATTGCTTCAAATGTCAGTAGTATCTGAGCTAGAACATTGCCTCATATGTCAGTAGTATCTTGAGCTAGAACATTGCCTCATATGGCAGTAGTATCTGAACAAGAACATTGCCTCATTTGTTAGTAGTATCTGAGCAAGAACATTGCCTCATATGTCAGTAGTATCTGAGCAAGAACATTGCCTCATATGTCAGTAGTATCTGAGCAAGATTATTGCTGATATGTCAGTAGTATCTGAGCAAGAACCGTGCCTCATATGTCAGTGGTATCTGAACTAGAACATCGCCTCATACGTCAGTATTATCTGAGCAAGAACATTGCCTCATACGTCAGTATGATCTGAACTAGAACATTGCCACATATGTCAGTAGTATCTGAGCAAGAATATTGCCTCATAATTCAGTAGTATATGAGCTAGAACATTGCCTCATATGTCAGTAGTATCTTAAGCTAGAACATTGCCTCATATGGCAGTAGTATCTGAACAAGAACATTGCCTCATTTGTTAGTAGTATCTGAGCAAGAACATTGCCTCATATGTCAGTAGTATCTGAGCAAGAACATTGCCTCATATGTCAGTAGTATCTGAGCAAGAACATTGCCTCATATGTTAGTAGTATCTGATCAAGAACATTGCCTCATATGTCAGTAGTATCTGAGCAAGAACATTGCCTCATGTGTCAAGTGTATCTGAGTTAGAACATTGCCTCATATGTCAGTAGTATCTGAGCTAGAACATTGCCTCATATGTCAGTATTATCTGAGCTAGAACATTGCTTCATATGTCAGTAGTATATGAGCTAGAACATTGCCTCATATGTCAGTAGTATCTTAAGCTAGAACATTGCCTCATATGGCAGTAGTATCTGAACAAGAACATTGCCTCATTTGTTAGTAGTATCTGAGCAAGAACATTGCCTCATATGTCAGTAGTATCTGAGCAAGAACATTGCCTCATATGTCAGTAGTATCTGAGCAAGAACATTGCCACTTATGTCAGTAGTATCTGAGCAAGAACATATCCTCATATGTCAGTAGTATCTTAGCTAGAACATTGCCTCATACGTCAGTATTATCTGAGCTAAAACATTGCCTCATATGTCAGTAGTATCTGAGCTAGAACATTGCCTCATATGTCAGTAGTATCTGAGAATGAACATTGCCTCATATGTTAGTATTATCTGAGCTAGAACATTGCCTCATATGTCAGTATTATCTGAGCTAGAACATTTCCTCATAATTCAGTAGTATCTGAACTAGAACATCGCCTCATACGTCAGTATTATCTGAGTAAGAACATTGCCTCATACGTCAGTATGATCTGAACTAGAACATTGCCTCATATGGCAGTAGTATCTGAGCAAGAACATTGCCTCATATGTTAGTAGTATCTGAGCAAGAACATTGCCTCATATGTCAGTAGTATCTGAGCAAGAACATTGCTTCATATGTCAGTGGTATCTGAGCAAGAACATTGCCACATATGTCAGTAGTATCTGAGCAAGAACATTGCCTCATATGTCAGTAGTACCTAAGCTAGAACATTGCCTCATACGTCAGTATTATCTGAGCTAAAACATTGCCTCATATGTCAGTAGTATCTGAGCTAGAACATTGCCTCATATGTCAGTAGTATCTGAGAAAGAACATTGCCTCATATGTCAGTATTATCTGAGCTAGAACATTGCCTCATATGTCAGTATTATCTGAGCTAGAACATTGCCTCATATGTCAGTAGTATCTGAACTAGAACATCGCCTCATACGTCAGTATTATCTGAGCAAGAACATTGCCTCATACGTCAGTATGATCTGAACTAGAACATTGCCACATATGTCAGTAGTATCTGAGCAAGAACATTGCCTCATATGTCAGTAGTATCTGAGCTAGAACATTGCCTCATATGTCAGTATGATCTGAGCTGAACATTGCCTCATATGTCAGTATGATCTGAGCTAGAACATTGCCTCATATGTCAGTAATATCTGAGCAAGAACATGGCCTCATATGTCAGTAGTATCTGAGCTAGAACATTGCCTCATATGTCAGTAGTATCTGAGCTAGAATATTGCCTCATATGTCAGTATGATCTGAACTAGAACACTAGTTCATACGTCAGTATTATCTAAACTAGAACATTGCCTCATATGTCAGTAGTATCTGAGCAAGAACATTGCTTCATACGTCAGTAGTATCTGAGCAAGAACATTGCCTCATATTGCAGTATTAGCTGAGCAAGAACATTGCCTCATATTTCAGTATTATCTGAGCAAGAACATTGCCTCATATGTCAGTATTATCTGAACAAGAACATTGCCTCATATGTCAGTAGAATCTGAGCTAGAACGTTGCCTCATATGTCAGTATGATCTGAAATAGAAAATTGCTTCATACGTCAGTGGTATCTGAGCTAGAACATTGCCTCATCTATCAGTAGTATCTGAGCAAGAAAATTGCTTCATACTTCAGTATGATCTGAACTAGAACATTGCCTCATATGTCAGTAGTATCTGAGCAAGAACATTGCCTCATACGTCAGTAGTATCTGAACAAGAACATTGCCTCATATGTCAGTATGATCTGAACTAGAACATTGCCACATATGTCAGTAGTATCTGAGCAAGAACATTGCCTCATATGTCAGTATTATCTGAACTAGAACATTGCCTCATATGTCAGTAGTATCTGAGTAAGAACATTGCCTCATATGTCAGTAGTATCTGAGCAAGATTATTGCTGATATGTCAGTAGTATCTGAGCAAGAACATTGCCACATATGTCAGTAGTATCTGAGCAAGAATATTGCCTCATATGTCAGTAGTATCTAATCTAGAACATTGCCTCATACGTCAGTATTATCTGAGCTAGAACATTGCCTCATATGTCAGTAGTATCTGAGCTAGAATATTGCCTCATATGTCAGTAGTATCTGAGAAAGAACATTGCCTCATATGTCAGTATTATCTGAGCTAGAACATTGCCTCATATGTCAGTATTATCTGAGCTAGATTATTGCCTCATATGTCAGTAGTATCTGAACTAGACCATCGCCTCATACGTCAGTATTATCTGAGTAAGAACATTGCCTTATACGTCAGTATGATCTGAACTAGAACATTGCCTCATATGTCTGTAGTATCTGAGCTAGAACATTGCCTCATATGTCAGTATGATCTGAGCTAGAACATTGCCTCATATGTCAGTAATATCTGAGCAAGAACATTGCCTCATATGTCAGTAATATCTGAGCAAGAACATTGCCTCATATGTCAGTAGTATCTGAGCTAGAACATTGCCTCATATGTCAGTAGTATCTGAGCTAGAATATTTCCTCATATGTCAGTATTATCTGAACTAGAACTTTGCCTAATATGACAGTAGTATCTGAGCCGGAACATTGCCTCATATGTCAGTAGTATCTGAGCTAGAACAATTCCTCATTTGTCAGTAGTATCTGAGCAAGATCATTGCTTCATACGTCAGTAGTATCTGAGCAAGAACATTGCCTCATATGTCAGTATTATCTGAGCAAGAACATCGCCACATATGTCAGTAGTATCTGAGCAAGAATATTGCCTCATATGTCAGTAGTATCTGAGCAAGAACATTGCCACATATGTCAGTAGTATCTGAGCAAGAATATTGCCTCATATGTCAGTAGTATCTAATCTAGAACATTGCCTCATACGTCAGTATTATCTGAGCTAGAACATTGCCTCATATGTCAGTAGTATCTGAGCTAGAATATTGCCTCATATGTTAGTAGTATCTGAGAAAGAACATTGCCTCATATGTCAGTATTATCTGAGCTAGAACATTGCCTCATATGTCAGTATTATCTGAGCTAGAACATTGCCTCATATGTCAGTAGTATCTGAACTAGAACATCGCCTCATACGTCAGTATTATCTGAGCAAGAACATTGCCTCATACGTCAGTATGATCTGAACTAGAACATTGCCTCATATGTCTGTAGTATCTGAGCTAGAACATTGCCTCATATGTCAGTATGATCTGAGCTAGAACATTGCCTCATATGTCAGTAATATCTGAGCAAGAACATTGCCTCATATGTCAGTAGTATCTGAGCTAGAACATTGCCTCATATGTCAGAAGTATCTGAGCTATAATATTTCCTCATATGTCAGTATGATCTGAACTAGAACATTGCTTCATACGTCAGTATTATCTGAGCTAGAACATTGCCTCATATGTCAGTAGTATCTGAGCTAGAACATTGCCTCACACGTCAGTATGATCTGAACTAGAACATTGCTTCATACGTCAGTATGATCTGAACTAGAACATTGCCTCATATGTCAGTAGTATCTGAGCAAGAACATTGCTACATGCGTCAGAAGTAGCTGAGCAAGAACATTGCCTCATATGTCAGTATGATCTGAACTAGAATATTGCCACATATGTCAGTAGTATCTGAGCAAGAACATTGCCTCATATGTCAGTATGATCTGAACTAGAACATTGCTTCATACGTTAGTACTATCTTAGCAAGAAAATTGCTTCATACGTCAGTATGATCTGAACTAGAACATTGCCTCATATGTCAGTAGTATCTGAGCAAGAACATTGCCTCATACGTCAGTAGTATCTGAGCAAGAACATTGCCTCATATGTCAGTAGTATCTGAGCAAGAACATTGCCTCATACGTCAGTAGTATATGAGCAAGAACATTGCCTCATACGTCAGTAGTATCTGAGCAAGAACATTGCCTCATACGTCAGTAGTATCTGAGCAAGAACATTGCCTCATATGTCAGTAGTATCTGAGCAAGAACATTGCCTCATCTGTCAGTATGATCTGAGCAAGAACATTGCCTCATATGTCAGTAGTATCTGAGCAAGATTATTGCTGATATGTCAGTAGTATCTGAGCAAGAACATTGCCTCATACGTCAGTAGTATCTGAGCAAGAACATTGCCACTTATGTCAGTAGTATCTGAGCAAGAACATTGCCTCATACGTCAGTAGTATCTGAGCAAGAACATTGCCTCATATGTCAGTATGATTTGAACTAGGACATTGCCACATATGTCAGTAGTATATGAGCAAGAACATTGCCTCATATGCCAGTATTATCTGAACTAGAACATTGCCTCATATGTCAGTAGTATCTGAGCTAGAAGATTGCCTCATATGTCAGTAGTATCTGAGCTAGAACAATTCCTCATATGTCAGTAGTATCTGAGCAAGAACATTGCTTCATACGTCAGTATTATCTGAGCTAGAACATTGCCTCATATTTCAGTAGTATCTGAGCAAGAACATTGCCTCATATTTCGGTACTATCTGAGTAAGAACATTGCCTCATATGTCAGTAGTATCTGAGCAAGAACATTGCCTCATTTATCAGTAGTATCTGAACTGGAACATTGCTTCAAATATCAGTAGTATCTGAGCTAGAACATTGCCTCATATGTCAGTAGTATCCTGAGCTAAAACATTGCCTCATATGGCAGTAGTATCTGAACCAGAACATTGCCTCATTTGTTAGTAGTACCTGAGCAAGAACATCGCCTCATATGTCAGTAGTATCTGAGCAAGATTATTGCTGATATGTCAGTAGTATCTGAGCAAGAACATTGCCTCATATGTCAGTAGTATCTGAACTAGAACATCATACTGACATATGAGACAATGTTCTTGCTCAGATACTACTGACGTATGAGGCAATGTTCTTGCTCAGATACTACTGACATAAGTGGCAATGTTCTTGCTCAGATACTACTGACGTATGAGGCAATGTTCTTGCTCAGATACTACTGACATATCAGCAATAATCTTGCTCAGATACTACTGACATATGGGGCAATGTTCTTGCTCAGATCATAATATCTGAGCAAGAACATTGCCTCATATGTCAGTAGTATCTGAGCTAGAACATTGCCTCATATGTCAGTAGTATCTGAGCTAGAATAATGCCTCATATGTCAGTATGATCTGAACTAGAACACTGCTTCATACGTCAGTATTATCTGAGCTAGAACATTGCCTCATATGTCAGTAGTATCTGAGCTAGAACATTGCCTCACACGTCAGTATGATCTGAACTAGAACATTGCTTCATACGTCAGTATGACCTAAACTAGAACATTGCCTCATATGTCAGTAGTATCTGAGCAAGAACATTGCTTCATACGTCAGTAGTATCTGAGAAAGAACATTGCATCATATGTCAGTATTATCTGAGTATGAACATTGCCTCATATGTCAGTATTAGCTGAGCAAGAACATTGCCTCATATTTCAGTATTATCTGAGCAAGAACATTGCCTCATATGTCAGTATTATCTGAACAAGAACATTGCCTCATATGTCAGTAGAATCTGAGCTAGAACGTTGCCTCATATGTCAGTATGATCTAAAATAGAACATTGCTTCATACGTCAGTGGTATCTGAGCTAGAACATTGCCTCATCTATCAGTAGTATCTGAGCAAGAAAATTGCTTCATACTTCAGTATGATCTGAACTAGAACATTGCCTCATATATCAGTAGTATCTGAGCAAGAACATTGCCTCATACGTCAGTAGTATCTGAGCAAGAACATTGCCTCATATGTCAGTATGATCTGAACTAGAACATTGCCACATATGTCAGTAGTATCTGAGCAAGAACATTGCCTCATATGTCAGTATTATCTGAACTAGAACATTGCCTCATATGTCAGTAGTATCTGAGCAAGAACATTGCCTCATATGTCAGTAGTATCTGAGCTAAAACATTGCCTCATATGTCAGTATGATCTGAACTAGAACATTGCCACATACGTCAGTAGTATCTGAGCAAGAACATTGCCTCATATGTCAGTATGATCTGAACTAGAACATTGCCTCATATGTCAGTATTATCTGAGCTAGAACATTGCCTCATATGTCAGTAGTATCTGAACTAGAACATCGCCTCATACGTCAGTATTATCTGAGCAAGAACATTGCCTCATACGTCAGTATGATCTGAACTAGAACATTGCCACATATGTCAGTAGTATCTGAGCAAGAACATTGCCTCATATGTCAGTAGTATTTGAGCTAGAACATTGCCTCATATGTCAGTATGATCTGAGCTAGAACATTGCCTCATATGTCAGTATGATCTGAGCTAGAACATTGCCTCATATGTCAGTAATATCTGAGCAAGAACATTGCCTCATATGTCAGTAGTATCTGAGCTAGAACATTGCCTCATATGTCAGTAGTATCTGAGCTAGAATATTGCCTCATATGTCAGTATGATCTGAACTAGAACACTGCTTCATACGTCAGTATTATCTAAACTAGAACATTGCCTCATATGTCAGTAGTGTCTGAGCAAGAACATTGCTTCATACGTCAGTAGTATCTGAGCAAGAACATTGCCTCATATTGCAGTATTAGCTGAGCAAGAACATTGCCTCATATGTCAGTATTATCTGAACAAGAACATTGCCTCATATGTCAGTAGAATCTGAGCTAGAACGTTGCCTCATATGTCAGTATGATCTGAAATAGAAAATTGCTTCATACGTCAGTGGTATCTGAGCTAGAACATTGCCTCATCTATCAGTAGTATCTGAGCAAGAAAATTGCTTCATACTTCAGCATGATCTGAACTAGAACATTGCCTCATATGTCAGTAGTATCTGAGCAAGAACATTGCCTCATACGTCAGTAGTATCTGAGCAAGAACATTGCCTTATATGTCAGTATGATCTGAACTAGAACATTGCCACATATGTCAGTAGTATCTGAGCAAGAACATTGCCTCATATGTCAGTATTATCTGAACTAGAACATTGCCTCATATGTCAGTAGTATCTGAGTAAGAACATTGCCTCATATGTCAGTAGTATCTGAGCAAGATTATTGCTGATATGTCAGTATTATCTGAGCAAGAATATTGCCTCATATGTCAGTAGTATCTGAGCAAGAAGATTGCCACATATGTCAGTAGTATCTGAGCAAGAATATTGCCTCATATGTCAGTAGTATCTAATCTAGAACATTGCCTCATACGTCAGTATTATCTGAGCTAGAACATTGCCTCATATGTCAGTAGTATCTGAGCTAGAATATTGCCTCATATGTCAGTAGTATCTGAGAAAGAACATTGCCTCATATGTCAGTATTATCTGAGCTAGAACATTGCCTCATATGTCAGTATTATCTGAGCTAGATTATTGCCTCATATGTCAGTAGTATCTGAACTAGAACATCGCCTCATACGTCAGTATTATCTGAGTAAGAACATTGCCTCATACGTCAGTATGATCTGAACTAGAACATTGCCTCATATGTCTGTAGTATCTGAGCTAGAACATTGCCTCATATGTCAGTATGATCTGAGCTAGGACATTGCCTCATATGTCAGTAATATCTGAGCAAGAACATTGCCTCATATGTCAGTAGTATCTGAGCTAGAACATTGCCTCATATGTCAGTAGAATCTGAGCTAGAATATTTCCTCATATGTCAGTATCATCTGAACTAGAACTTTGCCTAATATGTCAGTAGTATCTGAGCTGGAACATTGCCTCATATGTCAGTAGTATCTGAGCTAGAATATTGCCTCATATGTTAGTAGTATCTGAGAAAGAACATTGCCTCATATGTCAGTAGTATCTAATCTAGAACATTGCCTCATACGTCAGTATTATCTGAGCTAGAACATTGCCTCATATGTCAGTAGTATCTGAGCTAGAATATTGCCTCATATGTTAGTAGTATCTGAGAAAGAACATTGCCTCATATGTCAGTATTATCTGAGCTAGAACATTGCCTCATATGTCAGTATTATCTGAGCTAGAACATTGCCTCATATGTCAGTAGTATCTGAACTAGAACATCGCCTCATACGTCAGTATTATCTGAGCAAGAACATTGCCTCATACGTCAGTATGATCTGAACTAGAACATTGCCTCATATGTCTGTAGTATCTGAGCTAGAACATTGCCTCGTATGTCGGTATGATCTGAGCTAGAACATTGCCTCATATGTCAGTAATATCTGAGCAAGAACATTGCCTCATATGTCAGTAGTATCTGAGCTAGAACATTGCCTCATATGTCAGTAGTATCTAAGCTAGAATATTTCCTCATATGTCAGTATGATCTGAACTAGAACATTGCTTCATACGTCAGTATTATCTGAGCTAGAACATTGCCTCATATGTCAGTAGTATCTGAGCTAGAACATTGCCTCACACGTCAGTATGATCTGAACTAGAACATTGCTTCATACGTCAGTATGATCTGAACTAGAACATTGCCTCATATGTCAGTAGTATCTGAGCAAGAACATTGCTACATGCGTCAGAAGTAGCTGAGCAAGAACATTGCCTCATATGTCAGTATGATCTGAACTAGAATATTGCCACATATGTCAGTAGTATCTGAGCAAGAACATTGCCTCATATGTCAGTATGATCTGAACTAGAACATTGCCTCATATGTCAGTAGTATCTGAGCAAGAACATTGCCTCATACGTCAGTAGTATCTGAGCAAGAACATTGCCTCATATGTCAGTAGTATCTGAGCAAGAACATTGCCTCATACGTCAGTAGTATCTGAGCAAGAACATTGCCTTATACGTTAGTAGTATCTGAGCAAGAACATTGCCTTATACGTTAGTAGTATCTGAGCAAGAACATTGCCTCATACGTCAGTACTATCTTAGCAAGAAAATTGCTTCATACGTCAGTATGATCTGAACTAGAACATTGCCTCATATGTCAGTAGTATCTGAGCAAGAACATTGCCTCATACGTCAGTAGTATCTGAGCAAGAACATTGCCTCATATGTCAGTAGTATCTGAGCAAGAACATTGCCTCATACGTCAGTAGTATCTGAGCAAGAACATTGCCTCATACGTTAGTAGTATCTGAGCAAGAACATTGCCTCATACGTCAGTAGTATCTGAGCAAGAACATTGCCTCATATGTCAGTAGTATCTGAGCAAGAACATTGCCTCATCTGTCAGTATGATCTGAGCAAGAACATTGCCTCATATGTCAGTAGTTTCTGAGCAAGATTATTGCTGATATGTCAGTAGTATCTGAGCAAGAACATTGCCTCATACGTCAGTAGTATCTGAGCAAGAACATTGCCACTTATGTCAGTAGTATCTGAGCAAGAACATTGCCTCATACGTCAAGAGTATCTGAGCGAGAACATTGCCTCATATGTCAGTATGATTTGAACTAGAACATTGCCACATATGTCAGTAGTATCTGAGCAAGAACATTGCCTCATATGCCAGTATTATCTGAACTAGAACATTGCCTCATATGTCAGTAGTATCTGAGCTAGAAGATTGCCTCATATGTCAGTAGTATCTGAGCTAGAACAATTCCTCGTATGTCAGTAGTATCTGAGCAAGAACATTGCTTCATACGTCAGTATTATCTGAGCTAGAACATTGCCTCATATTTCAGTAGTATCTGAGCTGGAACATTGCCTCATATGTCAGTAGTATCTGAGCAAGAACATTGCCTCATATTTCAGTACTATCAGAGTAAGAACATTGCCTCATATGTCAGTAGTATCTGAGCAAGAACATTGCCTCATTTATCAGTAGTATCTGAACTGGAACATTGCTTCAAATATCAGTAGTATCTGAGCTAGAACATTGCCTCATATGTCAGTAGTATCCTGAGCTAAAACATTGCCTCATATGGCAGTAGTATCTGAAAAAGAACATTGCCTCATTTGTTAGTAGTATCTGAGCAAGAACATCGCCTCATATGTCAGTAGTATCTGAGCAAGATTATTGCTGATATGTCAGTAGTATCTGAGCAAGAACATTGCCTCATATGTCAGTAGTATCTGAACTAGAACATCATACTGACATATGAGGCAATGTTCTTGCTCAGATACTACTGATGTATGAGGCAATGTTCTTGCTCAGATACTACTGACATAAGTGGCAATGTTCTTGCTTAGATACTACTGACGTATGAGGCAATGTTATTGCTCAGATACTACTGACATATCAGCAATAATCTTGCTCAGATACTACTGACATATGGGGCAATGTTCTTGCTCAGATCATAATATCTGAGCAAGAACATTGATTGCCTCATATGTCAGTAGTATCTGAGCTAGAACATTGCCTCATATGTCAGTAGTATCTGAGCTAGAATATTGCCTCATATGTCAGTATGATCTGAACTAGAACACTGCTTCATACGTCAGTATTATCTGAGCTAGAACATTGCTTCATATGTCAGTAGTATCTGAGCTAGAACATTGCCTCACACGTCAGTATGATCTGAACTAGAACATTGCTTCATACGTCAGTATGACCTAAACTAGAACATTGCCTCATATGTCAGTAGTATCTGAGCAAGAACATTGCTTCATACGTCAGTAGTATCTGAGAAAGAACATTGCATCATATGTCAGTATTATCTGAGTATGAACATTGCCTCATATGTCAGTATTAGCTGAGCAAGAACATTTCCTCATATTTCAGTATTATCTGAGCAAGAACATTGCCTCATATGTCAGTATTATCTGAACAAGAACATTGCCTCATATGTCAGTAGAATCTGAGCTAGAACGTTGCCTCATATGTCAGTATGATCTAAAATAGAACATTGCTTCATACGTCAGTGGTATCTGAGCTAGAACATTGCCTCATCTATCAGTAGTATTTGAGCAAGAAAATTGCTTCATACTTCAGTATGATCTGAACTAGAACATTGCCTCATATGTCAGTAGTATCTGAGCAAGAACATTGCCTCATACGTCAGTAGTATCTGAGCAAGAACATTGCCTCATATGTCAGTATGATCTGAACTAGAACATTGCCACATATGTCAGTAGTATCTGAGCAAGAACATTGCCTCATATGTCAGTATTATCTAAACTAGAACATTGCCTCATATGTCAGTAGTATCTGAGCAAGAACATTGCCTCATATGTCAGTAGTATCTGAGCTAAAACATTGCCTCATATGTCAGTATGATCTGAACTAGAACATTGCCACATACGTCAGTAGTATCTGAGCAAGAACATTGCCTCATATGTCAGTATGATCTGAACTAGAACATTGCCACATATGTCAGTATGATCTGAGCTAGAACATTGCCTCATATGTCAGTATGATCTGAGCTAGAACATTGCCTCATATGTCAGTAGTATCTGAGCAAGAACATTGCCTCATATGTCAGTAGTATCTGAGCTAGAACATTGCCTCATATGTCAGTAGTATCTGAGCTAGAACATTGCCTCATATTTCAGTAGTATCTGAGCAAGAACATTACTTCATACGTCAGTAGAGTCTGAGGAAGAATATTGCCTCATATTTCAGTATGATCTGAACTAGAACATAAACACATATGTCAGTAGTATCTTAGCAAGAACATTGCCTCACATGTCAGTATCATCTGAACTAGAACATTGCCTCACATGTCAGTATGATCTGAACTAGAACATTGCCTCATATGTCAGTAGTATCTGAGCAAGAACATTGCCTCATATGTCAGTAGTATCTGAGCAAGAAAATTGCCACATATGTCAGTAGTATCTGAGCAAGAACATTGCCACATATGTCAGTATGATCTGAGCAAGAACATTGCCTCATATGTCAGTACTATCTTAGCAAGAAAATTGCTTCATACGTCAGTATGATCTGAACTAGAACATTGCCTCATATGTATGAGTATCTGAGCAAGAACTTTGCCTCATACGTCAGTAGTATCTGAGCAAGAACATTGCCTCATATGTCAGTACTATCTTAGCAAGAAAATTGCTTCATACGTCAGTATGATCTGAACTAGAACATTGCCTCATATGTCAGTAGTATCTGAGCAAGAACATTGCCTCATACGTCAGTAGTATCTGAGCAAGAACATTGCCTCATATGTCAGTATGATCTGAACTAGAACATTGCCACATATGTCAGTAGTATCTGAACTAGAACATTGCCTCATATGTCAGTAGTATCTGAGCTAGATGATTGCCTCATATGTCAGTAGTATCTGAGCTAGAACAATTCCTCATATGTCAGTAGTATCTGAGCAAGAACATTGCTTCATACGTCACTATTATCTGAGCTAGAACATTGCCTCATATTTCAGTAGTATCTGAGCTAGAACATTGCCTCATATGTCAGTAGTATCTGAGCAAGAACATTGCCTCATATTTCAGTACTATCTGAGTAAGAACATTGCCTCATATGTCAGTAGTATCTGAGCAAGAACATTGCCTCATTTATCAGTAGTATCTGAACTAGAGCATTGCTTCAAATGTCAGTAGTATCTGAGCTAGAACATTGCCTCATATGTCAGTAGTATCTTGAGCTAGAACATTGCCTCATATGGCAGTAGTATCTGAACAAGAACATTGCCTCATTTGTTTGTAGTATCTGAGCAAGAACATTGCCTCATATGTCAGTAGTATCTGAGCAAGAACATTGCCTCATATGTCAGTATTATCTGAGCAAGAACATTGCTGATATGTCAGTAATATCTGAGCAAGAACATTGCCTCATATGTCAGTAGTATCTGAACTAGAACATCGCCTCATACGTCAGTATTATCTGAGCAAGAACATTGCCTCATATGTCAGTATGATCTGAACTAGAACATTGCCACATATGTCAGTAGTATCTTAGCAAGAATATTGCCTCATATGTCAGTAGTATCTGAGCTAGAACATTGCCTCATATGCTAGTAGGATCTTAACTAGAACATTGCCTCATATGTCAGTAGTATCTGAGCAAGAACATTGCCTCTTATTTCAGTACTATCTGAGTTAGAACATTGCCTCATATGTCAGTAGTATCTGAGCAAGAACATTGCCTCATTTATCAGTAATATCTGAACTAGAACATTGCTTCATATGTCAGTAGTATATGAGCTAGAACATTGCCTCATATGTCAGTAGTATCTTTAGCTAGAACATTGCCTCATATGGCAGTAGTATCTGAACAAGAACATTGCCTCATTTGTTAGTAGTATCTGAGAAGAACATTGCCTCATATGTCAATAGTATCTGAGCAAGAACATTGCCTCATATGTCTGTAGTATCTGAGCAAGAACATTGCCACTTATGTCAGTAGTATCTAAGCAAGAACATATCATCCTCATATGTCAGTAGTATCTGAGCTAGAACATTGCCTCATATGTCAGTAGTATCTGAGAATGAACATTGCCTCATATGTTAGTATTATCTGAGCTAGAACATTGCCTCATATGTCAGTATTATCTGGGCTAGAACATTTCCTCATAATTCATTAGTATCTGAACTAGAACATCGCCTCATACGTCAGTATTATCTGAGTAAGAACATTGCCTCATACGTCAGTATGATCTGAACTAGAACATTGCCTCATATGGCAGTAGTATCTGAGCAAGAACATTGCCTCATATATCAGTAGTATCTGAGCTAGAACATTGCCTCATATGTCAGTATGATCTGAGCTAGAACATTGCCTCATATGTCAGTAGTATCTGAGCTAGAACATTGCCTCATATGTCAGTAATATCTGAGCAAGAACATTGCCTCATATGTCAGTAGTATCTGATCTAGAACATTGCTACATATGTCAGTAGTATCTGAGCTAGAATATTGCCACATATGTCAGTATGATCTGAACTAGAACACTGCTTCATACGTCAGTATTATCTGAGCTAGAACATTGCCTCATATGTCAGTAGTATCTGAGCTAGAACATTGCCTCACACGTCAGTATGATCTGAACTAGAACATTGCTTCATACGTCAGTATGATCAAAACTAGAACATTGCCTCATATGTCAGTAGTATCTGAGCGAGAACATTGCTTCATACGTCAGTAGTATCTGAGAAAGAACATTGCATCATATGTCAGTATTATCTGAGTATGAACATTGCCTTATATATCAGTATTAGCTGAGCAAGAACATTGCCTCATATTTCAGTATTATCTGAGCAAGAACATTGCCTCATATGTCAGTATTATCTGAACAAGAACATTGCCTCATATGTCAGTAGAATCTGAGCTAGAACGTTGCCTCATATGTCAGTATGATCTGAAATAGAACATTGCTTCATACGTCAGTGGTATCTGAGCTAGAACATTGCCTCATCTATCAGTAGTATCTGAGCAAGAAAATTGCTTCATACTTCAGTATGATCTGAACTAGAACATTGCCTCATATGTCAGTAGTATCTGAGCAAGAACATTGCCTCATACGTCAGTAGGATCTGAGGAAGAACATTGCCTCATATGTCAGTATGATCTGAACTAGAACATTGCCACATATGTCAGTAGTATCTGAGCAAGAACATTGCCTCATATGTCAGTATTATCTGAACTAGAACATTGCCTCATATGTCAGTAGTATCTACGCAAGAACATTGCCTCATATGTCAGTAGTATCTGAGCTAAAACATTGCCTCATATGTCAGTATGATCTGAACTAGAACATTGCCACATACGTCAGTAGTATCTGAGCAAGAACATTGCCTCATATGTCAGTATGATCTGAACTAGAACATTGCCACACATGTCAGTATGATCTGAGCTAGAACATTGCCTCATATGTCAGTATAATCTGAGCTAGAACATTGCCTCATATGTCAGTAGTATCTGAGCAAGAACATTGCCTCATATGTCAGTAGTATCTGAGCTAGAACATTGCCTCATATGTCAGTAGTATCTGAGCTAGAACATTGCCTCATATTTCAGTAGTATCTGAGCAAGAACATTGCTTCATACGTCAGTAGAGTCTGAGAAAGAATATTGCCTCATATGTCAGTATGATCTGAACTAGAACATTGCCACATATGTCAGTATGATCTGAACTAGAACATTGCCTCTTTGTCAGTAGTATCTGAGCAAGAACATTGCCTCATATGTCAGTAGTATCTGAGTAAGAACATTGCCACATATGTCAGTAGTATCTGAGCAAGAACATTGCCACATATGTCAGTATGATCTGAGCAAGAACATTGCCTCATATGTCAGTACTATCTTAGCAAGAAAATTGCTTCATACGTCAGTATGATCTGAACTAGAACATTGCCTCATATGTCAGTAGTATCTGAGCAAGAACATTGCCTCATACGTCAGTAGTATCTGAGCAAGAACATTGCCTCATATGTCAGTATGATCTGAACTAGAACATTGCCACATATGTCAGTAGTATCTGAGCAAGAACATTGCCTCGTATGCCAGTATTATCTGAACTAGAACATTGCCTCATATGTCAGTAGTATCTGAGCTAGATGATTACCTCATATGTCAGTAGTATCTGAGCTAGAACCATTCCTCATATGTCAGTAGTATCTGAGCAAGAACATTGCTTCATACGTCACTATTATCTGAGCTAGATGATTGCCTCATATTTCAGTAGTATCTGAGCTAGAACATTGCCTCATATGTCAGTAGTATCTGAGCAAGAACATTGCCTCATATTTCAGTACTATCTGAGTAAGAACATTGCCTCATATGTCAGTAGTATCTGAACTAGAGCATTGCTTCAAATGTCAGTAGTATCTGAGCTAGAACATTGCCTCATATGTCAGTAGTATCTTGAGCTAGAACATTGCCTCATATGGCAGTAGTATCTGAACAAGAACATTGCCTCATTTGTTAGTAGTATCTGAGCAAGAACATTGCCTCATATGTCAGTAGTATCTGAGCAAGAACATTGCCTCATATGTCAGTATTATCTGAGCAAGATTATTGCTGATATGTCAGTAGTATCTGAGCAAGAACATTGCCTCATATGTCAGTAGTATCTGAACTAGAACATCGCCTCATACGTCAATATTATCTGAGCAAGAACATTGCCTCATACGTCAGTATGATCTGAACTAGAACATTGCCACATATGTCAGTAGTATCTTAGCAAGAATATTGCCTCATATGTCAGTAGTATCTGAGCTAGAACATTGCCTCATATGCTAGTGTGATCTGAACTAGAACATTGCCTCATATGTCAGTAGTATCTGAGCAAGAACATTGCCTCTTATTTCAGTACTATCTGAGTTAGAACATTGCCTCATATGTCAGAAGTATCTGAGCAAGAACATTGCCTCATATATCAGTAGTATATGAGCTAGAACAATGCCTCATATGTCAGTAGTATCTTGAGCTAGAACATTGCCTCATATGGCAGTAGTATCTGAACAAGAACATTGCCTCATTTGTTAGTAGTATCTGAGAAGAACATTGCCTCATATGTCAATAGTATCTGAGCAAGAACATTGCCTCATATGTCAGTAGTATCTGAGCAAGAACATTGCCACTTATGTCAGTAGTATCTGAGCAAGAACATATCCTCCTCATATGTCAGTAGTATCTGAGCTAGAACTTTGCCTCATATGTCAGTAGTATCTGAGAATGAACATTGCCTTATATGTTAGTATTATCTGAGCTAGAACATTGCCTTATATGTCAGTATTATCTGAGCTAGAACATTTCCTCATAATTCAGTAGTATCTGAACTAGAACATCGCCTCATACGTCAGTATTATCTGAGTAAGAACATTGCCTCATACGTCAGTATGATCTGAACTAGAACATTGCCTCGTATAACAGTAGTATCTGAGCAAGAACATTGCCTCATATGTTAGTAGTATCTGAGCAAGAACATTGCCTCATATGTCAGTAGTATATGAGCAAGAACATTGCTTCATATGTCATTGGTATCTGAGCAAGAACATTGCCACATATGTCAGTAGTATCTGAGCAAGAACATTGCCTCATATGTCAGTAGGAACTAAGCTAGAACATTGCCTCATACGTCAGTATTATCTGAGCTAAAACATTGCCTCATATGTCAGTAGTATCTGAGCTAGAACATTGAATCATATGTCAGTAGTATCTGAGAAAGAACATGCCTCATATGTCAGTATTATCTGAGCTAGAACATTGCCTCATATGTCAGTATTATCTGAGCTAGAACAATGCCTCATATGTCAGTAGTATCTGAACTAGAACATCGAATCATACGTCAGTATCATCTGAGCAAGAACATTGCCTCATACGTCAGTATGATCTGAACTAGAACATTGCCACATATGTCAGTAGTATCTGAGCAAGAACATTGCCTCATATGTCAGTAGTATCTGAGCTAGAACATTGCCTCATATGTCAGTATGATCTGAGCTAGAACATTGCCTCATATGTCAGTATGATCTGAGCTAGAACATTGCCTCATATGTCAGTAATATCTGAGCAAGAACATTGCCTCATATGTCAGTAGTATCTGAGCTAGAACATTGCCTAATATGTCAGTAATATCTGAGCTAGAATATTGCCTCATATGTCAGTATGATCTGAACTATAACACTGCTTCATACGTCAGTATTATCTGAGCTAGAACATTGCATCATATGTCAGTAGTATCTGAGCTAGAACATTGCCTCACACGTCAGTATGATCTGAACTAGAACATTGCTTCATACGTCAGTATGATCTAAACTAGAACATTGCCTCATATGTCAGTAGTATCTGAGCAAGAACATTGCTTCATACGTCAGTAGTATCTGAGCAAGAACATTGCATCATATGTCAGTATTATCTGAGTATGAACATTGCCTCATATGTCTGTATTAGCTGAGCAAGAACATTGCCTCATATTTCAGTATTATCTGAACAAGAACATTGCCTCATATGTCAGTATTATCTGAACAAGAACATTGCCTCATATAACGGTAGAATCTGAGCTAGAACGTTGCCTCATATGTCAGTATGATCTGAAATAGAACATTGCTTCATACGTCTGTGGTATCTGAGCTAGAACATTGCCTCATCTATCAGTAGTATCTGAGCAAGAAAATTGCTTCAAACTTCAGTATGATCTGAACTAGAACATTGCCTCATATGTCAGTAGTATCTGAGCAAGAACATTGCCTCATACGTCTGTAGTATCTGAGCAAGAACATTGCCTCATATGTCAGTATGATCTGAACTAGAACATTGCCACATATGTCAGTAGTATCTGAGCAAGAACATTGCCTCATATGTCAGTATTATCTGAACTAGAACATTGCCTCATATGTCAGTAGTATCTGAGCAAGAACATTGCCTCATATGTCTGTAGTATCTGAGCTAAAATATTGCCTCATATGTCAGTATGATCTGAACTAGAACATTGCCACATACGTCAGTAGTATCTGAGCAAGAACATTGCCTCATATGTCAGTATGATCTGAACTAGAACATTGCCACATATGTCAGTATGATCTGAGCTAGAACATTGCCTCATATGTCAGTATGATCTGAGCTAGAACATTGCCTCATATGTCAGTAGTATCTGAGCAAGAACACTGCCTCATATGTCAGTAGTATCTGAGCTAGAACATTGCCTCATATGTCAGTAGTATCTGAGCTAGAACAATGCCTCATATGTCAGTAGTATCTGAGCAAGAACATTGCCTCATATGTCAGTAATATCTGATAAAGAACATTGCCTCATATGTCAGTAGTATCTGAGCTAGAACATTGCCTCATATGTCAGTAGTATCTGAGCTAGAATATTGCCTCACATGTCATTATGATCTGAACTAGAACATTGCTTCATACGTCAGTATTATCTGAGCTAGTACATTGCCTCATATGTCAGTAGTATCTGAGCTAGAACAATGCCTCACACGTCAGTATGATATGAACTAGAACATTGCTTCATACGTCAGTATTATCTGAGCTAGAACATTGCCTCATATGTCAGTATTATCTGAACTAGAACTTTGCCTAATATGTCAGTAGTATCTGAGCCGGAACATTGCCTCATACGTCAGTATTATCTGAGCTAGAACATTGCCTCATATGTCAGTAGTATCTGAGCTAGAACATTGCCTCACACGTCAGTATGATCTGAACTAGACCATTGCTTCATACGTCAGTATGATCTGAACTAGAACATTGCCTCATATGTCAGTAGTATCTGAGCAAGAACATTGCTTCAGACGTCAGTAGTATATGAGCAAGAACATTGCCTCATATGTCAGTATGATCTGAACTAGAACATTGCCTTATATGTCAGTATGGTCTGAACAAGAACATTGCCTCATATGTCAGTATTATCTGAGCAAGAACATGTGATCTGATCTAGAACTTTGCTTCATATGACAGTAGTATCTGAGCTGGAACATTGCCTCATACGTCAGTATTATCTGAGCTAGAACATTGCCTCATATGTCAATAGTATATGAGCAAGAACATTGCCTCATATGTCAGTAGAAACAAAGCAAGAACATTGCCTCATATGTCAGTAGTATCTGAGCAAGAACATTGCCTCATATGTCAGTATTTTCTGAGCAAGAACATTGCCTCATATGTCAGTAGTATTGGAGCTAGAACATTGCCTCATATGTCAGTAGAATCTGAGCTAGAACATTGCCTCATATGTCAGTATGATCTGAACTAGAACATTGCTTCATACGTCAGTGGTATCTGAGCTAGAACATTGCCTCATCAGGTCAGTATGATCTGAGCAAGAACATTGCCTCATATGTCAGTAGTATCTGAGCAAGAAAATTGCTGAAATACGTCAATATGATCTGAACTAGAACATTGCCTCATATGTCAGTAGTATCTGAGCAAGAACAATGCCTCATACGTCAGTAGTATCTGAGCAAGAACATTGCCTCATATGTCAGTATAATCTGAACTAGAACATTGCCACATATGTCAGTAGTATCTGAGCAAGATGATTGCCTTATATGTCAGTATTATCTGAACAAGAACATTGCCTCATATGTCAGTAGTGTCTGAGCTAGAACATTGCCTCATATGTCAGTTGTATCTGAGCTAGAACAATTCCTCATATGTCAGTAGTATCTGAGCTAGAACATTGCCTCACATGTCAGTAGTATCTGAGCTAGAACATTGCCTCACATGTCAGTTGTATCTGAGCAAGAACATTGCCTCATATGTCAGTATTATCTGAGCTAGTCTTTGCCTCATATGTCAGTATTATCTGAGCTAGAACATTGCCTCATATGTCAGTAGTATCTGAACTAGAACATTGCCTCATACGTCAGTATTATCTGAGCAAGAACATTGCCTCATACGTTAGTATGATCTAAACTAGAACATTGCCACATATTTCAGTAGTATCTGAGCAAGAACATTGCCTCGTATGTCAGTAGTATCTGAGCTTGAACATTGCCTCATATGTCAGTATGATCTGAGCTAGAACATTCCCTCATATGTCAGTAGTAACTGAGCTAGAACATTGCCTCATATGTCAATATGATCTGAGCAAGAACATTGCCTCATATGTCAGTAGTATCTGAGCAAGAACATTGCCTCATATGTCAGTTGTATCTGAGCAAGAACATTGCCTCATATGTCAGTAGTATCTGAGCAAGAACATTGCCTCATATGTCAGTAGTATCTGAGCTAGAACATTGCCTCATACGTCATTATTATCTGAGTTAGAGCATTGCCTCATATGTCAGTAGTATCTGACATATGAGCTAGAACATAGCCTCACATGTCAGTAGTATCTGAGCAAGAACATTGCCTCATATGTCAGTAGTATCTGAGCAAGAACATTGCCTCATATTTCAGTATGATCTGAACTAGAACATTGCCACATATGTCAGTAGTATCTTAGCAAGAACATTGCCTCATATGTCAGTATTATCTGAGCTAGAACATTGCCTCACATGTCAGTATGATCTGGATAGGAAAATTGCTTCATATGTCAGTAGTATCTGAGCAAGAACATTGCCTCATTATTAAGTTGTATCTGAACTAGAACATTGCTTCATATGTCAGTAGTATCTGAGCTAGAACATTGCCTCATATGTCAGTAGTATCTTGAGTTAGAACATTGCCTCACATGGCAGTAGTATCTGAACAAGAACATTGCCTCATATGTCAGTAGTATCTGAACAAGAACATTGTCTCATATGTCAGTAGTTTCTGAGCAAGAATATTGCCTCATATGTCAGTAGTATCTGAGCAAGAACATTGCTTCATATGTCAGTAGTATCTGAGCAAGAACATTGCCTCATATGTCAGTAGTATCTAAGCTAGAACATTGCCTCATACGTCAGTATTATCTGAGCTAGAAAATTGCCTCATATGTCAAAAGTATATGAGCAAGAACATTGCCTCATATGTCAGTAGTATCTGAGCAAGAACATTGCCTCATATGTCAGTATTATCTGAGCAAGAACATTGCCTCATATGTCAGTATTATCTGAGCTAGAACATTGACTCATATGTCAGTAGTATCTGAGCTAGAACATTGCCTCATACGTCAGTATTATCTGAGCAAGATCATTGCCTCATACGTCAGTATGATCTGAACTAGAACATTGCCATATATGCCAGTAGTATCTGAGCAAGAACATGTGATCTGATCTAGAACTTTGCTTCATATGACAGTAGTATCTGAGCTGGAACATTGCCTCATACGTCAGTATTATCTGAGCTAGAACATTGCCTCATATGTCAATAGTATATGAGCAAGAACATTGCCTCATATGTCAGTAGTAACAAAGCAAGAACATTGCCTCATATGTCAGTATTTTCTGAGCAAGAACATTGCCTCATATGTCAGTAGTATTGGAGCTAGAACATTGCCTCATATGTCAGTAGAATCTGAGCTAGAACATTGCCTCATATGTCAGTATGATCTGAACTAGAACATTGCTTCATACGTCAGTGGTATCTGAGCTAGAACATTGCCTCATCAGGTCAGTATGATCTGAGCAAGAACATTGCCTCATATGTCAGTAGTATCTGAGCAAGAAAATTGCTGAAATACGTCAATATGATCTGAACTAGAACATTGCCTCATATGTCAGTAGTATCTGAGCAAGAACATTGCCTCATACGTCAGTAGTATCTGAGCAAGAACATTGCCTCATATGTCAGTATAATCTGAACTAGAACATTGCCACATATGTCAGTAGTATCTGAGCAAGATGATTGCCTTATATGTCAGTATTATCTGAACAAGAACATTGCCTCATATGTCAGTAGTGTCTGAGCTAGAACATTGCCTCATATGTCAGTAGTATCTGAGCTAGAACAATTCCTCATATGTCAGTAGTATCTGAGCTAGAACATTGCCTCACATGTCAGTAGTATCTGAGCTAGAACATTGCCTCACATGTCAGTTGTATCTGAGCAAGAACATTGCCTCATATGTCAGTATTATCTGAGCTAGTCTTTGCCTCATATGTCAGTATTATCTGAGCTAGAACATTGCCTCATATGTCAGTAGTATCTGAACTAGAACATTGCCTCATACGTCAGTATTATCTGAGCAAGAACATTGCCTCATACGTTAGTATGATCTAAACTAGAACATTGCCACATATTTCAGTAGTATCTGAGCAAGAACATTGCCTCGTATGTCAGTAGTATCTGAGCTAGAACATTGCCTCATATGTCAGTATGATCTGAGCTAGAACATTGCCTCATATGTCAGTAGTAACTGAGCTAGAACATTGCCTCATTTGTCAATATGATCTGAGCAAGAACATTGCCTCATATGTCAGTAGTATCTGAGCAAGAACATTGCCTCATATGTCAGTTGTATCTGAGCAAGAACATTGCCTCATATGTCAGTAGTATCTGAGCAAGAACATTGCCTCATATGTCAGTAGTATCTGAGCTAGAACATTGCCTCATACGTCATTATTATCTGAGTTAGAACATTGCCTCATATGTCAGTAGTATCTGACATATGAGCTAGAACATAGCCTCACATGTCAGTAGTATCTGAGCAAGAACATTGCCTCATATGTCAGTTGTATCTGAGCAAGAACATTGCCTCATATTTCAGTATGATCTGAACTAGAACTTTGCCACATATGTCAGTAGTATCTTAGCAAGAACATTGCCTCATATGTCAGTATTATCTGAGCTAGAACATTGCCTCACATGTCAGTATGATCTGGATTGGAAAATTGCTTCATATGTCAGTAGTATCTGAGCAAGAACATTGCCTCATTATTAAGTTGTATCTGAGTTAGAACATTGCCTCATATGTCAGTAGTATCTGAGCAAGAACATTGCCTCATATATCAGTAGTATCTGAACTAGAACATTGCTTCATATGTCAGTAGTATCTGAGCTAGAACATTGCCTCATATGTCAGTAGTATCTTGAGTTAGAACATTGCCTCACATGGCAGTAGTATCTGAACAAGAACATTGCCTCATATGTCAGTAGTATCTGAACAAGAACATTGTCTCATATGTCAGTAGTTTCTGAGCAAGAATACTGCCTCATATGTCAGTAGTATCTGAGCAAGAACATTGCTTCATATGTCAGTAGTATCTGAGCAAGAACATTGCCTCATATGTCAGTAGTATCTAAGCTAGAACATTGCCTCATACGTCAGTATTATCTGAGCTAGAACATTGCCTCATATGTCAAAAGTATATGAGCAAGAACATTGCCTCATATGTCAGTAGTATCTGAGCAAGAACATTGCCTCATATGTCAGTATTATCTGAGCAAGAACATTGCCTCATATGTCAGTATTATCTGAGCTAGAACATTGACTCATATGTCAGTAGTATCTGAGCTAGAACATTGCCTCATACGTCAGTATTATCTGAGCAAGAACATTGCCTCATACGTCAGTATGATCTGAACTAGAACATTGCCATATATGCCAGTAGTATCTGAGCAAGAACATGTGATCTGATCTAGAACTTTGCTTCATATGACAGTAGTATCTGTGCTGGAACATTGCCTCATACGTCAGTATTATCTGAGCTAGAACATTGCCTCATATGTCAATAGTATATGAGCAAGAACATTGCCTCATATGTCAGTAGTAACAAAGCAAGAACATTGCCTCATATGTCAGTAGTATCTGAGCAAGAACATTGCCTCATATGTCAGTAGTATTGGAGCTAGAACATTGCCTCATATGTCAGTAGAATCTGAGCTAGAACATTGCCTCATATGTCAGTATGATCTGAACTAGAACATTGCTTCATACGTCAGTGGTATCTGAGCTAGAACATTGCCTCATCAGGTCAGTATGATCTGAGCAAGAACATTGCCTTATATGTCAGTAGTATCTGAGCAAGAAAATTGCTGAAATACGTCAATATGATCTGAACTAGAACATTGCCTCATATGTCAGTAGTATCTAAGCAAGAACATTGCCTCATACGTCAGTAGTATCTGAGCAAGAACATTGCCTCATATGTCAGTATAATCTGAACTAGAACATTGCCACATATGTCAGTAGTATCTGAGCAAGATGATTGCCTTATATGTCAGTATTATCTGAACAAGAACATTGCCTCATATGTCAGTAGTGTCTGGGCTAGAACATTGCCTCATATGTCAGTAGTATCTGAGCTAAAACAATTCCTCATATGTCAGTAGTATCTGAGCTAGAACATTGCCTCACATGTCAGTAGTATCTGAGCTAGAACATTGCCTCACATGTCAGTTGTATCTGAGCAAGAACATTGCCTCATATGTCAGTATTATCTGAGCTAGTCTTTGCCTCATATGTCAGTATTATCTGAGCTAGAACATTGCCTCATATGTCAGTAGTATCTGAACTAGAACATTGCCTCATACGTCAGTATTATCTGAGCAAGAACATTGCCTCATACGTTAGTATGATCTAAACTAGAACATTGCCTTATAGTTCAGTAGTATCTGAGCAAGAACATAGCCTCGTATGTCAGTTGTATCTGAGCTTGAACATTGCCTCATATGTCAGTATGATCTGAGCTAGAACATTGCCTCATATGTCAGTAGTAACTGAGCTAGAACATTGCCTCATATGTCAATATGATCTGAGCAAGAACATTGATTCATATGTCAGTAGTATCTGAGCAAGAACATTGCCTCATATGTCAGTTGTATCTGAGCAAGAACATTGCCTCATATGTCAGTAGTATCTGAGCAAGAACATTGCCTCATATGTCAGTAGTATCTGAGCTAGAACATTGCCTCATACGTCATTATTATCTGAGTTAGAACATTGCCTCATATGTCAGTAGTATCTGACATATGAGCTAGAACATAGCCTCACATGTCAGTAGTATCTGAGCAAGAACATTGCCTCATATGTCAGTAGTATCTGAGCAAGAACATTGCCTCATATTTCAGTATGATCTGAACTAGAACATTGCCACATATGTCAGTAGTATCTTAGCAAGAACATTGCCTCATATGTCAGTATTATCTGAGCTAGAACATTGCCTCACATGTCAGTATGATCTGGATAGGAAAATTGCTTCATATGTCAGTAGTATCTGAGCAAGAACATTGCCTCATTATTAAGTTGTATCTGAGTTAGAACATTGCCTCATATGTCAGTAGTATCTGAGCAAGAACATTGCCTCATATATCAGTAGTATCTGAACTAGAACATTGCTTCATATGTCAGTAGTATCTGAGCTAGAACATTGCCTCATATGTCAGTAGTATCTTGAGTTAGAACATTGCCTCACATGGCAGTAGTATCTGAACAAGAACATTGCCTCATATGTCAGTAGTATCTGAACAAGAACATTGTCTCATATGTCAGTAGTTTCTGAGCAAGAATATTGCCTCATATGTCAGTAGTATCTGAGCAAGAACATTGCTTCATATGTCAGTAGTATCTGAGCAAGAACATTGCCTCATATGTCAGTAGTATCTAAGCTAGAACATTGCCTCATACGTCAGTATTATCTGAGCTAGAACATTGCCTCATATGTCAAAAGTATATGAGCAAGAACATTGCCTCATATGTCAGTAGTATCTGAGCAAGAACATTGCCTCATATGTCAGTATTATCTGAGCAAGAACATTGCCTCATATGTCAGTATTATCTGAGCTAGAACATTGACTCATATGTCAGTAGTATCTGAGCTAGAACATTGCCTCATACGTCAGTATTATCTGAGCAAGAACATTGCCTCATATGTCAGTATGATCTGAACTAGAACATTGCCATATATGCCAGTAGTATCTGAGCAAGAACATTGCCTCGTATGTCAGTAGTATCTGAGCTAGAACATTGCCTCATATGTCAGTATGATATGAGCTAGAACATTGCCTCATATGTCAGTAGTATCTGAGCTAGAACATTGCCTCATGTGTCAGTATGATCTGAGCAAGAACATTGCCTCAAATGTCAGTAGTATCTGAGCAAGAACATTGCCTCATATGTCAGTAGTATCTGAGCAAGAACATTGCCTTATATGTCAATAGTATCTGAGCAAGAACATTGCCTCATATGTCAGTAGTACCTGAGCTAGAACATTGCCTCATACGTCACTATTATCTGAGCTAGAACATTGCCTCATATGTCAGTAGTATATGACATATGAGCTAGATTATTGCCTCACATGCCAGTAGTATCTGAGCAAGAACATTGCCTCATATGTCATTAGTATTTGAGCAAGAACATTGCCTCATATGTCAGTAGTATCTGAGCAAGAACATTGCCTCATTTGTCAGTAGTATCTGAGCAAGAACATTGCCTCATATGTCAGTAGTATCTAAGCTAGAACATTGCCTCATACGTCAGTATTATCTGAGCTAGAACATTGCCTCATATGTCAAAAGTATATGAGCAAGAACATTGCCTCATATGTCAGTAGTATCTGAGCAAGAACATTGCCTCATATGTCAGTATTATCTGAGCAAGAACATTGCCTCATATGTCAGTATTATCTGAGCTAGAACATTGACTCATATGTCAGTAGTATCTGAGCTAGAACATTGCCTCATACGTCAGTATTATCTGAGCAAGAACATTGCCTCATATGTCAGTATGATCTGAACTAGAACATTGCCATATATGCCAGTAGTATCTGAGCAAGAACATTGCCTCGTATGTCAGTAGTATCTGAGCTAGAACATTGCCTCATATGTCAGTATGATATGAGCTAGAACATTGCCTCATATGTCAGTAGTATCTGAGCTAGAACATTGCCTCATGTGTCAGTATGATCTGAGCAAGAACATTGCCTCAAATGTCAGTAGTATCTGAGCAAGAACATTGCCTCATATGTCAGTAGTATCTGAGCAAGAACATTGCCTTATATGTCAATAGTATCTGAGCAAGAACATTGCCTCATATGTCAGTAGTACCTGAGCTAGAACATTGCCTCATACGTCACTATTATCTGAGCTAGAACATTGCCTCATATGTCAGTAGTATATGACATATGAGCTAGATTATTGCCTCACATGCCAGTAGTATCTGAGCAAGAACATTGCCTCATATGTCATTAGTATTTGAGCAAGAACATTGCCTCATATGTCAGTAGTATCTGAGCAAGAACATTGCCTCATTTGTCAGTAGTATCTGAGCAAGAACATTGCCTCATATGTCAGTAGTATCTGAGCAAGAACATTGCCTCATACGTCAGTAGTATCTGAGCAAGAACATTGCCTCATATGTCAGTATAATCTGAACTAGAACATTGCCACATATGTCAGTAGTATCTGAGCAAGATGATTGCCTTATATGTCAGTATTATCTGAACAAGAACATTGCCTCATATGTCAGTAGTGTCTGAGCTAGAACATTGCCTCATATGTCAGTAGTATATGAGCTAGAACAATTCCTCATATGTCAGTAGTATCTGAGCTAGAACATTGCCTCACATGTCAGTAGTATCTGAGCTAGAACATTGCCTCACATGTCAGTTGTATCTGAGCAAGAACATTGCCTCATATGTCAGTATTATCTGAGCTAGTCTTTGCCTCATATGTCAGTATTATCTGAGCTAGAACATTGCCTCATATGTCAGTAGTATCTGAACTAGAACATTGCCTCATACGTCAGTATTATCTGAGCAAGAACATTGCCTCATACGTTAGTATGATCTAAACTAGAACATTGCCACATATTTCAGTAGTATCTGAGCAAGAACATTGCCTCGTATGTCAGTAGTATCTGAGCTTGAACAATGCCTCATATGTCAGTATGATCTGAGCTAGAACATTGCCTCATATGTCAGTAGTAACTGAGCTAGAACATTGCCTCATATGTCAATATGATCTGAGCAAGAACATTGCCTCATATGTCAGTAGTATCTGAGCAAGAACATTGCCTCATATGTCAGTTGTATCTGAGCAAGAACATTGCCTCATATGTCAGTAGTATCTGAGCAAGAACATTGCCTCATATGTCAGTAGTATCTGAGCTAGAACATTTCCTCATACGTCATTATTATCTGAGTTAGAACATTGCCTCATATGTCAGTAGTATCTGACATATGAGCTAGAACATAGCCTCACATGTCAGTAGTATCTGAGCAAGAACATTGCCTCATATGTCAGTAGTATCTGAGCAAGAACATTGCCTCATATTTCAGTATGATCTGAACTAGAACATTGCCACATATGTCAGTAGTATCTTAGCAAGAACATTGCCTCATATGTCAGTATTATCTGAGCTAGAACATTGCCTCACATGTCAGTATGATCTGGATAGGAAAATTGCTTCATATGTCAGTAGTATCTGCGCAAGAACATTGCCTCATTATTAAGTTGTATCTGAGTTAGAACATTGCCTCATATGTCAGTAGTATCTGAGCAAGAACATTGCCTCATATATCAGTAGTATCTGAACTAGAACATTGCTTCATATGTCAGTAGTATCTGAGCTAGAACATTGCCTCATATGTCAGTAGTATCTTGAGTTAGAACATTGCCTCACATGGCAGTAGTATCTGAACAAGAACATTGCCTCATATGTCAGTAGTATCTAAACAAGAACATTGTCTCATATGTCAGTAGTTTCTGAGCAAGAATATTGCCTCATATGTCAGTAGTATCTGAGCAAGAACATTGCTTCATATGTCAGTAGTATCTGAGCAAGAACATTGCCTCATATGTCAGTAGTATCTAAGCTAGAACATTGCCTCATACGTCAGTATTATCTGAGCTAGAACATTGCCTCATATGTCAAAAGTATATGAGCAAGAACATTGCCTCATATGTCAGTGGTATCGAGCAAGAACATTGCCTCATATGTCAGTATTATCTGAGCAAGAACATTGCCTCATATGTCAGTATTATCTGAGCTAGAACATTGACTCATATGTCAGTAGTATCTGAGCTAGAACATTGCCTCATACGTCAGTATTATCTGAGCAAGAACATTGCCTCATACGTCAGTATGATCTGAACTAGAACATTGCCATATATGCCAGTAGTATCTGAGCAAGAACATTGACTCGTATGTCAGTAGTATCTGAGCTAGAACATTGCCTCATATGTCAGTATGATATGAGCTAGAACATTGCCTCATATGTCAGTAGTATCTGAGCTAGAACATTGCCTCATGTGTCAGTATGATCTGAGCAAGAACATTGCCTCAAATGTCAGTAGTATCTGAGCAAGAACATTGCCTCATATGTCAGTAGTATCTGAGCAAGAACATTGCCTCATATGTCAATAGTATCTGAGCAAGAACATTGCCTCATATGTCAGTAGTACCTGAGCTAGAACATTGCCTCATACGTCACTATTATCTGAGCTAGAACATTGCCTCATATGTCAGTAGTATATGACATATGAGCTAGATTATTGCCTCACATGCCAGTAGTATCTGAGCAAGAACATTGCCTCATATGTCATTAGTATTTGAGCAAGAACATTGCCTCATATGTCAGTAGTATCTGAGCAAGAACATTGCCTCATTTGTCAGTAGTATCTGAGCAAGAACATTGCCTCATATGTCAGTAGTATCTGAGCTAGAACATTGCCTCTTTTGTCAGTAGTATCTGAGCTAGAACAATGCCTCATATGTCAGTTGTATCTGAGCAAGAACATTGCTTCATACGTAAGTATTATCTGAATTAGAACATTGCCTTATATTTCAGTAGTATCTGAGCAAGAACATTGCTTTATACGTCAGTAGAGTCTGAGAAAGAATATTGCCTCATATTTCAGTATGATCTGAACTAGAACATTAACACATATGTCAGTAGTATCTAAGCAAGAACATTGCCTCACATGTCAGTATCATCTGAACTAGAACATTGCCTCACATGTCAGTATGATCTGAACTAGAACATTGCCTCATATGTCAGTAGTATCTGAGCAAGAACATTGCCTCATATGTCAGTAGTATCTGAGCAAGAACATTGCCACATATGTCAGTAGTATCTGAGCTAGAACATTGCCTCATACGTCAGTATTATCTGAGCTAGAACATTGCCTCATATGTCAGTAGTATCTGAGCTAGAACATTGCCTCATATGTCAGTAGTATCTGAGAAAGAACATTGCCTCATATGTCAGTATTATCTGAGCTAGAACATTGCCTCATATGTCAGTATTATCTGAGCTAGAACATTGCCTCATATGTCAGTAGTATCTGAGCAAGAACATTGCCTCATATGTCAGTAGTATCTGAGCAAGAACATTGCCTCATATGTCAGTATTTTCTGAGCAAGTATATTGCCTCATATGTCAGTAGTATTGGAGCTAGAACATTGCCTCATATGTCAGTAGAATCTGAGCTAGAACATTGCCTAATATGTCAGTATGATCTGAACTAGAACATTGCTTTTACGTCAGTGGTATCTGAGCTAGAACATTGCCTCATCAGGTCAGTATGATCTGAGCAAGAACATTGCCTCATATGTCAGTAGTATCTGAGGAAGAAAATTGCTGAAATACGTCAATATGATCTGAACTAGAACATTGCCTCATATGTCAGTAGTATCTAAGCAAGAACATTGCCTCATACGTCAGTAGTATCTGAGCAAGAACATTGCCTCATATGTCAGTATAATCTGAACTAGAACATTGCCACATATGTCAGTAGTATCTGAGCAAGATGATTGCCTTATATGTCAGTATTATCTGAACAAGAACATTGCCTCATATGTCAGTAGTGTCTGAGCTAGAACATTGCCTCATATATCAGTAGTATCTGAGCTAGAACAATTCCTCATATGTCAGTAGTTTCTGAGCTAGAACATTGCCTCACATGTCAGTAGTATCTGAGCTAGAACATTGCCTCACATGTCAGTAGTATCTGAGCAAGAACATTGCCTCATATGTCAGTATTATCTGAGCTAGTCTTTGCCTCATATGTCAGTATTATCTGAGCTAGAACATTGCCTCATATGTCAGTAGTATCTGAATTAGAACATTGCCTCATACGTCAGTATTATCTGAGCAAGAACATTGCCTCATACGTTAGTATGATCTAAACTAGAACATTGCAACATATGTCAGTAGTATCTGAGCAAGAACATTGCCTCGTATGTCAGTAGTATCTGAGCTTGAACATTGCCTCATATGTCAGTATGATCTGAGCTAGAACATTGCCTCATATGTCAGTAGTAACTGAGCTAGAACATTGCCTCATATGTCAGTATGATCTGAGCAAGAACATTGCCTCATATGTCAGTAGTATCTGAGCAAGAACATTGCCTCATATGTCAGTTGTATCTGAGCAAGAACATTGCCTCATATGTCAGTAGTATCTGAGCAAGAACATTGCCTCATATGTCAGTAGTATCTGAGCTAGAACATTGCCTCATACGTCATTATTATCTGAGTTAGAACATTGCCTCATATGTCAGTAGTATCTGACATATGAGCTAGAACATAGCCTCACATGTCAGTAGTATCTGAGCAAGAACATTGCCTCATATGTCAGTAGTATCTGAGCAAGAACATTGCCTCATATTTCAGTATGATCTGAACTAGAACATTGCCACATATGTCAGTAGTATCTTAGCAAGAACATTGCCTCATATGTCAATATTATCTGAGCTAGAACATTGCCTCACATGTCAGTATGATCTGGATAGGAAAATTGCTTCATATGTCAGTAGTATCTGAGCAAGAACATTGCCTCATTATTAATTGTATCTGAGTTAGAACATTGCCTCATATGTCAGTAGTATCTGAACAAGAACATTGCCTCATATATCAGTAGTATCTAAGCTAGAACATTGCTTCATATGTCAGTAGTATCTGAGCTAGAACATTGCCTCATATGTCAGTAGTATCTTGAGCTAGAACATTGCCTCACATGGCAGTAGTATCTGAACAAGAACATTGCCTCATATGTCAGTAGTATCTGAACAAGAACATTGTCTCATATGTCAGTAGTTTCTGAGCAAGAATATTGCCTCATATGTCAGTAGTATCTGAGCAAGAACATTGCCTCATATGTCAGTAGTATCTGAGCAAGAACATTGCCTCATATGTCAGTAGTATCTAAGCTAGAACATTGCCTCATACGTCAGTATTATCTGAGCTTGAACATTGCCTCATATGTCAAAAGTATATGAGCAAGAACATTGCCTCATATGTCAGTAGTATCTGAGCAAGAACATTGCCTCATATGTCAGTATTATCTGAGCAAGAACATTGCCTCATATGTCAGTATTATCTGAGCTAGAACATTGACTCATATGTCAGTAGTATCTGAGCTAGAACATTGCCTCATACGTCAGTATTATCTGAGCAAGAACATTGCCTCATACGTCAGTATGATCTGAACTAGAACATTGCCATATATGTCAGTAGTATCTGAGCAAGAACATTGCCTCCTATGTCAGTAGTATCTGAGCTAGAACATTGCCTCATATGTCAGTATGATATGAGCTAGAACATTGCCTCATATGTCAGTAGTATCTGAGCTAGAACATTGCCTCATGTGTCAGTATGATCTGAGCAAGAACATTGCCTCATATGTCAGTAGTATCTGAGCAAGAACATTGCCTCATACGTCAGTAGTATCTGAACAAGAACATTGCCTCATATGTCAATAGTATCTGAGCAAGAACATTGCCTCATATGTCAGTAGTACCTGAGCTAGAACATTGCCTCATACGTCACTATTATCTGAGCTAGAACATTGCCTCATATGTCAGTAGTATATGACATATGAGCTAGATTATTGCCTCACATGCCAGTAGTATCTGAGCAAGAACATTGCCTCATATGTCATAAGTATTTGAGCAAGAACATTGCCTCATATGTCAGTAGTATCTGAGCAAGAACATTGCCTCATTTGTCAGTAGTATCTGAGCAAGAACATTGCCTCACACGTCAGTATGATCTGAACTAGAGCATTGCCTCATATGTCAGTATTATCTGAGCAAGAACATTGCTTCATATGTTAGTATTATCTGAACTAGAACATTGCCTTATTTGTCAGTAGTATCTGAGCAAAAACATTGCCTCATATGTCAGTATTATCTGAGCAAGAACATTGCTTCATACGTCAGTATTATCTGAGCAAGAACATTGCCTCATATGTCAGTATTATCAGAACTAGAACATTGCTTCATTTGTCAGTATTATCTGAGCAAGAACATTGCCTCATATGTCAGTATTATCTGAGCAAGAACATTGCCTCATATGTCAGTAGTATCTGAGCAAGAACATTGCTTCATACGTCAGTATTTTTATATTTATGAAAATGTCAAATTACATGCTTAAGTTAATTGGGAGGTCTTATGATATTGGGCCCAGGAAAAATTCCAGGCCGATCTCATACCTGATCTTGTTATTATATGTTTGACTCATATTATTTAGATACATAATCTTCGGTTGTGAATGCAACTACATGTAACCATATACAGAACTGATTCTGGGGGTATCTTCCGGCTTGAATCGTGCAGATGAGTAGATCCAAAAGAATTTATCAAGGCATTATATTTTGAGATGTTGTTGGTTGGGCCTGAAGCGCGAACAAGTCATCATAATTATGGCAAAGCTTAAGGGCCCTTTACTAATGTTTATATAAATGCTTATTCGTAAGTAAATATGAGCTGTAATTCTACCCTTTAATACCGTCTGTTCGACATTCAAGTTCGACATTGAGTAAGTCAAGGGGGCGAGACAAGGATTATTGAAGCGTCGACGGGCTTCTGTATAATAAAAATCACACCGCCTCAGGAAAGTTCCGTTTCGATCAACCAACGTTATCAATGTTTAGTACATCAAGATTGATCTCCACTTGACATTTAATGTCGTCAAATGGAAAGCATTGTCCAATGGATGCCTGGCATTAGTTTCATATGGTGATGTGACGTTTATTTTATTGATGCCACGAAATTTAACGTGGCCCGATATCATATGTTTTTAAAGTCAATTCACGAAAGCAAATATATATTGGGTGCTGGACCAAAGTATTCGCGGTATAAAGGATCATTGACACTTGCTATGGGTAAATGCCTATGGTTTTCAGTAAAAATAAAAGTTTGTCAATCGTCCCTTTCTTCGCCTTGAAGCTAACCTGACCTGAGTACTTTATGGCTGTGAAATCCGTTTTCGATATTAAATGCTTCAAAGATGTGAAATTTTGGGTAGAACAATCAGTTTTACATGAAGATATATAGGAATCCGAAAACATTTTTTAAAATATCATTCCCCCCCGTGTGCCAGCAAAAGCTTTTGCCTGCATATGTGTTACCATATTTTACACTTTGTATGGAAGTGGCTTGCTGGCACACGGGGGGGGAAAGATGTTCAGCAGCCCAAAAACCCAGGGCCTAAGCCCATAAAATGCCTTTTCTACCAAATAAGAAATTAATGACAGTAATGAAGTTCTCCAGAACCAACCTCCTAAATTGTTTTGTATCCTGTGCTAGTTTTATATAAAGTACTTAAAGATTAAAAGTAGAATTAGTAAGGTTTTATGCATTTTTTCATAAGAAAAAATCTCACTGTTATTAAATGACACATTATTTTGCAAACGTCCTGTACTTATCTATTTGCATGCTAGGGAATTGTTCATGTTTTTATTTTCGTGTGCTGACTTTCTTCAAAATTAAGTTTTTAAAAATAAACCACCTAGGACCACCATCAGAGTGTCAAACAGTTTGGATCCAGATCAAGACCGACATTCTATTGGTCTTCATCTGGGTTCAAACTGTTTGCAAAAGGCTATTGGCAGACGACAAAATTATCCACTGGCATGCAAAGAGTTATAAAAGGTAAATACTATAGTGTTCAATATTCTGTCTCATATAGGGATATACATGCATCATGTATACCATAAATATTAGGACACTTTAAATACATTCAACATGCTATGCCCTTTAAACAAAGCAAAAGTTATATTCAAAGAATCTAGTTAGAATCAGTTTGACTTTCCAATGATAAATGGGACACTTTCATTCCTTCAAAAATATTTATTTCTTTTGTTGAGCTTTCAGTTTTGAATTATTTACGGTACATGTAGTCGAAAATGTACAGGTAACTTCTAAATTACATCCCCAAAATCATTTTATTACAAAACATATTTTGTTTTTAAAACAATTTCATCAATCATCGTGATTTGTTAATACTCTGCATATTGTATGTTCAATAGATATCACCATGCCTACCAAATAAATCAAGAAAACGTGCAGAAATCACTTTTTAAAGCACTTTTTATTTTCAAAGAATTTCAGACCCCCTCCCCTTTCTACCCGCGATAACTCTCGAGTGCGTAGGAATTTTGAAAATGATTTGCTAGCTGGCTCTTGCCATTAGATTCCCCTATTGCACTGATACTACATGCACCACACTAGAAGCTCAAAAGCAGCGTTCTGGGAATCAGAAAAATAGGCGTATAAGGCCCAAACCGTCAATGATCCTTGGCAGCCTCCCCCTATCCCCCCAACCCACATCATGCTATCTCTAGATCCACTACCAAAAGTAAGCATGTTTACTCTCTATTTCAAATTAACATGTGCACTTTTAGCTTCAATGTAAACATATATGAGCCGCGACATGTGATTTCCAACAATGTGGTATTTTGACATGTGTAGACTCAGACGAGCCTGTGCAGCCTCCTGTTAAGCTTAGAAACTCCAAATGCTGTTCGGTCAGTAACTTTACAATCATAGAATAGTCCAGCGATAAACAAAGGCTCTGACCAGACTGCGCATATGCGCAGGCTGATCTGAGGCTTTGCTGGTCGCACATACCACATTGTTGGAAATCTCATGTCGCGGCTCACTTATGTCCTTATTGGTGACAATTACGTACATGTAGACTCATTAACCACAAATATTGGGTTCTGGTTCGGTAACTAAAATTTTGAGGGTTTTGACCTTAATCTTTATCTTGCTGAGGAAAATAGTATCCTATAGTAAAACCCTAAACCCATGCAAACCCAAGATACATGGGCCTTATGGTGGGACACGGTGTGATCCTCAATAGTAGGCGACTTCTTCAATTTATTTGGACCTAAACTGTGTGAAAAGATATACCCGGGCTCAGCGCAAGAATGGAAAATATTGACTATATGACTGTTTACGTCAATACAAATGTTGATAATAAACAACATAGTCCGATCTTTTAACTCTATACACGCTGGGAATTGTTTTCATGATATTTGTCGTCTGCTGATTTATTTTCCTCAAAATCATCTCAGGAATACCATTAGTGTCAAACAGTTTGGGTCCAGTTCAGGCCCGACTCTTTGTTGGGTTTGATTTGAGTACAAACATTTAGCAAAGGGGGCTGGTAAAGAGTTAATATTCGTGCGGGGGGTGTCCAGACACCCCCTTCCCTGGAAAATCACGCCATCATCCGCCCACCAGTGAGCTGACGGGCCAACCGTGACCCACTTAGAATATTGGTACGGACCCCTTCTCCCCCTGTAAAATATGATGACTAAAAGAAAAAACAAAATTCTTGATTTTTGGACCCCCCTGACAAAACTTTCTGGATCCGCGCCTGATATTTGATTCAACTAGCTCCATTGTCTCGTTTTCTGGATTGCAGGGGCTGATCGAGGTCTTGAGTCACCAGCCTTAAATGCGGGACTAAGGTGTTATACTGTGTCTTCTATCCGCACGTCAATACATGTCCAGCGAATGCTCCTAGCGAGCCTGAACATACATGTACGTACAGCCTCGCATGAGCTTTCACTGGTCGCAAACACAAGTTATATAGAAATGAGCGAAGGCACATCGTAGACCGCAATCCTCACTAGTAGTCTGCGCATACTGTGCAATATGTACCATTGTATATAAATGCCGTCGCGGCGATAGAGAGAAGAGTGATTGAAGAAATGTATCATATGAATGATGCCCATGCCAGGACAAGTAACACATGGGTGAAAGTTCAAAATTTCCAAAATCCTGAACTTTAGAAGTTCAAATTTTTAAACCTAATAGATGCCTACAAATGCTTAAATGGTTAAGGACCTCGGACAGTCTTAATGAAGGATTGCCCATAAAAATGGCCAGAGAAAAGTTTCAAAGAAAATGATATTTTTTCTATGAAAAAGATAGTAGGTTCAACCCTCGACTTATCCACAAAAGCGGTTTTCTCATTGGACAAGTACCAATTGAAAAATATGGGTTGAAAACTCTGTTTTTGCTATTCAACATATAGAAAATAGAAAACGTTTTATTGAGGTGCTTTCCCCCCCGTGACCAAACTAATCCTTTTGCATACAGTTGTAGGTTTACATTTCACACATCATATTAAAACAGCTTGATTGGTCACGGGGGGGGAACGCTGTCGAAATGCTCAAAAACACTTTATTCTAAAACTTATTAGAACCTTATTTTGTAAAAACCTGTAGGTAAATATCAGTTTGCAATGGCATGTATCAGGGCTTTAGTTATGAGTGCTTACAAAGTAATTTATTGCCTCATTTCTCAACCAAAACATATGTTTTGGGTACTCAAAAGAATCGTTTCAATGAGACGGTTCTTTTAAGCACCGAATTATAGTTTAAATCTGATGTGTAAAAATATTAACGATTTTACGCTCAAAAACTGTGTTTATCTAGACTTTGATTTATACAGTATGCAGATATGATACACCTCAGTGCACAAGTCAACTGATTGACTTGGAACGTTACAGGTAATAGTCAAAAGTAATTGACACCACACTTCTTTAGATGAAACAATGAAATCTTCTCAATCCAAATTTTATGCAAACGCATCACTTTCGTCTCAAGTTTTATGCTGCAAACATAATATTTACATGTATTTAGGTGAATACTCGACGAAACTTTGACTTTCTGTGAAAAAAATTTGGTCACAAAAAATACCCCCACCCCCTAAGCCCTAGAGTCCGGGCATAATTATGCAATATTTTCAAAATATTTTTATTTTGGTAGGTGCACTAAATGTAAGGGTTTGATTTAAGCACAAAACTATAATTGTCAGTTATGCATTATCCTAGCCACAGGCTGTCAAAATTTGGGCAGATTGAATAGGAAACTGTCCGAGGTCCTTGTGTTTAGATAATCTAAAAATTAATCAGAGAAGCTACTATTATCTCCCCGAATTCAGAATTTTGAGGCTGACTTTCCATATGGAAAGTCAGCCTCAAAATCCAGAAATCAAGACTTTCACCCATGGTAACACGCATTGGATGGAGTGAATTTTGCTTATAAGTTAGGGAGTTAAACAGATAATGGAAAATATTAGTCACAATTTTGCTTGACTATGACTAGACACATCAGCAACATAGTCCGATATTTAAACTCTTTACATGTTGGGAATTGTTTTCATTTTTTTTTATCCGTTGTATTGCGATGAGTATGTTGTTGTTAGTGCATTGTTTGTTTGTGTGGGGTGTTCGTGCTTTGTCCTGATTTGTCATATAGTTCTTTGTATCCTTTCTAGTCTATTAATCATCTCATTGAGGAAGAGAAAGCTGGTCGTTTTACTCAAATTCTATTACAGTCAAAAATCTTTATAACGTCACTCGTTATAACAGAATTTTCAATATCTGGGAACGGATCTGTTTCCATTAAAATTCCCTCTTTATAACAGAATATTCACTTAACGACACCGACAGTTACTTCTGGGAACAGATTAACAATTTCTATTGAAAATAAATTCATTATAACAGAATTGTTACCATGTGTCAGACAATTTTGTGATCAGAACAAGGTCTTTTTGCATGAACAGGTTTCTGTCTCACTTGATAAGTGGGAAGCTTCGTGCATTTTGATGCAATATGAAATTAAACTGATGTATACATTTGGAATAATAGCATTTTAATTAATTTGTACAATATTTTCTTTTACCAAATGATTAATATGTTGAAATTTGGTAATGGTCAGAATTTCTTTATACCAGCAAATTCAATTTAACGTCAAAAATAGCTTGGAACAAACAGAGTCTTTATAAAGAGGGTTGACAGTACTTGCTTTTGCATGTGCACCTGTGTGCCTGTGTTCTAATATCCCTTCCTCACGCTTCCATGGATTGGTCTGCGATCAATGCTTGTGGTGTCTGTGATTCAACCCCCCCCCCCACACGATAATAGCAGGCTATTGAACATTAGTGTTCTTATTTTTCAACCAAAACATATGTTGTTGGAACTTAAAAGAACTGGCTCAATGAGACGGTTCTTTTGAGCATCCAGAGCACATGTTTTAACTGATATATAAGGTAAAATAATAGTTTTACGATCTAAAGATTTGCTTAACCCATTTAAGCCTAGCATCCTTTTTGTGGGATATAAGCAAACAGTGCAAACCCAGATCAGACACTGCAGAACGCGGCGTCTGATCAGGGTCTCCACTGTTTGCTTACAGTAAATTCTATCGAAATTAGGATCAAAATGAAAATCAGTACCCAACAACCCTTAAAACTGAAATGAACTGGCCCAATTGATGAGTTATGCAAGTCCATTCGGCTGAAATGGGTAAACTTGACCAATGAGTGGTTGTGTGATTTCCTGGTTTGAGCTATTCTATTCATTTGGTTTACGTAGGACAAGATCCTGTCGCTGGTGTGAGATGGGCCCATGCGCGGATCCAGAAAGTTTTGCCAGAAGGGGTCAAACACTGACAACGTTTTTTTAGTTGAGAAGAGAGGATCCTAAAACTACTATAAGCGGGCCACCATCGGCCCGCCAGCGAAACGTCATTTGCTGGAGGGCCGATAATGGCCTAACATTGAATGCTAGCTTGGTAGATTTGTGATTTTCCAAGGGATTCAGACAAGTATTGCTAAGAAACCCTATATTTTTGTGATTATTTAGGGGGGGGGGGTCCGGACCCCCTGTTCCCCCTCTGGATCCGCCCATGGGACCAGCAACAGCCATGATAAATAACAGCTTTCAATCTGTAGATTTGTTTTCAGACGGAATTAATCACGATTTCAATCTCAAAGATAATAGCCAGGAAACGATATTTTAATTTCCATCAAGGGTCAAAATAAGTCAATTCACGCGAAAGAGCACCTTATCGTACAAGTGGAAAGTGAAATGCTAGATCAGGCTGCAAAGTCTAGTTCTGACCAGGTTAGAGTCAATGATGATTTGCTCGACAATACGATAACGTGTGCTGGCCCAAAAGTACGTTTTCCAATCACATTTTCACATGCGTTGCATTCCCGACGCTGAACTTGTCAAAGTCTATTGATTTGGTCTCAAGTTGTTGTTTGGAAACGAAATTAAAACAATAAGAAAACCCAGTCGCTGCACTCGAGAGCGTTTTCTGACAATAGTAGACTGACAATAGAGACACACGTCAGCATTGATTATATGTCAGAATGGTTTCGATCTGTGAGGTAGAGATGCTGAGCAAGCACAAAACGGGGGCCTCAGCCAGAACACGTACATGTAGGACAGATTGAAAAGATTCAGTTTTGTTACAGTCCCACTAAAACCCCAAGAAAGGGCCACTTTCTGACATTCATACGCAATGTCTGGATATATTCTGGCATGTCTATATTCCGACAGACAACAACATAACTAATTTGATAACCATAAGCTTTAACAGGGGAAACATTACCTAACGCATGCCTATGGGTCAGCACATGTCACATGCAACCACATTTCCAAACAGCCCCAAAACCATAGGCAGCCTTCCCCCTACTTTATGATGCTTTCAGAATTGGCCAATATACTTCTTTAAAAATGTGGCCGGACTACGACGACGCCGAACCACTGGCATACACTTGAGCCTTCAGCTCAGGATAGATAAATCTTTTGCTGACGTATCCAGTGGGGCACCAGATCTAATTTTTGGCCTGAGTATTCATTTACATCTTTGTGTGTGACAGCAGCACAGGCTCGCCTGATCGTTGGCTGCTCGCCGATGCGATAAGGCTCTGGCTTAGTGATCTCATCTTGTCCTACCAAGGGTTGCAATTAACCTTCGCTGGTGAAGATGAGTGATCTTTGCATGCTACATTCTTCATAAACATGTAAGTAACACAGCTAGGTCTTTGCGTGCAGAGAAATTATGAATGTTTTTTGTCGTCTACTGTTTCAAAATAAACTTTTTTCAAAACTTCTTTTAGGAGTACTATCAGAGTTTCAAACAGATTGGATCGAGATCAGGCCCAACGTTCTCTGTGTCTAAACTGTTTGCAAAGTCGGTTATCAGCAGAGGACAAATGTCGCCTCCAGCATGGAACGATTTCAAGGGTGATCGGAACGAAAGTCGCGGAAAAAAAGTCGCGGAAAATGTCACAAAGATATATAAACAAGAGGGCCCTCGGGCCTTGGGTCTCTCACCCGAGAATGACTGTTTATAAAGGTACATGCACAGGAACGCATAACTCCCCCAATATCCAGTTATGAATTTTGATAGATCAGCAGTTTCATTAAGACTTTACATGGAACAGTTTCCATTAATCATTTTGACAAAATTAACAGGATGTAGAACCCTAACTTTTCTTTATATAAATCTAAGTAAGACATGTGGAATCTTGGATGGGTCCATTTTTTGACCCCTTGGGGCATAATTTGAACAAACTTGGTGGAGGTTCACTAGATGATGCTACATACATAATATCAAGGCTCTATGCCTAGTGGATTTTACGTTTTCCCTGTATAAGCCTATGTAAAACATATGACCCTCAGGATGGTGCCACTTTTGGCTCCAGAGGCATAATTTGATCAAACTCATCCAATATGGGGAATCAAGCACTAAAAGCTTCTAAGAAACATACATGTTAGGATCAAGGGAGAAAACTCAATTTTTCCTCTAATCTATAAAGATAAGTCAGTGTAGTCAAAATCATCCACAACTGCAAGTTTTGCCTCCCTTACAACATCATTTTTAGTTTCCCCTAAATTAACATAGGAAAAACTGGCCTCGCCCCCCTGGTGGCCATGTTTTTCAACCAATCAAAAAAATTTAACAACTTTGGTAGAGGGTCACCCAAGAACCATTTGTCTAAATTATTTGGAAATCTGACCAGTAGTTTTTGACAAGATGTTTTAAAGTGTTTTCCTTTTGATTGCATGGCAACCAGTATTATGCATGTAATGAAAATCTTTGAACAACTGTAAACAGGGACCACCGAAGGATCATTCCTGTGAAGTTTGGTGACAATCAACCTAGTGGTTTACAGCAAATTGTTGACTGATTACGGACGACTGACGACAGACATCATAGGATCACAATAGCTCATATTGAGCCTAAGGCTCAGGTGAGCTAAAATGGAGTGGTATCAATAAAGTTGGATTTAGAGGGGTGAACATTCCATGGGCTTGTAAAAGCATGCATGTATGGAGAGACTGTAGATTTTCTTACTCGAAAAAATTCACAGACAAATTCTTCTAACGTGTATATATATGCTGATATTTAACTATTTGCCTACTGGGAAATTTTGCATGCTTTTGTCGTCTGCTATTTTTTTTTCAAAATCACTTTTTTGAAAAATTCTTTTATGAATACGATCAGAGTGTCAAATGGTTTGGATCCAGTTCAGGCCCGGCATTAAGTCGGGCCTGATCTGGGTTCTAATAGTTTGCAAAGATACTAACAGAAGATACTAGTAGGCAAAGAGTTAAAAGAAACTTTTAATGCTAAAATTTAAAACAAACTGTCATTGTTTAGGTTAATGTTATTTGTTTGTGAACTTTATTTTCACAATAAACATGTGCAAACATATACAATTCGTCTTTTCCGCAAAACGGTATGATTGGAGGCTCTGAGAGTGTGAAAAGGTTGAGAATCTATTTTGTCTGTCGTCATTCATCACTTCTGGATCATACAGTAAAACCTGTCTTAAGCGACCACTCAAAAAAAGACAAAACAAAGATCTCAATGACATATGGTAGCTTAATGCAGGTCGAAAGTATTTTGGATCCTCTATACCCTCATCAACTAAAAAAAAATGTTATCAAATTTGGACCCCCTCTGACAAAACTTTCTGAAATTTCAGCCCATGTTTGGCTTTATAATTGCCTTGCTATCAGTTCATTTAATTTTATTTTTAAACTCATTTTAATTACTAATGGAATGCTCAAAACACCAATTTTCGAGTAAATGCCTGTAACTCTGCTTCAATAACGACATAGTTGTTTTGCGAAAATGCTTTTAACATGTTTAACAAAGACATTCTGGCGTCATTAAATGTGGAAATTAGAGTGCATTAAATCTAAAAAGCTCCTATTTTATGAGACATCCATTTTTGTTATTTCTTTGAGAATAACCACCTCTCAGAGGAAAGTTCATATTTTATAAAATGTTAGATTCTGGCAAAATATGCGTGGAAAATACAGGTATGGGTACTTCAATAAGTGGTGCTATAATTGAGAATTTTTTTAATAAAGATTTTTTTTGTTTGATTTGATTTTTTACATCCCAGTACACAATTTTTCAGTTATGTCGGGATGGGTCTTTCTGGGTTGAACCAGTACTAAGCAATGATGAATGTGTCTTGCTCAAGGACACAACGCAGTGACGCTGGTGAGGCTCAAACCGCAACCCCTCTGTCTCGAGTCAAGCACTCTGCCACTGAGCCACTGCCCTCCCTTTTTTTATACAGTCTTTGATTCTTTAACCCTTTGTAAATGGGTACTTTGGCAAACAGTGAAGACCCAGATGAAATGCAGCATAATGCTGCATTTCATCAGGGTTTACACTGTTGGCTAAGATTAAAACAACCTTCAGGTACAGAAACACATGAACATCATCATTTAGAAAATTCTACATGTGACCCCTTTAAGTAAACAATGGACAGTTCCATACTTATTGTATCATTATGTATGGGAAAATCCATCAGAATACAAAGACATAACCTGTACTTGTGATAGTGATATTTAAAAGTTTTACATAGTCAGTTTATACAAAAAATGTCACATTGTGAGCTGGCAGATCTTGCATCAAGCACTGGCCACTCTATTTTGTTTGTGTTGATGCTTTACATCCCAGTCAACAATTTTTCAGTCATGCCAGGAAAATGTCCTGTCTTCCTGGGTCGAACCAGTACTAAGCAGAGGATAAAGTGTCTTGCTCAAGAACACAACACAATGCGTCCAGTCAGTCTCGAACCAGTGGCCTTCCAATCTCAACTCTAACACTGAGCCACATTGCTCTGTGATTTACAATAACTAATTTTGTTTTGTGTAACATTACAAGTTTAACACTGAAAGTGCTTAATAAGTAATTTATTTATAAACAAATCTGTTTTTTGTCAACACCAATACTCAGTGTATGCTTTTACACATAATGAGCGAAAAAACGGACAAAAAATCTAAGCTACGGATAACAAGAGAAGTCTGCAGTTTCATCCCGGTCATATTCCATAGGTCCAAATAAGGATTGTTTTTGGAGTAAAATTGTAATTATTTTCTACCCATCAATCAAAACATGTGTTTTTGTGTGCTCAAAAGAACCGTCTCATTGAAACAGTTCTTTTGAGTACCCCCAACATATCTTTTGGTTGTAAAATATGAAAAAAAATAATTTTCAATTACAAACATTTATTTGGAGGCATGAATATTTATCTATGCAAGCCCCGAGGATTTTTCTAAACTTATACCATATACATAAAATAATTCTTTGACTCTTATGCCGACAATATTTATGTCCTGAAAATGTTGTCTGCTTCTTACGTCTGCTGCATCTGTTCACGGGAACTTCCGACTAGATTGTTTTCATTGAAGCCAATACTTTTATCCCCGATCAGACTGCTTCCTTGGGAGCAGTCTGATCTGGGTCCATATAGGTTGCAAAGTAGGCTAAGAACATAAGCAGACCACAGAGCAGATAACAAAAGTTGAGACTGTCGGGAAAAAGGTTAAAGATGCATGCGCAGGTATTTTGTTGGACTTTTGCTTGTTTGTTTGCTTTGAGTCTTTACGTCCCAGTCAACAATTTTTCAGTTATGTTGGGACGGGTCGTCCTTGGTTGAGCCAGAACTAAGCAAGGATTAATGTGTCTTGCTCAAGGACACAACACAGTGACGCTGGTGAGGCTCCAACCGGCAACCCCTTGATCTTGAGACAAGCAATCTACCACTGAGCCCCCTCAATTGTTGTGGGACTAGATACCATCAATGTGGCCTGATATTTTATCTACAGCACTACAGTGTGTAAGAGCAGAGAAATCTCTGATGAGACTGCACATTTGCATAGTCTCATCTTGGGCTTCGCTGCTAGCATATGGGATAAAAACCCAGATCTCATGAATCAGCTCATGTCTTCATCGACGAAAAATGACAACCAATGTTCAACCGAATCGTATGTTGTGGGTACTCAAAAGAACCGTCCCTATGAGACGGTTCTTTTGAGCACCACAAACATAAGCTTAGAATGCTGGAGAAGAGACTATTCACAATTTTACACTCAAGATATTGGTAATCATAATCGCTGACATTTAACACTAAAAGTTGGGATATATTTCCATAAGACAAGACTACTGTATAAGACACTAGTTTTTTAGTAGAACTGTTAGTTGGACATGGTTAAAAAACACATTGCGTAGTACAGTAAGACAGAACACACCACGGACATAAAATCAAAGTTCAATAGAAAAAATATAATTCATTAAATAATGGTATCTAACTATGGTCAACTCTTGTTTCCTCAAATGTGATAAAACCAGGATTTCAGATTTGTGATAAAGTTGTAACAGTTTCTTGTTTTGCAATAATAGTACAAGTCAGACAAGGCATGCCCAGCAATCCATCTCTTTCATGGCAAATGCCAATGGGGTTAAACTTAACTCATTAAAGCCGAATGGATTTGCCTACTATCATCAGTAGGATGGGCCGATTTCTAATTTTAGGTGTGTTGGGTGTTATTTTTCATTATTATTCAAATTTTTATAGAATATTCTGTAAGCAAACCCTGGAGACACTGATCAGACGCCGCATTTTGGGACGTCTGATCTGGGTCTGCACTATTTAATTGTCAATGTCCACAAAAAGGATGCTAGGCTTAATTGGGTTATTATTACCGTTTTTGAGAGCAACATATAGAAATAGAGAATTGCTTTCGATGAGATCATAAAGGAAATAATACTTGACAGTTTACAATGTTTTGTAAAGAAGAAATATGCCATTTTTATAACTTCAACATCGATTCTGGGATCAGTCTATGTTCCATTACACAATATTAAGGTATGTCGAAGGTAAACAAACTTCAACACTATCGAATTCTAAAATGTTCTATTGCCAAGAAACAATCAAGGCTTCTATTGAATAAAATGCCCATCTCATTCGTAGGAAACAGGTCCCTCTTCTACCTAACACAGTACTGATTTTATGCTATGAAGGAGATAGATTGGTAGCTGTGCAAGGAGTGTCACTGATAAAGGCAGTCGTGACCAAATGCAGTTCAGCCTGTATTAAGTGAGCAGCTAAAGGATAGTCAAAATGTGCTTGCTTAAGACAGGTTTATACAGGTAGTTTTCAATGTATTTGCCTTTTGCGAGAACTGAATACATGGTTGCTTAATGCATGTAACTTGCTTAATACAGGTGGCCACTAAAGCAGGGTTTACTGTGTATTACTCTTTATTCATTTTGAGATGGAGAGTAAAGTAATGGGTCACACCTGTGTTACCGATGATGGTCAAGATGTAACAATATAGGAGAATAAGAGAAGAGGAACTAAAATATCTAATTTGAGCGTATACTTCGAGTTATCCGAGTTGTGAAAACGAGAGTCACCTATATTTGGTACATTCTACATGACAAAATAGCACTTATGATTAGGTTAAAAGGGCCAGCGCATTAGACTTTGGTAACTTATCGCGCTGATGAACAGTAAACCCTAAGACGAGTCTGCGCATGCGCACAGTCTCGTCAGAGCCTTCCCTGCTCATATACAAAAAGAATGGAAGGTAATGAAGGCTTAGACTAAAATATAGGTCTCTAGCTCCGCTAGTTAGCTCTGCATGCTAGTTTAAAGTTTGGCATTATGCATATCATATGTGGGCCATATCGCAAGAAAACCTGTCTTTGGGGGTTTGCAAACAACACAGGCGCAGACCAGCCTGCGCATCGGTGCATTCTGATCAGCTCCTTTGTTATTCACTTTTCGACAGTATCATATGTAAACTTGCCACAGAAGAAATTTTAATTTTCTAGCTAGTCTCTGTAGGTGAAAAGACTGGTTTGAAACTGGTTTTGTCAAACACCCAAAAGACAGGTTTTGTCATGATGAGGCCCAAATATGTGATAAGTACTAAAATGTTATAAGCTGACCCTAATAGAGAAAGGTTTTTAAACAGAGATCCATTAAATACGACAAGTAAGTCTTGAGTTCCTGACTAATATAATGCATTATTGTATATTCCTCACCCCACTATTATTGGACCTCTACATGTACATGTATGTATAAACTGTGATATGAGTAATAAGTTTGCACCTTAACATGACCGACCAAAGGGCTTTCGAGCATACCCAGACAACAACGATCAGAGCTTTTTTCATTCAATTGGAATAGTTTATAAAAAAAAACCTCTTGTGATTACATGTATGTAAACATATCTGATCATGGCTAACCATACAATGTAATCGATCTACTCTTTAACCCCTTGAATGCTTAGTGCTAACTTTTTTCAAAGAATTCAAGAACAGTAACAGTGTCTAACACTTTGTATCCAGAGCAGGATCGAAGTTCTGCCAGTCCTGATCTGGGTCCAAACTGTTTGCAAATGTTACAAGCAGACAACATAATTCTCGGCTAGCAAGGAATAATATGATAACTAACCTTGGTAATATGACTTAATATTTGTTAAGGCCAAACACATCATCAAACTGAATGGAAAATTCTATCATTTAAAAGTTAAGGAGGCGTCAGTCAAAATGCTGCAATGGTTTATCTAAATCACACACCATGCCATATTCCCAGATAAGAGTGGTTTTCAAATTCCTTTTTTGTTATTTCTCCAGAAGACGCATGTTGTGCGCTCATTGGAAGCGTCCCAAACGCTTCCAATGAGCGCACAACAAATATAATCAGGATCAAGTGTGAATAATATGGCATTTTTTTCGATCGAAAACGCGTCTTAACTGGTGCTATGGCGTATGCTCGAATGGCCCTTTTTGCATATTTGGTGCAGATGAAGGCTAGAGTAAAATGATTTTATCATTTTTGCTTGTGTTGCTGGTGTTCCTCGTGGGCATGCTGAAAGTGGTGTTGATCTGATGGATGTCTACAGACAAGGACAGGCACGTGTGCGTGGTGCAGGACGTAATCGCTACAACTCCCCATGAAAGTGCGCCGTAATTTACCAAGGCCACGTGTACCGACCACAATCAAGTCGGCATGTATTTCCTGGGCCGCTTTGCATATTCCTTCTCCGGGTGATTCAGCATGAATGCTCTTCACGGTCCCATCACACTGAAAATAAGGAAACACGTGGGTGAAGTGTTTTTAAAAGGGTATCCTTTGGAAGCAAAGACTGCATCAAAGAACTGAAACTAGAAAGTTCACTTTCCAAAATCCTGAAAGTTGGTAGTTATTATCTTTTAAACTTTATACCGTACCACCCTTACCAACTTTAGCACGAAATATCTCATGATGTGCAAGGTCTACACTGATGTTAAATGTAGGTGGTATTCTCGGGACCGCACTTCCGGTTAGCAACAGTTGCCAAGGCTCGCCGAATATGACAACGACGCCATTTTGTTTTTTTTATCGATATTTCAATTTTTGCGTTTTCCGCAAGATAATCTTCAATAATGGCCAATCGTAGTTTGCAGTAGGTTGCAACAAGCATAACACGATGAAAGACAAGAAAATACAGAGTTTTAGCTTCCCAAATAATAATGACAAACACTTAGAAATATCGGTCTTTGCAGTCACGTTTGTGACTTACGGGAATCCGCTGGCACTATAATGTCAACAGTTAAGCAACAAGACTGTTAGACAACAAAAGAACATTTCAGTACTGATATGTTAATCACGCATAGACAATAAAGCATAGACAATTAATCTGAATAATAATAATAACTCAAAACGCTCAGTCAATGAGGGTGTCGCAGATGGATAGATGGATGGATGGATAGACGTATAGATAGATAGATAGATAGATAGATAGATAGATAGATAGATAGACAGACAGACAGACAGACAGACAGACAGACAGACAGACAGACTGACAGATAGATAGAAGAGAATATTGGTTACTGAAAGGACCTTCAGAATGTCAGGCTTGATCTGGGTCCAAATATTTTGAAAAGGTTATCAGCAGATGACAATGTCAAGTAAAGGTTTAACGCAAAGTCAAAATATATCTGTTCAACTTGTCATAACCTTTTAAGTGTCAAACAGTCTGGACCCCGATAAGGCCTGGACAGAATGTCGGTCCTGATCTTGGTCCAAACTGTTTGCAAAGGGTTATCAGCAGATGACAATGTCATGTAAATGTTTAACACATTGTTAAAATATATCGGTTCAACTTCAGCTTGTCATAACCTTCAAAGTGTCAAAAAGTCTGGACCCCGATAAGGCCTTGACAGAATGTCGAGCCTGATCTGGGTCCAAATTGTTTGCAAAGGGTTATCAGCAGATGACAATGTCATGTAAATGTTTAACGCATTGTTAAAATATATTGGTTCAACTTCAGCTTGTCATAACCTTTAAAGTGTCAAACAGTCTGGACCCCTATAAGGCCTTGACAGAATGTCGAGCCTGATCTGGGTCCAAATTGTTTGCAAAGGGTAATCAGCAGATGACAATGTCATTTAAATGTTTAACACATTGTTAAAATATATTGGTTCAACTTCAGCTTGTCATAACCTTTAAAGTGTCAAACGGTCTGGACCCCGATAAGGCCTTGACAGAATGACGAGCCTGATCTGGGTCCAAATTGTTTGCAAAGGGTTATCAGCAGATGACAATGTCATGTAAATGTTTAACGCATTGTTAAAATATATTGGTTCAACTTCAGCTTGTCATAACCTTTAAAGTGTCAAACAGTCTGGACCCCTATAAGGCCTTGACAGAATGTCGAGCCTGATCTGGGTCCAAATTGTTTGCAAAGGGTTATCAGCAGATGACAATGTCATGTAAATGTTTAACACATTGTTAAAATATATTGGTTCAACTTCAGCTTGTCATAACCCTTAAAGTGTCAAACGGTCTGGACCCCGATAAGGCCTTGACAGAATGTCGAGCCTGATCTAGGTCCAAATTGTTTGTAAAGGGTTATCAGCAGATGACAAAGTCAGGTAAAGGTTTAACGCAAAGTTAAAATACATCGGTCCAGCTTAAACTTGTCATAACCTCTAAAGTGTCAAACAGTTTGGACCCCTATCAGGTCCAGACAGAATGTTGGGCCTGATAGGGGTTCAAACCGTTTGCAAAGGTTATCAGCAGATGACATGTCAGGTAAAGTTTTAATGCAAAAGGTAAGATACAATGGATTTGACCCAAAGTTGTCTGAACCTGGAAAAACATTTTTTTTTATTTGATTCTTTACGTCCCATCAACAATCTTTCAGTTATATAGGGACGAGCCTTCATGGGTTGAACCAGTACTAAGCTAAGATAAATGTGTCTTGCTCAAGGACCACAACACAGTGACACCAGTGAGGCTCGAACCCCTGGCCCTTCGGTCTTGAGTCAAGCACTCTACCACTGAGTCACTGTGCTCCCATTAAAAAATTCAAAAACAATTTGGATCCTGGTCAGGCCACTATGGTTGTTTTCTCAGACACCATGTATACATTTAGGAATACCCAGGGGAGGGGGGTCAAAATTGATAACTTTTTCTCATAGTTAACTTTTTCACAGCAAAATATTGCATGCACTGATCCAGAGGGGGGGGGGGCAAGGGGCTCGGACCCCCCTTGAAAAACACAAGTTATATTGGATTCAATAGGGAAGAAGCAATTGGACCCCCCCCCCTAGAAAAAAGTTGGACCCCCCCCCCCCTGGAAAAAATGTTCGAGCCCTTTTGGAACCTCGGAAAATTATAACTTTCTTTTAAATAAACCATTTGCATTCTGTAAAATAAGTGGAGTACTACTAAAAAAAGAACTATAAAAACGTTGTCAGGGTTTTTTATGACAGATGGACCTGGACCCCCCCCCCCCCCCCTGACGAAAATTCCTGGATCCGCGCATGTCTTGATACAATTCTTGAGCTATTGTTGTTTCATCTATGCTGGAATGTCATATAATAATTATTACTTGGGACTTTTCTGGAAAAGCTTAGCGCTTATGACAGGCTTCATATTGTACCAATTAAAGGTGTTGAGTGTCAAACTTGAAGGTGTGATGTGTCTGAATTTAGATTCAAAATAGTCGTTTATCTATTTGGAATTTGATAATATCTCAAGGTATATGGAATTTAAAGACCGTTTTAATGTGTTAAAGCTCCTAAGATATTAGAGACACTCATTTCTTTCACGTCTAAGTGATCGCAAACCGATGGCCGTTCATCCCACCCACACCCGATTTTTTTCAATAATTTGTGAAAAATCGGTGCTATTATAATCAAAATAATCGTGGCGGGACAAAAGACAATGTTTTCCCTTCGAAATAAGCGCAGACTGATGAAGAAATCGGTGAATTTGAATAAATACGGCCCATTTTTCATCATTTTCCCGTTACCCGTAATGTTAAAATTCACCGTTCACATCACCGCGGTTCATTTGTTTACCTGTGTCGCTAAGGCTGTGACGTCACGGCGGTCCCGAGAATAAAGAAGTTATAACATGTTTGTCCACCTGTACCTATACTAAGATAATCTACGAGCTTTAATCCACTTGTGGATTATCTACACATACAGGCAGACAACCCATGTTAAAACTATTTCTTATTGTAGTATGTCTATAAATAGTATTAATTTCAAGTTTGTATGGTCATTTGTCTTTCGATAAATTGAAACACAACCGGAGAAACTATCATAATCTGCCTGATGCAGTATTTTGAGCTGACTTTCTATCGAAAGTATTCCAAGTCAGGTGTGTCCGAGGTTTGAAAAATGGCAAAGTCTAAAGAGAAACGTTAAATTGGTTGCCATGGTTACTTGCATGTGCAGATCGGTTCCAAAAAGCATGTTCTCTATGAATTACAACATAAGGTAATTACTCTGTAAAATTCATTGACTTCTTATGAAAAATGTCAAATTGACAGGTACATTTAGCATAAAAAGCGAAAAATATGCAAAATTGTGGAATCAGAAATGGGGCTATGGGTCATGAATTTGCCCTTGAATTATTGTTGGTTGGTATATAAGTTTTATATCACACTAAACTTATTAAAAATATTCTATATTTTAAAACAGTGTCGTTAACAAACATGTATCCCATGTGTCCATTGTTGCATAGCAACAGAAAAATATAGACTTAACAAATAGTCCATTTTTTCACAATTGCAACCAAGACTAGCCAGTACATGTTAATGACCATATTTTGTATGAAACATTAAGAACAATTAATCTGTAACAGATTTAAGCACAACCTATGTTCAGATAAATGATAATAAATAAATGTCAACCTCTGTTTCTTTAGTTTTAGGTTTTTGTACGTGGAAAATCTGGCCAGGCTAGCTTAAGTATCACTTTTTCATTGCTAGGCAACAGGCGACCTCACTTTCAAACAATATTTTGGATATGCTGTTACATGCCGAACAGGTTATGCCATCTAATGATTACATTTGCCATGTTCTAATGGTACAAACTCTTACATTATAAGGAAATTCTCTCTATTTATTGGATGACCTGGTACCTGTTGTTCACATACTAGATGCTAGACCTCACCTGAATGTTTGATAGACCAAATAGGAGCTTTTCATGATTCTCATCAACAAACACACCAAATTTAGCAGCCATTTTGCACCGATGCCTATCAACGACAGACTTCTTGTCAAGCAAATTATGCTCATAATTCTTAGCACTACCAATTTCTTGCTTAAGGATGATGATGTAGTACATATGCAATAAAATGAAATTCTTTTATCAATTATACTTGTATTAAAATATTTAGTTTCTAAGTATTCAAAGCATTAGATTCAACGTACTCTCGCTTGTACCAACGATTACAAAATTCTTATAAGGCGCCAGTAATTTCTTTATGAGCTTTGGTGAAGTTTATCGCCGATAGAAATCTGTATAAACTCTTCTGCAACAAGGCATTTCAGAGCCAGTAATTTACGTTGATTTAGTTTATAAATTCAAAAGAATCGTTTGAAAGCCACCTTTTCGTGATAACATCAGGATTCAAGGTAGGTTTATTCTCACATTATATTCATCAACTTACCCCAGCTTCACGAAGCAACACAGCAAATCCTTCTAGTTTATGTCGTATCTTATCTTTTTCCTCTTCTAATAACTTCATGAGCACATCCTTGTCGAATGAGTATGGTGCTTCAAAAGAAAGGTTATGTACAGTAAAACCTGTGTAAAACGTCCACTCTCATAAAGACAGAAAGTTGGTTTTCAAGACCAATCATCACTTAATTAAGGTCAAAAGTATTGCAGAGTGCTCCAAGGGGAGCATTCTGCAATACTTTCCACCTTCATTTAGCTACCATTTGTCATCAAGATTTTTGTTTTGTCTATTTTTGAGTGGCCGTTTTACACAGGATTTACTGTATGCCCCAAACACCGTAACCTATTAAGGTCGAGTGGACCTTCTAATATCAATCAATTTGGTGAGTCAATTCCCATTTTTTGGTCGTTGGATGGTAATTTTCATTATATCAAAATTTTAATAGAACATTCTGTTATCAAATATTTGGAACCCTGATTAAACGCGGCGTTTTATCAGTGTCTGCACTGTTTGCTCATGTCCAATAATAGGCGATATGCATATTTGAGGTGTTCATTGTATTACAAAATGAATCCTCACATTTTGAACTAGAAAAAGTGCCCTGAAATGCCTGTATACCCCTCCGCTAATGTTCCTACTGTCCAATCACCACACCCGTCGCAAAATAAATATAAAGACGTCCTAGATTTTTAGCTCTCTAGCATGTAACTATGTGTCTGAAGCAGTCGAGTTGAAGACAGGCATGCATGTTACCAGTTATAAATATATGAATCTGCATAAGTGGTAAAAATAGAATAGCGCATTTAAAAGGCCTAGGTGTCCTAGAGTTTGACCTTTAGCCCCACCCTGGGTTATGAACCCTTCAGTCTGAAGTCACAGAAATAAAGTCAGCCCAAAATGGTACCTGTTGTTCACATACAAATGATTCTTTAAAAGAAAAAATAATCTTAAAATGTCCTTGATTTTGACATCTATTTCAACCTTTGGGCATGAATCCAAGTGTCTGAAGCTGTCGAGTGGAAGCCTGCCATGAAAAGTGTCAATTGCCAAGTATGAATGCTTTCTAATAAAGTAAAATATCTGTATAAGTCAGAAAAATACAATAGCACTTTAACGGTGTCCTAGATTTTGAATCCAGCCCCACCCTGGGCCATGAACCCTAAAATATAAAGTCATACAGAGATAGTCAGTCATAAATGCATGTAGTACCATTATTCAACAATCTAATGATACTATAACAGAAAAGAAAAGCATAGACCCCCACCCGCCAAAACAAATTTTAAGATGTCCTAGATTTTGACCCCTTGCCCCACCCTGAGGTATCAACCCATGGGCCTGAAGCCATCGTGTCAAAGCCAACTATGAATGGTACCAATTGTCCAAGTATGACGGCTTTCTAATAAATGGTTGGTTAGGTATCTATCTGAAGGAGCCAGATAAACAAGACAGCAGTTTTTAAAGGTGCCCCAGATTATGACCTCCAGCCCCACCTAGGGGCAGGGACCCTCGAGTCGGGAATGCCAACCCTATGGTCCAAATATGAATGATTTCTGATAGGGGGTTCCTGAGAAATACAGAAATACACCACTTGAGAAACTTTAACCAAAACGGTGTCGTTCTTTTTAAAGGTGTCCTAGTTTTATTTTTTACCTCCAACCCACCCAGGGCCAGGAACCCTGGAATCTGAAGTCCAAATATAAAGGCTTTCTGATCAGTGGTTACTGAGATATACACCACTGCGGAAACATTAATCAAAACGGTGTTGTAACGGAAGTACGAACGATCGTACATAAGAACAGACGAACAGAAAGACAAACACTTTATACCCCTGGCATAAATATTACTATAAGGTGTGTAACGTGTAGTGCTGCAGTGCAAATATGAGCCCCAACATTAGATTTCCAACCAGCAAAGCCTCAGATCAGCCTGCGCATATGTGCAGTCTGGTCAGAGCCTTTGCTATTCGATTGAATATACTAGGAGTGTTAGAGCTACTAACCGAAGATCATTTGGAGTTTCTAAGCTTTAAAGGGACTGCACAGGCTTTTGTGAGTCCACTCTTGTCAAAATGTCAAATTGTTGGAAATCACATGTCGCGCTTATATTGATAACCATTTTAGAAGCAATTATGATATTGGTTTTGCTATTGGGTTTATCAAATTCAGTCGCATGTGTTTGCCACAGTGCATCATCGATGGACAACTAAAGAGTAGTTGGACTTGAGATCACGGAGTTCCTGGTTCGAGCCTCACTTGATGCACTGCGTTGTGTCCTTGAGCAAGAATGGAATTGTGATTGGACCATTAGGGTAAATGTAAAAAGTATGCATATATATACGTACAGCTGTACCACTGTGTCGAGTGTAACACATTGTTGATTTCTACAGAATGGATCAAGTAAACTTTATCATTGTCTCGACGTACATTCTCTAGATAAACTGAAAAGAAAGCAAGACAGATATTTTATCATATTATGTTTAAGCAAGAAGTAGCTTTTATGATATCATGTTCTAAGTAAAAAGATAATTTTATCATATGTTCCGAGCAGGAAAGATATTTTATCATGTTTTAAGCAAGAACGAAATTATATCAAAAAGAATTATATCATAAGTGATTTTATTATACCCGCTTTTTTCTTTAGAAAAAGAGTATATTCATTTCGTACCAAAGTCAGTCCGTCGTCCGTCTGTCCGTACTCACGAATTGATCCGTGTTGGGTACTTTAAATTTCCGAAATTTCTCAAGGTTAAAGGTCAAATAATATATTTTCTTGTAAATGCATCTACTCCTAAACTGTTTGAGGTAGCACCTTCAAACTTTGTACCTGAATAGGTCACACGATGTAGAGGGTACATGACAACATTTTGTATCTCCTCCTAAACCATTGCACATAACAACTTCAAACTTTGAAGGTGCATAGGTCATACTTGGCAATATTTTGTGTGACATTGACCTCTAGGTCAAGGTCATATGATGTATTTTCTTGTAAATACATCTCTTAAACCGTTGGAGGTAGCAACTTCAAACGTTACAGGTGACATGATGTAGTGGGTACTGGGCAACATTTGCGTGGCCTTGACCCCAAGGTATAGCTCAAAGGTAAAACAGCCGGTATTTGCGATTGTGAACCATCGACTGCTGCTCTAGTCATTTTATGCTTTAAGCAATAAGGATATTTCCAAGCAAGAAAGAGATGTTCAACCACTAAAGCGTCAATACCGTTTCGCTGGCGAACCGATGATGGCCCAACAATTGAATACTGGCCTGGTAGTTTTGTGATTTTTCAGGGGATCCGAACCAGTATTGCTAAGAAACCCTATAGATTTGTGATTTTTCAGAGGGGGGCCGGCGCCCTTGTCCCCCCTCCCCAAAGATATCAGCCATAGGTTTTCCTTTTGTTTTTAGATAAATCTTTTTATTGTGCTGTTTCTAGTTCGTGCATCCGTTACAAGTTGTTACGGGAGGACATGGGGTATAAATACAGCGAAATTAATCTGATCTATGTGTGTACAGTTTGTAACTATAAGGGGTCTATTTTCTAGTAAACACATATTTAAATTATGCAACAAGTTTAGATCCAGATCAGGTCAGCGAAAACGTGTGGCCTATACTGGATCCAAAGTGTTCGTTTCTGTGATAGTATTCCCGTAAGAATGTTTTGAAAACATATATTGGAAGAAACAGAACAATATAACCAAGCTAATTCATAAAACAGATCATTCAAATGTACTGTTGCGGATATAGGTTTGTTGTTTAAAACTTACACGTCGTGTGATTATTGGAGCAGAGATTTAGATTTTAAGATGAATAACTTAACGATAAGAAATAAAATAAACAAATATTTGTTAGTATATCGTGCACTTCTGCACAGGAGCAACACTACTGCGCCCAACACTGATTCATGTAGCTGGGTTCTACTTAACATAGGAGGACAATCAGAAACACTCCCAGTTACGGGAAGAAAATCCAAGAGCTTTAGCGAGTCGATGATCGTCCGTTCAGAAACAAAACAATACAATAACATGCTTATTGCACACGTATGCTTTTGCACTGTATGCATTGCGAGATGTTTGGTGTCAAAATTTGGAATGTAAATGAAAGGTGCAACAATGTCGTCTGTACTGTCGTCTGCTGTTGGCTTTTGGGGTTCGTCTATAGAAGAGAGTTGGACCAGATCAGACTGCTACTCCGCAGTCCGGTCAGGGTTCGTATTGTTTGCGTAGATGCTTCAATTGAAACGTTCATAGCCATGTATTTAGTAAGGGTGTGTAATAAGTGGCAATATTGAAAGACCATGATGAAAAATACATCTGTCCACTAAATATTGGTCCTTGTACAAAAGTCTATTTGTCACAAACGAAAGTAACTGGGTCATGTATTTGCCATAATTTTTGCGACAAGCAAGAGAGAATACGATCCTACCTTATGTACTTCATTTTCAACAAACTAGAAATTTAATCATAAGATAAAGCTGCTTTTAAGTAACCCTTTGCCTACTAGTGTCGTCTGCCATGATAATATTTGCAAACAGTTTGGACCCAGTTCAGGCCCAACAAAACATCGGGCCTGATCTGGATCCAAACTATTTGACACTCTGATGGTATTCCTGAAAGAAATTTTCAAAAATGTTGGATTTGAAAATAAAAACAGCAGACCCAGTGAGCAAAGGGTTAAGTATCACACAGGTATTCATACACATGACATGATTTTGATAACCCTCGAGTCTTACTTTGAAAATATGTTGGGTATTTGTTCATGCATTAATATGGTCGTCTGCTGATTTCAAAATTAACTTTTTCAAAATCTTTTTTCAGTAATACCATCAGAGTCTCAAACAGTTTGGATCCAGATGAGGCCCGACATTGCGTCGGGCCTGATCCGGGTCCAAATTGTTTTCAAAGCATGAAAGGTTATCAGTGGACGACCCCAGCAGGCAACGAAGACTGCGGCAGTGCACCATTGTGACACATTTCCAGTAAATAATAAATTGTATGTGAAATGTTCACAAAACAGCGAGCCTCAAATGCTCGCATTTTCAACCTATCGTCCTAAGCACATTATTTATTTGGTGCTTTAAGGGTTGAAATATGATATGTGAAGTAATTTGAGCCCGTACATAGTGAAACCAACACGATGACCAGTGACTGATATAAACCTATGTTTTTACATAGTCAGATCAGAGTCTTTGGTGGAAACTGAATGGCTTTCCAAGTTTAAAGATATTGGTTCCATCATTCTAACAGTGAAAACTGATCAGATTGGGCGGGTGCCCTAGGCTGATCTGAGTAATTATAATTGTCACTGTTGGTTTTGAAATGCACTGGGTTATTTATCTCTGGGAAAGGCCGTAACAGTGCAACCGTCAATGGTTTGGAGAGAAAAAAAAACTTTATCTCATTGATGACGCTCCTGTTAGTGTTTGATCATTGATAAAGGGGTCGTAAGTTATGTTTTAGGGCTAATGAACTTGACCAAGAATGTTCACAGATGATGAAAACCTGACTCTGTTGCATGCAAACAACAAAGGCGCAGACAAGCCTGCGCTACGCGCAGTCTGATCAGCGTCTTTGTTAGTCACAATCTGGACAGAATTGTAGTCTTAAACCCCATGCAGATTTTCAATATTCAGCCGGGCCATACTTGGTCAGCATGTCGCCAGGCCTCCGGATAAGAAAGCGTATTGGAAAACTATATTCTTTATTTCCCATCCAAAACATATGTTGTGGGTACTCAAAAGAAAGAGCACAAAAACAAATGTTAAAATTGATGGGTAAGATAATATTTAAAATTTTACGCTAATAGTAAAGTTGCCAGTATCTGGATCTATGCATCGCTGCTGATAGTTTTAAGCTGTCGTGCAAGTCTGTGTTTCTTCCTCGCAGTGCCATGAGTTGGTCTGTGGCATGTGATCGACGTTACAGTTCTAAGCAAAAGTTCATGGCTATAGACTTTTTTGTTAGAAACAACCGCATAGCTTCAGAAAAGCATTGGCGTTAATATGTGATTGTTTTCTTTGTACCATTCGGCATTTAGATGATTCCAGAATGACATTTGGTTGAGGAAGAAGAACACGTTTTAATTTTTTCCTGTTTCATCTAGATGCCTGAACAAGGTTTTCCCCATACAGGACTCCTAAAACCTTAGCCTAAACGTTTTGAGTACTGTAATTTCGGAAATTTTCGCGAATAGCATTAAAAGACATATTTGCGACGTTAGAAATTCGTGACTTTGGCATGGTTTACGTATATCAGTAAACGACAGAGTGATTTTGCCATTTCGCGAATGTTTTATTTTCACGAAACTTCGTATATGCGAAGTTTCGCGAAAATAAAACCCTCGCGAAAATTACCGAATTTACAGTAAGCCCTAAACAGAGTTAGTACGCTACAAAAGAAGAATGTCTCCACTTGTTTACCAATGCACAATAATTTGAAAATTTAATTTATGCAGAGTTATCGTTTTAATCCTGTCAGACAGAGGATTTCTGATGTCTATCGCAGTTGTAAGCAGAGTTGCTTCTAAACCACGAGGTTCTGAAATGTGTAGTCTCGAGTTCGAGCCTCTCGGTAGTCATACCTTATTTTTCTCCCCTCCGTCTTTTGCAATTTTGGATGAAACATTTGTTGAGGCCCCCCAGGGGGGTCTCTGCTCCCTTAATCCCTAAAAATAATGCATTGATCTCCCCGTCTACCTGCAAATAATTTCCTTGTCTCCCTTAAAGTATTTGCCTTCGCTCCCCAAATCCCTAAAATAGTTCAGCTCCTCCCCAAATCCCCAAAAATATAAGCCAATTCTCCCTAAAATGTATTTATCTTTCCGTATGATTAAATCACATACTTAATAACTATGCAGCTATATAGCTAAGAGCGCATGACTTAATGATCACTAAATATTTTGTCTTATACATATTAAGAAAGGTCTTTGCCATAGAATACATGACATATAAAAGTAATGGAATGCATGACATATAATTAATTTCAATGAAATGCATTATATATGGCTAAAAGTATGAGGCCATCTTTAAAATGTTGTTGCCATACCTGGTAGAGTAGGCTTGGATGTTTAGAGACATACCTATCTGTTTTCTTTTTGGGAACAGGGGCTGATTTTTTCCAACAGCTTAAACCAGATTTTTCTAGACACTTAAGTGAAAGCATTTAACTATAAAAAGTATTTTCTACAATTGCTATATCAGTGCCTATACGCTTGTTTAACTCCAGTTAAATCAAGTAAGATCTATCTATCTATCTATCTATCTTCTTATACTCAGGCGATCATGTATGATCATTTTCTGAGGTGAGTGTTTTTAGAAATTTTGAGAAAAAAAAAAAAAAAAAAAAAAAAGCTTCTGGCTGAGTCATCTAAATGAGTGCCCTGAACTCCTCTGTGGTCTCAGCTGCGACCACAGATGGAGCCAGACTATTCCAATGAGGAATAGTCCTTGGGAAAAAAGAATACTTCAGGGCATCACTATAAGTCTGGGGCCTGCAATACTGTGAGTTGTGTGATGACCTGGTAGATCTTGTACTCTGAGACGGGGTCAAGTACTTGTCTTTATCAATAGACATAGTCCCACAATGAATCTTGTGGAAGAAAAGCAGAGAGGACTGATCCCTCCGGGCCTCCAGAGTTGGCCATTGCAGCTCATCGAGCATTTCTCCAACACTACTAGTGTTGCGCCACCTCCTGCAGGTCCAGCGGGCTGCCGTCCTCTGTACCTTCTCCACTTGTTGAATCTGAGTTTTACAGTAAGGGCTCCAAATGGGGGCTGCATACTCCAATTTAGGGCGTACCAAAGTTTTGTATGCAACCTCCTTAGTACTCCTAGGTGCGAAAGCCAAGTTCCTTCGAAGGAAACCTAAAGTCTTAGTTGCTTTAGACGAGATATCAGAGATATATTGACCCCAATCCATGTTCTCTGTGATTGTTATACCAAGATATTTCGCGGACTGAACGTTTTCCAAAGTTTGCTGATGCAGAGTGTAGTCATGAATGATTTGTTTGTGTGAGTAATGCCGAGTCACTCTCATAGAGTGACATTTGGCAACATTGAACTTCATTTGCCAATCGGCCTCCCAAAGCCCAAGACTGTCAAGATCTTTCTGCAAAATGAGACAGTCTTGCAATGAATGAATGTTCCTATACAGGACACAATCGTCCGCGAACAGGCGAACTGAAGACTTGATTTTATCCGGTAAATCATTAATGAAAATTAGAAAAAGGATCGGTCCTAAGGCCGACCCCTGGGGTACACCGGATAAAACAGGGACTGGATCTGAGGCTTGACCGTCTAAAACTACTTGTTGACTGCGCCCAGAGAGCCATGAGCTGATCCACTTGTGGGTGGACCCTCGTATCCGATAGTAATCGAGTTTGTGTAATAGCCTCCTGTGTGGGACCTTGTCGAAGGCCTTTGCGAAATCCATGATGATCAAATCTGTCTGCTTGTGCCCCCGATTCATCGCACCATCCAGTTTGCTGATGATATCGTGCACAAACTGAACCAACTGGGTTTCACAAGACCTCCGACTTCGGAACCCATGCTGACAGTCAGCAAGTATGCTATCTAAGGCTAAGTGCTTGTTGATGTTGCTCACCAATATATGCTCTAGGGTTTTGCAACAGATGCAGGTTAGCGACACCGGTCTGTAGTTCGCAGCATCGTATTTTTCTCCTTTCTTAAAGACCGGGGATACATTTGCGTGTCGCCAATCATCTGGAACATTGCCCTTAGCTAAAGATTCATTATAGATAAGTGCTAGGATAGGTGAAATCTGTGTACTACACTCTTTGAGCACTCTGGCATTGAGTCCATCTGGGCCAGGCGCTTTATGCACATTGAGTCCATCCAACAGTTTAGCGACCCCTTTCGGGTCAACTGTTATTTCCCCCATGGAGGAGAATGGACTAGCCCCTTTTGAAGGCGGGTCAGAGTCGTCTTCACGTGTGAAGGCAGATTGGAATTGCCGGTTGCAAATATCGGCTTTATCTTTAGTGTCTGTTTTTAGAATTCCATTTTCTCTAAGTGATGTGATCCCAAACGCGTCTTTCTTTAATGATTTGACAAATGACCAAAACTTCTTAATTTTTCCACTTTTATTTGAATCGGGATCTGAGGGGTCGTTCTCAAACGTGAAAATATTGGAAACGTGTCTCCAATAGGCATCTCTCTCTACCTTCTGAACGTGTGCCCTGAACCGCTTATAATGGTTCTTTACGTCAGGATCATTTGACTTTCGAGCAGGAAGGTAGAGTTTCTGGCGTCTTTTCATAAGCCGTTTGATCGTAGCGTCGATCCATGGCAGACTGTACTTTGTTTTGGTCATTTTTGATGGAATAAACCTTTCTACAGCCTCTAAAAAGCCTGTTTTGAACTTGACCCACATTTCATTTACTGACATGTGACTTAGGTCTTCAGAAAGGTTATATCTGATAAGCTTTCTTCGAAAATTCCTTTAAAAGGGTTAATTACCTTAAAAGATAACAACATAGCAGGTGTGTAGGTGGCGGCGTAACATTGTGTAGTCACACTATTGCTAGGGGGGGTCCGGGGCATGCTCCGCCGGAAAATTTTTGACCAAAATGGTGTGATCTGGTGCAATCTGGGGCGTCCCAAAGTATGTTATGACCAACCTAAAAACCAACAATTTAAAAGAAAAAAGTCAACAGATACTTAATGGCCCTATTTCTCTCTCCGACCAATCTAGATGATCATATTAGTACGAAAAAAAAATACATGAAGAATTTACAAGGGGGGTCTGGGGGGGGGGGGCTGGCAGAAGCAGAAGAAAATTGTAAAAAAATCAAACAAATTGGAGGCTTTTCCTTATTTTTTTTGCTTTTTGGCAAGGCTCCCTAAATCCCCAAAAATTATGAGCTTGCTCCCTAGCTCCCCTAAAATAATTACCAGTGCTCCCCAGCTCCCTGAAAATAAATAGCCATTCTCCCCAGATCCCCAAAACCCCTGGGGGTCCCATTTGTGCTCATCTCTTGGCCTAATGTCTGATGAAGGGAGTAATTCACTTGATTTAGCTACCACCAAAAAGGATATCTCTAATGAGCGCAATGTAACCCAAAACTTTTTTTCGCCATGAAAATTGTGATCATTGTAGACTGCAAAACGTCAATTTATGCAACCTCTTTCATCTTTTTTTAAGCTTGGGGTAATTTGAAACATCTTGGTACACGTGCGCTTATCATTATTGTTCACTAGTAAATGCAGTGGAATATTTGGGGAGATGGCTCTATATTTAGCTTGCCTACAGCTTTTTAAATGTTGGACTTTCGTCTGAAATACGACAGTTTTCCGGGCATCACTCATATTGCAGCCATTTTTTTCAAATGCAGTTTGCAGCTAACGAATTGCATATACAGCCTCCGCATAGGATACCGATATGACCAATTTACTTTGACAAAAGCTAAAAAATATGTTGACAGCAAGAAAACAATACGTTTCACCTTTTCGCTATTGCAATGTACGAGAGTAAATTGACACATGATATCGCATATATTAGACTATGTCTATATACAATCTAAGCCAGTGACCTTCTTCAACCAGACTTTAATTATGTATGTGCAAATCCTAAGGGTATTGTCAGATGTTAATGACCGCAGGTATAAATGTGCACAATTCAACAAAAACAATTTCTTATAAAAGTTACCATAGTAGAACATGGTTTTCCCTGACTAGCTAGCTATATTAAGTCCTAGTCTCCCAAATCCCTGTCTTGGACCCCTGAGAAAATATCTGTGCATCCTTTGGGACTTCAAAATATAGTGAAATCTCAACTCCAATGAATTGTATTTAAATCAACCTCATAAAACTTTTATATGAAATGTCTGACAAACATGGCTTTTTATGAAATACTGTGAGTAGTCACAGTATTTCATAAAAAGTCATGTTCATTAAACATTGGCAGATGACTGAGCGCAAAATGCACTCACAGTTTATCATAAAAATGGTGACCATTTGATTGTTTAATTCCAAATGTTCGTCTTGTAAATGGCAATCCGGGCAATCCGACCAATCCTTGTGATAAACTTAGTATGTAAGCACCTTTTGGACGAATGAACCAAAGGAGCACCATTGATCTATAATGCAGAGACATGAGACTCTCAAAGAATCTTAAAACTCATTGCTAAGGGCAAACCCTGCACAAGCTGCAACAACCTTTCCAAGGCAACACATTCATCATGTTCATAGCCCGAGTTATATTTATTTCACTTTGTAGACCAAGATTAGTTGAATAATGGAACTAAACCGACGTAGATAAATCCCAGGCCTCTAGATAAGTGTCCATGGTCAAAAAATATCTTTCTTATTTCTCAACCAACGCATGTATTGTTGGTACTCATAAGACTCGTCTCAATGATACGGTTTTTTTTAGACTGTCCCACACCTCAAAATGAATGTTAAAACTGGTGGATAAGAAAATATGCCCAATTTTGGTTTATTCTTTTGGTGATCACCCTAAACATTTTTCCAGCTGTTCTTTGTATTTAGAATTTTAGGCTGAGAATAAATATTTTGTAGGCCCTATATGTCAAATGTAGTTTGTTATCTGTCAAAATAGCGAACCTGTTAACTCCACAAATATCTTCGTGATATAGACCATCACAGTGAACCAGATAAACGAACTGTAATATGATAATTGAGCCGTGACATGTGATTTCAAACAATGTGGCATTTTGACAAGTGTAGACTCAGATTAGCCTGTACCGAATCCTGTTAAGCTTAGAAACTCCAAATGCTGATCGGTCAGTAGTTTAACACTCATAGAATATTCAAGCGACTAGCAAAGGCTCTGATCAGACTGCGCTTATGTGCAGGCTGGTCTTAGCCTTTGCTGGTCGCACATACCCTTTGTTGGTAATCTCATGTCATGGCTCAATTACCTTACCCATCAGTTGGACGCTCAACGAGCCGAACCGTCTCAACGAGACAGTTCGTTGAGAAATATGTTGATGTGTACTAAATATTATATATGGAGGCCGCTTTTGAAATAAGATAAAAATCAGTTCAACCATTAATTTGACCTAATTAGATGGTCGTGGTCGTCGGTCGGAACGTGATCAATCAACTTATAGGTGAGAGTAGCAAAGAAAAACAAGTAAACAAGTCCCCACATAAATTTACTCTTCGGTATGATTTCAATGTTGTACATGTTGTAGTCTGTAGATTTTTTTCTAAATCATACCATCAGAGTGTCAAACAGTTTGGATCCAGATCAGGCCCGACATTTTGTCGGGCCAGATCTGGGTCCGAACTGTTTGCAAAGGTTACCAGCAGGCGATATTAGTAGGCAAAGTGTTAACTTACAGCATTCCGATGAAACCGTCTCATCGAGACGATTCAGATAGCTTCTTTCATATATATTAATAATTACTGAGACTTAGAGGGCAAAAGGCAGACATGTAGTAGGCCTATATTTCACCGAGAGCACAACAACTGAAGGAGCTGATAAGCATCAACATTATAAAAAGTATACTCACATTGAAAGGCGTACTTTGCAAAATCACTTCCATCTATAGCAATTGCCACCAGCCTGCATTCTCCTTCAACCTTTTGTTGTTCTTGAGCCATATTGTTTACAACACGATATTAGTTTGTCTACAACACGTAATCATATGCCACACGCACTTATTTCAATACTGAAGAAAACACATACTAACACCGTGTATAAACGTACACCGGATATATAGAAAATTGTTTCTTACTACGATGCACGGATGCGCAGACTCGTCCGTTGAAAATACGCGTGTAGACTCAGCATGTTCTTCCCTAAACCAGTTTGTCTCGGTAATTCACTCCAAGCCACAGTGGTTGAGGCTCCCGAATTGATACTTTTCAAATGTGGGTTCTCTGCGATTTCCTTTTAGGAAGATGCTATTGACAGACGTTAGGCAGCAGCGAAAAGTCGACTAAATCGCTGCTACGTCTGTCACCAGCGAACATTCGGATAAATCGCTGCTGCCAGACGTCTGTCACCAGCGAAAACTGAGGAAAATATTTGGTGACAGACGTTTGTCAATAGCGAAAATTTGTGCAAATCACTCATGACAGACGTCTTTCAAAGGCTAAAAGTAAGTGAATTGGCTGTTGATAGATTTTATTCATTTTTTCATAAAATCACATGATTACTCAGTCTGCCATTTTATAAGTATATAAGAGTTTTAGAATAAGGAGAACAGGGCCGTCGCCGCGTAGTCCGGAGGAGGAAGCCACCGAGTGCCGAAGGCACGAGAGGGGGGAGAGCAAGAGAGGGGGATTATTCCCCCTCTCATTAGGGTGTTTGGGGGCCTCCCCCGAGAACATTTTTGAATTTTGAGCGCTTCTATGTGCGTTTTTAATGGGGGGTTTTATGCGTTTGGGACTAGATTTTAGTCGTTTTGGTCACAAAGATATTTCTAGTCACGTGAAAAACCAAATGCTTGACAAAATTGTTTTCAGACAGTCACATGTTTTTTTTTACTTTTTTTCTTCAGCATGTTTCCTTGACATTATTTCATCTATGTCCCAGCAGGTTTGAGCAAAGTACTTTTAGCACTGATCCTTGGTGGTACTTCAAAGAGTCATGTTTTGGAAAAGATATGTATACACTTAGTCTAGCGTTTTTTCAATTAGAACACCCGTTAAGGATGCAGGCTTCATCTAGGTTTTGGCTTCGGTAGGCATAACATGAGATCTTTCACTTCATCGTAACAACTGTCGAACCACGACGGCTAAACACTTCTTTGCTCAGGATTTTTAAAGTCGAGTGGACGTTGGGGGAACCAAAAAGTCTCGGGCTGAATTGGAACAACAGGCTGGACTCGTATATCCGTAACAGAATGCATTGTAATTACACAGGCTCAGGATGCTCAAATATATACATGTATGTAAAGTCAAAACGTTTGAAACATACTTTGTCACCCGACAGGTTAATTATAAGAAGAAAAAAACAATATGTCAATTTGAGGGAATGAAACTGGATCACAGAAATTATCTGGACCTCAACGAGAAGACCTGTCTTCAGGGTTTCCGACCATGCAAGGCTCAAACCAACCTGCTCAGTTACAGAGATTAGTTCAGTAGAATGCTGAAATATTGCGTGTAGCAAGTTTATCAATTATACTTTCCTGAGAGCGAACAATAAAGCGCTGATCAGACTGCGAGGATGTGTAGGCTGGTCTGCGACTTTGATGTTTGCATGCAGCTACATCAGGTTTTCTCTTGACATGGTCCATAAGAATGATAACGCCCACTGCATGACTATAAGACCATCAGAATATGAAATCAATATTTCAAATGCTTTCACACCTTGGCTAGTTCAGTCTATTGATGACACATTGATAATTGCATCAATATTTTTTTGCAGATTGAATAAAATCAAAGTAAAAAGTAAAATGAGCCGAAACGAGAAAAAGGGACGCGGCGGAAAGCATACTCGGCCAAAAAAGTGGTCCGGCGCTCGCCGTCCTGCCGGACCGGTGACAAAGGCCTTGGAGAACCACAATATATTGGTACTTGTCGCATTCACGTAATGTCTTTTTTTTTACTGATACATGCAATGCAAAGCTATGCGGAGGATAAACATATCGAAAGTTTAGTATGAACTGACTCATACACTATCATAATTTTTTACCAGACCTCGTAGTAATGTCAGTAACATATCTGCCTGCAGATATGTGTCTGACTGCAGATCCAGAGTTCACATGTTTGATCCGGGCACAGTCCCTTACTTTCGTGGAGATTGATCATGAAATGATTTCTATGGTCATTCTCCTCCCTTCATCTGATTCAAGCAGGATTGTCAGTTACAAGCGAAAGTATGTGCACGAAGTACTGGTTAACTGCTTAGTCAAACATGCCCAGGAAAAAGTGTGGTTAGGTCAACTGACTGTTCTTACATGACCAAAGCTGTTAACTAGGACGTAAAGAGTCAAACCCATAATTTATTTGTGTGATCTGTAAATGCTTTGGTGATACTTTAAATACAGGCTTGTCTGGTGTGAAATGTACCAAAATCTCATGTGCTGGACCATGTTGTGTTTGCTGATTGGTAGTTTAAGCCATGCATAACTTTTTTTTGCATACAAATTCAGCATGCTGGCTATTGTGCAACTGTTAGTGTGTGGTGTGTGTGTGGGGGCGGGGTGCAGGGCCTGAAAGCTTTACTTGTTGAATTCGTACTTGTTTATCTGTTTCTCTAATATTTGGATGTGTTCTATAGCCTTTTCCATTTGATGTCGTGAGTTGATCTGTGGTCTGTCATTGTGGCATGTCATATTTACTTGGTGTCTAGATTAAAATTAGTCACTCGAGGGGATGGTGTGGAGGGGCTCTGATTGCCTTACTTGTTGAATTCATACTTGTTTGTCTGTTTCTCTTATTTGGGTATGTTCTATCGTCTCTTCCATTTGATGCCATGAGTTGATTTGTGGTCTGTGATTGTGGCATTTCCTGAACATATTTTCTTGTTGTCTGGAGGAAAATTAGTCACTTGGGGTGTGGGGGAGAGGAGGCGCTGATTGCTTTACTCTGTGTGTGTGGGGAAGGGGAGGGGGGCTGGTTGCTTTACATGGTACATTCGTACATTGGTTGTGTGTGCCTCTTATTTGGATGCGTTCTATCTTCTCTTCCGATTGGTGTCGTCAGTTTGCCTGTGGTCTTTGATTGCTAAGTTTATTGGTTATATTTACTTGTTGTCTAGTGGAGTATTAGTCCTTGGGCCAACAATCAGATTAAATGTTATATTATGGGTAGATAATCATTGACAGCTACGTGTGCACAGCGAAAACATCAGACTTCCTTTTAGGTATGACAAGCAATGTTCTTTAAATGAAGTCATATCAACATGAGCACCTAATATATTTGAATATATAAATTTTAGCCAGCGATTTATCCAACTTTCAGTTGCTGCCAGACACCTGTCACCAGCAATTTACATGACTTTTCGCTCCTGCCAGAAGTCTGTCACCCGCGATTTACCCAACTTTTGGCTACTGCCAGACGTCTGTCACCAGCGATTTAGTCGATATGTTTTCTGCTTCCAGATGATCTTTTTAAGCTAGTTAGGGCCACCAAGAGTAAGTTAAATCTAATGATTTCCTTGTGCTGTGCTGGCTGGGACTTGGGTGCCCTGGTACCTGCAAGGTAGCCAGATTGGATGGGATTGAAGGGATGAAAATGCACTTGACCAACTTTGTTTATTTTTTTTATTTCTTACTTTCCATTCACATCCTGTGTTTTGTTTTCACTTCTGTCTTTCCAATTGTTTCTACTTTTTCTTATTCTTAAAGCCGCAACCAACCCCCGCTATGATAGTTAAGTGTTTATGCACCATGTACCATATAGATATATATGTACTATATGGCTTAATCGATAAGATATGAGTCTGCGCATCCCAGTTCACAGTCAGTGCCTTCACCGATTGCACATGTGAAGTAGTATTGTAGTAGATGATTACATCGAATTTAGTTCAGACCAAAGACTTTACATGTAGCCCCACTTGTATTTATGCTGGTAAAGCTATATATGCAAGTAACTTAACCATTTACCTGCTGGTTTCGCTTGCTGATACCCTTTGGAAACATTTAAACCCAGATAAGGATCGTCAAATTGTTGGACCTTTTTGCTTTCGGTATGGCACGAAAATGGCTATCCATCAGTCAAGTAATTAGGTATACATTTAAAACGAAAATTCAATGCGAGAGAATAAAATTATAAATCCGTGTATCATTTTAGATATTTTACCCAAGAATACCATGCCACTTCATGAAACGTGAAGAAAAGAGCAGCGAGTAACGCACATCCCCACTATTCGCTTTATCCGATGTACGTTTGTATAGGATGAAATAGTTTCTCTATAGTCGAGTTCATCAAATATGTCGTTTACATTTGTATGCCCTATTTATAGATTTCTGGCGACATACATGGAAAAACGTTGTTGCAGATCATATCCCATTATCTGTTCAGCTGATCAGAAGCAGGCCCGATTTTGATACCTTATTTTATTAACTATCTTGGCCATGACGCTAGCAAACCTGTCTTCGAGGGTTTGCGAACAACAAAGGCGCAGACCAGCATGCGCTTCTGCGCAATCTGATCAGCGCCTTAGTTATTCGCTTATTGGAAAGTATTATATCTAGCCTTGCCACGAGCAAAATTTCAATTTTCTAGCTAATCTCTGTAGCTGAGCAGTCTGGTTTGAATATCACTTTGTCGGAAACACCGATGACAGATTTTCTCGCGTCGTATCCCAACGTGATTTATTATAAGGTTTGGTTAAATGCACCATTTTATAATACCATGCGCTTGAACTCATAGAGCTCATTTCGGTTGCTCATGTAGTATACCTGCCTTACCCGAGTATCTTTTCAACTTATTGTCATTGCGACTTGTTGCTCTCATGTGCTCTAACGAACAGTAATATTTGGAAGTTACTGTTTACCGAAATTGTACTTTCTATTTTTATTCTACTTGTATTGTAAAGTTCCACCGTTGTCGGACACCCAGCCAAAGTCTGAAAGAGAGACGACTCAAAGGACAAAACATCACGAATTGGTCAGTGCAGAGAAACGGAAGGTCGTGGTGATTTGCTCGAGCAGCAAAATTTCTACTTGACTTTCTGATATCTGTCTACCCTGCCCTGCCCTTCCCTGCCCGGTCTTTCTTCCTGCCTGTTTGTCTGTCTGACACAAATCTACGTTTCCATGTGCTTACCGAGTAACAAAGAAGACCAAGCATTTCGTGAAAGCGTATGCTTGTATTCATGACCTGAATGGAGGTATCAATTTATACTGAGCAAAACTAGAAACGAGGAAAGATTTCTCGAAAAAATTTTACTAGATGGAAAAAACAAGTTCATTCATTTGTGGATGTTCACAAATTCATTGCATCTGGATATCCTAACTTTTCTAGAAATAACCGGCCAATGGCGGTAGAGGTCAAAATTAAGAAAATCACAAAAACTCAGAAGGTGGAATTTCAATAAGAAATTGTGCACACCCAGTAAATCTCGTTTGTACCGAGTATGGCCACCATTTGCATGAATGCATGCAATGATCCTTTCATCGCATCGACGTAACGTAACACAATATACCAGTGCGTTGGGCAAATTCCTCCATTCCCGTTGTAACGCCCGTGTATACCAACAATCTTCAGTCAGCGTGACTTACTGTGAACTCGGTTCCAGTCAGCCCTTATCTCGATGGCGTGGCATTCCATAACAGCCTGGCAACATGGTGACGTTGGGTCATTATCGGGCGGAGTGCCCGGATTGGTTGGGCGTTACGACGTAACCGGTTTGTGAATGGTCTGCCCTGAAACACCGTACCGCCTGGCAGTGACTGCTTCCAATCGACGTTGACTTAAGTGCGTCAACGGTATGCAACGACCGGTCGTTACACGATACTTCTGAAAGGCAATCGATCGCCCGAACTGTCGCACGACCATCCTGGCGAACATCCAAAACCGCCATCTTGTCCTACCAAGGGTTGCGATTCACTATCTTAACGTTGAAAGGTAAATACCAACAAAACCTTGGCTGGAGAAGATGCCAAATACTAAACACCCCATGCAAATGCCTGGTTTCGCTCATTTGAGAAAGGACAGACGCTATCGATCCCTTTCCAGGGTCCGTGTGATAGTTTGAAAATAAATATGCCTTTGCACGGCCCACGTCTGTGAAAGCAAGCTGTTCAACATTTTATAGGATTATTGGAGGAGATACATGTAGCATAACGGACATACAGATGGACAGAAGCCACGGAAGGCTATAACATATTCCCGATGCTTTTCAATCCCAGGTGAATATATCCATACCTTTCTTGCTTCTGTGTGCATTTTCCTACACGAAAACACGAGACGAGCTTTTCATGATGTACCATTTTTTTTCCATAATACTGTAAATTCGGAAATTTTCACGAGAATTTTGTTTTCGCGAATGACACAAAAAGACATATTTGCGACGATAAAAATTCGCGACAAATGCATGGTTTACCTATATCAGACAACGACAGAGTGATCTCGCTATTTCACGAGGGTTTTATTTTCGCGAAACTTCGCATGCTTCGCGAAAATAAAACCCTCGCGAAAAATTCAGAATTTACAGCAATACAACCCAAACTTGACAAGACGGGGCGAGTTTTTAAGTTGTCACGTCAATATATAACTGAACAGTAGGTAGAACTTGACGATGGGATGGAGCTACACATGGTATGATTGTAATTGTTCCGATAGGGAATGTGCTGGTATTATATAGAGAAAGTCTGCTGTAGGTGATGCAGTTTTGTTGCAAAACAGAAAATTTCGCCAATCTGCTAAATTTTGGTCTCAAAGTGTCCCGCTTGTTCTAACTATGAAAATGAGCACTGTTGCAGCACGTTTTGTAATAATGCTGCAACAGAGCACCCACACATTATGTCTCTGTCAATAAACAACGAAGTTATTGGGAGTTTAAAAGCCAAACCATGCCTCATAGCCACCATTGTTAAATAACTCCTGACGAAAACGAATCGTCGTTGTGCATGTCATTAGCAACGAAGCGGGAAACCAGGCCATGGTATAGTGGGCAATAGCTCATGGACTCGTGCCATAGCTAAAACAAAAACAAACAAAAATGCAAAAAAGCATATACATGTAGTTTGTTGGGTAATACTTTGCATGGTGAAATATCTTTCCTATATACTATCAAGGCAACATGTATCCTGTTTCCTTTACATGTAGGCTAAGTCTGCTGAATAATACAAATGTCATCATAATGATGTGCCAATGCATATTAATTATGGATAGCTGCATTGGTTCATGCGACATCACGCATGCAATGATATGGCGAATTCGTGATCTTTCCATAATGTCCGTACGTATTTATCATAGCGCTGACAATAGGCCTCTTAGTCATCGCGTGGTCTTAAAAATAGGTCAATTTTACCACCCATTTTGCTACCCAAAACGCATTTTGTAAATGCAACCTGGTGACAAAATTCGTTACAATCGCCATACATTTTGTTATGATCATGTACAGTATCATGGGCGGATCCAGAGGGGGGTTAGGGGTTCCGGACCCCTTGGAAAATCACATGTAGCTAAATGTTTCCTTGGAAATACTGGTTCGTCCCCCCCTCCTCAAGAGAGGTCCGTATGGTGTTGATAACTAAAAAATAAAAAAATAAAAAGTTTTCAGCACCCCCACCCTCAACGCATTTTGTAACGCTGACTTTAATATATCACCCAAAGCTGACGGTACACGAGATTCCAGTAACTATCGTATATGCGCAAGCTGATAACCGCTCTCAGCCCAAAACGAACATGAACCAAATACCGCAGTGAATCACAAATACAAACCGAACTGCCTCAAGATGCGTTGGGGTAAGTAAACATCTAAAAGTGGACCACCATCGGCCCGTCAGCGAAACGCCATTTGAATGGCGTTTCGCTGGCGGGCCGATGGTGGCCCGACACTGTATGCTGTCTGGGTGGGTGCCTACGAAGCCATATAACGATGTGTCTAACATTGATTCTGAGTTGAGGAGACATCAGATAAAATTGTTCAACAGTCGAGCATGGCCATATCAGGGGCATAGCCACCGTACACACAAATACGCACTATACGCAATTGCGTTCATATTTGAACCGAACCTATGTGATGTTTCTATCTCTAGATTTTACGGTTTCTTGATGATATGATTGCAAAACGTGTGCGGAGAAGTAATTTTAATCTCTCTAAATCCAATTTTGGCAAGAGCTGCTTTGGTACCATCTCCTCCAAGACTCCTCTTAGGGGTTAACCACCCATTAATACAAAAGTAGATTTGGTTTTGTTATCATCCACTATTTCCAAAAGTGTGTATATCATGGCAAACAGCGTAGACTCATTTTGCGGCGTCTCATCTTGGCCTATGCTGTTTGTAAATGTTCCTTTTTAAAGGAACTAGCCGTGTTTCCACAATTAGTACTTTGAATTTTAGGCCAGCTACACACCTTGTATATGATCAGAATCTGTACTATACTAATCAAATTTTGATAAGGATGGATTTATAGATGTCCATAGGGTTCAATGCAATGAACCTACCTCTTTGATAATTTATAACTTTTGTCGTTTTTCTTTAATTTCAACGAAATATGCAGCGGAAATTGTGATTGCTTCAAGCTGCAGATTCAAATGCAGATCACATAATGGATGCTCCAGTGTTTGCCCGTTTCTCGGAAACTGCAAAGTATTGTTTTTTTACAGAAAAGTGCATAATTTTCAAATGGCGATTATTGTCTCCAGAACTTACCATATCAGTTAAAAATGGGTTTCAATCGAATATTGAAAGGTTGGAAATTGTTCCTCAAACACATTTCATCTTTCTGATCTATGGAAATAAGGCCGAAATAAACTTGAATTTTGGGTGGAATTTCGAAAATGCATTTGCATTTTTCGACCCACGTGCATCCGGGACTGTTTATTGAGAGATTTACATGAAAAGCTGTAGCCCATTGTACTTTCAGTCATCACTTCAAATTTCATTGAACTTGAAGAAAAAAAGTCAAAAGTTATCGAGTGCCAAAGGGGTAGGCTCAGTGCACTGAACACTATGGAAATCTTTATAGTGATTCTTATCAAAGTTTGAGTTAGTCTGGTTCCCTCCCCTAGATCTACCCATAATATGCTGACAAGCTATTAAAGGGAGAGAACCAGTCTAAGTTTGAGTAGTATATTTTCCACCAGTGGGGAGGAGTTTAGTGCAAAAGAATAATAAGCATGGAGAGGGTTAAAGGTTAAGTACTTTGTTGAACTTTAAGTTCAAGCTGATGTTTACATGATGGAACAAACTGTGCTTAAAATATTTAATGTTTCTTTATGACATTTCAAATAACCACGTGCATGAACAGTGCTTAAGCTGTGGTACAATAGATTCAAGGCAGATGAACAGTGTTTTATTTAACACAACATTCAGCTAAATGAACATCACAATGTATGCTGTACTAACCCTAATCATTCGCAATATCTTTTTTCTACTACAAATGTTGTCTGCTTATTACATCTGTTGCATGTATTCAGATGCAATTCTGATTTCCTTCGATCATGGAAGAAAACACTATGAACCCTGATCAGACTGCTCCCTTAGGAGCAGTCTGATCTGGGTCCATATTATTTGCCATAATGAATATTCATAATCAGATGAGAGAACAGAGGACAACTGACGCGAATGGCAAGAAAGGGGCTTGTATACGATTCTAAGTTTCTTTGTTACAAGCATGAACAGTTAACGACTATTACATGCACATACACTTTCAGGCAAACATCAAAATATTTCCCTTGATGCTGTGAATGGCCTGATGCACGAACGTCAAATGGTGTGGACCTAGGAGAATAGCGCACCAGGACGTCACAGCACCAATAGGCCAATGGATTTGACTGTTGTTCCATAAAATGTATGTAATGGGTTATTGTTTTATTTCAGAAACAGATTCAAGCTGGCAGTGGTTTGTTGCATGAATAATCTAAATCACTTGATTAAATTGGAACACCTGTAAAATAGCATTTGACATACAATAAAAACACTTTCTCTTAATATTAGTCTCTTGGGATAGTGTTAGTGAATGTATCTTGTTGAATACAACACTATCCTATACTATACAACACTCTTTTTGTTATACTTGAGACCTCAAAACAATTTTGTTAAATTGAAAAATATTGTTCTTATTTCTTATCCAAAACATATGTTGTTGGTGCTCAAAAGACCAGTCTCATTGTGATGTTCTTTTGAGCAACCAAAACACATGTTTAAACACTTTCACTGCCAAGTACCTAAAAACACCAATACCTCAGTGCCAAGCATGTTTCAAGGACTCCTGAATATTGAGGGCACATGGGTTCAACAAAGAGTATCTCCAGAACCATTCAGACTTTTGTTGTGATACTTTCACAGAATGTTGCTAATATATAAAACTTTTATTTGAACCTATAATAAGAAAATAGTCACACGACCTTTGGTTGCCATTTTGGAAGCCATATTAAAAATATGAAAAATGCCTATAAACAGCTTTTTTATGCAAAAATAGATAAATATGGATCTAAACCAAATTTCAAACATCAGGTTTTATTCTGATATATTATTTCATTAGAAATAAATTAAAATATATCAGTTGTATGGCTTAATGCATCCTGTATGTCTTTCCCTTAGACATGTTTTCGTTATTTTTGACGTCTGCAAAATCTACTGACATTACGGTTTTTTTTTGTAAAGCCCATTCTTGTACAGAAAATTGCGTAGTCATTTCTATACGATATTATTATGTCCCCTGAACATATTACATTAAAGAACAAAGATTTGGGTCCCTTATAACAGTAAAGGATCATTGACGGTTTGGGCCTTATACGCCTATTTTTCTGATTCCCAGAACGCTGTTTTTGAGCTTCAAGTGTGGTGCAAGTAGTATCAGTGCAACAGGTGAATCTAATGGCAAGAGCCAGCTAGCAAAATATTTTCAAAATTCCTACGCACTCGAGAGTTATGGCGGGTAGAAAGGGGAGGGGGTCTGAAATTCATGAAAATAAAAAGTGCTTTAAAAAGTGATTTCTGCACCTATTCTTAATAATTTGGTAGGCATGGTGATATCTATTGAACATACCATATGCAGAGTATTAACGAATCACGATAATTGATGAAATTGTTTTAAATACAAAAGTGCTTTGTAATAAAATGATTTTTGGGAGATAATTTAGAAGTTACCTGTACATTTTTGACTACATTTACCGTAAGTAATACAAAACTGAAAGCTCAACAAAAGAAATAAATATTTTTGAAGGAATGCAAGTGTCCCATTTAGCATTGGAAAGTAAAACTGATTCTAACTAGATCCTTTGAATATTACTTTTTCTTTGTTTAAAGGGCATAGCGTGTTGAAATGCATTTAAAGTGTCCTAATATTTATGATAAACATGATGCATGTATATCCCTATACGAGACAATAATTGAACACTATAGTATTTGCCTGATATAACTCTTTACATGCCGATGGATAATTTTGTCGTCTGCCAATAGCCTTTTGCAAACAGCTTGAACCCAGATGAAGACCAATAGACTGTCGGTCTTGATCTGGATCCAAACTGTTTGACATCCTGGGTGGTTTATTTCTAAAAAATAATTTTGAAGAAAGTCAGCAGACGAAAATAAAAACATGAACAATTCCCCAGCATGCAAATAGATAAGTACAGGACGTTTGCAAACTAATGTGTCATTTAATAACAGTGAAATTTTTTCTTATAAAAAAATGCATAAAACCCTGCTAATTCTACTTTTATTCTTTAAGTACTTTATATTAAACCAGCACAGAATACAAAGCAATTTAGGAGGTTGGTTCTAGAGAATTTCATTACTGTCATTAATTTCTTATTTGGTCGAAAAGGCATTTTATGGGCTTAGGCCCTGGGTTTTTGGGCAGCTGAACATCTTTCCCCCCCTTGTGCCAGCAAGTCACTTCCATACAATGTGTAAAATATGGTAACACATATTCATGCAAAAGCTTTTGCTGGCACACGGGGGGGGGGGGGGGGGGGCGGGGGGGGGGGGAATGATATTTTAAAAAATGTTTTCGGATTCCTATATATCTTAATGTAAAACTGGTTGTTCTACCCAAAAATTTACATCTTTGAAGCATTTAATATCAAAAACGGATTTCACAGCCATAAAATACTCAGGTCAGGGTAGCTTCAGAGTGAAGAAAGGGACGATTGACAAACTTTTGTTTTTACTGAAAACCATAGGCATTTACCCATAGCAAGTGTCAATGATCTTTTTTTTGACTGTAGTCGCATTTGGCAGTGAACAGTAAATTCGACTACAGTAGCGTTCGGCAGTGAAAGTGTTAAACTGATAGATAAGGAGAAAAGTACAATTTTACGATCAAAAAGTTTGCTGAACTGGACCTATATTTACTTAGAATAAAAAAGTAATGCTTCTTAATCACAATTATCACATGCATGAACTATCACAACGCAGTGTCACAATGAGTATGAACAGCATTTCATGGTTCTACACATTCATCTCAACATGAATATATTTTTTGATTAATTACTATGTGCATTCAGAGTGGTTTTATTGCATTTGGCATTCGTTGTTCTTAAAACTGTTTTATCAAATCACAAACAAGATATGTTACATGTAAAAGGCACTCATGTTTGGTTGTGTTGATGCTTTACATCCCAATGGTCAGTTTTTCACACATGTAAAATGATTTTCTGCCTTCTTGGGTTGAACCACTAAGCAGAGAATAAAGTGACTCTTCAATCTCATGCCTAACACTCTACCGCTGAGCCACCGCACTTCTAAAAGGCACTTAACATGTTGACAAGGCAGACACAGATCAGTTTACTATGGTATTCCAGACATTTCAATGACTATGGTGTCTTGTATACATATGTAAACTAAACGTCATATACTGTAATTCAAAAATCCTAAAATCCAGCCATTAAAACCATGCTAAAATATGAGTCCCCTCAAAGTGAAATGTAAGACCAGGAAAGAGATCGATCAGCGTGGCCACCTGCAAAGCATGGTCCAAGTTTTCACTGTGCATATAATTGGTAGACAAGGCTTATTTGAGTCTTTAATGTGTGCACATTCAACCGTTTTTGGTTTATCATAAGGGCGCTCATTATTTCGTATTATGCTCTACATTTGTTATGGCACATTCATGATTTTTAGTCTATAAACTTATCACCGAAACCTAAATTCAGACAAACACTGTAACACCTCAATTACATGTAGTTCATCCATGTGTCTAAATGGTCCATGACCTTTAAGAAATGACCACAAACATACACTTTCAGTTCTGATCAACTTAACATGTGAACTCAGCATGATTACCTATCTCTGCTAAAATACTTCCAATATAGTCATAGAGCCAGTTCTGCTTAGCAGCATACACTGGGTCGGCTTATAATTATTGGTAACCTTGCTGTCTTTATATCTCAAAAAGTAAACTACAATTGTCCATCCACATCCACAAATCTATCTCCTTCATAGCATAAAATTAATATCATGTTATGAAAAAAGGACATGTTTCCTATAAATGAGATGGACTTATAATTCAATAAAAACTATTTTTCTCTTGTCGATAGAAAATTTTGGAATCTAGAAATGCTATTTGATAGCCTCGAAGTTTGTTTTCCGACAGACCTCAACTATTGTGCACAGAACAAAGATTGATTCTAAAATTTGTGTTAAATTTGAAATAGTGGCTTTTTTCCTCATTACATAAAATTTTAAACTGTCTCGCATGACATTTTTTAAAACTGTGTCTAAAACTTCAATGAGTTTCTCATTAAACAGCATTGGCCGATTTCTATGCTTTGCTTCCTAAGTTTTACCCTATTGCCTGGTATATGCAATGAAGGAGCTGGATTGGTGGTTTAGGTTTGAAAACTAGCTTATAAACATGTGAGCTCGGTAAATTGGTCCCTTTGACATAAGTCATTACGATCCATAACCAACAATTAATTAAAGAACAGAGTCTGGCTGAATGGCATGAACACAAATGGCAAATTATTGAACAGTGAATTAATCAATGTTTATGTCCTGGCTCCCTGCACACCAAAACTGGCACGTGCGAGTGATGAAGAATATAATCGCTGACACTTCCTAGCAGGGTACGTCTGATAGAGCCTAGCCCACGTGTCCCTGTCACGATCATGTTGGCACCTTCCTTGTCAGCAGCGAGGCAGATTTGTTCCCCCGCGTTACCAGCAAACTGTTTGACAGTTCCCTCAACCTGGAACAAGTAAAGGTATTACATGAAGGACGGTAAAGTTCTAAAATTTCAAACACTTTTTTCTCTTTCTGTTCTCAAATAAATTGTTAGGTTTACCAGTCCGAAATTCACAAAATTCTTGTCAGAATAGCAAACAGGGAAGACCTTGATCAGAAGCAATCTGATCTGGTTCTGTGCTGTTTGTCTAGGCCTATTTGACTTCGAAAATTTAAAACATTTACTCTGGTATACTCAGGCGCTGCTAAAAGAAATGATGAACTCATTATTTTATCTAATAGCTCATACCCTAATAAGAAAAAGACATTTTTGCAAAACTTCGATAGCTTGAACTTCGATAGGTAGTTTGATAGAGTATAAACATTGGTCCATTTAAAGCTAATCAAGACCAAATTCTGCTCTGGACATGCGTCGTCAAAATACTGATTGTTTATTGACATATCTATAAGGAGACTATGTCTAAGTTCAACATCCAAAAATATGAGAAAATATGTATCAAAACTGCAAAGAAAAGGAGGTTCTCTTCTTCAATATGTCAGGAATCAGTATGCAAGGTTTTGAAGTAAAGAAAATGAAAACCGATTACCGATTACACAGTCAAAGCACCCTAAAGGTGGTGTAGACATAATAATGTCTAAGTTCAACACTCCCAAAAAAAATAATAAAAATATTATCAAATGTGCACAAAATGGAAAGCGCATATCTTCAATGTGTGAACAATCATTAAAGCAAAGTTTGAATATAAAAGAATGAAAACTGTTGGAGTTACAGATTACACAAACCAAACAACCCTATACATTTTGGATGGAAAATGTCTAAGTGCAACACCCCTCAAAATGAAAAATATTTATCAAATGTGCACAAAATAGGCGGTGCACATCTTCAATGTGTGAACAATCATTACGCAAAGTAGGAATATAAAGGCATGAAAACTGTTGGAGTCAGATTACACAAACCAGGCACCATCTAAGCATTTTGGACGGAAAAATGTCAAAGTTCAACATCCCCAAAAAATGAAGTGTGTACAATACAGTAGGTGCAAATCTTCAATGTGTGAACAATCATTATACAAAGTTTGAATATATATTACAGATTACACAAACCAGTCACCCCAAAAGTGTTGCGTAAGGGTAGACCAAGTGGACCCACTACTGGACCTGCGAAGCTGGTAAAAGGGCGCCAGGTAAAAAGGACAAACATACCATGGCCAAAGGTCATGCGAGGTCATGGTTGGGAAAATGAGAAGAACAATGACCTCTTGAGTTCCACCAAAGTACCAAATAAGAGCTGGGCTAGTGCCATTGTGCAAACATACCCCAAGGAATCTATCATTGTAAAGAGCTGGGAAATGGTCCCCACAGTGCTGAAGAAAAAACTATAACTACCTGGGCGTTTTTCATCATTTCTAAAAACTTGTCTACCATCAATTTTACCCGTTTCTGTTCCTCGTCAACCAGCTTGTTCATAAGATTGGGATCGGCTGTCATCATCGCTGTAAAAAGTACCAGAGATGCTGCATGACAAAACCAACAAAACGGCATTTTCAAATGAATATGAGCCGTGACACGCGATTTCCAACAATTTGGAATTTTGACAAGTGTAGCCTCAGACGAGCCTGTGAAGCACCCAGTTAAGCTTAGAAACTCAAAATGATGTTCAGTCAGTAGCTTAACACTCATAGAATATTCAAACGACTAGCAAAGGCTCTGATCAGACTCCGCGTATGCGCAGGCTGGTCTGAGCCTTTGCTGGTCGCACATGCCAGATTTTAGGAAATCTCATGCCACGTCTCATATAGTTTTAAATATCTCCAAGTAGGATCAGACAAGTTGATTTAATTAGCGCGTGTCAGTGAGAGCGTCAGTGAGTAAATAAGCAAGTGAGTGAAAGTCAATCCGTAGTGTCTGGCAACATATTATAACATATTTCAACAAATTCTTCAAACATGACAATGTTAGGATACAATCTGCATACACAGGACGTTCTTAGTTGTATATCGTTTTTAACTGAAGAAAGCAACACCATCATAATCGCTGCATTTTGCACAGAATTGTGACGGTTTGGACAGCGATCAGAGTTTTGATGTCACTGTCTGTTTAAGACAATGTCACAGCTTGGACTTTGATAGAGTCACGGTCTGGCTAAGAGAGTCACGGTTTGGCTAAGACAGTTTTATTGCAGAGTAAATCCATTTTTTCACTACATACTCTTTATATTGTTCATTCATCATAGTATTGAGTTAAATTACTCAATACTATGAGTTGATAAATATTATTGTGTAAAAAGCTTTGCCGCACGATATAAAAAGTAACGTTTTAACTGGCACAACAAACTAATGTATCAACTAGGCAAATCACATGCCATTGATGAACTTCTTGTTCTTTTTATAATTTTGATTTTCATGTACAGTTTCTAGGCCATCACAAAAATGACTCCATCAAAATTACCAAGCATAGAGGTGAACATAATAAAGTGACGTCAGAATGGCGTAAATTTTTGCTCTGGAACAGGTGTTCTTAAAAGCTACGCATTTCTTGAGCTTTGGGCGCTCATACAGGTAATACAAAAACTGAAATTTTCAAAACGCTCTTTTGTCCAAAATATTCCAGCGAAAATGACTTCACGCAACAATCTGATAATAGCCATAAAACATGCTTTACCGCTATTTTAACATCTTCTAGGCCCCTTTGGGCTGTCAAAATCCTCTATTTTCACGCTCAGGTTTCATCATCACTCTTAGGGCGCAACATATTTAATGCGTATAAAATCACGTTTGATCACTATATTGTTATAGCTCACGTGAAATCCCAAACAAACTTCCAAAGCAACTGATATGGCCAATACTGCCACCCCCACACTCCTGAAAAAAAATCTAAGCCCCTTGCATGCAAAAAATATATTTTGATTCATTCACATAAATAGTTCAATTAGAAAATAAAGGAATAGCCTAAGAAGTTGCTCTTTTTGTGGTTTCAACCCAACTTAATGAGACAATCCAATGAGTACCCACAAAAACATGGGTCTGCAAGTCCATTTTAAGAATTCACTATATACCTTCTGGGGCTAAATTTAAGTCTGGACTTTCATCTGCCTCCTTGCAACATGTTCGCTACACCAGGAGCAATGGCAGTACAGCTGCCACCTCATTGAATGTTAAGTTACACTATTTTTACAGTGTATGTAGCTTTTTTCCTGCTTTTATTTTGATCCCCTGCCTAAAAATATATTGGCTCTGGATAGCCTGCACCTTTTGAGCTGGCTCATTTGAGCCAGCGCTGCTCACAGATATACTCAAACAAAAAAGAAACGTCTGATTTTCATGGTACTGTATATTTCGATCCAGTTAAGATGTCGCAGCAAAAAATAATCTAAATGTTTATCAAACGTCTGACACACAAAAAAATGTTAATTATTTGGTTTTATCTTCTTATCTGGAAGAGTTATTTAACCTAAGGTGAAAACAGCTCATTCCACTATCATCAGCAAGTTGATCATCAAAACGTGACACACTTTACGTTAAAAGGCAACCAGGAACGTCCAACAATGAAAAAGCATCTAAAAATCTAAAATGTGCTTATAAATTGAGTGAAATTGCAATTCAAAACCGTTAATTAACGAAATTAACTGAAATTACCTCCCTTTGAACTAAACAAATAACAATTGAAGAACCTCTGATTCTCCTTAACCTAACATCATTTTGACACCGTTTTTGTTTTAATTTGTTGCGCTTGTGTATAACAACGAATGCACAAAAGATAAAAAAAATATGGCTGATGTTGGCCATCACATGTTCACTAAATCTGTGTTTTATACCCCACCCCTTACTGAAAAAAACAAGTGAATTTCCAGTATCAATTGTTTTGATGATGATTTGAGTTAATAAATGTTAAAATGCTGGTCATGACGAAAAAGAAATTCAAATTTGACCGGCTCCGTTGATTATCAAATTGCTGGACCAGCAATGAATGGTCTGTTTGTCTTTAGGCACACTCTTGATCTATGGTTTGTGACGTCAGAGTATACTATGTTACAGATTAATGGTTGTGGCCGATACAGCAATGGGTACAGTTAACATGCAGAACACCTTACTAGAGACTTTGCTCAGTGATGTTTAAATGTGCTTGAACTGTTCATAATTATGATGGACAGCCAAGCTATTGATGTTGTGACTTTTGATTTTAAGGGTACTCGTGTTCTCTGAGTTGTCAGCGGCTCTACTGATTATCAAATGATTTTCGTTTAGGTGCATAACGTTCCTAAATGATAACAGTTTGTAATGTAAAAATTTAAATGAAATGCGTTCATACATTTAGAACTGGCAGACATAAACGTGAAGCGGACATAACTTTATTGTTTCAGTATATATGGTAAGTACCAAATTCTCCTGAGTAGAGTTGTCCTGATTTCAAATACTTTAAGGTGATGATATTTGTCAGGATTTGAGCAAAGGTTTGTGTGTTTTCGGGTCAAAATAAATTACCCCTTAAGCGCCAATTACAAAAAATGTCATCTGTTCTTGTTGACAACATGTGCAGATCATTTTTGCAGGCGCTATTAGTGTAAACTTTTCAAGGCTGAATGACAATTAGATATGTCAGTCTTGGTAATTAATTCACTGATAATGGAACAATGTGGAAATTTCCCATGAGTCAATATTTAGAAATGTCGGTTGTCAATGATTTTGGCGTTTCCTCGTTATAGTCAGTTGCTTTGCATTTATGCAGAAAATTCTATTTTTCTTCTACAAAGTACTAGTCCAGGTGTCAGCTTAAAGGTGGACCAGCAGTGTACATTTTAAGGTTGCTTTGATGAAAATACATGGAAAAACAATATCAGACATTTTTTTTAAAATTGTCTTAAATAAACCGTGACAGTTCCATCAGAATCGTTTTCAAAACTGTGGCATTGTCTCAACCAGACCTTAAAATTATTTGTTTGGTTTTGTATGCACAAGATATTCAATATAGTTCTTTTATGAATCAATAGAAACATGCCAGGTTAAATGATTCTTATTTTCTCAATCCAACTTACACCCCACCGGGGTTTACCTGTTGGATTTCCTTCTGCTCCGGTATTCAGTTTTATTTACTGCTGAGTCCTTATCTTTGCTTATCTCCTTGTTATATCTTGATTTATATGTTTTAGGAGATGATGCATTGATAAGTTAGGGGTCTTTCATGCAAACCAAATATCTATGTGTCTTGATCCACATCTGAATTAAGGGTGCGGTTGGCACCGCTAAACAGGTTTAAGCCCTCCAGTAAAATATTTTACTGACCATTCCGAGGCGGTTCTTCTTTTGTAGATCTTTTATATTTTTGTTCTGTCTTGTGTTTGCTATGTCTTTGTGCCCGTCTGTTTATATGTGCTTTGTGGTCACCTGCTGGGAAAGGGCTGACGTCTTGGCTCTCGTTTGTGGTGTCTGCTGTGAGTTTGTCACTTTCCCATTGGTATCCTGGGTCAGGTGTGGTACTTGATTGTATCGATTCCTGATCTTTGCACCCTTACTTACTTTTATTATGAACACGCCTAGACATAATTGTTGCCAATAAAAAGCAATGATATGGTAGTTGCTATGTAAATAGCTAGGAAAGTTATTGGCTAGACGTCCGCTATCACTTTTATCGATTATAAGGGATAATAACAAATGCGTTACCATGATTGACCTTATCACGCCCACCAATCCATCTCCTTCATCGCATATACCAGCCGGATTAAACTTTCTATTTCGTACTTTTGATAGCAAAATTTAGAAACCGGACAATGCTATTCGATGAAACACTCATTGAACTTTCCGAAACTGATATCGATTTAGAGAGGATATTCTGCTTGACAGTTTAAAATGGTTTGTAATTAAGAAAAATTACATTTTTTCAGCTTCAACGCAGATTCTAGAATCAGTTTATGTGCCAGGGCACCCTATTTAAGGTATTTCAAAGGTAGACATCAAGGCCATTGAATAGCATTTTCGGATTTCTGCAATTGTGTATCGATTATAAAAAATGACGGTTTTGCTGAATTTAAGGTCCATCTTACTCATAGGAAACAGGTCCCTGTTCTTCATAACACAGTAATGATTTTCTACGATGAAGGAGATGGATTGGTGGCCGTGCTTATGAGTGTCCTGAAAATTTTTCCTATAAAGTCTGTGACGTTTTCTTAAACCTTTCGTCACAGTTGTAAGTGAAAATTCGTGATGGATCAGTGAAAATCCAAAACTCGTTGTGACAGAGTTGGGCACCAGTGGAAGTAAGCCAATGGTAAACAAATGAAATGTTTGAACCAAACCGCGTGTACCAAGGTTAACAAGACTACTTGGAGCGGCTACGGCTCGATTTTTTCTTTTGTTTATGAATAAAGGACGAGGTCTTTACTATTAAAAGGGGAAGTATTTGTTTACGTCCCATCGAAAATCTTTCAGTTAAACAGGGATGGGTCTTCCTGGGTTGAACCAGTTCTAAGCTAGGATAAACGTGTCTTGCTCAAGGACCACAACGCAGTGACGCCGGTGAGGCTCTACCACTGAGCCACTGCGCTCCCTAATACCCCTATTCCACACAGGCCCCGAATCACACGAATTTACACGAATTGACAAATATTTGGATTCGTGGATGAATCGTACTCTTAACTGATTCGCATAGTCCGTAGTGAGTTCTTGCAATTCGTAGGTCTATCGGGAATTCGGTTCAAAAGTTTTGAACTGTTAAAAACTTTGGCCACGAATTCCCCGATTCGAAAAATCGTGCGTGATTCGTACCAAATTCCTAAGGCATTCTTGGATATCGCAACTGGATCGTAATCGATTCGGGGGCGTTTTTGCATTGTTTTGGGCATTCGTAGCTACTTTTAGCTCATTCGTGGGGAATCGGGAGATTAAGCCAAGCAATAAAACCAAGGAAGAGATAGCAGAAGGATTTTCCCTAAGGTTAATTACCCCGTCTCGCGCATGTGAGCAGTCCTAGAAGTTGAAACAGATTTGGCAGATTCTGGAGCACAATCAGGATCAGTCAGTAGCTCCTGGCTGGCGATTTTGCAAATGGCGAACTGCCATATTTTTCCAAGTCAAAGAGTCTGGGTCAGGGCCTCTCGACTTTAACGTAGTTGTTATCTTCTAGCTATATAATAAGCCGTTTTCAACACTCAAGTTGCAGGATCAATTCTACTGCTGCTTTACAAGGAACATTCATTTTGGAACTGATGCGCAGAAGCATGTATGGCCTTTTTTTTTATAGCTATCGTGAGAGAAAATCTCGCGAATCGTGTCGAATCGTCGCGGATTTCTGTTAATTCGTGCCCAATTCGTGCTCATTCCGCATATTATTAACTGATTCGTAATTAATTCCTTAACTTTCGTGCAGCATGTTCTAATGTTATTTTCTAATCGTTATGAATTCTTGTGCGATTCCAGCCGAATTGAGCCGATTCCCCCGAATATTCGTAACGACATCGTATCTGAATCGGGAATGACTCGTAGCTTTACGATTGGAGAAAAAATTAATGAAACCTCACGAATTCCCCCGAATAAGAAAAAAAAATCAATTCGTGGCGATTCGGGCGATTCGTGGCCTGTGTGGAATAGGGGTATAACAGAAGAAGTATAAATATCCCTATAATTGTTTCCAAAGAAATGAGCTGGTACCTGACAAAATCGACAATATAATCTTTGCGTCAGCTTGTGTACCAATCACTTCATATCAGTCTTGAGGTGAGTTCAAAAACGCGAGTGCTCTCGAGCGCTCATTGTACTGATGTCAGGCTTTACACATTACGAATAAAGATAGGTACCAGAACAACGAGCGCTCGCGAGCACTCGCGTTGTTGAACTGCTGTGAAACTTATGGTCAGCTATACTGATATCAATAAGAAACACCTCGCCTAGTTGTAAACATGAATGCTATATACAAAAGTTCTGTATTTACGTGCATTAATAAAGCCTTATCAGTCAAGCATATATTTTGAAAACAAAACGCGCTATGTACATGTAATTATTTCAGGTTCAGACAACACATTTATTCAGTTTGTGATAGGGGTCATCAACCGCCACATGGATAAGCAGTATACTTCCACGAACAGTTTATGCCAGTGACGCCAGGTAAATCCCAAACCCGTTATAACTTCAAATACCTGTAAACGATCAGGGGCAGACTTGAATTAGCTGTTCTCTTTACTCCTTCCACTCAGAACAGAAGTCAAGTGTGCTGGAACACCTGTACTGGCGTACGCCAGAGTACTCCATCTTCCAAGGTGGTGCAGACAGAACAGTCACGTGACCTGTTCCAAAATAAAATGGCGGAACACTGCCTACACTGTACTGAGATATTTTTCAGCCTTTCCCAATAGGTTCTGATAATTATTCATATTGAAAAAATATGGTCATTAGTAAAATGAATTGAAAGCACATGTACTTTGTCATTCTTTTTTCTTCTTCTTCGCAATCGGATAATGTTATTTTTTGACACTTCAAACGGTAATGGCTTGATTTACTCCGGAGTACTCCAAGGTGCCCAGTTTTGCTTGTTTTAGGTGGCTGTTCTGGCGTACTCCGCGTACTCTGAAATTGCTAAATCAAGTCCGCCCCTGCTGATAACTTAAATTTAGTACAAAACATATAATGACCTCACTGTTGGAATCTCCTTGCTTATTAGTACATGTGCGTGGCTAGAGTCCGTGCTCAATAAGAATGGGTGACGAAACAGATTAAAGTTAGAAGTATGAAAGAAAAACCTGTATTGTCCAATCGGGTGAATAAAGTACCATAACCTGACCAACCACGTATACTGTAACTATACTCTTATTGCGAACGGACTCCAACCTATCTTTTGTACAATTGCTAAGAAAACAGTACATTTAAATGAGGTGTTTTTAATTGACAACAGTATTCATGAGGGCTCGTGGCGGGAAGATTCTTGACATTCTTATTAGAATGGCCGCCATGATTGGCCAGATTGAGTCTTCGCTGGGCGCATATGATTTTGGTGGTTTTGTCATGCACTGGTATGAAATACTTACATGTATGGATCAATTTGCTGTATTCTGGTACATATACAAGTATAGCATGATCGCCATTTCTGTAGATATTCTCAGCAAACCCTACAAGTATACAAAACATATTTGTAAGTTTACTGTATTTCTGGCAGTTCATGCCCGCATATGCGTAAAATCATACTTTAAACACCATCTTTACTACGGTAACCCAGGCGTGAACCATCGTGACGATGAATGCAGTGTAACGGAATGTGTCACGAAGATGAGTATAAACAATGCGTGCGTTGACCTCAATTTTAGCCCAATCATTTCCTTGTCCCTCCTTTTTGCACGCACCGAGATACACGCGAACAGTGGGTGCTCTGGTGAGACTGTACAGATGCACAATGCTCGTCGACCTAAATCCCGTGCACTGGCCCAGTTACTTTTCATCCCCTGGAGAAGGCGGAGGGAGGGATATAGATTTGGCGTTATCCGTCCGTACCCACATTCGCTCCTTTCAGTTTCCGAAAATTCTCTTTTCCCAAGCCTCCTCCAAGCCCACCCACCCAACAATTTCTTTATTGTTTTTAAGTTGGCAACTTTTTAACATAGAAAATACCCAAGAAGAATCTTTCGTAGGTACGTCCGTCCTTCCGTCCGTCCAGTTATAAAGGAGTTATTGCCCTTTGATAGCCTAAATTTCAATGATTTTTTTTCGTTCGCAGCCATAACTAGGTAACCAAAAGGTTTTGTTTTGTTTGATTCTTTACGCCCCAGTCAACAATTTTTCAGTTATGTCGGTTATGTACTGAATTTATATGACCATGGTTTGCTTATGCACGTGAAGTTACATCAGGGTGTCATCAGTTTATGAGGAGTTATTGTCCTTTGATTGCCTAATGTTCAATGATTTTTCTGTCCTAAGCCATTACTAGGTAACCAAAGGATGGACTTTCATGAAACTTATACTGAATATATATGGTTATGGTGTGGCTATGCACGTGTAGTTTCACATGGGTGTCATCACTTTTAGACGAGTTATTGCCCTTAGATTGCCTAATTTTCAATAATTGTTCCGTCGTAGACCGTAACTTTGTGTAAGCAATGTGTGGATTGTCATGAAACTTATACTGAATATATTTGACTATTGTGTGAGTTTCAGTAGAGTGTAATCAGTTGTCATTTGATAACCTTTAGTGTTTTTTTTTCTGTCCTCAGCCAAAACTTAATCAGCAATGAACGGAAATTCTGTAAACTCATACTGAGTATAAATATTATCATCGTGTGGTTTTGCACATGAAGTTTTATCACGATAACATAAGTATTTGTAGCAGGGGAGTTATTGTTCTTCGATTGCTTAAATAATTTGTTCCGTCCTAAGCAATTGATTTCTTGAATTTTATTCTGAGCATATATCGCCCCCTTAGCGACAGAAGGAGCTTATTGCGCTTTTCATACTTTTGAAAAATCGCGTTTAATAAATTAAATTATAATGTGTGAATCCTGAAAAAACCAGAAAAGATAATCATTGTACTCGAACAGCGCAGTCATCGCTTATTCGTTGCAGTCAACGAGTGCACAGAATAGTGTACATAGCTGTTAAAAAGGGTAATATTTTGGTCAAAATTTTAATTCTGAAAATATTCATCGCTAAATACTTCACTTCTGTTTGTTTGCTAAACAAGATGATAGTCGTTACAGCGCCAGAGTTATGCTAAAAATGTGATTTTTTCCTGAAAAAAGATGAAAGGAATTTTTGTCTATGTTCTGGAATTTATGCTTACTTTTGATAAAATGCAAAATACCAGTCCTTTAGTGTGCAAAAATATCGAAATCTGAAGGCAGAGCATTTTGAAAGTCATTCAAGCTTTTCATACTGTACGCATAGTTCTGTATATTGGGTGTTCTGGCCCAGTTGTCGAGGATCTAAATAAAATCGATATGTTGCAGTCGACGACCCGATCTTATCGATAAATAAAGAATTGAATTGATGTTTTGATGTAAGCCGAGTGCTTTTACATTTTCGGTAAGTGAAAGAAAGTGTTGGTGGTAATTTCTATCAATGTCTTGTCAAAAACGATGCTTAAACAAAATTCGTCTGTAAATCACCCAAATTGTGAAAAATATTCAGCTTGGCACAATTCAAGGGCCACAACTATATGGTAAATGAAGGGAAATGATGGGTTGCTCACCTGAGAATGACTGTTTATAAGGTCAGGGGAAAGCATTATCGCTCCAAACATTACAACTATGAATTTGGATGTATTAGCAGTTTCAAACTCACAATAGAATCAGTATTTGGCTGTCCCTGCTGGTGGAAACCAATAATAAGTTCTCGACACTTAAATTTAATAAGTTCTCGACACTTAAATTTATATGTAAAAATCGGTCTTAAAAAGCCCTATTCCGCTACCAGAAAGCAAAACACCGCGGGCGTTATAGTAATTTTTCACGCTACTCCGCGGTTATAACTTGCAACAGTTGATGGGGTAGAAGGATAAACCTTTTTGTGCATTTTGTAAGGTTCAAGAAACAAACAAACACACACACACACACACACACACACACACACACACACACACACACACACACACACATGTGCTTTTCTTTTTTAGTTCGTAGAATTTAACTAGTCTGCGATTTACTGGTGATATAGCCAGTTGACAATACTATATTTACTTTGATAATTTTAGAACATTTGAGCACGAATGTTGGTCTAACTGCGATGAGACCTTCGCAAAAACAGAATATTTTTTCACCCGTGTTTGAAAGCTTAGTTTAAAAAATGAGTAGCTGACAAAGCTTGGTCAATGACCCTTGGTCAATGACCCTCTGACTTGTCCAAAATGAGTGAGCCCACTTGTGTATGTGTGTTTAATTAAGAGATGGACAATTGGCGACACATTGTAAACCTTGAGTTAGGCCAATTGACAAGGGTCCTTTCGCTACATTCACTGCATGTTTTTGCTGTATACAAAAGGGTTGTTTTGACAAGGGTCCTTTCGCTACATTCACTGCATGTTTTTTGCTGTATACAAAAGTGTTGTTTAAACATTCAGTTTAAGTAAAATGTCAACTTATATTCATATGAGTAATAATGACTACACAAAGGTCGCAAGTGGTATTTTGTTTTACTCTATTATTGCATTGCAATGTCGGGCAACGAAGACTCATACAAGCCTTTGCAAATGCACAGACTCACAAGACCCTTCGCTGCTCGCATATACTAAATGTCCATGCATATGAAGACTCAGGACCGAAGTTTAGACATCTAGACTTTACAGATACAATGAACATCCATACAGGCAATTAAAAGACTTTTGCGCACATGTGACACTTACCAAAATGCCCTGTACTTGTCTATATAATTTTAGCTTTCATGATGAATATGACATGAGGGTCTGTCATTCATTAGCCACGTCCTAAAAATATGTTTGTATTAACTGAGAACATTACATACCCAGATCAGCATGCACATTTACACATATTCACACAGAATAGTCAGTGCATTTGTTATTCACTCCTCAAAAGCATTAGGCCTATTGCTATAACACTTGCTTTATTCAAATTTTCAGAATGCATGCACAGTGGCTCCGACTTGAGACTCTGGGATAGTTGGTTCAAGCCTCACTGGAGGCAATATATCGTGTACAGAGCAAGACACTTTTGTTTCTCAGCTTAGTACTGTTTCAACCCAAGAAACACCCTGGCATAAATGAAAGATTGTTAACTGGGATGTAACTTTTGCATCAAGTCAAACAAAACACAAAGCAAAAGCATTACTCTTTTTATGATTTAAGCTAGTCCCTGTAGCTTAGCAGAAAAATGATACTTCAAATCTTGAGGTAATGGGTTCATTTAAATAGCCCTGCACATGCCACTACCATTGTTGAGGTTTGGCTGCACGAGATTATAAAACAGTTTAGCATAATAAGTGTTATGGTCATATTTTTCAGATGCTAACATTTGTTGACATTTAAAAAATTACGACTTGAACAAATGACACTGCCTGCTGTTCTGAGCAAGAAAATTGCTTCATTTGTTTGTATTTTGCTAGCTATCTAGACAAATTTATTTAACACTAGCCAATATGAATGGGAAACGGGTCCCAATATCATGGATATGTATCCATATCTGAAAACGGCAGCCTTTACATAATTATATTCATACCTGTGTTATCATAAAAATCGACAATCATGGCATTGTTCCATCAACCGTTATCTTGCTTATATCTCTGAAGACTAAGTGAAAGCAATGACTCAGATCATTGACTCAGCTCCTGTTATTAGAACATTCCAACTTCAGACAATGCCAGCGCTCTGGATAAGCTGAAAAGTTTGACGTATCAGTTGAGCTGGTTAGTTAAATTTTGATATATTTTTAGATCTAACGTTGATTATAAACTAGATTATTGTGACCAGGGGTGTTTTTAAGAAACACACAAATTGGTTACAAAGGAAATCTAGGAGAAACTCAGACTGAGGTCTTATCTGGAGAATTATGTGCATATGCCGCTTTCCCAGCGTTTCGATTTTTATAACATCAATACAAAAGAAGAAAAAAAAATCGCTTACATTTGAACGCTATTTCTGAGCAAGCTGATCCGTCCATCGCAACAATAATCCGCCGTTTCTCTGCATTTCCATTTTTCTGGGTTCCATTTTGGTCAGACATGCTTTCGGTTGTAAACAAGGCACTTTTGCAGGAGGCACACTGGTAATTGTAACGTTACTTTAGTCATTTTGCGTAAGAGTATATTTTGTACACGATAATAATTATTGGCGCAGACTCTATTTGTCTTTTATATCAGCTGGCCTTATATCAATACTGTTAACTGTCTTGCCAGCCAAGAGTGACAGTGATGTCATGTTTTGTTTACAAAGTTATCAGGGACTTATAATCGATAGATCACTTGTGTATTAATCCTATCCGCAGGATAGAATTAATACACAAGTGATCTATCGAATCGCGTTTGTTAAAGTGGTGTGTACAAGTTAATATTTTACTTAACAATTGTAAACAAAATATTACGTCACTGTCACTCTTGACTGGCACGACAGTACTAATCTAATTGTTCATATACAGCATAAATATACAAACTGGTGGGTATGGTGAGGGTTGAGACCGGGCGGGGTTGCGCCACTGGTCTTGCCGCCCCACTGGCCGCCTCATATCAAATGATTGCAATGGGGAACCGGTGCAACAGGTGTAACTAAAAGTACAAAACCATCATGAAGATTAACCGTGTAATGATTTATGTTTCCCTCTAGAAAGTATAGTTTTCATGCAGGAATTGATATAGGCCTACAGCGAAAACATTTGATTATAGTGATTTTCACAACTAGTTAAGGTCCTGACTTAGTGCGACAGTGGATTAAATGAAGGGCTGTAGTCGCAAAATAAAGAAACCCGGCACATGTGTACCATACACAATTGCGTCCCTTCAAGCTTAAAATGGGGATTACTCTTAAAGGAAATATTTTTCTCCAATTTCTTAATTTCCTTTAAGATAATTCACTTATGGAATGAGAAAATAGTTATATGTGCACATCAGGTGCCCAGTCAGTAAACAATCTCGGGCCACTATCGGCCCACCAGCAAAACGTCATTTAAATGACGTTTGAATGGCGGGCCGATTATGCTTACTGGCCCAGTGGGTTATCTCCCTTGAATGTACACATTTTTCATTACGCACACGAGCTGCACGTAATGGACGCTACGTCTATACTCTAAACTGTGTAGAGGACTACTGCACTTTGAACAACGAATGTCCTGATCAGATTGCACGAAAGAGTAGGTTGGTCCGAGCTGGTTACCGCTTTAAGTATTCTTTCGTGTGTAACACGCTCATTTTTCTTTAAAAAATCTGCATTAAGTCATTATCACTTTCAATTAAGCTTGTTGCACAGATGCACGTCTGTGTCTTTAATGGCGTAATAACAATGCCTAGTTGTTGACCTACATATTCCCGTAGTATAAATTGCCTGCTACGCTGATTTGTTATTGATTTATTTTTTTTACTCAAAACACAACTTTTATTCAATGTGTGTTTGATCTATGTTTTCCATTCTCTCCAGTATGCTAATGACAAAATTTTCATTATGTGAATACAATACCAAGCAACAGCTTTGTCGTTTATCTATACACAGCGACAAAAGTTAAGAGTATCTAGTAGATTAGAAAGAGCACAGACAGACGCACGCACATTACACATGATTTAATGAAAAGAAAACATGACTTGTTTTACTACTGCTGCATTTCTGATATATACTAGAGGACTTTGAAAACGCATCACCATAATTTTGCACTTTTCTTGCAAACCGTATATGTGATTGTAAAGTTACTCACATGTTTTAATGTGCAACCTAGAATTGGTATGAATCAGTCGTTAATTTGACTGCACTATCAAGGGACGCTGCTGATGACGTCACATGGGTACATACAGCATCCAGTACCTTTCTGCAAAGTTAAATGAAGCTTTTTGATCATTTTTATGTTTAAACTGTGGCGTGCATGATACCATATCACCAAAGAGTTTATGGAAAATGTCTAATCTAAAGTTATTGATAACTTCAATATTTCGAAAATAAACGTGAAATTTGAACATCAATTTACAGCTCTTTTTAGAAACATCTCCATAAGTTACCTTTATGCACGCTTTCATTACTGATATTGACTCCATACACTGGGAGACGTTTTGGGAAGACGTTTTGATGTAAATTATGGCAGGATATCTGCTGTCATGTGATCGAGAACGTCTTAAAAATTACGTTAACGTCAGTTGCACAATACAAAAGGCACGTGATACAAGCGTAATTTATGCATAATCTGTCATTTGTATACTGAACTACTAACGGAACCTTACACTTTTTACTTGCTTCAAACTCGTAAATAACAGATATGGAGCTAAGCCGATATGATTATTTTAATAACAAGACATAAGAAAGTATTCTTCGAAAAAATATATTTATCAAAATAGAACATGACTTCACGACGTCAAAAAGACCGTTTAAATCATTTTTGCCTAGGGAATGTGCGTCTAGATATTTTTTTGAAAACTGTTTTCATGTATACAATGCCAATACCAGTACAGACAAAATTGCATTTTAAAAAATTTGCAATTTCTTGCTGTGACGTATGATATGGGGTTTTTAAGTTTTGCTTTTGACGTTGTCTAAACGGCAGCATTTTTTCCTTTGTTTTAGCAATTTCTAGAAACTGAAATGACTTGGAGCCAACCAATCATTGTAAGAGAATGCATTTTCAAAAATCAGAACTTATGTTTCACGTCACGTTAATTGGTAAAAGCGGAATAAACCAAGTTTAACGTCAATTAAGGAACAGGGTAAATATGGATAATGACCGTTTTTTCTTTATCAACGTATGTCACCGTTTAGTGTGTGCTGTCTACTTTGTTACAGTGCCAATTGGCTATACTTTTCTTTAATCACGTATGAATTTCAAGCTTTGCAGTATACACATATCAGCATGTCATTGTAACGCTTGACGTCGCTACATTGGCGTAGGCGGTAGCTACGGGGTTCAAAAGGACTGAATCAGGTTTCTTTAGTAGTTAAGTATATATGCCTTAGCCTCTTCCAATAAAACCGGACGAAAAATTCGAAATTTTGAAAGACCCAAGAGGTTGGATTTTATTACTAGACTACACTGAAGGACTTTAAAACGCAAAAAATTCGTAATATTAATTTACTCTTAACGTATCAATTTTATTGAGATTTGGCATACATGAGCATCAATATGTCAGCAAAACATGTTATAAATGCTATGCCAAAATAATAAATGATGTTAGAGCAACAGTCTATCAAATTGCAATTCTCTCAGATTCTGAAATTGCAATTTGAAATTTGTCTAGAAATTGGACACGATTTTAAGTCCTTGTGATAAAATATTTTTTTATAAAAAATCAGAAACAAATTACCCTTGGAGCCCTACTATAAGTCTGGCACTGACAGTAGCCAGCCGGGACGGATATCGTTGATGTAAATATCGTCGATACACAATCAACGTATTATACTAAGTTGCCGTCTTAACGCCGGTCGCCATTCTTGGTTGACCAGACATTCGTCGATCTTTAATTGTGCCAGTAGCCTGTCAACGATTTCTGAGGCGCTATATAGTTGACGGATGACAATTATTATATCTGGCCACGCCAGAAACACGCATCCCAGCTTTCAACATTCCAATTGCACCAGATCATTCATGTTCAGACAAACGTGGCATGAATAATAAAGCTATAAAACTAAAGCTGCTGTGTTTTTATACATGTATACTTACAAGCAACATGTGAAATGATAAAATATTTTGCTTCATTAATTCGTGGGGAGGCCACGTGCAAAACATAGTAAAGCAGTGATGCGTAGCTGGTGGTGGCCATTGTCTTAACAAACGCTGGTATTGAGTAAAGATAGAAGCAGAGTGTCGTTGCCATCCGTTTGTATCTGTTAAAGAGGGTTAAAAATGTAAGGGATGCAAAAAATTAGCATTTTCATTTTTGCATTTTTAAAGTCCTTCAGTGTATAGAAATCAGGGTGAGTGGGCTATGTCGGTATTTCTAAAGGGGTGTAATTTTGAGCATACCGAACTGTCAACTCTTTTCTAATCGTTCAATGATGATTGTGCAATCGTGTAAGAAGCAAAGGACGCAAATCTGTTGAGTCAGTTGAGTCAGGAATAAAACTAACGCGTTTTATCTTGCAGCTAATTGTGTCTTCAAATTCGACCACCCCTCTCTTAAAACGGGTACTTTTGCAATACCTTAAAGTAAATTTACAACCATTAAATTTTGTAAGACACACTAGTAGCTGGCCAGACTATAATGTGCAGTGACACTTATCTCGCTGACATTCTCAGGGTTTGTGAAATAAAGGATTTAATCTTGGTGATGCGTTTTCAAAGTCCTTAAAGACAAAGATTACTGTCCAATAGAGATCATTAAAGGATTAACTGATAAGGGACAGTTTCAGTATGTCACAAAATTAATGGGGCCTCAAGAGGGGACTTACCTGTATGCAACACAATTTCATTCACTAAGATAAAGATCAATATTTTATCATAAAATACCTATTCCCTTTATTGGACCACTTTATTGCCCCAGTAAGGAAGTCATAATCACCTCATTATGGCTGTCCTTTTGATCTGCCCAGTATGACCCCTGGAGAGAGTCATAATGAGTGGTACCAGTATTATTGCTTAAATATTTGTCTCTTTAAGCATATTAATATTTTGAATAATGTTTGATTCTTGCATAGTAGCTTTTGTGTATTCTTATGGTTTAAGTGAACACGCTTTATTAAAGTAGGCATATTTAAAATCATCATTATTACACACACAAATTAACACAGCGTTGCTGACAGGAAACTCATAAACGGGTAGAATGCCCAGATCAAACCAAGTCAGGGTCTGCACTGTTTGCTAGGTACGCATTGTATCTGATATTTCACCCTATAAGTTTCCTTTCAATTCCATGAATTCGGCTTTTGGGGAGGCCTACTAATGAAATTGTATTCCAAACTTTGGTTTAACTCTCAGCGCTTTCCCATCAGGCACACAGCCTGAAAATAACGTCATATCAACGTCGATGCATGACGTCGCATCGACGTTGATATGACTTTGTTTTGGCATCTGGGTTGTCATCCTAAATATTGAAACTCAGATCCAGCCAGCTGGACCTACAATAGATTGCAGAACACAGCAACACATGACCAGCACATGAGACTTTTGATGGAGAACGTTCATCTTTGGCACAATGTTTGTCTGTGGTGTGAAGATGACAAAGAAAGTTTCGGCTCGCCGATATGACATTGGAGTCAAAGGTCAATATCAAACAAACTTAAAATCTGCTCAAGCCCACCCCCCTCCTCCCCCACCAGTGACTTAGGCTGCTGTCCGTTCTAAAGCGACTGTTCCGTTGTTGTTAATATTTATGTGTACTGTACTTCCCTTTGTTTGTGGGAGTTCTGTGTCTGTCTTTGTTTTGTTATGCATTACTTTGTGTCCATACTAGTTTTGCAATCATCTTGAAGAGGAAGAGAAAGCTGGTTGATTTGCTATTATTGTCTTGCAGATGTATTGTCACTATAAATGTTCTGTGGCTCTTCCTCACGGTGTCGTGGGTTGGTCTGTTGTGTGCGATTGTTGTATTTCCTGATCATACTCACTTACTTTTTGTGGCTCGCTATCGTAAAGCGAACTCCTCGATCTTACATTTATGGAGGGTGTTCACGTTTGGCACAATGATTGTTTATGGTGTGTAGATGGCAACAAAAACTTCAAGTTGCCGATTTGACCTTAAAATCAAAGGTCAAGGTCAGACCTAAGTGAAAGCTACCTCATGGCTCGTATCGCTATCTTCCGATGGAGGGATTCATATCTAGCACAATGATTGTTTATCTATCTTCTATCTTCGTATCTATCTTCTATCTTCGTTTACTGGCTCAATCGAACACTATCATTACGCTGGGGAGTACAGATTTGAAATTTAAAAAAAAAATCTTTTTTCAGCTGTGTTTTCGACTACATGAGGAGTGCCCTAAACTCCTCAGTGGTCTGGAAACTGACCAACAAGGGAGAAAGACTATTCCATTCGGGACTCGTTCGGGGAAAGAAAGAGTTCTTCAGGGTAACACTGTATGTCTGGTATCTACAATATTGGGCACTGTGTGATGACCCGGTAGTTTTCAAACTATGGGCAGGGGTCATGTACTTGTCTTTTTCTATAGACATAGCACCACAATGAATCTTATGAAAGAGAAGCAGGGAGGACCAGTCCCTTCGGGCCTCAAGACATGGCCACTCAATGTCACCAAGCATCTCACCGACACTACTTGTGTTTGGCCATCTCCTGCAGGTCCAGCGGGCTGCTGACCTCTGAATGTTCTCTACCTGATTAATCTGAAGTTTTGAGTAAGGGCTCCAAATGAGTGCTGCACACTCTAGTGTAGGCTGAACCAAAGTTTTGTATACAACTTTCTTAGTACTCTTAAGTGCAAAAGCCAAGTTTCTGCGAAGGAAACCAAGTGTTTTTTTTGCTATGGTAGAAATTTCTGATATGTGTTGACCCCAATCCATATTATCAGAGATGGTTATACCAAGGTATTTTGCTGACTGAACGTTTTCCAAAATTTGGTTGTGATGTATGTGTATGTGTTTGTGATGCTAATGCCGAGTCACTCTCATAGAGTGACATTTGGTCACATTATATTTAATTTGCCAATCGGCTTCCCATTGTCCTACGCTAGTGAAATCTTCTTGTAGGGTCAAACAGTCCAGAATCGATATACAGGACACAGTCGTCCGCGAGCAGGCAAACAGAAGACCTGATGTTATCTGGCAAATCATTTATCAAAATAAGGGACAGGATCGGTCCTAAAACCAACCCCTGGGGTACGCCAGATAACACTGGGACTGGATCTGAGAATTGACCATCTAAAACTACTTGTTGAGTGCGGCCAGAGATGCATGAGTTAATCCACTTGTGGGTTGACCCTCTTATCCTATAACAGTCCAATTTATGTAATAGCCTCCTGTGTGACACCTTATCAAAGGCCTTTGCGAAATCCATTATGATCAAATCTGTCTGTTTGTGTCTACGATTCACAGCCCCCTCCAGGTTGCTGATGATGTCGTGCACAAACCGGACTAACTTGGTTTCGCAGGACCTCTGACTTTGGAAACCATGCTGACAGTCAGCAAGTAGACTATCTAAGGCTAATTGTTTGTTGATGTTGCTGACTAGTATATGCTCTAGGGCTTTGCAGCAGATGCTTGTGAGCGACAATGCTCTATAGTTTTTCACCCTTTTAAAGACCAGAGAAACATTTGCTTGTCGCTACTCATCAGGTACATAGCCCCGAGCTAAAGACTTATTAAAGATATTGGCCAGTACAGGAGAGATCTCATTGCTACACTCTTTTAGCACTCTGTCGTTCAGGCCATCCCGACCAGGAGCTATATCATGAACGTTAAGTCCGTCCAACAGCTTGGTGACCCCTTTCGGGTCAACTGTTATGTCCCACATGGAGGAGAACTGACTAGTCCCTTTCGGGGGGGGGGGGGGGGGGGGTCAGAGTCGCCTTAGCGTGTGAAGGTAGATTGGAATTGCCTATTACAAATGTTGGCTTTTTCTTTGCATCTGTCTTAAGAATTCCCTTTTCTCCGAGTGAGGTGATCCCTAACGCATCTGTTTTAATAGATTTGATAAATGACCAGAACTTTTTAATTTTTTCAGGCTTAGGAGTGTCAGGATCTGAGCTTTCGATCTTACACGTTAATCTCTCAATACCTTCTGCGCATGTGCTCTGGGCTGCTTGAATGAATCTTGACATCAGGGTCCTTGGATTTCCGAGCACAAAGGTAAAGCTTATTTCTTTTCTTTACAAGCCGTTTGATCGTTACATCGATCCATGGCACAGAGTTTTTTGTTTTTGTTCATTTTCGATGGGATAAACCTTTCAACAGCCTCTACAAAGCCTGTTTTGAATTTGACCCACATTTCATTAACTGACATTTGACTGTGGTCTTCAGAAAGGTACGCATCCTTAAATCGGGTCATGTGGTCTTTAAGGCCCAAAGCCTGTTAAATTTCCATGTGCCATATGTCATAAGGCAGTGAAATGGTCTGCACCAGTGGTGTGCTGTGATTTGTGTGAGGTATGGTATCATCAGGAGTGCATGGGAATGCCAGATTGTATTTATGAAGGACTTAAAAATGTTAGTTGGGAATGCTTCTAGTGTGGCGTACCAAATATCTCTACCAGCATATTTGATACAACAATTTTCGAGACATCAAACTCATTCTCCCAGCTCAGCAATAACGCTACTACTCCAGAGTCAAACATAAGCTTCAGTTGCCCAATAGCAACATCATCGTCTACAAGACCTTTGCCTCATAGTGACCCAGCAAGGAGACAAGATACCTCTTCGCATAGTCGTGCTAAACTGCCAATCGATCAAAGTAAGTAAGGGTGCAAAGATCAGGAATCGATACAATCAAGTACCACACCTGACCCAGGATACCAATGAGAAAGTGGCAAACTCACAGTTCGACACCACAAACGAAAGCCAAGAGGTCAGCCCTTTCCCAGCAGGTGACCGCAAGGCACATATAAACAGACGCACACAAATGCATATCAAACACAAGACAGAAAAAAAACCTATAAAGATCAAAAGGAAAGCCTGCTCAACATAAAAATATGAGTATATCTCTTCAAGCAGGTATCCTCATTAGTAGTGAATCATGACTGAATTCATCCATCAAATTGTCTTAAGTCTTCCCGGATGGAGCAACTGCTATCGAAGAGACAGACCTGGTGGCACAGTTGGTGTATTCCTTCTTGTGTCAAAACAGTATGACAGCAGTGAGCCTGAAGAACTGAAGGTGGACAACAACACATACTGCGAAATGAGCCGTAGCATGAGATTTCCAGCAATTTGACATTCTGACAAGTGAAGACTCGGACAAGCCTCTGCAGCCTCCTTTTAAGCTTAGAAACTCCAAATGGTGTTCAGTCAGTAGCTTAACAATCATAGAATACTCAAGCGACACGCAAAGGCTCTGATCAGACTGCGCGTATGCGCAGGCTGATCTGAGGCTTTGCTGGTCGCACATACCAAATTGTTGGAAATCTCAAGCAACGGCTCAAATGGTTTTGGTAGAAGTGAAAATCCATGGCAGCACAAAACTTTATATTGGATCAATTTACAGACCCCCGGACAAAGGCGACCAAGAATACCTACAACATCTCCACTCCAGAATAACCCATATCCCCACAGACAAAGGTGCTCACTTGTGGATCAGCTGAGATTTCAATCTACTGGATATTTATTGGGATGAAGAAAATGTCAAGCCATATGCTAGCAACAACTCAGTCTGCAACCAGTTACTGACCATTGCCAAGGATGCATACTTGGATCAAATAGTAACACAGCCAACCAGGATCACAGAAACAATATCTACTATTTTGGAGCATTTCTTTACAACAAACACTTCACTTATAAACAAGGTGGAAACAATCCCGGGCATTTCAGACCATGGAGCAGTTTTTATAGAGTCAAGTTTGCGCCCAATGAAAGTGAAGACCCCACCAAGGAAAGTATTCCAGTACCGGAAGGCTGACTACTCAGGCATGAAGAGCGACCTGCTGGGATACCAGCACGAATTCGAGGAAGGGCCGAAACAGAAGATGTTGAATGTCTCGTGTCCACCTTCAAAAAGAAGATACATTCCCTCATGGACAAATACATTCCCTCAAAAATGCTCCGAGTTGACAAGATTCAGAAACTATGGGTTCACAAGCAGCTCAAGAGCCTTAGAAGGAAACAAAAGACGCTGTTTAAATGATAATGTAAGACAAGGGTAGCAAAGGATATTCGGCTTTACAGAGAAACTAATGCTAGACTACAAAAGGCAGAGAGACAGTCTTATTGAAAATACCCTGACAACCTGAGTGAAGTCGGAGACCAAGCCCAAGAGCATTAACAAAAACAGAAAAGACTCTTTAGCTTTGTAAAGTCACTACGACGAGACAACGGCGGGATTGCTCCCCTGAAAGAACATGGACGCCTCAATGATGACCCAAAGGACAAGGCAGATATTTCAACCGACAATATGAGTCAACGTGGACCAAAGAAGATAAGGATGACATGCCAAACCTAGATGGCCAGTAATTCCCGCCCATGATAGATATTCGTGTTATAGAGGAAGCAGTTCTCAAGCTGCTTTTGAAGCTTAACGTGGCCCAATCATGTGGTCCAGACACCATTCCAGCAAGAATACTCAAAGAATTGGCACACGAGATTGCACCTTACCTAATATCAATTTTCCAGAGGTGCTTTGACACAGGAAAAGTACCAAAGGACTGGAGGATGGCCAATGTAACTTTCATATTCAAGAAAGGAGAGAAGTACAAACCAAGCAATAATCAGCCTGTCTCCCTGACTTGTATATGTTGCAAGATGCAAGAGCACATCAGCACCAGTAACGTTCTCAAGCACTTAGATGAGCATAAGATCCTAACAGACTGCCCGCATGGATTCAGGGCAAAAAGAGCTGCGAGACTCAATTCCTAACACTAGCAGATGAATTAGTGTCTTGCCTAGACAAGAAGCACCAACATGATTTGATAGTTTTAGACTTCTCCAAAGCATTCGACCGCAAGCCACACCAAAGTCTGCTTAGGAAACTTGACCATTATGTAGTAAGAGGGAACTCCTTTGACTGGATAAGGGCTTTTCTGACACGCAGGACACAACAGGTTAAAGTTGAAGGGGCCACACCAGACAGTGTCGAGGTCCTAAGCGGAGTGCCCCAAGGAACAGTTTTGGGACCACTACTATTCTTGGTCTTTATAAAATTAATGACCTTCCAGACTGTGTTCAATCCAAGAGATGACTGCATCCTGTACAGACGCATAAAGAATCAACCCGACTGTAACATCCTACAAGATGACCTAAATAGCTTGGATGAAAGGGAAAAGAAATGGGGTATGGCATTCCACCCAGAGAAGTGCAGCGCAATTAGAGTGACCAGATCAAGAAACCCATTCTCCTCCAATTACTCATTGAAAGGCCAGATACCTTGGTGTAGAGTTGCATTCTGACATGTCATGGAACAGACATATGGACCAGACCGTCAAAAAAATAGCACCCTAGGATTCTTACGATGCAACCTAAGAGTTAGCAATGAGGAAATAAATCAGCAGCCTACTTCTCTATGGTTTGGCCAATCCTAGAGTATAGCTCAATAATTTGGAGTCCCTAAACCAAGGACTACATCCATAAGATAGAGATGGTTCAACGCAGAGCTGCAAGGTATGTCACAAACCGTTACAGGAATACCAGCAGTGTGGCATCTTTCATTGAACATCTCGAATGGGAGACTCTTGAAGCTAGGCTTCCAAACATTAACTAACCATGCTATTAAATATCATGCATGACCTTGTGGACATACCAGCCAATGAATACCTGACACCAGCATCGAACAGAACAAGATCTCAACACTCTTTGAAGTTAAGGCAGATCCCTACTTCAATTTAGCTTCTTCCCTCGCTCTGTTTGTCACTGGAACTCTATACCAGCCAATGTGGCTGAAGCTCTCAGTTTGGTATCCTTCAAACAGGAGCTTTCCTCTGTATCCATTTAAACTATTAGGGCCAGTCATGTAAGATGCGCTAATGAGGTTCTTAAGCTGTGCTGGCGAGGACTTCGTGTGCCCTGGTACAGCCACTGGGAGTCAGATTGGTTAGAGACCGAAGAGTGAAATTCAGTGACCAAATCTATACTTTTTTTTACTGACTTTCTATCAACTATGTTTCTATCTTTCCTATCATGCTCTCTTTTTCTCATGCAGCAAACCCCCGCGCTGTAATAGTCAAGTGTGACGGCTGCACATATTATGCAGATGTAGATGTAGAAGCCAGCCCACCATATCTGCATGTTTTTAGAGAGATTTTGTGTGATGCCTGTTTTATCCTATTAGCAATCCATATGGGACTCATATGGACACTGGCCCATGTAAATAAAATAAAATAAATAGTAGAAGCAGGGGCGGATCCAGAATTTCTTGATACAGGTTTCAAATTTACAAAGGGGGTTCGATTTGAAAAGTGTACCTGATAATTTGATATTTTATGCTGATTTTTCTGGAAAATTCTCATGAAAATTGAATAATTTTGTCTCAAAGGGGGGGGGGGTCAAGCGAACCACATAAATTCCCTCTGTATCCACCACTGTAGAAGCTGGTCATGTATTACAAACAAGGAAATAAGTTAAAATAAATATGTTGATATCATTTCCTTTTTCTTTTGTGACTTTTAGGTGGGACCTATATGGGACCCAGATGACCTTGTTGCCATTATGGGACACATATATGCATGTTTGCTGAATGTCGTGATCAGCTTTGCCGATCGGGAGCATCAGGTCTAATCCTACGTATAAGGAAAAATTGAGAGTACCTCCCCCCGAAACAGGTAGGTGGTCGGTATAGGGGGTATGCAGGTGGGTATAAATAGCTAAGTAGGTAGTTAGGTAGGTGCGCCCCAATAGTCGGAAGAACGACTGTTATGTCAATAGTCGCTTTACACAAACATGTCTGCGCCCATACATTCAAACAAAATGTGGAATCGTTAACTTGAAACAACGAAATTAGACCGACCAAAGCCTCAACAAAGATGAGAAGCATTAAAATAATCATTAAGGGTGTTTCAAAGATAAACTGAACATGACCAGCATCTCTGGGAGCAAAATGTTGGATCTCCAGCTGCAAATGCGGCAAAATAATGAAGAATTGAAAAGCTTCATGCAAGACCTCGACACCTGGGAATCTGATATTAAAACGAAAGATGAAGCATTAAAGTCCCAAAAGATAGAAAAGGAGACTGTAAGCTTATCACACTTATTCGGTTCATTATTTTAAGAGGCCTCGCTCCTATCTCGCGAGTCTGTCAACTGTCAATGGTGTTTATCTTTCTCTTATGTGTTATTTCACTCCATTTTACAGAAGGCTGTCATTAATAATGATCTAAGTGCAGTTGTTTCTCCTGTGTCTTGCAAAAATAAATCTGCGGTAGCTGTACACCTGCCTACCACCACATTTTGGAAGTGTTTCGTGTGGCAGCCTCAAGACCGTCTTATGACTGCTGTTGCAATGTTGTAACGAGAAATTTCAACACATGTACACTTTGGGGGTGTTTGGAAGTCTCAAAAGAGTGCTGCAAGGCAGCCTTGATAAGCCCCCACAATTGGTATGCAATTCTTCTTCCCGTTAAAGTGACAAACCGATGAAACCGACATTGTCACACTGTTGATTAAAACTACAAAGCCAGTGGCCCAAGACTGATTAAATAAAAACAGACTAAAATCTGGATAAAAACATCTTGGAAGTCTAGGGTCATGTGGCGGCAACACCTCATCTTTTCTTTCTTTCTATCGTTACTGGTTTCGCTCAAACTTGAGCATTACACCAGGGAGTGCGAATTTAGAAATTTTGATAGATAATAAAACAAAAACAACACAAAAAAAAAACACAAAAACCTTTGGCTGAATTTTTGTTTAAATAAGGAGTGCCCTAAACTCCTCTGTGGACTGGGTATTGGCCACAGAAGGAGACAGACCATTCCAATGAGGAATAGTTCGGGTGAAAAAGGAATTCTTCAGGGCATCACTGTATGTCTGGTGTCTTCGGTATTGAGCACTATGTGATGACCTGGTAGTTTTCAAACTGTGAGCAGGGGTCATATATTTGTCTTTTTCAATAGACACTGCTCCACAATGAATCTTGTGAAAGAGAAGCAAGGAGGACTGGTCCCTACGGGCCTCAAGAGATGGCCATTCCAGCTCGTCCAGCATTTCACCGACACTACTCGTGTTTCGCCATCTCCTGCAGGTCCAGCGAGCTGCTGTCCTCTGAAAATTCTACCTTTCAGAATTCATAAAAACAATGAAGGGTGTTGTACGAGTGCTGAAAGAGGCATGTGCGAAACACGGCTTAGGAGATTTTGAAATCAAAATTTTCAGAATATGTAAACGGTCAAACTCAATGGAAAGCTTTGAAATATACATATAGCTACATTGGAATTTTGAAGGAGATGCCTTACTCTCTGATCTAGGTGGAAATGAATCAAAATGTAAGAAAATGAATAGGCCAACTTCTACCCCAAAAGAAAAAAAAATTTATTTCATGGTAACTGGACATCTCTGCCTCTAACAAACTCGGCCCCTGCCAACTCAGTGCCTAACCAACTTGGTCAATTTAATATGAGCCAAATATTTCCTAAATGGTGAAGAATATGATGTGATTAAAATCAAAAGGATATTTTAACAAGTCTTTTTGTGCTTTTAGTACTTCACATATATATGAAGGTCATGCCGACATATCCAGCTGGGCTAGAGGTGTAAATTTTGGTCAGTCTTCATCTACATCCATACTTTGTGTATGTGAGCAGAAAAGGATCTGGTGAAAATTTACATTTGTGCCGGTTAGTCGAGTCTTGCTCAACAATGGTATTAGTACAAAAATCTTGTGTTCCGGCTCATTTGTTATAACTCATTTAAGTTGAAAGGATTTTCCTACCCTTATCAGTAAGACGAGGCCATTTCCAATTGCAGGTTTGTTGGGTTGTATTTTTCATTTTTTTTTAAATTTTAATGGAACAAACTCTAAGAAAACAGTGAAGATCCTGATCAGACACCGCATTATGCGGTGTCTGATCTGGTTCTGCACTGTTTGCCTATGTCCCATAAACAGGGCGCTAGGCTTATATGGGTTAATGTTTGCAAATAGGTGCTGCCCCCTGTCAGGAACAGTTTAGAGAAGAAGAAGAAAAAGAAGGTAAAGAAGAAAGATGCAGAAAGCAGGAAACCTAAGAGAATCAGTAGCTATGATTACAGAAGCTGGGATAGGTTTGATGTGGTAAGTATCTTAAATAGGAGTATAAGAATCCATCATGAGTGTGAGGGTGGAATAGAAATATCCATCTTGAGGATCACCATTTGGCATGCCAAGTGATGACAAACAGTGATTGCGAGGGCCCATCCTCACACAAATAATGGATTCTTTTTCTTGCTCACTATGAAATACTGCATTTTATGTTTAAAAAAGGCTCACAGAAGTTCCTGGATACACTGAGATGCGACATGACATGATCACGTCACTTTAACATAACAATGACGTCACTTGACGACCATGCACATGAGTTCCAATGCAGCCAATGTACAGCCTTCTTGTGTCAGCCTGGGTAGGATAAAATGGGTAAGATAAGATTTTCAATCCAAGGGTAAAATTTCAGATGTCCTTATCTGGTGTGCCTGAATATAGTCTTGCAGACGAACAGATAAGCTAAATTGCATGTACATGTATCCACCACTTTCTAAATGTTTGGATATGGTATTAATTGCCTTTTATAGTTTAAGGGTTAAATATCAAGTCCCACCACTGGCAGAGTCACTGTGTTGTGTCCTTGAGCAAGACACTTTATCCGCTGCTTAATACTGTTCAACCCAGGAAGACCTGTCCGGACATGACTGAAAATTTTTGGGACACTGGAACATAAAGAATCAAAACAAATAATCACATCTTTCAGAGTTTACGAAAGTTTCCCAGACTTTACAGGACAGGAAAAATCTGCCTGACCAACCACAATTTCACCAGACCGACACCATATGAGAGCAAACAACAACAAAAAAAGAAAAAATATAAGTTTTGAAGTTTGAATGTAATATGTATAAAGACCAATGACCACAAAATATCCATGACAGCTCAGTAAACAAAAATGCAGTTTTCAAATATGGCCTTTGATTGGTTGATTAAAACAGAGTGTTTTGTGACATATATTCCACCAAAACAGTAACTTTTGGGCACAGGTTTCACAGGACAGTAGGTCCTGTGACGAGATAACTTTTGTCAGACCGCAGGTAAATCTCCCAGCCAGGACTGACGGTCCTGTGATGTTTCATAATGACTGATCTTTTTTATTTTATATAAAAAGATTTGATATTAGAACACTTAAACTATTATAAAAGGCAAGCCTACATCTGTACATCATGTTTTCTGCTTAAGTCGTTTTCTGCATATATTTGTTAACGTTGACAAATGTAATTATAGAGGCAAACAGTGTGGACCCAAATCAGACTGCTCCTACACAGTTTGACCAAGAGGCTTGTAAAATATTTCAGCCGATGACAAAACCAGACAACTTTTGTTGTGATTGGCGCCTTAAAGGTTAAAATGTAGGATATTTCTTCCACTTTTTTCAATGATTGGGTATTATATAAAATAATTTGATATTCAATATTTTGTTACCCATTATAGATGCTGAAAATAATTGACTATTCTTGGAAAAATACTGGGGCAAGATGCCTGAATTTTGAGTCTTCAACTAGGTCACTACTTTGTGTATGAAAGCAATGAAGGCTCAGACAAGACTGCACATCCATGCACATGCTTTTATGGCTGCTATATACATGTATGTAACAAGTACATGGTACCAAAATCTCATGAGATTGCCCATATACTCTCTGGTAGCTAGTACTCTGTCACAGGTTTAAATAAACAAAAATTTTGATTGTAAAATTGTAAATTTTTTCTTACCCATCAGTTTTAACATACGTTATGGGTGCTTAAAAGAACCGTCTCATTGAGACGGTTCTTTTGAGTACCCACACCATATGTTTTGGTTGAGAAATAAGAAAATTAATTTTTTGGTACACACTCTTAACTAAAGGCCTGATTCAGTGTTTCACTTTGATATAAAACTATAGAAAAAATCATAGTTCTGATTTGCTTTACCCAAACACTTGTGCCAACTTGAAATTTCATATACCGCTATTGATATATGTATATCCTTTTGTTGTCCATTCATACTTTTTGCTTAAATTTTAGATTTCCCCTATGTATGTTTTAAAGATACCTTAAAAGTTTTCCCTCAATTTGAAAATAGGGAGAAGTCAGTCTGAATGAGATTTGGTGTACTCTTTCTCCCTATTTCTCCCACATCTTCATTTACATTGTGTCATGCATAATAGGATCTATTTTCTCAAGTTGAATTAGTAAACAGTCTCGCAACAAAGAAAAAATCTTACTTCTCAACCAAAACATATGTTGTGGATACTCAAAAGAACCATCTCGATGAGACGGTTCTTTTGAGCACCCAAAACATATGTTAAAACTAAAAGATAAGAAAATATTTACAATTTTATGCTCAAAATTTTTGTTGATCTAAACTAGTGATATGTACTATCTATCTTCTCATGTTATGCCTTGTGTATCTATGTATATCACGTGACCTGAAAGCAGGAGGTTCTAGTTTTGTTTGTGGACAATGTAGTTTAAGAAAACTCAAAAATTAACAAAATTTACTGTTTTGTTTTTCATGATAATGGAGTCTAGTAGAAACTAGTCTCAATATGCATTAAGTTTATACGACAATTGCTGAGTATCATGCTTTCATGTCATGAATATACTTTACTGCTGTATTTTTGTGTGTAGCCAACAATCTTTTGCGAATAAGAATTATCTTATCTATCTTATGTAGGATAAAGCTCTGGAAGAAGTTGAAGAAACTTTGGAGGGATCATCATCAGATTATGAGACAGATGAGGAATGGGAGATTAACAGAAAAGTTCAAGCCGCTATCATAGAGAAAGACAAGGTAGAAAACGAAGATTTTTGTTTTTTGTTGTGTATGTGTTTAAAAGGTCTAGATATGCTATTATAGAGAATGACATGGTATAAAACTGAAGTTTTTAACTGTTTGTTATGTATGTATTTAACCCTTAAAGCGCCAAGAAGAAATGCATCGGAAAAATTACGTCTGCTGAAGTCGTCTGCTGCAAATAATTGCCTAACATTACTGACTAATTTAGTATAGAAGCAAACAGGGTGGACCCAGATCAGACTGCTCGTATAGGAGCAGTCTGATCTGGGTCCACACTGCTTGTCATAGAGGCTTCTTAAACATTTCAGCAGACGAGAAAAGCAGATGGCTTTTGTTGCGATTGGCGCTTTAAGGGTTAATAAGTCTAGCTATGCTATTATAGAGAAGGACAAGGTATAAAATTGAAAGGGGGTGCAGTGGCTCAGTGGTAGAGTGCTTGACTCGAGATCGAAGGGCTGCAGGTACGAGCCTCACTGGGGTCACTGTGTTGTGTCCTTGAGCAAGACTCATTAATCCTTGCTTAGTACTGGTTCAACCCAGGAATACCCGTAATGACATAACTGAAAAAGTGTTGACGGGGAGGTAAAGAATCAAATTCAAACAAAAAGCAACAAATAATGTTGAAGTTTTTTGTTTGATTGCTATGTAGGCTATATACAAAGCAACTGTCTAAAGCAAGTAGAAATTGCATTTCTGTGAATACCAATATCTGTCTGCTTTACACATATGTTTGCTTAATAAAGCTCAATTTAAAAGCTTAATATGCTTATTATGGGGCCACTGTTTCTCTGAAATTGGGAATGAGGCAGATACGCGGCCCCAAATTCAGTATTGAAAAACCCTAGAAAATATTTGTGATTCGAGCAAATTTGCAAATTATCTAATAATGTCAGGTAAGAAAATCTCTGGAGAAAATAAATCATTTGAAACAGTCTTGGCCCTCTTGGGTAAGAATAAGCCTACCACCATTAGTTTGATATCATTAAACATCAATTATGTTATTTCACATATATAATGTCAAAACATTGATTTCTACTGCGTGACGGATTTTGTTTATTATTCCTAGACAAAATGGGAGGAATATAGTTTTGACGTCGGTCCGTCCTGGACCATATCTAAGTGCTCATTTTAGCGTCACTGCGTTGTGTGTTTGAGCAAGACACATTAATCATTGCTTTGTACTGGTTCAACCTAGGAAGAACCGTCCCAACATAACAGAAAAATTGATGACTGAGACGTAAAGAATCAAATCAAACAAACAAATCAGTATGCATTTGTCATATTGGACACATTTGTGGTGTAAGTCAGTAAAAATTTGTCAGTTTGGACACATTAGTGGCGTATGTCAGCACACATTTGTCATATATTTGATACATTTGTGGTGTAAGTCAGAACACATTTTGTCATATTGGTTTAAACAATATTTTATTCAGATAATTTGCATGTTGACAAATATATACAATGTTAATATATTCAGGATCTGACAGTAAGCTTTAAGCTTACTGTCATATTGGACACATTCGTGGTGTTAGTCAGTGACAGTACAAATTTGTCAGATTGGACAAATTTTTGGTATAAATGATAAGTACCATAGAGAGTTTATATCCTATAAATTTTATCAGAATCCACTGAAAACAAGTAAGGCTTGATAATTTATATATCCTATGAAATATCTGCCAGAAAAAATGAAGTAAAAACATCACTATTGGTAAACATCTGCAGTTATGATTGTTGCTTTATGGGTTCAAAGTATCTTGCCAAAAAAAGTATATGAATGACAAGAACATGTACTCAGGCCTATAGTTAAGAGTGAGTAACATAAAAATAATTTACTTACTTCTCAACTAAAACATATGTTGTGGTTACTCAAAAGAACTCACCCAATGAGACGGTTTTTTGAGCACCCAAAAAATATGCTTAAATTTATGGGTAAGAACATATTTATGATTTTTCGCTGAAATTTGTTGTTTATCTAAACCTACACAAACTGTAGTTAATCAAACCCCATAAATGAGGTACATTGTAACTGAATGACATTTGAGTTAACAAGTAATCTTATTTTTTTTACAGGGAAATGATTATTTTAAGAAAGGTGACTATGACAATGCAATAGAATGTTACACCAAAGGATTGGATCTAGACCCTACCAATCCTTTGCTGCCAGCTAATAGGGCAATGGCTTTGCTCAAACAAGAAAAGTAGGTATCTTTAACAGTCATTTGCAAGTGAATCTAACATAGACAATTATTACAATTATATTCTTATGACATGAAAGGTGCAACAAAAAATAATCAACTCTCACTGGGAATTGAACCTGGTCATACCGGTACAATTACAATGTTCTTTTAACTGAGTAAAAGAGTTGACTCTTTGGTGTTATTGTTAGGGATTGAATATAAACTAGATGCTATAGGAAATATACAATGTGTAGATAATGTAGGCGAGAGTGATTGGTCCATTTTGCCTCTCTTCATGGAACCAATCATTTATGATGATGGAAAGCCATTTTTGGCAAAATAAAGTCAATTTCAGTCAAGCCTGCATCATTCCACACATGGGAGTGCAGTGGCTCAGTGGTAGAGTGCATGACTCAAGATGGAGGGGTTGCAGGTTTGAGCCTCACTGGCGGCACTGCATTGTGTCTTTGAGCAAGGCACATTAATCCCTGTTTAATACTGGTTCAACCCCAGCCCAGGAAGACCTGTCCCGACATGATGGAAAAATTGTTGACTGGGACGTAGTGAATCAAATCAATTCAAACCATCATTACACCTGAAAACCACAACTAGTTAAAAGCATAGCTGAAAATCAAAGGCCCAGATAAGCAAATTTTACGAGCGTAAAACTGTAATTATTTCCTTACCCATCAATTTAAACATGTGTTTTGGGTGCTCAAAAGAACCGCCTCATTCAGACGGTTCTTTTGAGTACCCACAACATGTTTTGGGTGAGAAATGAAGAAAATAGTTTTCCAATATGCACTCTCATCTGGAGGCCTGTGAAAATATTCCCGTTCTTTGGCTTGGCATTGAATTATTGTTGTACCAGTATAAAATCATTGCCAAGGAGTCATCTCTGATGAAGTTGTCACAAATTAGAAGCTATAGGAAATCTACAATCTGTAGATAATGAAGCCGCTGTAGGTGAGAGAGATTTACCTGTTTCATTTAAAGTACTGCAATGGGCATTAATCCCTTCTTGGAGGATGAAATCCTTCATCCTGATTGATACAATGAAAGTTTGGATTGTCCATTATATATTTGAGGGTATCATAAGAAACTTAAATGCATAGGGTAAATAGCTAGGCTTCTAGATTACATCTTAAAATAAAGCATGTATACACTTTTGACCAGTACCGGGCAACGTTTCACAGTTGGTAACGTGTCTGACTGAAGATCCGGGGTCGCGAGTTCGATTCTGGGCCCGGTCCCATACTATCGCAGAGATTGATCATGAAGTAATTTCTAGGGCCATACTCCTCCTACCCGCTGATTCAAGAAAGGTTGTTGTCAGTTACAAGCGAAAGTATGTGCATAAAGTACTGCTTAACCGCTTGTTCAAGCTTGTCCATGAAAAAGTGTGACTAGGTGAACGAACTGTCTTGACATGACCATAGCTGTTGACTGGGATGTAAAGCATCAAACCGAACAAACAAAACTTTTGACCAGTCACAATTTTTACCCGATCTCATAAGAAATTTCTAAGAATGTTTGTTAACCCATTTAAACCAGAAACCCTAAAAGGATACATTGGCATACAGTGAAGACCTTGATGAAATGCCACATAATGTGGCATTTCTTCAGGGTCTACACAATTTGCAAAAATGATTTTTATCTGGAAATTATAACCTGTGACCCCTCAATATTAACAAGGGACATCATTACTTTATTCAATGTAGCTTTATGGAAAATTCCATTGGTCTGAAAAGGGTTAAAATAAACAATTTTATTTCAGATTTGGTGGAGCTGAACTAGACTGTACCTCGGCATTGTCTCTTGATCCTCTCTACACCAAGGCCTACCTACGGCGAGGCACGGCTCGTATGGGACTACAGAAGTACGCTGCTGCAAAAGAGGATTACGAGAGAGTACTTTCATTAGAACCTCAAAACAAGAAGGCTAAATCTGATCTTCTGCTTATTGAAAAGGTAGGTGTCTTTAAAACACACATATTGCAGGCCTTTAGTTAAGAGTGTGAACCCAATTTTTTTTTTATTTCTCAACCAAAACATATGTTGTGGATACTCAAAAGAACCTTCTCAATGAGAAGGTTCTTTTGAGCACCCAAAACATAAGCTAAAAATTATGGGTAAGAAAACATTTACAATTTTATGCTAAAATATTATGTTTATCTAAACCGATGATATTGGACCTTATAAGTGCACTTGCACACTGAATTCTTAAAATTACAAATGTATTTGTTTACACCATAGGTCCAGTTAAGCAAATTTTGTTTGAGTAAATTGCCATTTTTTTTCTTATTTATTGGTTTTAACATGTGTTTTGGATGCTCAAAAGTACCGTCTCAATGAGACGGTTCTTTCGAGTACCCAAAACATCTGTTTTGGATGAGAAATAAAAAAAAAAAAAAAATTCACTTACACACTCTTATCTGGGAATCTGTTACAATATATGCACTTGTGTTTTTGAGTCAATCCAGTGGTGTTAATTTCTTATTATGAGTTCATTGTGTGTATAATGAAACATATTGATCCTTATCAAAGCTAGAGATTATTGGATTTTGAAAAAAAAATTCACACATTGAGCTTAATTAATAGGTCTTATTTTTTATGTTTCCCCCCATGGAAGGGGAGGGGCATATATTGTTTTTGGTGTGTATCCTGCTGGCATTGGTGTGCCACTTTCTTGTGTGCAAGATATCTCATGAACTTGTGGATGGATTTGAACCAAATTTGTGTGGATATAATATAGGCATATGATGAAGACTTGATTAGGTGTGTGTGTGGGGTGGGGCATCGTTTTTTTTTCTGAAAACAGTGCTAGTAATATTAATCTTAGTATTGAGACACCATAATTTCTTTGATTATTCTTCTTTAAATTTGATCATGTACATATTACCGAAGTAGGTGTATACAGGTAAACAGGTACTGTGGCATTTCCTCAGGCTCTGCATTGTTTGCTAAGATAAAAACAATCTTCATGAACAGAAATACATAATTTTATAGAAATTTTGATTGGCAACCTCTTAAAATACAAGGTGGACAATTTCATACTTATTGTATCAATATGAATGGGAGAATCCATCGGGGTTAAGCGGTTTCTTTGAATGTCTGAGTTTGGGTTATCTAGAGAAAGCTGCAATGTCAGTACAATTGCCAAAGGTCTTATCAATAACACAATAGCTTCAATAGGTTTTAGGGTAGCCACAGTTTGGAAAAAGATCAGGAAATGTTTTTTTTAATCCTGCTATACTATTTTCACGTCTGTCCATCCATCTCTCTGACCATGTGCATATTCACATTTTGATTTTTCCTATTAGGAAATATACTGAACAGCAAAAGAAACGCATATTTTGCATATTTGGTATAGTGTATAAATTTGGGTTTTAAATACTGATCTAATGACATGTAAGGTGTCATTGAAATATTGAACATGTGTATCATTAAATGCATCACAAATGGATGGCTCATTAGAATAATTATGATAAAGGGGCGTAGCTCTGGGCATAATAAAATAACTCATAATAAAGGCGACTTTCGAGATTGTGTATGCCTAAAACCACTGAACGGATTTGAATGAAAATCACTATGCGTGACAATCATGACATACAGACTACTTATGAAGTTTAAATTTTCTGATATTTTTCATGGTGGACTATTGTGACCCGGTTACATAATCAGACAATTAACCGGAAGTGTGTTTAATAAAGGCAAGTAAGGGTCCAAACAATTGTTTTAAATGGTTCTTTTGGACACCACCTTACTTGACATCAACCATACTGCTCCAGATGTTCTTACATCCCAAGATTCCTGTGAGTTTCAATACCAATGCAAAAAATGCAAATAATAAATATTTTCTGATTAGCAGTATAATTTCTACTGCAGTGAATTTTAAAGTTTTATGCTATTTTCTTATCTGTTACAGTGTGTTCTGGTGACATGCAATGAAATCGGATTCAGATCCTGTGTTTTCCAATGTACGGCGCTGTATTTGATATTTGTATTAATTAACAAAAAAATATTATTAACTGTGTAATGGCGAATAAAATGGTCTAGAACGAACGCATGAGTACGATCAAACATGTTTAAATTATTTAGGGTAAAATTTGATAAGGGTTTCTGGTATGAAATGAATATTGAAAATATGCGTTTCTTTTGCTGTCAAGTATACATGTACCTTGAAATGTACTGGATGAAAATGAAAAAAAAATGAAGAAGATTTTGTTTGAGTTGATGCTTACTTCTCAGTCAACAACTTTTCAGTCATGCCAGTACTAAGCAAAAAAAGCATTTGGGTCAAGTGTCATCTATAAGGACACAACACTGCACGGATGGTGGGATTCTAACCTGCAACTTATTATAATTAGTCAAGTACTCCCTGCTTCCGTTTTTAGTACATGTGTACGAAATGTATTGGGTCTGACGCGAGAAAACCTGTCTTTGGGGTTTTGCAAACAACAAAGGAGCAGACCAACCTGTGCATCCGGGTAGTCTGACCAGCGCCTTTGTTATTCGCTTTTTGGAAAGTATCATATCAAAACTTGTAGGTAGTGCAGTGGCTAAGTGGAAGAGTGCTTGACTCAAGACCGTGGGGCTGCAGGTTCGAGCCTCACTGCGTTGTGGTCCTTGAGCAAGACACATTTATCCTAGCTTAGTACTGGATCAATCCAGGAAGACCCGTCCCTGTTTAACTGAAAGATTGTTGATGGGACGTAAAGAATCAAATCAAACAAAATATCAAAACTTGCTATAAGCAAAATTTCATTATTCTAGATAGACTATGTAGCTGAGCAGGATGGTTTGGGTACCTGAAGACAGGTTTTCTGGCATTGCGGCCCTGTTTAAGGTAGTCATGGAATTGCAAATAGTGTAAACCCTGATCAGACTGCTCAGATCTGGGTGTACACCGTATGCTCCAGCTTTCTGTCTAAATAAATGAGGGTAAATTTGTGATGCTTTCAGCCTCTTAGAGAAAAATGTGTAGTTGATTATTATTTATTTTTGAGTGTCTTGATCTTTAATTTGTAAGCCCCTGTTACAAATTATCTGGATAGCCAAGAGGCAACTACATGTATCAGGGTATTGACAATTTATTAATTTTCTTATTTCTTAACCAAAACGTATATTGTGGGTACTCAAAAGTACCGTCTCAATGAGACTGTTCTTTTGAGCACCCAAAACAAATGTTTAAAATGATGGATAAGAAAATATTTACAATATTACTCACAAAGCATGTGTTTGTCTTGACTTGTGTGCATTTCATTACAGGAGTTATCTAAAGAGAATCTAGTAACACAAACAGATACTGAATCAGTGAAGGATATTGGTCTTGTCAAAGCCATCTCCAAATCTCAAGAACAAAAATCTAAGGTACGAACCATTGTTGTACTGAATACCTATATTTAGACTGTACAAACATGTTTCATAGGGAGCGCAGTGGCTCAGTGGTAGACTGCTTGACTCGAGACCGAGGGGCCGCAGGTTCGAGCCTCACCGGCGTCACTGTGTTGTGGTCCTTGAGCTAGACACATTTATCCTAGCTTAGTACTGGTTCAACCCAGAAAGACCAGTCCTTGTTTAACTGAAAGATTGTTGATGGGACGTAAAGAATCAAACAAAACAAACAAAAACTATGTTTCTTGTACTAAGTCCACCTGCAGACTAATCAACAGTATTAACCCTTGTTGTATTGAATAACTGTACATTGTATTTATGATATACCACAGGTTTAGATAAGCAAGACTTTTCAGCATAAAATTGTAAACATTTTCATACTCATAAGTTTTAGCATATGTGTTGGGTGCTCAAAAGAACTGTCTCATTGAGACAGTTCTTTTGAGTACCCACAATATATGTTTTGGTCGAGAAATAAGTAAATTATTTTTCTGTTACGCACCCTTAACTAAAGGCCTGTATACAAAATTATGATTTGTTGAGCCAGTCTTGCTTTGATTCCATTTTTTACCAGTGTCCCATCAGTAAAATTTCAATTTTCTGATCAGCTAATCCTTTGGAAGCCAGGATTTTTACTCTTTTAACCATATAAATAAGTCTTTGCCTCTTTGGACACATTAAATGATTATTATTTGTGTCCAAAGACTTAATTTGACTGATAAACCGTAGCTTAAAAGGCGGTTCTCCCAGTCTGTCGGACAAGACTTTAAGTCATGGCCCAGTCTTCTGAGACATTTTAAACCAGAACCACTGCTAATACGTGAGCCTTTGGGTGCTGCCAGACACAAAACTACGAAACCATAAACCCACCCTGCCCAGTACTGGTTAATACCAAGGAACAGCCACACAAAAAAAATATTTGAAACTTCCATTTTTAAAGGGCTGTAAGAGGACTTATTATTTAAAAAATAATTGGAATTTTAGCTTTCAGCATAATATTATTAAGTTCAAAAGAAGTTATGATCATCATTGAGATGTATAAAAAAAATTTTTACAACTTGAGGCATGTCATATGAACATGAAACTCATTACAGTACTGTAAAACCTGTGTAAAACGGCCACTCTCAAAAAGACCAAAAATTTGTTTTCAAGACCAATTATCGTTTAATGCAGGTCAAAAGTATTGCAGATTGCTCCAAGTGGAGCATTCTGCAATACTTTCGACCTTCATTAAGCTACCAATTGTTATTAAGATCTTCGTTGTGGCCACTTTACATAGGTATGACTGTATCTTAGCATTACGGTCAGCAAACCTTATTTCCTATAAAATCAATGAAGATATTACAAAATTTGTATCTGATGCAGTAGTAGTTGTTGATGTAAGCAGGGCTCTCCCGGCCATTAGCCATTGTAGCCATTTGCTACTAAAAATGTAGAGTGGCTATAAATATGTCATTGGCTAAAAGTACAGTCTAGGTGGTTCAAAAATTACATATTTGCTAAAAAGTGTCTTTTGATCAGCTTTTGGATTTTCCAATATTGCTTTTATTATTCCTTCGCACTTTTATTATTGTGCCGTATTTAACTCTTTGGATGCTTGATTTTTTCAATACCATCCAGGTATCAAACAGTTTGGATTCAGATCAGGCCCGACATTTTGTTATCAGCAGAAAGCAAAAGTCGCCCCTAGTGAAGAGTTAAATACAAAACAACTTGTTGATACTACTTTCTGGCTAAAACCTTGGCTAAAATTATTTTCATTTGGCTCCAACTTTTCTTATTTGGCTACAGTGTTGGCTACAACAAATTCTGAGCCAGGGAAAGCCCTGTGTACGGATTACATCTTAAGTTTTTTTCAGAAACCCTTGGTGCATATGGAAATTGAAGAAATAGGACTTGATGATGAGCAGGAAAGAAAGTCGGCTATATCCAGGATTGAGGAAGGTCAAGGTCAAAGTAAAAAAGAGCTGATAGACAAAGATAGTAAAATGTTTGAAAGATTTACAGCTATTTCTCCTGGTATGTTCAAGTGAAGTAAATTAACCCTTAATGCGCCGATCGCAACAAAAGTCGTCTGCTTTCTTGTCTGCTGAAATGTTTAAGAAGCCTCTATCGCAAACAGTGTGGACCCAGATCAGACTGCTCCTGTAGGAGCAGTCTGCTCTGGGTACAAGCTGTTTGCTTCTATACTTAATTCGTCAGTAATGTAAGGCAAATATTTGCAGCAGACGACTTCAGTAGACGACATTTTCAGATGCATTTTTTTCTTGGCCCTTTAAAGGTTAGGTTACATTTTTTATTTCACCATTTTATCATTCAAGAGTTCAAACAAAAAAAAATACACACTTTTAGAATCATCTTGTTAGACCAGTCTAGATTTTTTGTTGGATTTTGAAAGTAAGTAAGGGTGCAAAGATCAGGAATCGATACAATCAAGTAGCACACCTGACCCAGGATACCAATTGGAAAGTGACAAACTCACAGTTAGACACCACAAACGAGAGCCAAGAGGTCAGCCCTTTCCCAGCAGGTGACCAAAAAGCGCACACAAAGACATAGTAAACACAAGACAGAACAAAAACATAAAAGATCCACAAAAGAAGTACCGCCTTGGAAGGGTCAGTAAAATATTTTACTGGAGGGCTTAAACCGGTTTAACGAAGACATTAACCCATTTTATAAATGAATCACATAATACTGGACCTTTCAAACATTTGGGGTAAGCTCATATCCAATTTAACCCTTACCGGGCGCATAGCGCAGTCTGTAACAGCACCCTAGATAAGCTTTTGGGTCAATTGGGTATTTACGCAACCTGATAATCCTCAATTGCGTACTTGCAAAGACATTGTGTATTTTCATATTTTTTTTACGCCACGTTTTTTTCTGTGATTACACGTTTTCTTATTGAATGAAGCCATCGGGAATGTGCTTGCACACCTATCGTCTGCCTTTCTAAAGTATCAAACTAACAAATTTTATTGTATCTGAAGCAAATCTCATCCACTTGATGACATTCGAGTGTGTACACTTTGCAAAGTTTCACTTTCATCAGCGTTTTTCCGCAAAATGCTGGACTGGACAGCGTTATTTTATTCATAAAACTGGAGTTATATTGCGTCGCAAGTAAAAAAAATCAATACCTGACTGGCATTTGTTTATTACCCAAATGGAAATGAAATGGACCAAATGGTACACAATGACATTGTATGTAATTGCATACCAATCGTTAGAATTGCTTTTTGGTACGCACACATTTCATTTTAATTGCTTTTTTGAGGATTTTAATTGCGTATTTACGCAAATACGCTGCTTATCTAGGGTGCTGCTGTAACATGTCTGACTGCAGATCCAGGGGTCGTGAGTTTGATCGCGGCCCACACCCATACTTTTGCACAGATTGATCGTGAAATAATTCTATGGCCAATATCCTCCCGTCCACTGATTCAAGAAGGGTTATTGTCTGTTACAAGTGAAAGTATGTTCATGAAGTACTGGTTAGCCACTTAGTCAAGCTTGCCCAGGAAAAAAGTGTGGTTAGGCGAACTGACCTTCTCAACATGATCATAGCTGCTGACTGGGACGTAAAGCATCAAACCAACCAAACAAACAATTTAACCTTTAAAGTGCTGACAAAACATTGCCTCTAAAAATACTGTCTGCCTAAGTTATCTGCTACATATATTTGCTAACATTATATGGAGCATAAAGCAGCATTTGATCAGTCTTTACTGCTTACTTACAGAATTTTCTGTCAAAATTTAAATAAATGAAAAATACCACCAAACTACCCTTAAATTGGAAATGAACTCATCCAATTGATAAGGGTTGGCATAGATGGGTTGACCCTTAAACAGCCAGTCAGAACAAATTTCATCTGCTTTTGCATCTGCTGAAAAATGTTTTAAAAGCCTATTATTAAAATGGTTTAGACCCAGATCAGACTGCATCTCTATGAACAGCCTGACCTGGGTCCACACTGTTTGTGTCTACTCTAACATTAGTCAATATTGAAAGCAAATATATGCAGCAGACGACTTGAGGAGACAACTTTTTTTAAGATTTACTTTTTGCATGTGGTTTAACCCTTTGTATACTGGAAACCCCTAAAGTGGTACTTTGAAAAACAGTGAAGATCCAGATGAAATGCTGCAAAACACGGCATTTCATCGGGGTCTGCACTGGTTTCTTAGATAAAAAGATCCTTGGGTGCTGAAGTACAACATAATTTGGAAATTTCTACTAGTGACCCCTTGAAATATATAATGGACACTCCCATCTTTATTGCATCTATCGGTATGGGAAAATCCATCCGAATGCAAAGGGTTTAGGATTAAGTGTAAATAAGGTACAGTAAAACCTGTGTAAAACAGTGACTCAAAAATAGACAAAACAAAGATCTTACTTACAACTGGTATCTTAATGAAGGTCGAAAGTATTGCAGAATGCTCCCTTTGGACAAAAAAGACAAAACAAAGATCTTACTTACAACTGGTATCTTAATGAAGGTCGAAAGAATTGCAGAATCCTTTTTTTGGTCAAAATAGACAAAACAAAGATCTTACTTACAACTGGTATCTTAATGAAGGTCGAAAGAATTGCAGAATGCTCTTTTTGGTCAAAATAGACAAAACAAAGATCTTACTTACAACTGGTAACTTAATGAAGGTCGAAAGTATTGCAGAATGCTCCCTTTGGACAAAATAGATAAAACAAAGATCTTTCTAACAACTGGTAACTCAATGAAGGTTGAAAGTATTGCAGAATGCTCCCTTTGGACAAAATCGACAAAACAAAGATCTTACTTACAACTGGTATCTTAATGAAGGTCGAAAGTATTGCAGAATGCTCCACGTGGACAAAATCGACAAAACAAAGATCTTACTTACAACTGGTATCTTAATGAAGGTTGAAAGAATTGCAGAATGCTCTTTTTGGTCAAAATAGACAAAACAAAGATCTTACTTACAACTGGTATCTTAATGAAGGTCGAAAGTATTGCAGAATGCTCCCTTTGGACAAAAAAGACAAAACAAAGATCTTACTTAAAACTGGTATCTTAATGAAGGTCCAAAGTATTGCAGAATCCTCCCTTTGGACAAAATCGACAAAACAAAGATCTTACTTACAACTCATATCTTAATGAAGGTCGAAAGTATTGCAGAATGCTCCACTTGGACAAAACAAAGATCATACTGACAACTGGTATCTTAATGAAGGTCGAAAGAATTGCAGAATCCTTTTTTTGGTCAAAATAGACAAAACAAAGATCTTACTTACAACTGGTATCTTAATGAAGGTCGAAAGAATTGCAGAATGCTCTTTTTGGTCAAAATAGACAAAACAAAGATCTTACTTACAACTGGTAACTTAATGAAGGTCGAAAGTATTGCAGAATGCTCCCTTTGGACAAAATAGATAAAACAAAGATCTTTCTAACAACTGGTAACTCAATGAAGGTTGAAAGTATTGCAGAATGCTCCCTTTGGACAAAATCGACAAAACAAAGATCTTACTTACAACTGGTATCTTAATGAAGGTCGAAAGTATTGCAGAATGCTCCACGTGGACAAAATCGACAAAACAAAGATCTTACTTACAACTGGTATCTTAATGAAGGTCGAAAGAATTGCAGAATGCTCTTTTTGGTCAAAATAGACAAAACAAAGATCTTACTTACAACTGGTAACTTAATGAAGGTTGAAATTATTGCAGAATGCTCCCTTTGGACAAAATCGACAAAACAAAGATCTTACTTACAACTGGTATCTTAATGAAGGTCGAAAGAATTGCAGAATGCTCTTTTTGGCCAAAATAGACAAAACAAAGATCTTACTTACAACTGGTAACTTAATGAAGGTTGAAAGTATTGCAGAATGCTCCCTTTGGACAAAATCGACAAAACAAAGATCTTACTTACAACTCATATCTTAATGAAGGTCGAAAGTATTGCAGAATGCTCCACTTGGACAAAATAGACAAAACAAAGATCTTACTGACAACTGGTATCTTAATGAAGGTCGAAAGAATTGCAGAATGCTTTTTTTGGTCAAAATAGACAAAACAAAGATCTTACTTACAACTGGTATCTTAATAAAGGTCGAAAGAATGGCAGAATGCTCTTTTTGGTCAAAATAGACAAAACAAAGATCTTACTTACAACTGGTAACTTAATGAAGGTCGAAAGTATTGCAGAATGCTCCTTTTGGACAAAATAGATAAAACAAAGATCTTTCTAACAACTGGTAACTTAATGAAGGTCGAAAGTATTGCAGAATGCTCCCTTTGGACAAAAATCGATAAAACAAAGATCTTACTTACAACTGGTAACTTAATGAAGGTCGAAAGTATTGCAGAATGCACCCTTTGAACAAAATAGACAAAACAAAGATCTTACTTACAACTGGTAACTAAATGAAGGTCGAAAGTATTGCAGAATGCTCCCTTTGGAGCATTCAGCAATACTTTTGACCTGCATTAAGCCATAATCGGTCTTGAAACCATTTTTGGTCTTTTTGAGAGTGGCCATTTTACATAGGTTTTACTGTACTTCTTTTTTACAGCTGACATTGGAAGTGTGAACAATCAGTCTACTAGAGTGGATTCTAATCAGATCAGCCATATTGCTGCTCAAGACACTAACCAGTCATCCTTAACAGAGGAGAAAACTCATTCGCTCTCGGAACAGAAAGTTACAGAACCAAACCTTAGTTTAGAAGAGCTGAATATAGAACAGGAACATTCTAATGACAAGACAGTATTAAATTCTAAAAATAGACTTGATGGGGCTTCCAGTGAAGGTGATAAAAATACACAAGTTCAGAGCTCAAGTTCAGTCAGTAAGACAGATTCAGAATTAGGAAAGATAACTCTACCAACGACTTCATTTCAGTTCCAGGCTGAGTATAAAAGGATGAAAAATGATATGAAGGCTTTTTACTACTACTTCAAGGTAGGGTTATACTAAACAGTTACCTTACATTATGATCCATACAGAGTTTTACTGAAGTAACTTGATCCAATGGGTGGGATCACGTCGAGTGGATGCACTAGGAACAAACAAATCACACAAGACGAAGTCTAGTGTGATCTGGTTGTTCCTGGTACACCCACGAGATTTGATCTAACCCATCAGATCAATTTACTAAACTAATAATGTATTTATTATAAACCTACGAAAAATAAACAAGGGCAGTTTTAATGATAAATTTTGACTGAAATTAATGTAGTCACTGTTTGGGAGTTTGCATTGTGACAGTGGTCTAGTTACCACTGTTGGGGAGTTTGCATCAGTTTGTGAAAGGAAATCAAAAGTACAATGCTTCAATTTGACCGATGACATTTCAAATTTTAATCACTGTCAATGACACATATTCTCATCCTTTTTGGGTAACTGTTGTTTATAGTTAGTAGCTTTATATATATATCACCCAACAAATTTGAAGATTTTGAAGCTGAGAATGAGCTCCGGAATAAGCTTGAAATTTTTAAGGTTTTGTTTTGCACTTGCTTTTGAAACGCGGCTTTTGATTGGGTAACGTCAAAAATTTGAGACGGTATATCCTGGGATATACTGTTGGAAACAATTTGACATCATTAATTCCGTCACATATCTTTGGAAGACATGTGGCTTTATGCGGCTTGCACCGCTTCAATTTGAGAGGAAATTGCAAAAGTGCATTAGAAGGAAATGGGGATAACCATATTCAAAATTTCATTTGAGGAGGTATATCATAGGATATATGGTCAGAAATCACGTTTTACGGCTCCGCTTGCGCGTCGCCGTAAAATAAATTTCTTATACAGTTCTTATCCAGTTTACTTGCAGGATTCCACTTTTGGTGAAACAGTTCTGCTTAGATTTTTAAATGAAAAGGTTATAAAATGTATCCCAAAATTGGTCTTCCAGTTTCATAATTTTTAAATCCTTTTTTCCTGATGTAAAACATGTGTAATTTTCAAGTCTTTAAATGGCTCTCCGCAACACCATAACATAAATCTCTATTGACAGAAATAGTAGTGTCATTTCATAATGTTACTAAATATATAGTACATTAGCGCATTATGGATTTTAATGCTGATGTCATTACACTCCCTGATGGCTTATGATATATATTGTGTGATCTTAAAACTTTGGGGGTTCTTATGGTTTTCAAAATCATATAATTAGATATAGTACACATCTCCTTTTATCTCGGGAGAAAAATCCGTTTTATTTCACAATAATCAAATGTAAAAGCTACATCACAACCTTGTGTATATCATAGGGACAGTTAGGCAAAATTATTTAGTGTAAAATTGAGATTATTTTCTTACCCATCGGTTTAAGCATGTGTTTAGGGTGCTCAAAAGAAAAAGGTCTCATCGAGACAGTTCTTTCAAGTACCCACAACATATGTTTTGGATGAGAAATAAGAAAAATAATTTTCAGTTAAGCACTCTTATCTTGGGGCCTGGTATATATGGCAAACAACAGACACTGTCAGATCAGAATGTGCAAATGTGCAGGCTGATCCACACCTTTGTTTTGGGGAAATAACATAAACAGGCTCCAAGCTTTGGTTACAAAAACATTTTCATGCTCTAACTCAACTGAGCATGTAGTTTATCATGCTCATAAATGTTAAAATGCCAATAATTGTTGGCATTTTAACATTTATTAGCATTATAAATACATCTGAGAGTTTGAAAACAAGAAAAAGTATTTATTTTTCAGCCTTAAAGTTTTTAATAGTAGTTGAAATTTCATGCACAGTTGAGCTGAGCATGAAACAAAGTTTTATAATCTCAGGGCCAACTTTTCTCAATCATACAAAGACTCAGTAACACATGCATATAAAATGTATTTCCTTTTGCAGGAAATTTCTTCACAAGATTATACTAAGCTTTTTGGCGAGTTTTTAGATTCAGATGTTTTGCTAAGAGTCCTACAAGTTTTCAAAGACTTTTATGTGCAGTAAGTATTCTAGGTTTACAGGTTTTGGCATCTTGTTGATCTTAAAGTAATGCCGCATTAATAAGAAATGCAAAAAATCGACTTCAAGTGCATCTTTTCACGTTATTTTCTCTTGAACTTTTCGATATGCGGGTAGAAAAAGCTGCAGTATTTTTTGACACATTTATCCTAGCTTAGTACTCGTTCAACCCAGGAAGACCTGTCCCTGATTAACTGAAAGATTGTTGATGGAACGTAAAGAATCAAATCATTGAACAAAAAAAAAACTTTCATATTTCTTAACCGATTTTGATCAAGTTTGCACTAAAATTGTTGTGTGAAAATGTCTGTCTTTTCAGACACAATTACCATTTAATTTGCGTTTCTCTTTAATGACTTAGATTGAGGATTCCTATCTTGTATATAGGGGTGGGTATCGCCTCTGAAAACCGTATCGCGATATATCGCCATTTTTGGGTTTGTATCGAGATACGAATCGCGATATACCGCACACCTAAATAACATGTGTGCTTGTGGGAGGGGAATTTTCTCAGAGCCGACTTTATTCAACATCAAGGGGCAATTGAATGTCATTCTAGCATAGATCTATCGCAAACACAGTATGAACATTTGCAACTTCTGTTGATTCATCTAAATTCGATCCATCAAATTCGCTATCTTACGAGAAATCATTAAATAAAGAGAGAATATAAGTGTCTTCCTCATCGATCTCGATCGGGTCCGCCATTTTGGTTTTGGCAAGGGAAATCCTCCTCTCAGCCAATGGTATTAACGTTTTGCACACGGCACGTTTTGTTTATCATAGTTACCGGCTTTTCATTGGCTGTCGGACATCTCACTTCTATTAATTATCAAGCGAGGTAAAATTAAAATTGACAAGCAAATAAAATACAGCTCGAAACGAAAGCAGATGAACTATGCTCCGAAAATTGACAGAGTTTGCCGAGTGTACCGGTTCGTCAAAAGCATATCGCGATACGTATCTTAGGACATCTAAATCGGGATATACCGGTATACCGGTAATATCGCGCACCCCTACTTGTATACATGTCTTGTTTCTTGTAGGAATGGTGATGATTACTTTAAGAGCATGCAGAGCCTGACACAGGTGAAGAGGTTCTCTATGACAGTATTGTTCTTGTCTGATAAAGAAAAACAAGGTACCCATAGTCGACCTAATTAGTTTTTTTTTTCAAAAGCTTTGGCAAATGGATGTCTTAGCGAGAGCTCTCAATACTGCCCTTCTCCAAGTTTCTTCATTTTAAGTATTACAGTAAAACCTGTCTAAAAGGGCCACTGTCAAAAAGACCAAAAATTGGTTTTCAAGACCAGTTATCACTAAATGCAGGTCAAAAGTATTGCAAAATGCTCCCCATATGCACCAAGGGGAGCATTCTGCAATACTTTCGACCTTCATTAAGTTATCTTTTGTCATTAAGATCTTTGTTTTGTCTATTTAAGAGTGGCTGCTTAAGACAGGTTTTAGTGTACATCTTTCGATAACTGTTAAAGTTTTCCTTGCCAATATAGTCTCTATGATAAAGACAAAAACTACACCCTTCCAAATTGAAAAACAGCGTTAAATTATTCCAAATCAAAGGCAGGCATAACATTTTGCAAAATTGAAACTTGGCACAGCATACAAATATACTCTAAAGGCCAGATAGACAAATTATTTAAGTTAATTTTCTAAACTTTCTAACACTTTTTTCTCTTTCTTTATCAAATAAAATGTTGGTTTTCAAGGCAGTATTTCACATAATGCTTGTCAGAATAGCAAACAGTACTGACACTGATCACACTGCTTTTTTAGAAACAGTCTGATCTGGGTCAGCAGTGTTTGTCAAGGCCTTACTGGCAGACAACTAGTGTTCAAAATTTTAGAACAGCTACTGTTGACAATGAAACAAATGCAAAAGTAGCGGATAACCGATAACCGTATACAAAATTTTCATTTTGAAATTTTGTGGGGGTATATCATTGGATATATGGTCCATAATTTAGTTTGGCTGCGATGCATGAGGGGAGCTGTAAAATGAGATTTTCGACTGTATATCGGACGATATAACTTGCCAATGAAATTTTTCATTGTTATCCCCATTCTAATACACTTTGTACTTATTTACAGCTTAAATTAAGTCTTTGTTTCATCTCAAATTTGAGCATTGCAAGCTGCACTAAACCTTATGTCATGCAATTTGATGTAATTAATGACATCAAACTATTTCCGACAGTATATCACAGGATATATTGTTGTAAATTTCTACCATTATCCAATCTAACTTGCATTTCATTAGCAAGTACATAAATAATATTAAGACATGGTACACTCTGTTTGAAAGAGACCAGTGATGATGCTGTAACTGCTGTCGAATACTTTCCATGCATGGTTCCAGAGGGCGGACAAGGGGTCGGGACCACCTGAAAAACCACAACAAATATAGGGTTTTTTAGCAATACTGGTCTGGATCCCCTAAAATCACAAAGCTATGCTACAGGGTTCCCACGAGCTCTGGAAATCAAGGAAAATCACTATAAAAAGTTCCATGCATGGAAAAATCATGGAATTTGAAAAAACCTGAATAATCATGGAAAAATGGAATTTTGTGAAATAATATGACAAAACCACCAGTAGCCTAAATAATCATGGAAAAATGGAATTTTGTGAAATAATATGACAAAACCACCAGTAGCCTGAAAACTAGCTGTCAGACACTTGCGTGTCTGACAGCTAGTTTTCTGGCTACTGGTGGTTTCAAGTTTTAATTGTTTTGAAATGCATGCATGGTCTACAAGCATGCTGTTGTTGCTGCATTCCTCATTTATGCTCAGAGTGGTGAAGTTGCTGCTAAAAGGGGAGGTTGGAGTCTGTGCATTAAATCGTCATGGAAATTACATGGTTGATCATGGAAAAATCATGGGATGCTACCAAGCCAGCATTCAATGTTGGGCCATCATCACCACGCCAGTGAAACGCCATTTGAATGGCGTTTCACTGGCTGGCTGATGATGGCCCACTTATGGTGGTATTTGGATTCTCCCTCCCCTCATCAACTCAAAAAGAACGTATTGTCAAAGTTGGAATCCCTCTGACAAAAATTTCTGGATCCGCGCATGCTTTCACTCTTAAACAGATATCACTTATGGATATTATTTTGAAATTATTTATTTTCAGTGTTAAAAGATCTAATAGCTGAGCTGAGAAGATGTGGCAAATATGAAGACTGTGACATTACCGCTTTAGCTAACAAGTATGGGCTTAGATGACAAACAGTGTGAATAACATATTTCCTACATACAGTGATGTCTCTTTATAATATTAATGCTATTTTTGGGATCCATAGGAATGGATGGTGTTATAAGTGAAACGTGGTGTAAAGGGACAATTTTCCTTTTTACAAAGGAATCTTTGCTATGTCACAGGTTTAGATAAGCAAAATTTTTGAGCGTAAAATTGTAAATATTTTCTTACCCATCAGTTTTAAAATATGTTTAGTGTGCTCAAAAGAACCATCTCAAGGAGACGGTTCTTTTGAGTACCAACAACATATGTTTTGGTTGAGAAATAAGGAAATTAGGTTTTCGATACACTCTCTTAACTAAATTCCTCCTATGTAAAATTTCATGGTAAGAATATTTGGGAGCCACAACACGGCCTAGTTATATCTAAATCCATGTAATAATGAGATATTATATAAGAAAGACTGCATTGTATATGCAAGGTCCAGGGATTGCTTTGAAATGACTAGTGGATCAGAAGTGTCACGACAATGTATAAAATATGGAGACAGAATTTCACACCATGCAATGCATAGTCAGAAGGCTCTTCAAGGGAAGGCTGGTCTGGGTTAACACTCTCATACCAAGCTTACATGTTATTGTCTGAAAATTATGGTATAATTTAAAAAGGAAATTCTCACAGTGAGATCATAATATTTATGTTTTGGTACTAAATTTAAGTTATCAGTAGATCTCATACAGTTATGACATAAGGTAAATCGCCAAACCGTTATAACTTTCAATAATTGAAAGTTATAACGGTTTGGCGATTTACCTAACGTCACTGTCATAAACTGTTTGTGGAATAGTAAATAGTGAAGACTTAGTGAAGAGAATCTTTAAAAAAGATTGAGAAGACAGGATTATATGGGCCACAACACAAGAAAACCTGTCTCGGTGGTTTGCAAACAACAGAGGGGCAGACCAGCCTGGGCATCCGCGCAGTCTGATCAGGGCCTTTGCTATTTGCTCATTGGAAAGTATAATATCAAAACTTGCTACAAGTGAAATTTCAATATTCTAGGTAGTCTCTGTAGCTGAGGAAGCTGGTTTATGTCTCACTTTGTCGGAAACCCCGAAGACAGGTTTTGTCCTGACGAGGCCCATATGATCTACAACAATCTTACAAACAAACAAATGGCCATTATCATTGAGGGAGCACAGTGGCTAAGTGGTAGAGTGCTTGACTCGAGACTGAGAGGCTGCGGGTTTGAGCCTCACCGGCATCACTGCGTTGTGGTCCTTGAGCAAGACACATTTATCCTAGCTTAATACTAGTTCAACCCAGGAAGACCTGTCCCTGTTTAACTGAAAGATTGTTGATGAGACGTTAAGAATCAAATCAAACAAACCATTTTCATTGAGCCAGTTCATGAGATTTAGCTACTTGTTACATAGGCAAGCAGTGAAAGCTCAGAACAGCCTGCACAATTTTGTAATTTAGCCAGAGCCTTCACTGCTTACATACACAAAGTGTAGATGAAGACTCATACCCAAATTTAGACCTAGTCTCGCTGGATTCATCAGCATGGGTGTTTAAAAGAAACTTTTGCACATATGTGAATTTGTGATAAGTAACAAAATTTCTTGTGCTGTCCCATATCTGTCTTTCTACATCATCAGTGATTGTACAGAGAAAATAACTTAATAAAAGTAAAACCTGTCTTAAACAGCCACTCAAAAATAGACAAATGGTTGCTTAATGAAGGTAGAAAGTAATGCAGAATGCTCCGATGTCAAAAGTATTGCAGAATGCTCTGATGTCAAAAGTATTGCAGAATGCTCCCATCTGCAATACCTTTGACCTTCATTAAGCAATAAAACCAATTTTTGGTCTTCTTTTTGAGTGGCCACTTAAGACAGGTATTACTGTATAATCATATTGCTTTAGCCAGCCCATGAGATAAAAGTTCTTATTACATGTTTTTCTAAACATTGTAACAATAAGCTTAGTTACCTCAGCTGATACTGCTTGTGCTCTCAAACCAATAACGGCTTGCTTTTGTGAACCCATCATGGCCAACATCAGCATCTTTATGGAGGTCATTCATGTTGTTGCCACGTAACGGCCCATACGTGGATATATAAGGTGTATTAAAAAGTTTAAAACATGATCACATTTGTGTCACCAGGCATATTGTTCTGGCACTCCACTCCAGCAAATGTGAAGTTATCAGGCAGATATGCTCCTTGTGTTCAAATTGGACATCTCCTGGGGTATATGCTCCCATAGACTCATATAGGCTCATTGAGCTTCTTGTTTTAGTTGTAAGTGGTTACTGTTTGTACAGAATGGTTGATACAGGCTTCCAAGTTGTCCTCTTTCCCAATTTTTCATTCCTCCTACATTTTTGTTTCGTTTTCTTAGAAACAATTTGCTACATTCTGCTCTAAAATGTTTGTTCATGAATGTTTTTCAGGAAATGTTGAAGTTACAGTTCAGACTATTATCCCTAGGCCTTGGAGGACCACCTAGTCATTTCTATGGTCACCTAGTAGGGGACAAAAATATTTCAATATAGCACTTGACCTGGAGGAAGAGTGACTTACAATTTTCACTCGTCCTGCAAACACATGCACTTGTCTTTTAAAACCGTATGCAATAAAGAACATAAGGGAGTAAGAAGACTTCCTCCAGTAATTCTTCCCAAAGCACTCTTCCTGTAGGACGAGTGCTTTGGGAAGAGTTACTCATCCTGTCTAAATTTCACTCGTAACTATGAGGGGATGAGTGGAATTTTTGTCCCCTGCCTAATTCTAGAGATGATAGTGCAATCACAAGAGGTCCTTATGAGCTGTGGTTATGAGCACAATGGCTCAGTAGTACAGTGTTTGACTTGGGATAGAAGGATAGCTAGTTTGAGACCCACAGGAGACACTGTAATGGGTCCTTAAGCAAGACACTTTATCCTCTGCTTAGTTTAACCCAGGAAGACAGAATTACCGTCTTACATGACTGAAATATTGTTGACTAGAACATAAAGCATCAACACAAACAAAAACAACTAAATAAGTTGCCTAGATGTGTATTTACCCAATTTGATGGGCGTGACATCCCAATTCAAAACATATGTTTAAGAATAGACTGCCACATATTCAGTTGTGGTCCAAAGACAAATTCAAAATGAAAAGACGTACCATGTGGGAAAGCTCTTCCAATTTTCTCAACATTAGCTTTCAGTAAAAAAAGAAAACAATTACCAAGGCCTTTGATTAGATAACCACTTATTCCGTAAATATTTTTTGTTCTGATTGACTGATTATGTACTTTTTACATACCCTGCATACAGTAAAACCTGTGTAAAACAGCCAATCTCAAAAGACCGAAATTTAGTTTTCAAGACGAGCATTCTGCAATGCTTTTAACCTTCATTAAGCTACCAGTTGTCATTAGGATCTTTGTTTTGTCTATTTGAGTGGCCATTTTACACATGTTTTACTGTAAATTCAAGTGCACTTCAGACTAGAATTTATCATGGAAGCAAACAGTATGAACCCTGATTAGACTGCTCCAAAGGGAGCAGTCTGATCGTAGTCCATATTGTTTGCAATATAGGCTACATAGGAAGGCCATAGAGCAGACACGAAAAGTTGTGACAGGTGGGGAAAAGGTTAACATTTTGCCCTCTTTGAAACTTAAATATATTTTGTTTATATTGCTGTTTTAATATAAAACTTTGAAATCAAAATGTTTTTCATTCATTGCATCTTGATTTTAGAAGTCCTTTTGTGTAATCCATTTATGTGTTCGCCAACTGTGATATCAAAATCAAGTTTTGATAAGCCCAAATAGAAAAAAATACCTGTGTTTAGGGTAACCTTACCCTTCCTAAATTGACTGGTGAAACCTAGATTTTTTTTCTGGTGTTCTGGAAAAATATAACTTTATGCATCTTGAAAGGTCAAATGCCTTTCAAAATGCCTAAAATTGTATTTTTTAGAGAAAAAAATTACAAAAAATATGTGTGCCTAAAATTTTCAGACCCTTTACCCGTAACACACTTATTTTTTTTATTTCGCCTAATCCAAAGCTATCAACAGTTCTTAAAGTGTGACACTTATCCCACCACCAAGTTTTTGGTCTGAAAATGTCATGTTAAGATTTCGGTGAAGGCCCCTAACATTGCCCACCTAAGCCTTTTGACCTCCGTTGGATATAATAAGAAAGAAACAAAATTGAAAAATTGTTTACAGCGATATAAAGTAATCATTATTATTTATTTACACAAAGTTCAAAAATGAAAAATATTTTCTTGATCTCTAGCAAGTTTGATTTCAAGTGCACAACCCCAATGTTTTAGGATAACAAAAATAGTCCCCTAACATTGCGCAATTTCTTCATAAAAGTTTCAATACCTTCTCTGATGAATTACTTTTACAAAGTATACCAGGGAAAGTAACACCAGGTTGTTCTCAACAATTTTCTTTATCAATAACTTGATTAAAGTAAATAAGTTGAAGCCTGGGTCATTTGAGTTTATGGTCAGAAATTTTTTAGCAAAATTTTCCAGTTTTTGACGAAATCCACCCCTGCTCAGCAGTGAGAGCATAAAGTGAAAACTTTTTGCTGTTTTTCTCTTTCCAAAAGCAACCTGATATTGAATATATAGAAATATTTTATCTGATTAAATGTGGCATAGTCACTTGGGCTAGTGGGCAATGTTAGGGGCTGGGCAATGTTAGGGGACGTCACTGTACATAAAAAATTACATAATTAGTATAGTGCAGTTGCTTTATAAAACACCTTTTTTTAACACTGATTTTTATATAACATGGTGATGTTGTGCCTTCCTTTTTCCCATTGAATTTTACAAGGAATTATAGGGAAATGACGATTCAAATGGTAATATTTGTATAATTCCTTTGCTTTGCCCTTTTTATAACACGATTCACTGGTAACATATTCCATTCCAAAGGACCCTAAACATAGCCTAATAAAGGGACTGCACTGTTTTTTTGTTTTTTTTAAAATGAAAAGTTACTTTCGATTTACTGTCAGCTTGATTGTCCACTTTTGCTTACACCAGGACCAAAACTGAGTCAACACAGTATCTCACAGTTGACTGGGACATGTTCTGAAACCAACTTTTGAACTAATGTCCCAGTGATTGCTGAATGGCAAACAAAGGCTGCGACATGCTGGACCCAATTAAACAGGATAGCAACCATATGAGCCGCGACATGAGATTTCCAACAATGAAGTATGTGCGACCAACGAGGCCTCAGGTCAGCCTGCGCATATGCGCAGTCTGATCAGAGCCTTTGTTGGCCACATGAGTATTCCAAGATTGTTAAGCTACTAACAGACCAGCATTTGGAGTTTCTAAGCTAAACAGTGGGCTGCAAAGGCACGTCTGAGTCTACACTTGTCAAAATACCACATTGTTGGAAATCGCATGTCACGGCTCAAATGTCATTGTCAAGTTGGTAAAATGATATGGAGCACAGGAAGTAGGCAAATAGTGTCAGTGGAAAGTAAAAGAAGGTAGTTTTCAGAATATTTTGATGATGCACCAAATTCAGAATGGAGCTTATTACAACTACTGACTATTCTAGTTGCTGATAGCTGAGAGCTTATACCTTGATCGACCAGAGCTTTTCTGTAGATGGGAACACACCAATCACTGAAATCTCAATGACATCTGGAATTTTGCTGCTCCCCACACTTTTTAGAGTATGTTGTTACAAATATAATTTATTATTTGGTCACATGCAACATTGCACAGTACATCGAGAGACCAATTGGCAAGGACAAATATCAGTTAAAAACACTTCCATTTACTTTGATGTATGTTTGCCATCCTGAATTAAAACCAAAAGGGGAAATTTTTGATAAATCACATTTTGTCAAATGAAATAGAAAACTTCTATCACAAAACTTTTACCTTAAACTGGGACTGGTATAATAATTATCACGAGATATATGGCATCTACCAAACTTTGTCAATATGTTCTGGGCAAGAACATTGAAGCGAAGAATACACCAAGGAATTAAAAAGTTAAGTGAACAAGTTTTCTGGAACAGACTTGATTTATGGATAAGAATGTCTGAATATTCAGCCTGGTTTAGAAATTATTTTCTTGAACACTGGATAAGGCTATCTTGAGATTTTACCCCAGGATAGAAATTCTTACCCATTCTTACCCATGTTATCTTACCCAGGCTGTCACGAGAGGACTATTCATTGGTAGTATTGCAACTTGCGCACAGGTCGTAAAGTGACGTCAATATTTAGTCAAAGTGACATCACCATGTGATATTGCATCTCAGCGTATTCAGAGACTTCTGGAAGTTAATTTTAATATAAAAAGTCTAAAGTGAGTAAGAAAAGAATCTATTATTTGTGTGAGGTAGGGATAGAAAAAACCCATCCTTCAGGATCACTGTTTGTCATCACTCGGCAAGCCTTGTGATGCCAAATAACAATTTTTCTATCCCACCATCACACTCATGATAGATTCTTATAATCCTACCCATGTTAGCTTACCCAGTATATAATGGCATATGTTGCTGTTTGGAAACAATACATCACATATATTCTGAAGAGACTTTTTGGACTAAGATGCATGTTTCTCCAGGTTTAATGTAAACATGTAACGTATGCTATACCACAAAATGCCTAAATAAACTTTAAACAACATATGAGCCGCAACATGAGATTTCCAACAATGTGGTTTGTGCAACCAGCAAAGACTCAGACCAGCCTGCGCACACGCGCAGTCTGATCAGAGCCTTTGCAAGTCGCTTGAATATTCTACTGACTGAACATAATTAGGAGTTTCTAAGCTTCAAAGGTGGCTGCGCAGGCTCGTATGAGTCTACACTTGTCAAAATGCCACATTGTTGGACGTCACATGTCATGGCTCAATTATGTTGCAATAATAGATAATTATGAACTTCATTCCAATGTCAGTGAGATAGATGCATGTAGAGGTGTATTTACGAGGGATGTCCCACTAAATCGTGGACTTTTGTTATAAAACGAGATTGTCTATCGGGAATTCAATGAAATTTGTATGATATGTTAATATACATATACGACACATTTTATACGAATATGGATGAAATCACAGTTTAGATAACTAATTTATGAACCTTTACTTGAAAGTATCGCTGCGTATGCGGAGCACGTCACAAATTATTTTGCTGTATTTTCAGAGAGGGGTGGTCAAATGTTTTGACTCTACTCTTTTTAAATAAGCTTAAATGGTGACAAATATTGCCATATGTGTGTTGAGTAAGTATCCCTGGTTCCAGTAAAGACTAAATAGTTAGTTTAGATATGTTAAGCAATCAAACAAGCGCGATCTTTTAGATTTAATAAAAGACGACATATTTACCATTAAAATAACTTACAGAAAAGTAGCATGCGATCTGTTAAATTGACGAAAATGAGCTTGTCTTTGTGATATTACTAAAATAATTTTACACAATCCATTTTACAACACTAATGACTCTTTGCTCAATCATTGAACATTAGAATAACGTAGTTTTATGTGATTAATTAGCTAAAGATGTTGAAAGTCAAAATTTTGCGCCGTACCGTTTTTCTAACCTTAGCATTTTCTGAAAAATAAAAATGTAGTAGGTATGTCAAATCGTTTATAAAATAAATGCGAATGGCCATAAACGTTTCAAATTTTCAATACTTTACCTGGCATGGTTACTAGCTGATGTGGTAATGCATTGTTTAAAAAACAAAAGCGAAATTTGATTGAATGTACACTACCTTTTGGACTAGAATAGTTTTATTACCAAAAAAATTGACGTGCGCCGCTCACGCCGACATACCGTCAAGTAAAGGTTCATAACTTTATTACCTAAGCTGCGATTCCATCCATATTTGTACAAAATGGTTCACATAAGTATATAAACACATCCTGAAAATATCATAGAATTACTGGTACACAGTCTCGTGTTATAACGAATGTCCACGATTTACTGGGACAACCCTCGTATGTTTAATTTGAGGCAAATGTGTCTACTTATCAAAATGTGTTAGCTAACCTTGTATGTATGATTTCCTGATGACTGTGATGAATGGACGATTCTGGTGATGTGGCCTGAAATGACATTGTGAAACTAACAGCAGCCAATAAGATGTGTCCATACCAGGATTTGATCATAATCTTATTAACCCTTAATGCACCAATCGCAACAAAAGTCGTCTGCTTTTCTCGTCTGCTGTAATGTTTAAGAAGCCTCTATGGCAAACAGTGTGGAACCAGATCAGACTGCTCCTCTAGGAGCAGTCTGTTCTAGGTCCACGCTGTTTGATTCTAGACTTAGTTCGTCAGTAATGCTAGGCAAATATTTGCAGCAGACGACTTCAGCAGACGACATTTTCAGATGCATTTTTTCTGGCGCTTTAAGGGTTAAAATCGTTATTGTTCAAAAGTTAGCAAGAGAACTCATTATGGCCATTTGACTATTTTGGACATATTTATCATTCATGACAGCCATCTTTGCTGTCATATTGCATGACTAAAGTTATGCTGACAGTAAATAATCTCCAATAGAATGAATAAAGCATGTAACTATAAGTTGTATTATCCAAAAAGTCATTGAAAATTATCTGGTGATTAATAGAAATATGCTAAAATGTACTTTAAAGTGTTAGCCATCTTGAAGATACTAGGCTAAGACCAAACATGAAGCCATTAAGATCAGAAATGCAGCTAAGGGTCTTAAAGAGACTAAGTCTGCAGCTATGAATACTTTTCAAAAAAAATATTTTCTTTTTAAATCATTTGTAATAGTAGAATTAAGTTATATTTTCACAATAAATCTGTTCACTATAGCTGAAAACTGCACGCAAAAGTGAATTATCTTATAAAAACAGGTGTGTTTTTCTCTTATTGGTAATTTTTTGCATCCCTCCAATAATTATAGACAGTTAATTTTAGCATAAATGCTGTTGTTTTGATACTGATAATTTGGTAAGATTTACAAAATTGCTAAAATGTATACCTGAGTTTTAGTTTTTTTACTGTGTTCTTGAAAAATAGAAACATTAGTTCTAAAATTAAAAGATCAAAAGTTACAGACTATGCAGCATTAAATATTGATGTTCTGCCCATAAACGTAAGCATAACAGATTGTAGGAGGCTGATATTACACTTTATAGGCATTTTGTCTTTTTTCATGGCAGCCATTTTGAAAACCATCCAAAATGGCGGATGGGATCCAAGATATCGAGTGTTAACTTTTTTATCCTTAATTATGGGGGGGGGGGGGGAGGTCCAATGAACAATATTATACCTCTCACGAAGTGTTCTTAGAGGGGGGGGGGTGCTTGGTGACCGTCCTGGCACATGGACTAAAAGTACCAGTATCCAGAATGACATCGCGTCTGGGGGTGAAATAACGCCATGCAATAAAATCGATAAACCAATAGTGTTTTATTGATTTACGGGAAACGTTATGACGTCCATAACAACGTTGCTTTCATAATGCCAAAATATGACGTTTTTACTCCAGAAATTTGATTCCTAAGTAATCTAAATGCCATATGATAAATAGAATCAAGCATTCGTGTTCTTGTATTATTTAATTTATTAAACGAGTTGTGAAAAAGAGATAAAATGCTCGGCAAGCCTCGCATTTTATCTCTTTTCAACAACTCGTTTAGTAAATTCAATAAAACATGAGCACTCATGTAAGATCCTCTATGTATTAAATGACAAGAAAAGATAATCTACACTATGACAAAGGGCATGGAGATGCTTTTGCATCACTATAAACTATCTAAACTATCTTGACCATACAACTCCAGTCACAAGCTGTTCTGAATTTCAGTAGCTTCATAGATAAAGAGAACCCCAAACAAGGAGAGATTCAGCCTATTTTGGCTCGCTTTATTGCCTTTTCAACTTCATTTACACAAGAGAGACATATTGCTTATTACAGGAATTAAACTGTCAATGTTCCTCTTTTGCCTGAAACAAAACATACATGCCAGCATGATATTTCATGCTAAAACAAGTGAGTATGACCAGGAAAACCACAATCACTGACCAACCAATGGCACTGTGATTAAGATACATTAGAATACAAAGACACACACATCAATGCGAGATGATTGCAAAACCTGAAAAGACACAAAGAATACATGGGTGAAAGTTTTTAGCTTATTCCTGAATTCAGGATTTTGAGGCTCTCAAAATCCTGAATAAGGCAGATGATTAGAGCTTTTCTTACTCCTTTTCAGTTTATCTGAAGACACACTACCATGTAAACTGCAAATTATTTTATTTTATAGGGGTACTGAATGTTATATTTTAAGCTTTAAATTTCCAAAGTTCAGGATTTTGAAATTCACCCATGACTATAATTGAGCCGCGACATGAGATTTCCAACAATGTGCGAAGGCTCAGACCAGCCTGCGCATACGCGCAGTCTGAACAGAGCCTTTGCTAGTCGCTTGAATATTCTATGAGTGTTAAGCTACTGACTGAACATCATTTGAAATTTATAAACTTAAAAGGAGGCTGCACAGGGTCCTCTGAGTCTACACTTGTCAAAATGCCACATTGTTGGAAATCACATGTCGCGGCTCATATCACAAAACAAGGACCAAACACAAAACCCCACACAATGATAGCAACAACAAACAAATATGCACTAACAACAATAGAATCCCCACCTTAGAAGTGACATCAGCAGCAGCGATCATGTTGTGGTTGCATGTGCGGATCCAGAGGGAGGGGGGGGGGGGGGACAGGGGGTCCGGACCCTCCCTGAAAAAATCACAAAAATATAGGATTTCTTAGTAATATTGGTCCGGATCCCCTGAAAAAAACACAAAGCTACCAAGCCAACGTTCAATATTGGGCCATCATTGCTACACCAGCGAAACTTCCTTTAAATGGCGTTTCGCTGGCGGGCCGATGATGGCCCGATTTTAGTGGTATATGGATCCACTCATCAGCTTAAAAAAATGTCAATGTTGGACCACCCTCTGAAAAAAGTTCTGGTTCCGCGCATAGTTTGCAGGCGAGGGGGCTTAAATCAAACAAATCTTCACACTAGATTCTGCTGTTGTTATAGCATAAACTGTTTAGCTTGCATGGAGGCTTCCGTACTTATTCAAAGTATCATCACAGGCAACAGCTTTTGATGTAACAATGAAAAGGGCACTCAACCCACAGGTCTAGCCAAAATCAAGCACCAACCCGCAAGTTTTAGGTCAGGGTCGTCATTGTGTCAGCCTGATCCACTGGCATGCAATTAAAGGGAAACCCTTATTATGAACCAACATTTCTTTAATAACCAGGCATGCAGACTGCCGCGTAATATTCGTGTTTTGTCCACTCTTTTATACCGTTTTAACAAGCCGTCTTGGAGAACCCTTAAAACCTCCTGAAACCTTTAATTTTGTTGAAATTCTTTAATGCTACGTTTACACTATGTTCCCGGCAGCCACGGCAGCCAGAAACGTTGCTCGCTGTGGGGTTTTGGTCATTTTTGTCTTCGTTTTCAAGTTATGTTAAGTCTCGCTACGTTTTATCACGGTCTGTCAAGGTTAACCGTGACAGAGGCTCGACGGCGCACAGCGGTCTGTCACGGATGATTGTACGGTTCCTCCCGACCTTCCACGTTCTGTTGGGACCTCTCACGTTTAGTTACGTTCCGACCAAGTTCTGCTACGTCTATCAAGTCTGTCAAGGTCTTCTACGGTGAAGCGTGGACGATGGGTTATGTGTGAGTCCGTTTGTGCCCACGGTATGAAAATGAGTCCAACAACGCTGCTGCAATTACTATATTCTGACTCTTTGATCAGAAAACATCATTAATGTCAATGTAGAAGCCGTTTTTGTATTTTGCGGCAGCAAGGAGGCCACCAGTAGCTGCAGAGTAGGATGGTCAGTATGCAGCAGGAAGGTAAAAGATGGATGCGATGCAAGGTCTGTGGGCTTGGTTTTCGGAGGAACGAATGCAGCAGCTGGGGTATTTCTCAACATTAATATAACAAGAGGGCTTGGCACCGAAGATGTAAACGCATTTCAGAACTTTCTTAGAATGCATCCAAAGCTCTTCGATGAGATTCTTGAAAGAATAACACAGCCATTGTATCAGCATTAACCCTTTGTACACTAGTGACTCCTTAATGAGAACTTTTTCAAAGAGTGAAGATTCTGATGAAATGCCACAAAAAAACAGCATTTTATCAATGTCTACACTGACTGATCTCCAGAGAAATAAGTACAATATTATCTGGAAATTATAACCTGTGACCCCTCGATACATTCAATGAAACTACCTAAGTTTATTGTATCAAACCAGAAGAAAAATACAAAGGGTTAATGGTGCAAGTGAACACACACACACACACACACACACACACACACACACACACACACAGTTATGTAGGCACTACATGTACCCTCCTCCTAGCAGATGCATCTATCTGAGCTTCCTAGACTCCAGGTTCAGATTCGAGCTGTGGGGTCGGGTTGGGAGAACGTGGCAGACCGCAACAGAACTTGACAGACCTTGGGTTGCCGTCCCGCAGCAAGCCGTCCCGCTACGGACATACTCCAAGTTTTGTTAAGGTCTGTTACGTTCTGTCACGTTTTGTTGCGTTCTCCCCGTTCTACTACGGCACTATTAAGTAGGTCAATCCCGCCGTGGCTGCCGTGGCAAATTTTTTGACTGTTTAAAAATTTGTCCCGGCGACCACGGCAACCACGGCGAGCTACAGTCAGTGGCCATAAGTAAGTAGCCACAATGGCAAAAATTGTTTCGTTTGCAAAAATTTAAGTACATTTAAAATTTGTATAATTTGAAAACGAGGAATGCAAATTATCTGAAATTTTGAACATATCCCTATTTGCTATTTTTCAACTTAAGGACGTTTGAATATTATAGAAATAATATCACCTAGATTTTGTGGGTGTTATTCATTTCAACCACCCCTGATTTCTGAAACAGTTTGGAAATTCGATGTGGGTTCTAAACTTCTTCCGTTTTTACATGGCTATAGATATTGCCTATTTTCTATCTATTTTTGGTGATAATGGTGCTTATATGTTATAAGCGTGAGCTGTGAACAAGAAGTGTTCACATCTTCCTAATTTATTCACCGTCATATTAGGGGTGGGTGGGCATTTGCACCCCTGACCCAAAAATTTAAATTATTGAATGAACCCACATAGTAACTTAGCAACAAGTATCTGTCTTTCTAGGGTCTATATACGAGTGTGTGAAGCAATGAGTCTTTAAATGTTTCGTTCTTTCAAATCGAAAAGACAGCACCCAGCGATACCTAATCCCTTGGTCAAATTTTGCTTTACGAGGGGGTACCCAAAATTTCATGCGAAATCATAGGCTAGTTCTTCTTAAAAAAATAAATGTTCTGTAAAAATAATTATTACACAAATACTATTATATCACCGGTTATGCTGCTTGTGGCACCAATATAAGGACTGACAGTGAATATTAGCAGATTTTCCTTGGATCCAACCATAGCTTATATCCATCAACATTTATTCAAAATATATTATTTTCAATTTGAACACTGTTATGATACCTCACAAAACATACATACCCCATATTCCTGCATTTGATTATCTAGTTTGTTTTTACAGCCAAATTATACTGCAGTCGGATCATTTTCATGGCGTTATTTTCCGTCCAGTTCTCTGCTCTGCGTTATATTATTTCCAGTGTCTCTACTAATTTGAACTTTAACAGAATGTTTTCAGTACATTTCAATTATTTCTGCAAATTTTCAGTAAAGAATATTACAATCTGGCATTTTACAGCATTTTTTCAACACCTGCTATATTTTTTGAAGAAATGGAGCCAATGTTTGTGATACACAATATCTCCATAGCAACAGATGTTGACATCATACAATTTGGTAATGACGTAAACGTATACACTGTATATTTATCCAGGGCAATTATCATTTGGGAAATTGTCTTAATAGGCTAGAAAAGACCATTGTTTCAGACCATATTTTTTGTCAAATTCTTGTAAGCAGATTTGGCTACTTACTTATGACCACTGAGTGTACGTTTGTCGATCCCGTTCCTCTACGTTGTGTTACGGTCATCCTGTTTCGTCCACGGTGGAGGAAATTGTAACTGCCGTGGCCGCCGGGGACATAGTGTAAACGTAGCATTGGTTTAAACATATTTTATTAGCAAGAACAGTTGACATTATCAAACAGATGTTAACAGTATTAAAGGTACAAGGATTGGAATGGAAGCAACATGCTTATATAATTCCTTTCCTGATTACCAATAACATTTTGTAAACGATAATGGCAAAATGTGGTAAAGTTGAACAAATATGCATTTCGCAAGTAACTATTCGACTAACGGAAGATTACATTTGCTTCTAATAAGAAGGCATATAATATTAGTGGATAAATTTGGTTTGTGTTGGTGTTCAGCAGTTATGCAGGCCTCGTTTTCGAAGATTTGTGTTTGATGAGCGTTGCATATTTGTCCAATACGATTTACCAAATACAAAAAAAAATATGCACATATGAGAACAGAATTAATTTTATAACAAAATGGGGACAACCCATGGAGAGCACAGAAATAGGGAGAGAGGCTAAGGTTTATGAAAGCCTGTGGAGTGGAGGGAACGAATCAAGGTCTAGTGGCTTTTACTTCCCAGTCTATACACTATATATGTCGTTTCACGTTCAAGGAACAGATGATGGAGTTCGTTATAGCACTGTCTAGAACCGTTTAGTTTCAACAATAAATTTCTGCACAGCAGTGAAAATAGATGTGTTTGTATTCATAGAAAGTGTGCTGTCCCCAAACAGAAGTACATCTAAGGTGATGTGGCAAAGTGGCTTAAAAACCTTTATTTTGGTAAATAACCTTTGTTTGTTTAGAAAATTATTAAATGTACTCAACAGTCAGGTATATATGATTTCATTTTTGAAAATTTTCTTTTCATACGATGCATAATAGCGAGTTGTTTTGGTAATAACTTTCAACCTGTTGTCAATACGTCTATCGACGTTATTTGGGAACGAAATCTCTTCTTAGTACCACAGATTGTTTTGAAAAGCACACATGATGATTGTAATGTAATGTGTATTCTACTACTACTAAAGAGTGGTCTCTTTCTTTGTTTACGTGTTTTAGAGTCTTTAACTTTAGACAAATCAAAATGATATTTTGTGGCGATGAAAACTTTATTGCAAATGTAAATGTTTATAGATAAAGTAACTTAATAAAAACTAGCAAACATTTTAGAAAAAAAAACTGCTGTCCTTGTTATAAAATTAAAACAAAACAGGTTTGCCTTTAAAAATTAAATAAAATACCATATGACATATAATATAAGGTATTTAGCAATATATATAGGAAGTCTTAAAGTTTGTAATGTACGTTACATATTGTCATACAAGCATCAAATTATGGAACTTTACACCAGAAACGCAGTTAATTATAGCTTTTTACTATCATGTATCGATAGAATGCTCAATTATGGTTAAAAAAGTCAGCAGATGGTATTGCATGCTAACTTACGAAGTGAAATGATTCTAACCATATTCACCATTTTTTTTTTTTGGGGGGGGGGGGGGTAATCATATTCAACAGCTTATAATTCTTTAAGTGATTATGATATAAACAAGATGTTCGCAGTTTTGAAACAGTCAGGTAATTATCTTTTCCAAACATGGTATGGAAACCGTTTATACTCATTATAGAACTTAAAAAATTAAATTTTGACCAAAATTAATGGATTTTATAAGGCGTAATTGAAGATATAACGTAAATGACAGTTATAACATAAAAGTTGTGCTTCTGTTTGCAAACACTTTATTTTCATAATTATTTAGGTCCTTGCCGAGGTTTTGGCAGTAAATAACGACCGTATACACCATCTGGATACAACCTGGATACCATTTCTTATTCAAATGTCGCCATTTTGGGTTTTATAGTAAAAATGGGGTAGGTGTACAACACGACTCCTACTGGAAAACTGCTACCACAATTTGACTGTACGACGTGCCTAGAAATGTTGTAGAAGGGTAGTTCTTACTATTTCTGAAGTCAAACCTTTTCTGGCTGCACAATTGTGCCAAGTCAATTTTCAAAATTCTAGCTCCTTGACTATATGGATAATAAAGTACATGACCCTTTATTTTTTGTGGGGTATTCAAAAGAAATAGACCAGGAGAATGTTGACAAGTAATGTCTGTGATTATATGAACTCAGAATGTGATAGGGTAAAGTCGGGTATATTCGGACAGACAGCTAACTTCAGACACCCACCTTGTTTGTTTCATAGTTCAATTATTGGAATAAAAAATAAATTAACTAAGCAAACAGTGAAAATCCTGATGAGACGGCTCATGCGGAGCCTACCCTTTTCATCATCATGCCATTGTTGTTATCGACCCAACTCTTGCATCTGGTATTGTGTTCATGGAGCATTATTTCGGAGGTTTAGGATAATGCAAATAAGAAAGTTCAAATAACGAGGGTATGTATTAAGAATCTTACATGGGTGTGAGGTACGGATAGAACATTCTGTCCCCAGGGTCACTGATTTGCATCCCAAGTTCTGCCGAGTGATGAAAAACAGCAATATAGAGGTAACAGACTTTTCTAACCTTGCTAAAACTCACAGTTCATTATTTTAGCTCGCCTGAGCCATCAGGCTGACAAGGTGAGCTAATAGTATACCCATGCTCTGGCATCCATCATCGTCGTCGTCCGTAACACAAACCGTCCACCATTTTCAAAGACCTTTAAAATCACAAGGCCAATCAATACCAAATTTTATGCCTCATAATCTAATAATAAAAAACTAACAGAATTAATTGAACAAACATTTAACAGAGAGGGCTCACTTTATTTGGCTTGTAATGATAAAAATGCCTTTTTTACTTCTGAACAACCTAAACGATATAAATTGTGGTCATGTCAGAAAATGTGAGATGCGCTCCATTATCTTTTGGACAATATATTTATAAGATTTGGCTCAAAATTATATAGACAAATTGTCAGTATTCCAATGGGTACTAATAGACATTTTTACCCACAGGCTGACACCTTACGCGTACACCTTACACTGACTTTATGGGTGCAGTGTATTGTGCATTTGCGGTCAACTTTTTAATTTTTACCAAGCAAACTTATACGCAGATATGTTGTCTTATATGCTTACGTGCATTATGAAAAGGTTGTATTTATAGAATGCTCTGCTGTATATATCGTCACTGGACCTAGTGTGAATTAAGAGTGATGACCACAAAACTGCAAATGACATGTGTCTGGGAATTAAAAATATTTCAGCCACTATTTCATGTGCTTTGAGCTATAAGAAAACATCATAATATAAGACCAACATTCTGCCCTGGGTTACATATAACAACCTCCGAGTAAACAAGACATCTTGGGGTAACAGGAATTATTGACCACAAAAACACAATCGCTATATTTCATGCTCTGGTTAAGATATTTGGGGATTTTCTCAGAATACGCAGTATAACTTTACATACAACATGTACATGTACGTCGGTACGGTCTATGCGTCTGCTTTGATTTTGTTTGTTTGATTTGATTCTTTACGTCCCATCGACAATCTTTCAGTTATATAGGGATGAGTCTTCCTGGGTTGAACCAGTACTAAGCTAGGATAAATGCGTCTTGCTCAAGAACCAAAACGCAGTGACGCCGGTGAGTCTCGAACCCGCGGCCCTTCGGTCTCGAGTCAAGCACTCTACCACTGAGCCACTAAGCTCTGCAGTTTAAAGTTGTCGGACATTGAATTGCAGAGTCCATCCGTTGTCTACGCTTGTTGATACAATAACATTTGCTCGTCATTTCACATGCTTTAGAGTCTCCGATTTATGGCGGCAAAGAAAGTCGTTCCCATTGGCCTTATAAATTTTACCCATATTGTCGAGGACACATTAAATATGAGATTCTTCCATTAAACATTGACTGCTGCACCGATGATTTCTCTCTTATGTGGAATAGCCTACATGTACATGCACGAGGGACGTTTTTTATGTTCGTAGAGAGGTAGATTTAATGAAAACGGCGAAAGTAAATGCATACATCACGCATATATTTGGAAATATTGAGCTTTTATCTATACATGGAACTTAAAATTATTTCAAAATACGTTACTTTAATGTATTCTAAGAGGCAAAGACATGCCGTTATATCGCACACTGGAAATATGGAAGAAATATGACATTTATGGACTTAGTCTCTGACAGAACGTTAGGAACAATTGCCTTGAAATGGGTCCATAGCCATACACAGCTTCTGAAAATTTGGCTGCAGATCAAGGACACCACGTGCTACAATATTATATAAACATTATAGCAAATACGCAGCAATTATTGGATATGGAAGATTTGTTTGGAACCTCAGCAAAGTGAACAGTAGGCATATAAACTTTTATTGCAAAAAGTTGACACAAGTGGAAGTTGGATACGGGCTTTTGAATGTGGCTTAATATATTGGCTGTAAAGTAGTATTATATTTTACTTGTTTATATGATAGATGGAAGTGTTGAGGTATCTTTCATCACAAAACAAAGCTAATGATTTTGTCTTATTAGAAATGAACTGCAAAATAAATAGCCTAGGGGGTGCTAAAATCCCTTATTTTGTACATAAATGACGCCATGGAGCGTTACTATATTTAGAAAATACATTTAAACTGTTTTGTGCCTCTAAACAAGAGTTGAAATTACTTCAATAAGAAAATTATGCAGATCCGACTGTTATTGTGTTTTCTACGCGGGGTTGATTTACCCCACCCACTTTTTATAACATTGGGATATGACAGTACCTGAAGTTAAACGTTTAAATCGATACTGTAACATCAATATAACTGCTGACGAATGATTGAGTATATCATGTGCTATGCAAAACCAGAAGAAATTTTAAAATTTGTTCATAACCGTAATTTTAACAGATATATTTGTGATTATTTTGGTATATTGGTGGGTGTTTTAAAAATTGTTATAGAACAGCAAACAACATGCTTATAGTTTTGTTGCACTTGTCTACGATTAGCGTTTGAATAATCAATTTTGATGGTGCAAAAGAAAAATGGCTGGAAAAATGCTTACATCACCATAGCGAATGGAACTTAACAGCGTCTATTTTCCTGCTAGATGCGTGGTTAAAATGGCATGGATTTCGACCAGTGTCCTTTTCATGCCCTATTCAAAGCTATATATCTTGGCTGAACTAAGCGCTAATAATGTAAAAGTTATATCTGTTGATAGACAAAAGCTAGACCTTTCTAAATATATATATAGTTATGGTACCGTAAATTCTATATTTGTAGAGATACAGCCCGATTCTACGAACATAAAAAATGACCCTCGTACCTCAGCGGATGCATATAGAATATGTGGAATATCCTACATGTACATGTACCGAGCAGCTGTACATAGTTTGGATGCTGAATTCACTGTTTTAGAAATGACGAACTCGAATGCCTTTTTTCTCGTAAGCTCAAGATGTTGTACCATTTCATACATGCTTCTATCTCACCAACGTATCCTACGAGATTAACTTTTTCCGCGCTGGTGGCGAGTTGTGTCCTCGGCTTCAGTTTAGAACCAGATCAGACCGACAACATGAACTTTGTAACTATTTGACATTCTGGTGGTATTCTGGATTATGTTTTGAAAACCTTATTTAGAGAAACAAAAAGCATGCAAAATTACCTAGCATGCAAAGACGCTAACTGAATTAGAAGTATCCCGTTTTTAACATGGTAATGTGGTTTGAGGTGTTTTTGTGTCAATGGTCGGTTGTGAAATTCAGCTGCGGTCCTTTTGAAGTTATCAGACTTTTCCATGGCATGTGAAAACATTCACAGTCATATATGTGATTATTTGTGTTGCTCATGAAATAGCATGCACATAAAAATTGTTGTGGCGTCAACTATTTTTAGCATAGAATATATTTGTAAGCGCAGTTTCAGATTTAAAAGTGATATATGATCAATCTTTCTTTAATCTAAAGTCTAATCTGTTCACGATATGTGAGGTATAAAATCGGGTAGGCGGCGATGCTGTGCGCCATTCTTAAAACTAAGAGTCCAGAAAATACCACAATCATATACTGCAGACCAACCAATCACACTTTGAGGAAGAGACACGGAACATTTACAGTCGCATGACAGCAAGAAGACAATTAAAATAAAGCAATCAGCTCTCTCTTCCCTAGAGGAATGAGTGCAAAACTAGAATTGATACATGTACTAAGTACTGTATAGCAAAACAAAAAACAAACACAAAACTCCCACACTCAATGAGAGCAACAATAAACCATAAAATCAACTGATCTTAATGTGCACGACCCGTGGTGAACGTATATCTTAGAAACAACATTTTAAAGTTAAATCAGTTTTTACTGATCTGACTGCGCCAAGACTGAAGAAAGCGAGTGCATCATTGGGGATATGTTGCAGTTGCGGTATAGGGAAGAGAGTTAGAACTAAAGAGTACCTCAAGTTGAGCCACGGTGGGCCCAGCTGAAAACAAGCATAAGGTTCCCAGCATAAGGACAAAAGCTTCTGAGACTGAGGTCTGCTCCATCGTGATGCAATTAAAGTGGAAACCATGATAGCTAAACCGTGATTTGGTTTTCTACCAGGCATACTGACTGTCGCAATGTATCAAATTGCTGACCTTCAATGCAGTGGCAATACAGTTTCAATAAATAGAATACCTTCAACTGTTTCTGGCGAACAAGCAAGGTCCTGGCCAGCCCAGCTTACCTTGATTGTGATTGACTTGTGATAACGAAAGAAGTACTCACTTAAGACACTCTGCCATCCAAAGATGCAACCACACACCAAATTTGGGATCCCTAGCTCAAATAATAAAGGTGAGATGCTCCAGACACAATTATTCTATAAACTAGGTCAGAGTTCAAGGTCACAATGACCCACATTCTGCCGTCCCAAGATGCATCGACCCATCTAATTTGGAATTCCTACCTCAAAGAATATAGAAGTTTTGCACCAGACTTGATGCCGATTCTAGAAACTAGGTCAGAAATTAAGGTCACAGTGACCGGGAAATGGAACGTGACAATCCGCCATTTCAAGATGCATTTACACACCAAATTGCCATCCAAGATGCATTTACACACCAAATTTGAAGAATGTAAGAGATGTGCTCCAGACAAGAATTCTTAAAACTAGGTCAAAGGTCAATGTCACAGTGACTCGAATATGGTACGTGACACTCCGCCATCCTAAGATGCATTTCCACACCAAATTTGGAATTCCTACCTCAAAGAATATAGGAGATATGCACCAGACTCAAAGCAGTTTCTAGAAATTAGGTCAGAGGCAAATGTCAATGTCACAGGGACCCAAGGATGGAGCGCGACACTTTGTCATCCCAAGATGCATCACCATACCAAATTTGGGATTCCTACCTCAAATAATATAGGAGATATGCTCCGGACACGATAATTCTAAAAACTAGGTCAGATGTCGAGGTCATGGTAATAGTGACCTGAACATGTTACGAGACACTTTGCTATCTCAATATGCATCCACACACCAATATTGGAATTCCTACCTCAAAGAATATAGGAGATATGCACCGGACAGGAAGCGGGACGGACGGACTGACGGACGGACAGACAGACGTAGGAATGGACAAAGCAATTACTATATGCCTCCCACAGTTCCTTTGGGGCCATAAAAACATTTTTGTTAAAAAAAACTGAACTCATGATTGCCGCAAACCCAGTGTGTATATACAATACATTATTGTATAAAGCCTGAATCGCCGTCCGATGGTCGGTGTTTTATTGTAATTTTGACATCAAAATGAATGTTGAGATGTTCCCTAAAATTTAATCCGCAGTCAGTTATCCGCTATCAGCAGTTCGCTTTGTGGGTAAAAATGTCTAATTGTGCTCCTCTTGTTGCAGATTTGTTTTTGTTTTGTTATGAGAGAGACTTTATGTTGTCTCTGTCAGACAATTATCAAGCTGATAATATTGAAGCTTTTAACTCTACCTCCAGATATTTAATTGACTTACTTAATATTGATAATCCTTATTTTGAACAAATGGTAGGTCAGATATATCCCACCGAACTTCAGTTAAATAAGGCGAATTCTTCTGATACTGAAGCTCCGTTGTTGGACTTGAATTTGTCAATAACAAATGGCATAGTTTCTTCTAAAATTTATGATAAATGGGATGATTTTAATTTTGAAATGGTAAATTTCCCATTTCTTGATGGAGATGTTCCTCACTCTCCTTCCTATGGTGTATATATTTCTCAGCTTATTTGTTTTGTTAGAGTGTGCTCTAATGTTGATGACTTCAACAACAGAAACTTATTTTTAACTGCTAAATTATTAAAACAAGGTTATAGATATCATAAAATTCGAAAAGCATTTTCTAAATTCTACCACAGACACTCAGAGTTAATTGTTAAATACAACATTGGGTTTAAAACTCTTCTGCGACAAGGCATATCAGAACCTATATTTTATGGTGATTTAGTCTATAAAATCAAACGAATTGTTGGAAAACATAATTTTAGTGATCAATTAAAAAAGATAGTAAAACGTTATATAAGGGTTGGATATAATTTGGATATCATGCGACAGTCTGCATGCCTAGTTTTAAACCCAATCACAGTTTTATAGCTATGGTTTCCTCTTTAATTGCACGACGGTGGGTCAGGCCTCAGACTCTATGACGGCTCTGACGGCTCATTTTCCATGATGATACATTGCATTAGTTAGATGGCCTCCATGCGAGCTGAACATTTCTTGTACTTAAACAACAGCAGAATCTAGGGCGAAGATTTGGTACCAGTAAAATGCATTTAAGCCCCCCCCCCCCCCCCCCCCGGTGGCTTAGGCTGCTGTCCGTTCTAAGGCGGTGGTTCTGTTGTTGTTGACTTTTTGTTTATTGTTACACCCATTGTGGCAGTCTGTAATTGTTCTATGTTTTGTTGTACGTTACTTTATGTCCATTCTAGTATTGCAATCACCTTGATGGGGAAGAGAGAGCTGATTGCTTTGCTTAATTTGTCTTCCTGGTGTCTCGTGATGGTTGAGCGGCTCTTCCTCGCGGTGGCACGGGGTTGTCTGCAGTTTGTGATTGTGGTATTTCCTGATCATACTCACTTACTATTTTCCATGTAAAGGGGGAAATAAACATTGTATAAATGGTCTATGTCACATGCTAGAGATGATTGTCACGCCCATATTTGGTAAAACCCTTTCAAAAAATTAAGTATGATCAGGAAAATACCACAGTCACACAGTGCAGACCAACCCACGACACCGTGAGGAAGAGCAAGAGAACATTAACTTCTTAAAATTTTCTTCTGCAGAATCAGAGGTCCTATGAAAAATTTCCATAAACGTATAAAGGTAGAAAAGTTGTGAGAGCTCTATTGCCTTCATTTTTAGGATGGATCTTCATCATTCTTGCAGGTAACACGGACAGCCATAAAAGCTTGGATGAGGTTTAATTTCTGTCAGATCCCATCACTAACTACTGAGTTAGCTGCCCTTTAGCATCTGGCAAATCTATGATTACATGTAATGTTTTTAGCACTCTAGTACCTTCATTTTTAATTAGATCAGCTTCATTCTTGCAGGTAACAAGGGCAGCTATAAAATCTTTAAAATCTTGGATGGGTTTGAAATTCGGTATGATTGGACAAGGGTCTGCAGAGTTATATAGCTGCCATAAAAGCTTGGATGAGTTAAATTTCGGGTAGATCCCTTCACTGACTACGAAGTTAGCTGCCCTTGAGCATCTGAAAAATTTATGTATAATGTTGTGACTACTCTAGCGCCTTCGTTTTTGATTGTATCTTCTTTATTCTTGCAGGTAACGAGGACAACTATAAAAACTTGGATGAGTTGAATTTCGGCCAGCTCCGACCTTGGACTGTTACCATGAAGTAAGCTTCCTTTTAGCAAATTAAAAATCGATGTATCATGTGACTACTCTAGCGCCTTCAATTTTTATTGGAGTGTCTCCACTCTTGCAAGTAACAAGGATCCCCATACAAGCCTGGACGAGCTTGAATTATCTTGGACTACCAGGTTAGATGCCTTAGAGCGTCTGGAAAAGTCCCCATATACTTACAATGAGAGAAATGTTGTGACCACTCTAGTGCCTTCATTTTAAAAATGGATCCTCATTCTTGCAGACAACACTGACAACCATAAAAGCTTGAATGGGTTCGAATTTCGGCCACAACCCATCACAGACTACGGAGTTAGCTACCTTTGAGTATCTAAAATATAGATATATAATATTGTGATCACATTAGAACCTTCATTTTTATTCGATTTTCTTCATTCTTGTAGATAACCAGGACATGCATAAAAGCTTGGATAATTTTGAATTTTGGTCAGATCCCTCCACTGACTATGGAGTTAGCTGCCCTTGAACGTCTGAAAAATATTGTTTCTCCAGGTTTCCTTTTTTTATTTTTCTAACTTGTAGATAGCTAAAAATGGCATTGATATCGTGAATGTTTGAATTTTGACCTGATTGCTGTTTCAAGTTCAGAGTTACCAGCCTTTTAGCATAATAAAATATGGTGTCTCCAAATATTAATGCTGGCTCCAAGGTGAGCGATCGTTGCCCATTTGACTGCTTGCGTTAGGATCACCTTTATTTTTATCTATTGGCTTTATATTTCCAACAGTCAAAGCGTCTGTTATAAAGTGCGGATCCAGAGGGGGGGGGGGGGGGGGACAGGGGTCCGGAGTCCCCTGGAAAATCACAAGTTATATGGGTCTCTATAGGGAATAAGCAATTGGACCCCCTCCCCCCCCCCTAGAAAAAGTTGGACCCCCCCCCCCCCTGGAAAATGTTGGACCCCCTCTGGAACCTTGAAAACTATAGATTTCTTTGAAATTGACCATTTGATTTCTGTAAAATAAGCTAAGGGAAAAAAACAAAAAAAAACAAACTTGTCAGAGCTTTTATTTGTCAGACTGACCTGGACCCCCCTGACGAAAATTCCTGGATCCGCGCATGGTTATTATTCTTGAATCAAAGTAAGAAAGAGGACAAAGATCAGGAATCGATACAATCAAGTACCACACCTGACCCAGGATACCAATGGGAAAGTGACAACGTCACAATTAGACATCACAAATGAATGAGAGCCAAGAGGTCAGCCCCTTCCCAGCAGGTGACCACAAGGCATCAAAAAACAGACGTGCATGAAAGCATAACAAAAACCAGACAGAAATAACATAAATGATCCACAAAAGAAGCACCGCCTTGAAACGGTCACTATTTTGAAAAGTTTAACAAATATTGGCACGAAGCTTTTATTTGCTCATTAACAATGCAATCTAATTCAGGCGCTTTACTGGTTTTCAGTGATCGGATAGCTTGTAAAATTCCATTTTACTAATTGGATGATTTATTTCATCATTGGTTTCATTGTTTGCAAACTCTAGTTATCACTTTCTTTTTCAGCGTTCGACACTTGTCGTTAAATGTTATAAAAAAATTGTATAGGTCTTCAAGTGGGGCTTGGACTTCATTTTGTTTTGGGTATTTATTATTTTACAATGCTTTTGGGGTTTGTGCATTTGAGCTTTCGAATGTTTGTTATATGTATATCATTATACATTCTTAGCGTTTTTGATAGTGCTGTTTAATATTTATTACTTACTTATTTTAATACATTTCTATTGTATAGTAGTTAAATTTGTATTTATTGTACATTTTCTGCATTATGATATAGGTTTCTTGTCCGGAAGCATGTACCGTTGAACCAAGGCTTAATTTTATTTCATGGTTTGAGCAGGTATGTGTTACTTCTCCAAACGTTTTATTTGAACATGTGTTGAATAATTTCCCTATACTATCAACAGTTTCATTTATATTTGACACTCATGAGGGTGTGTATTTCTTTTATTTTCTCCAGCCAATCAAATTGCTTGCAAGTTGGAATCACGTGGTTACTTTGTTTCGCTTTCTCAAGCCAATCAAATTGCTTAAAATAAGAAGATCTACAATTGTTATGAGTTGGAATCGTGTATTTGAATTTTTCATTTTCACCAGTCAATCATTTTCTTTCTTAAAATAAGAGTATGTATACAGGTTAAGAGTTTGAATCATTTGGTAAAATGTTTAGCTCTCTCTAGCCAACAATATTGCTTAAGACAAGTGTAATGGTTACGTTTTAGCAATCATATTGCTTGCAAGTTGTAAACATGTGGTTATTTTTTCGTTTTCTCCAGTCAATCAAATTGCTTGAAACTTTTCGTTTTCTCCAGCCCATCAAACTGCTTATTATGAGTTTAATGGTAACGAGTTGGAATCATATGGGTTTTCCCGTTTTATCCAGACAATCAATGAGTATGTATGCATACGGGTTACGTGTTAGAATCATGTAGTAAAATTGAGCCGCGACACGTGATTTCTAACAATGTGGCAGTTTGACAAGTGTAGACTCAGACGAGCCTGTGCAGCCCCCTTTCAAGTTTCGAAACTCCAAATGATATTCAGTCAGTAGCTTAACACTTATAGAATATTCAAGCGACTAGCAAAGGCTCTGATCAGACTGCGCTGAGCCTTTGCTGGTCGCACATACCACATTGTTGGAAATCTCATCTCATGGCTCAAATATTTTCCGTTTTCTCCAGTCAAGCAAATTGCTAAAAATAAGTACCATGTGGTATTCTAGGAAAGAAATATGATAAAACTATTTACGAAAGACGATATATCTATTTATATGACTTTTTTGAAACATGAGGACAAAAAGAAACTAAAATGATTTGGTTAAACACAACGGCGCTGGTCAGTATACGCCCCGGAACAGTTTGATCATTGAATTGATATATAATAAATTATCCAGAGTGTGCAACAGCCAATAGATATTATATAATACCCGCTAAATCTGTTTTTTTTTCACCATAGCAGTTTGCAAATTTAAGCCACGACATGTGATTTCCAACATTGTGGCAGTTTGACAAGTGTAGACTCAGACGGACATGTGCAGCCTCCCTTTAGGCATAGAAACAGCAAATGCTGTTCGATCAGTAGCTTAACACTCATATAATATTCAAGCGACTAGCATAGGTTCTAATCATACTGCGCATATGCTGATCTGAGGCTTTGCTGGTTGCACATACCACAATGTTGGAAATATCATGTCACGGCTCAATTTCGTTATTTTTTTAACTGTGCAATAGATATACCCGCTAAACTTTTTTTCAAATTTCGGGTCAGTCTGACCTAGCAGGTTTTACATGGTTCAATTCGAGCCATGCCACGAGAATACCAATTATATGGGATGCGAACAACAAAGGCACAGATCAGCCTGCTCATCCATGCCGTCTGATTATCGCCTTTGCCATTTGCTCTCTAGAAGTAAAAGATAGACTTACTATATGTGGTTTTTAATATTCTTACGAGTCTCTATAGCTGAACAGACTGGTTTCAGCTTATCCTGGCTGCTAACCTGGAAGGCAGGCTCGATTCGGGCCACGGCGCGAGAAAACATGTCTTCAGGTCTTCCGATTAAGTAAGACTGAAACGAGTCTACCCAGCTACAGAGACTAGCTAGACTATTGAAATTTTGCATGTATCAAATTTATCTAGAAAGCGAATATCAAAGGCGCTGATCCGACTACGCGAATGCGCAGGCTGGTCTCTGGCTGTGTTGTTTGCATTTTATAAAATCAGAGTCCGGTTTTCACGCGACTTGGACCTATTTTATCACGGTAGAGAACCACTGTACTCGAACAGCGCAGTCATCGCTTGGTTGCAGTCGACGAGTGCACAAAAAAGAGTACCTAGCTGTTAATAAAGGTAATATTTTGGTCAATGTTTTAGCTCTGAAAATATTCATCGCGAATTATTATCACTTATAAACGCAGCTGTGTATCCGATTAACAAATGTTTTGTGGGTTAAGTGGTAGTCGCTACAGCGTCAGAGTTATTGCAAAAATGTGATTTTTTCCTGAAAAAGAGGATGAAAGAAATGTTTGCTTATCATGGTAAGCAAATAAATTGCTTGATTAATAAGTGACAAGATTTCGCGATGAATATAATTTCAGAAATAAAATATTGACCAAAATATTTCCCTTTTAAACAGCTAGGTACACTATTTTGTGCACTCGTGGACTGCAGCCACCACGCGATGACTGCACCTTTCGAATACAGAGGTTCCCTAGCGTGTTAATGCACATATAAGAGTGAATACAAGAGAATAATGATATTATACTATTTAGTAGATTTTAGGACTCAATAATTGTACAAAAGTAAAAAAATATAACTAATCTACGCATACGTAGGGTAAGACAAACATTTTTCATCTTTTTTAGCTTTTTTTGTTTTGGTTTAAACGTATTTTATTTGTATCGAATATGCTTTTTACATCAATACAGTTTTACAATAATGTAAAATCGGATCTTAAGTTTCATTTTTAGGCATGACGATACAAGCACTGATCATCCGACATGGATTTCCATGTAAAACATTACAGGATTTTCAAACGTTGTAGCCGTGCTAAAGCGACACTAGATTTTAAGACTTGCGGCTAACGTAGACATTTCTGATCATAAGGGGACGCCGAAACCATTTCCAAGTGATTGTTTGGTCACTGAAAAAAATGCTGATATATGATGAACTTTTCTCGAGAAATAAAGCACCAGGGTTTGCACAATTTGACGTATTATCAATACATTTACGTTATCGCATTTAAAAGGTGTTTCTAATCGGTATTTCTTGAACCACATTTACAAGTAAAGCGGTTTGATGCCTTCGAACATATTAAGACAAATATTGCTGAATTTAACATCTTCACGGCTATAGAGCATGAGGCGAAAGTTAAAGTTTAACGTCACCGTTATCGTACCATTTTTCAGTAACTTAAGGTTTTAATCAATTATGGGATGGACTTCATTGTAAGCCTATGAAATCTTCGTAATATGATTTTATGTTATTTTGAAGCACCAATGAACATTAAATTTTATTCTAACACACCTTGCCTATAGGGCCAACGGTAACAAACTGTGATATATCGGACAATAATTCACCGCAAAAGTGTGTGATAGCTGACATCACTGGAAAAGACGTCATTCATGGCTTTAGACGGTGTAACGTCGTTTTTACGCTTGAAAGATGTTACAATTACATGTAAACGTATGCGACGTAGTAGTATTGGCGGGAGTTCTATAATGCAATGGCGGAAAGTTGGAAGAAGCTGAAGACTTCGAATGTGTTTTCGTCGTTTATTGAGTGTTAGAATCGAAATAGATCAGCTCCAGTGCGTGAATTGTTGAGTAATAATTTTCTGTTAGTCGGTAAGTTGTACGAAGATAAATCACTCGCGCTGCGCGCTCGTGATTTGATCTTCTTTACAACTGACCTCAAAACAGTGAATTATTACACAACAATTCACTGCTGGAGCTGATCTATTTCTTAAACAAAGCGATGACTACGTTTTGACGTCATTGACGGCAACTGTTTTTTTTTTCAGAATAAGAGCTCTATCGCATCTATCACACAATCAGTAGCTTTTATAAGCGTAGGTTGCATAAGAAAGATGAAAGACAACCAAACAGGCTTGTCATTTTTGCATTACTTATAAAGGATGTGAAGTTTGCTTACTGACCCTTTTGAAAATGTTGCTCTCCACATATGTCCATGTAAACTTAGTAGTGGGTATGACCCCCGCACTGTTCACTATGGAAATACAACGGTGTCTCATTGACGCCGCATAACGCTGAACGCAATTAGGAGGGAGGTTGTTCCACTCGTAGAGAATATTTGCTCTCAGTTGAATCAGTGTGATCGGAATAGCCCATGTTCTCCTTACACAGCAGTTTAGTTCATCCCAAATGTTTTCAATTATGTTTAAGTCTGGTGATTTGGGTAGAAAGTCAACGGCACTTAACTTGTTTGCATTCAGATATGCAGTGGTGGCCCTTGCTCTATGGGCTGGAATACCAACGTGCAGCAACTGCATTCCTCTGTGGTTTCTCAACAATGGAATGACCTCCGTATCCAGTACTTCATGTTGATAGTGAGCTGCACTTAAGTTCCCATTTATGAAGACAATGTTGTTTTATGATGTAAGGACACACCTGCCCACACCATAACAGAACCACCACCATTTTATTCAAAAAGCTTAACTATAAAATGATATGCATACTGAAATGTCATAGAAAGATCAATTCTAAAATGAAGAAAATTGTTAACTTTGATTTTACAATATATTTGAATTTTGATTTCGCATTTTAAAAGATAAAGTTTTATAAAAAAGAATACAATTTATGGAATATCATGTCATGAATGTCATCTATATCTGTTGAAAATTTCAAAATGGTCTGACTTTCATTTATGAAGATATGGGCCCATTTATATGTGCACACTTAAAAGTGTTGTTAAGTGTAGTGTCGAAAACCATCGTCATGCTATTGTTATGTATCTGAACATAGCTTTTCATTTTACTTTGTTCTAGTTTAATTGTTCTCAAAGTTACATATAAACTACGTCATTTTCATGTATGAGTTAGTCATCGTTGCCTAGCAACCACGCAATTGTAGAAATTTAGGCAATTTGTATAGTCTACAACTCTTACATTACAAAGGAAAATCTCTCTATTTATTGGATGCCCCCCGTAGTTTATCTCGTTTGGTGTTCAAAAAGCATCCGAGTTTTCACGTGTGCATTTTTCTGTAAGAAATAAAATAGCCCAGCTCGTGTGGTAAAAGCATGCGATATTTTGCGTGTGCATTTATTTAGGTAAGAGTCACAAAATAGTTTATCTCGTGTGATGAAAAGCATTCGCATTTTCATTTTTACGTCGGTAAGTAACAAAACTCCTCTTGTGTGGTGACAAAGAATCCAGATTTTCATGTTTGCATTTGTTTCAGTAAGTAACAAACTTGTATGCTAGTTCCTCTCGTGTGGTGAAAGAATCCGAATTTTCACATGTGTACTTGTTTCAGTGAGTAACAAAGTAATTTATCTCGTGCAGTGAAAAGATCACATAAGTAACAAAAACGGTCCTGAAAGTAAGGAAGAAGGCAAAGATCAGGAATCGATAAAATCAAGTACCACACCTCGTTGTTCGGTTCTTGGCAGGTGGTGCTTTAGAGTCATTTTACGCATATTAAACAAATTATTTTATGGTTTGGCATCATGGTGATGCAATAAACTCTACTCATCGCATAGGTGAGACATGAATGCTTGGCCTAAATTGTTCATCAGCGAAATCTTGTTAGAACCTCTTCGCCATTGGCATACGTAGCGAATAGAAGTAGATAAAAACTCAGACTAAAATATATACTCATGTTAAAACAAAGAAGGCCACCATGAGCGTTGTATTGTACTACGTTTACATTGCTTACTTTGCCCTACCGACCAACGCTATGTGGATGAAGTACGACTGTTAGAAACACTTTTTCTTCCAGCAAGACAATGCCCGACTCCATACCTGCAACATGGCATGGAACTCTTTGCAAGCCCGTCATGTCGACACTCTAGACCGGCCATCCAGATCCCCTGATCCATCTACAATCGATTCTAGGCGCAGGCTTCTTCTAAGCATGCGCAATAGGCTCACAGAATGCCGGTCATACAAGATATTGACTTAACTATAAAATTGTAATCATAAAATGTTCATGCAACAAAGTGGGTGAATTGGGGTGGTCTTTTTAAAACATCAGTATACGTTAATCACCACTGGTTGTCTGTGTCACCACTGGTTGGCTGTGCCTGTACGTTTAGAGAATACCTTTACGCATGTGCGATAAATACCATGATCTGGTTCATTTGAGAATTTGTGTCAAAAAATGCCATTTGGGACGGTCAAAGAACTTTGCCTTACTTTTCTTTCTTTTTTATTCCAGCAGGTTCTGGCAGTATGGCGACCTCTTTATTGACGTTTATTTTGGTATTTTGTCTTATTGAAATGAACAGGAACGTCGCTGGATCTAAAGCTCGAATATCACGTGGGTTTGCTGAAAGACTTGCTGACTTTAGGCGATGCTGCATAAAGAAGAATTGTGACCTTTATTACTGTATACCTGCAAAGAATACGTGTGAATGTACTGAGAAAAGAGTAGTTCACTAGGAGAGACAAGCACTACACCTTCCACAGTACAGAGTATACATGGCATTGAAACTCAAAAATCAATACTCCAAAATGATTCTGTTTGTACATTGTATTTGCCTCTTTTACATCTCAAACTGCCAATCAGTATTATAACCACAAATTGCTTATTTGCATTAAACTATAACCAACATGGTGCAAAGTCAAGACATGAATGATATGTATACATATAAACAAATAAAGGCGTTTAAGAGTTAGCACCGAACACCCTCGTAAAACAGGGAACAAAGTATTTATTACACCCTCGCTATATTCTTTGTACGTAATTGAGTATTTGCTTAACAGGTGAGAGGCCCCATGGTCAATCCTCCCTAAAACCACTGTTTTTATTTTTATCAATAATGAGTCTTGATAAACCTGGTCTGTTAAAATAATAATAAACCTGGTCAGTTAAAATAAAAAAAAAATAATTGAAAATGAAAGCATATGAAATGTTTAAGATCATAAACAATCATTCTTTTTGTTCGGTGGATACATCATGTGATTTATTCATTATTTATCATATGTCGTCGCATCTAGGAGCCAAATAACTTCCTGCATTTAAATTGATAAACCACTAGTGGTTGGTAACGTTATCAAATGACGCGTTTAACAACGTCACATGTATTGCAAAACTCTAACGTTTTCACGCAAAAAATGAGATTTGAAAGTAATTTCAATGTCATATGATAAATAGAATCTAACATTCGTACACCTGCATTATTGAATTTATTAAACTCGTTCCAAAAAAGTGATAAAATGCTCGGCAAGCCTCGCATTTCACAACTTTTAGACAGATTGAAGGTTTATTCATGCCAGGCATCTTTTGCATTTACTTTTTCAAAATCTACAAAATTGATTTTCTTATTTTCAGAACCAAACAATTTGAACACATTAAGTTTCAATCTTATGAAAGTACATGTTTATTGTTCAGTGTAGCAGAATTGTTTCTGCAAATTTGGTAAAATGCAATATGGACAACTTTTGTGTGAGATTATCTTGAATTTATGCCAGTGGTTTCGTAGAAGATTGTCGTTTGAAATTAATGAACACATGGCAATTGTCCACCACGACTCTCTTGTTTCCATTTGGAAAATGAAGTGGAGGCAGTTGGACAATTTAGTAAAGTACAGAATTTTTTTTTTAATTTATTTTTGCCCAATTGGTAATAAACTGAGACCACGTTCTAATCGGCCACCTTCAATTTATGCGCTAGGTCAGAAAGTGAAAAATAGCACATACAAATTGTATGCTTTTATAAATAAAGAAATACTTTGCTGAGACACTGCAAGTTATTTCATTCAAAAATGAAGTGTGCTTCTTACACAGCCGAAGTTAGAGAAAAAAAAAGTAGCCTCATTTCAAAACTTCACACTTTTTCTACGATATTAAATATTCCACAGAGACGTTATCAATTTACACCATGTTTGTTTGAAGATGTTACTGAATACCGTGATTATAGAAGAATAAAACTCAAAAGTTTTCTTTTGATATCACTCTTCGTTTTTTATACAAAATAACACAAGCCAAACACTATTGGCAGTCTAGCTTACTTTTACAATTCGCACTGCTCTGAACGCTTTATTATCAGCGACAAAGCATTGAAATTTTCATTGATTATTCATTATTACTAGACGTAACCCGTTTTTCTTCGAGAATTGAAAAAATATATAATGCTGTCAAATTAATTTTCAAACGTTCACATTGAAACCAGAAGTGTACAGTAGTCATGAAACTTTTATCATCAAAATGGGACTAAATGAGTTCTATTGCATTTGGCAAACAGTGTTTAGCTGAACTAAAGTGCATTTAACCCTTTTAGCATGAGTTACTGATGAATTACAAAAATCTTGAAAAGTCTAAAAAATTAGAACTTCGTTTCAGTTTGTGTGTATTTTCTAACCGCATTGAAGAAAATGAGACCAGGGTATATGTAATACTATTGCAGTATATAACTACGCAACTACCAGTTCTATTAGGATAAGGTCAGGTAACGTTGGACAGCGGGTAAATTCGAACAGTGGAAATCCAGTTGAGACGGCTCTGAATGAGCCATTTCATCAGGGCTTTTAATGTTTGCTTAGTTAATTTATTTTTATTCCAAAAATGAAACTATGAAAGAAATAAGATCATCCTCTGAATTTAGCTGATTGTCCGGTTACCGACTTTACCTTATTGTCAATTAGATGTATCCTATATAATGAGATGCTTGCTTAAATGGAGTGGATCCAGTTGGGCAATTTCAGTAGAGATGAAAATTTTAAGCAAATTTATGATATTGTTCTGAATTTACCCTACGGTTCAGGAGGAGATCAAATATCATCTAAAGGGATTTTCCTCATTTTCGCTCTTACCATCGTAGCTCTGTTGTTGCTATTTGGAATATGTTGATAAACGTTTGCATACAAACTGGCATTGACAAGATCAAGTCAAAATACAGCAGTTTACTGCTTAGTTATCAAGCAGACAAAATCTCCTTACCGCCCTACCTCAATAAAATTAAGATTCTAAAATGTGTTTTCTTCAGTAAAAGACGTTAATTCAATATGGAGTAATGCTATCTCAGTGCATAAATAGAATGCCCAGATTTGCTCAAACTCAGACAGCCATGAAAAAGTTACGCAAATCAAAGGGAGACAACAAAAACGAGCAATGATTCTAGGGAAAGAATTCGCACCCGTTGGGAACAAATTATTACTTTTAAGACCAGTCCCTCTTAAGGTATAGTTAACACTATTCCCACATTTTTGTGTTCCCTTTGTATGTGTACGATTTGTATTGTGCACAAGCCAAACTGTTGACAGACACGAACACATACAATGCATTTACCAGTACATCTCATTACTTTCTATAGTCTCACGGTAGTGCTTGAAGATTAGCCAACATGTTTTATAAATATCTCTCACAGTAGTGTCTGCAGGATTATTCCGCAGATATTTATAAATATCTCTCACAGTAGTGAATGCGAGATTATTCCGCAGGTTTTATAAATATCTCTCACAGCATACTTGAATACTTCCTTAAATGGCTTTGAGGCTTGACTCTAACGGCAATGCATTGAATGAATCGAGGGTCATTACTTAGAGGTCGTAGAAGTATAGTGAATGCAGGATAATTCCACAGGTTTTATAAATATATCTCACAGTTGTGAATACAGGATTATTCCGCAGATTTTATAAATATCTCTCACAGTAATGTCTACAGGATTACTCCACATGTTGTATTAATATCTCTCACAGTAGTGACTGCTGGATTATTCCGCAGATTTTTATAAATATCTCTCACAGTAATGACTGCAGGATTATTCTGCAGATTTTATAAATATCTCTCACAGTCGTGAATGCAGGATTATTCCGCAGGTTTTATAAATATCTCTCACAGTAGTGACTGCTGGATTATTCCACATGTTGTATAAATATCTCACTTCAGTAGTGACTGCTAGATTATTCTGCAGGTTTATAGATTTCTTTCACAGTAGTAAATGAAGGATTATACGTCTCACAGTAGCAACTGCTGGATTATTCTACAGCTTTTATCAATATCGCTTACAGTATTCACTGCTGGGTTATTCAGCAGGTTTTATCACTATCTCTCACAGTAGTGACTGCAGGGTTATTCCGCAGGTTTTATAAATATCTCTCACAGTAGTGACTGCTGGATTATTCTACAGGTTTTATAAATATCTCTCATAGTAGTGAATGCAGAATTATTCGGCAGGTTTTATAAATATCTCTCATAGTAGTGAATGCAGGATTATTCCGCAGGTCTTATAAATATCTCTCATAGTAGTGAATGCAGGATTATTCCACAGGTTTTATAAATACATCTCACAGTAGTAACTGCTGGATTATTCTACAGGTTTTATACATATCTCTCACAGTAGTGACTGCAGGGTTATTCCACAGGTTTTATAAATATCTCACACAGTAGTGAATGCAGGATTATTCCGTAGGTTTTATAAATATCTCTCATAGTAGTGAATGCAGGATTATTCCGCAGGTTTTATAAATATCTCTCATAGTAGTGACTGCTGGATTATTCTACAGGTTTTATAAATATCTCTCAAAGTAGTGACTGCTGGATTATTCTACAGGTTTTATAAATATATCTCACAGTAGTGACTGCTGGATTATTCTACAGGTTTTATAAATATCTCTAACAGCAGTGACTGCTTGATTATACTGCAGGTTTTATAAATATCTTTATCAGTCACCCATAATATTAACTGAATTGTTTCAACATAACCTAATAAACGTTTCCTATCTCACGGCATGTTACCTTTATCAGGTCATGATGACGTTGCACTTTTTGAATGACGTCGCTAATGACGCTGTATAAACACATAATAAAAAAATACGTCATAATCGCTAGTTTGAAGAGTGTTCAACAATGGGTAACTGATAAATAGAATACCAGGTTCGCGTCTTTTGATATCAAGTTTACCAGGCTCGGCTTTGAGAATGCATGTTGAATCGCTCGGCAAGCCTCGCGATGTCAACAAGCATTCTCAAAGCCTTGCCTGGTAAACTTGATGTCAAAAGACACTCACCTAGTATTCTCTATCTCACAGTAGTGACTGCAGGATTATTCCGCAGGTTTTATAAATATCTCTCACAGTAGTGACTGCTTGATTATTCGGCAGGTTTTATAAATATCTCTCACAGTAGTGTCTGGATTATTCCGCAGATTTTTATAAATATCTCTCACAGTAGTGACTGCTGGATTATTCCACAGATTTTATAAATATCTCTCACAGTAATGACTGCAGGATTATTCTGCAGTTTTTTTTTAAATATCTCTCACAATAGTGAATGCGGGATTATTCCGCAGGTTTTATAAATATCTCTCACAGTAGTGACTGCTGGATTATTCCACATGTTGTATTAATATCTCACTTCAGAAGTGACTGCAAGATTATTCTGCAGGTTTATAGATTTCTTTCACAGTAGTGAATGCAGGATTATACGTCTCACAATAGCAACTGCTGGATTATTGCGCAGGTTTTTATCATTATCTCTCACAGTAGTGACTGCTGGATTATTCTACAGGTTTTATCAATATCGCTCACAGTATTTACTGCTGGGTTAATCAACTGAAACCGTTGGTCCTGCTGAATATAATGGTAACTGGAACATATTTCAATAAATCTCTTGGATCGCCGAACCATTAAAACACGAAAAAAAAAAAAAAAAAACAAGAGCAACCAGAGGAACATAAAGCTTCTCACACAAGTTTCCACAGCATGAAGTTAGATACCAAACCTCAAAGCTCTAGATGCAATCAATTAAAAAACAAGAATATTTCGTGGTCCCTTTGTGAACCTACAAAAATCGTATGAAAACAAAAATCAGCAAAGGGCCTTCCCAGTGGTATAGTTTGAACAATCTCAGTAGTGGACCACTAGATTATGATTAAAATGGAAGCACTGATCCAAATGGATTCAGAAAATAATTTATCGATTTCTCTTAATAAGCTTATTTAAATCATGTGGCATCACATGACAGCTCACTGGCTGTTATATTTTAGGCATATCATTTATTCTGAACAACGCTGGAAGATGGTCAACCTAGGACCACTTGTGTTAGTTAAGTCGGGTAATTCCGACGGTCAGCTAAACTTGGCTAGCATCCTGGTTTGTTTCCTATTTTAATTAATGGAATACAAAATTAAACAGCTAAACAAACAGTACACATCCTGATGAGACGGCTCATTATCTCTCACAGTAGTGACTGCAGGGTTATTCCGCAGTTTTATAAATATATCTCACAGTAGTGAATGCAGGATTATTCCGCAGGTTTCATAAATATCTCTCATAGTAGTGAATGCAGGATTATTCCGCAGGTTTTATAAATATCTCTCATAGTAGTGAATGCAGGATTATTCCGCAGGTTTTATAAATATATCTTACAGTAGTGACTGCTGGATTATTCTACAGGTTTTATTAATATCTCTCACAGTAGTGTATGCAGGATTATTCCGCAGGTTTTATAAATATCTCTCATAGTAGTGAATGCAGGATTATTCCGCAGGTTTTATAAATATCTCTCATAGTAGTGACTGCTGGATTATTCTACAGGTTTTATAAATATCTCTCACAGTAGTGACTGCTGGATTATTCTACAGGTTTTATAAATATCTCTCACAGTAGTGACTGCTAGATTATCCTACAGGTTTTATAAATATCTCTCACAGCAGTGACTGCTGGATTATTCCGCAGGTTTTATAAATATCTCTCACAGTAGTGACTGCAGGATTATTCCGCAGGTTTTATAAATGTCTCTCACAGTAGTGACTGTTGGATTATTCTACAGGTTTTATAAATATCTCTCACAGTAGTGTCTGCAGGATTATTCCGCAGGTTTTATAAATATCTCTCACAGTAGTGACTGCTGGATTATTTGGCAGGTTTTATAAATATCTCTCACAGTAGTGTCTGCAGGATTATTCCGCAGGTATTATAAATATCTTTCACAGAAAAGATTGCAGTATTATTATGCAGATTTTTATAAATATCGCTCACAGTAGTGAATGCCGGATTATTCCCCAGATTTTTTTTAAATATCTCTTACAGTAATGACTGCAGGATCATTCCGCAGATTTTGATAAATATCTCTCACAGTAGTGAATGCCGGATTATTCCTCAGGTTTTTATAAATATCTCTCACAGTAGTGAATGCAGGATTAAACGTCTCACAGTAGCAACTGCTGGATTATTCCGCAGGTTTTTATAAACATCTCTCACAGTAGTGACTGCTGGATTATTCCGCAGATTTTTATAAATATCTCTCACAGTAGTGACTGCTGTATTATTCCGCAGATTTTTATTAATATCTCTCACAATAGTGAATGCGGGATTATTCCGCAGGTTTTATAAATATCTCTCACAGTAGTGAATGCCGGATTATTCCTCAGGTTTTTATAAATATCTCTCACAGTAGTGAATGCAGGATTAAACGTCTCACAGTAGCAACTGCTGGATTATTCCGCAGGTTTTTATAAACATCTCTCACAGTAGTGACTGCTGGATTATTCCGCAGATTTTATAAATATCTCTCACAGTAATGACAACAGGATTATTCTGCAGATTTTTATTAATATCTCTCACAATAGTGAATGCGGGATTATTCCGCAGGTTTTATAAATATCTCTCACAGTAGTGACTGCTGGATTATTCCACATGTTGTATTAATATCTCACTTCAGTAGTGACTGCAAGATTATTCTGCAGGTTAATAGATTTCTTTCACAGTAGTGAATGCAGGATTATACGTCTCACAGTAGCAACCGCTGGATTATTGCGCAGGTTTTTATCTTTTTATAAATATATCTCACAGTAGTGACTGCTTGATTATTCTACAGGTTTTATAAATATCTCTCACATTAGTGACTGCAGGATTATTCCGCAGGATTTATAAATATCTCTCACAGTAGTGACTGCAGGATTATTCCGCAGGTTTTATAAATATCTCTCACAGTAGTGACTGCTGGATTAGTCTACAGGTTTTATAAATATCTCTCACAGTAGTGACTGCTGGATTATTCCGCAGGTTTTATAAATATCTCTCACAGTAGTGACTGCTGGATTATTCCACATGTTGTATTAATATCTCACTTCAGTAGTGACTGCAAGATTGTTCTGCAGGTTTATAGATTTCTTTCACAGTAGTGAATGCAGGATTATACGTCTCACAGTAGCAACTGCTGGATTATTGCGCAGGTTTTTATCATTATCTCTCACAGTAGCGACTGCTGGATTATTCTACAGGTTTTATCAATATCGCTCACAGTATTTACTGCTGGGTTATTGAACTGAAACGGTTGACTCTGCTGAATATAATGGTTAACAGAACATATTTCTTTAAATCTCTTGGATCGCCGAACCATTAAAACACACAAAAAAAAAACAAGAGCAACCAGAGGAACATAAAGCTTCTCACACAAGTTTCCACAGCATGAAGTTAGATACCAAACCTCAAAGCTGTAGATGCAATCATTTTAAACAAGAATATTTTGTAGTCCATTTGTGAGCCTACAAAAATTGTATGAATACAAAAAGCAGCACAGGGCCTTTCTAGAGGTATAGTTTGAACAATCTTAGTAGTGGACCACTAGATTAATATACATATAAAAAAAAATAGAAGCACTGATCCAAATGGATTCAAAAAATAATTATTTTGCCCGTTTCTTTTTGTAAACTTATTTAAATCATGTGGCATCACATGACAGCTCACTGGCTGTTATATTTTAGGCATATCATTTATTCTGAACAACCCTGGAAGATGGTCAACCTAGGACCACTTGTGTAAAGTCGGGTAATTCGGACGGTCAGCTAAACTTGGCTAGCATCCTGGTTTGTTTCCTATTTTAATTAATGGAATACAAAATAAAACAGCCAAACAAACAGTGAACATCCTGATGAGACGGCTCATAAGGAGCCGTCTCATCTGGATTTCCACTGTTTGCTAATTTATGTCCAAATTTACCTGATGTCGGAAATTACCTGACTTTACCCTTGATTTTTTTCTGTTTTCTCAATAAATGGTATAGGAAAAACTACCACATTTCCCTAGCAGCAATGTTTATGATCAATCAGAAACATTTAAACAATCTAGGGAGAGGATCATGCAAGGAATACTTAATCCAAATTATATTCAAATCTGACTCGTAGTTTCTGACACGGAGATTGCTTTAACATTTTCAATGTATGTGTATACGTCAACTTACCCCGCCTTCTGTTCAGGTGGCAATGTTTATACGTCTCGGAATAATTTGAGCTATCTGAGTATTGTCCATAAAGTAGTTGTACTAAAAAAACATTCGTTTACAAATGTAGATTCACCCTCTTTCCAGCTTTTTGCCAAATTAGTTTCAAATCTGGCCAATAGTTTTGAAGTTTTATTTCCTTTTGGTTGCCATTGCAACCAGAATTCTGCATGGAATTAAGATATGTGAACACATTTGAAAGAAGACGATCCAAGGAACATACCTTTTAAGTTTGGTGAAATTACATCCAGTACATAAGAAGATGATGTTTAAAGCAAATATTTGACTGACCGATGGACATCAAAGGACCACTAACCCATGGAATAATAATTTACTTATTTAATATACTAGACTATAAATAGAGGATCTTACATGAGTGCTCATGTTTTATTGAATTTATTAAACGAGTTGAGAAAAAGAGATCAAATGCGAGACTTGTCGAGCATAAAATCTCTTTTCGCAACGAGGTGAATAAATTCAATAATACAGGAGCATGAATGCTAGATTCTATTTATCATATGACTTTGAAATTATTTTGAAATCATATTTTTGGCATGAAAACTTTAGGGTTTTGTCATATTAAAGCGTGACGTTAAAAACGTTTTTCATAACGTTACCCAAAAATCTGTAAACCACTAGTGGTTTATCAATTTTATTGCATGGCGTAATTTCACTCCCAGACACGACGTCAGATTTAACAATTACAAGAGCAATACAGTAAACATAATTCATACTTTCATGATGTACAGTACCAATAATACGTACATTAATGTACTATCAAACAAATCTTATTGCAGTATACAGTATATTGATCACCTGTAATAAAATTTTTGAAAAAGTCAAAGACTCCTTTCATCAACCCCACATGAAGTGACCCCTCCTACAAGCCCCTAGGAGTTTTAACTGTGACCAGTGCTTAAGTGCCGTCAGCTTCAGCTCCATCACTGTGTGGCGAGTCGACTTTTGGGACGGGGCACACAATTTTGAACTACGACCATGTCACTAGCATATATCTTGTGTTAATAGCTCCAGGGCAGACATCATGCGATTCAGTCGCCACTATTCTGCCATTAAAGTGAGACGCTGCAATAAATGTTTATTGATTTTTGCCCATTTCTATTATAAGTATCAGACCCGGGTGACAATTTTGGTGGCTTGTCCAGGATACCTACTCAAACATAGCTATGGAAGAAGCATTTATTCAAGTGTTTGTGGATGTTCGGGTCTACAGTGGAGAAACCTTGGTCGCTGGCCATGGAGGCCATACCAGCGTTTGGGTCAGAATTTGCCAGTAGTTCAAAGATCCTACATGAACTTGAGAAATATCTGTCAAAGCTAGACAAGGAGCCAGATGCGGACACAACCATATTTAAACAGAAAAGTGAAAAATTCGTTAACATGGCCCCAGAGGTGAGAAAAGATCTAGGAATGGTGACCCCACTCACTGCCATGGCGACATTAAAGAAATAATTCAAGTTGAGTGAAACATCAGAGAAGGACCATCCTGTATAGGATACATGAGCTTCATGAGGCAAGTTGGAAGTGCAGTGAGGAAGGGTTATTCGGACAGGGAAATTGTGGATGGTGTGATTAGAACTATTCAGGCTAGCTCTAATCTCAGGGGTTATCTCGGGGGGGTGGGGGGGATGACTTAGATTTAGCTGTGTTGTTACAGGCCATCGTCACAAAGAAAAGAGTTCCACCGAATTATATCAGGAACAGTGCAATCTAAATCAACTCAGAAGGAATCCACACAAGATTTCATATTCCGAGCTTTAGAGCTGTGACAGAAAACATTCTTGCCTCCAAGGAACCTGAAAAATCAGATAAACAAGGGGTAACATTTCCCTTTTTGGTAACAAGAGTTGACCTTGACAAACTCATTTTAGGTTTTAATGCAATCAAAGAATTTATACATGATAAAGAGTGTGAAGTACATTTTTCAGAACCAAGATGATAAAACAGTTAATCATTAAAATTTGCAGGTTGAACAGGCTAGCGATAAAGTGAAAGTGAAAGTAGGAAAGCAGAGGGTTGTCATCCCAAGTGGCTGTATAATACCCCAATTCGACACAGGCCCCGAATCCCACGAATTGCCAAGAATTGACAAATATTTGGATTCGTGTCTGAATCGTACTCAGTTCGTGGGGATCTTAACTGATTCGCAAAGTCCGTAGCCAGCTCTTGCAATTCATAGGTCTATTGGGAATTCGGCTCAAAAGTTTTGAACTGTTCAAAACTTTGGCCACGAATTCCCCGATTCGAAAAATCGTGCGTGATTCGTACCAAATTCCTAAGGCATTCTTGGACATCGTAACTGAATCGTAATCGATTCGGAGGCGTTTTGGGGCAATAGAAGCTACTCTTAGCTCATTCGTGGGGAATCGGGAGATTAAGCCAAGCAATAAAACCAAGGAAGAGATAGTAGAAGGATTTCCCTAAGATTAATTACCCCGCCACGCGCATGTGAGCCAGTCCTAGAAGTTGAAACAGATTTGGCAGAATCTGTAGCACAATCAGCATCAGTCATTAGCTCCTGGCTGGTGATTTTGCCAATGGCGAACTGCTATATTTTTCAAGTCAAAGAGTCTGGGCCAGGGCCCTTCGACTTTAACGCAGTTGTTTTCTTCTAGCTATATAAGAAGCCGTTTTCAACACTCAAGTTGCAGGATCAGTTCTACTGCTGCTTTACGAGGAACATTCATTTTGGAACTGATGCCCCCCGAAGCAAAGGTGGGCCTTTTTTATATCTATTTTGAGAGAAATCTCGCGAATCGTGGCGATTCGTCGCGGATTTCTGATAATTCGTGCCCAATTCGTGCTGTATTCGGCATATTCTTATCTAATTCGTAATTGATTCCTTAACTTTCGTGCAGCATGATCTAATGTTATTTTGCTAATCGTAATGAATTCTTGCGCGATTCCAGCCGAATTGAGCCGATTTCCCCGAATATTCGCAACGAAATCGTATCTGAATCGGAATTGACTCGCAGAACATGACGATTGGAGGAAAAAATTTAATGAAATCTCACGAATCCCCCAAATCAATAAAAAATCAATTCGTGGCGATTCGGGCGATTCGTGGCCTGTGTGGAATAGGGATATAAGATAGATTAAGTGTGTTGTTCATTCTGGGGAGGAAAATGGATCATTGATAGCACTTTTTACTTCCGAAGAGATTTTCAGATGGGATGGGGTTAGAGACACTGGTCAGTCTTGGTCACGGTTCAACTTGCATGAAACAGATCCCTGTCAGTAAACCTACAAACCATCCATTGTTCGAAGACCAAAGGTGCAGCTGGGCAATGTTATTCAGGTAAAGTCAGTGATAAGTATGAGGCCACCTAGTGCAACCTAGTGCAGAGATGGAAATCAGACACAGCAAGGCCTCTGGGATAACATTTACCTCTGTGCCTCAGGTAAGCACTGATAGTTTTAAAGAAGAAGTGGATTTGGAACCTGAGAACAAACTCGATGAGACATATTTCACACTTGAACAGGTAAGTATGATTAGACAGATGTTACAAGAAGAGTGCTCTTCATTTTTGAGCGATGAAAATGATCTAGGCTATGCACATGATTTAGAGCTGGATATCCAGTCGGAAGATAAAACCCTGGTTGGGCAGGCATATCGGTCAGTTCCCCCTCCACTCTATCAGGAATTAAAAGACTACATTTTAGATATGCTAAATAAAGGATTCACCAAGAAGTCTACCTCAGCATACTCTAGTCCAATGGTCTATGCTAGAAAAAAAAAATCCACGTCTGTGCATAGATTATCGCTCATTGAATCAGAAGAGTTATGAGAGCAGTAGACATATACCAAGAATTCAGGACTCAGTGGACAGCCTAGGTGGTAAGAGTTGGTTCTCAACACAGGGAAAGCATATCACCAAGGTTTTGTAAAACCTGAGTGCATACTGCTTTCACAACGCATTGGGGTTTGTATACTCTTTGGTTTGTCAGGGGCTCCTGGGGCCTTCCATGCATTCATGGAGAAGACCCTGGCTGATCTTAGGGACGAAATCTGCATACCTTACTTGGATGATGTGCTGGCGTTCAGCACTTAGTTTGAAAACCACATTGAAGATGTGAGAAAGGTTCTGAAAAGACTCAAGGGGACGGGTATCAATTTGAAGCCTGCAAAATGTGATTTGTTCAATAGGGAGGTAAGATTTCTACAGCATCTCTGAAATGCACATCACTTTATGGATGTGATGCCATTGACTGAGCAAATCCTACACAGGGTACTTAGAATAGATCTGCTATAGTAATAAGTATAGCCTAAATAATTCACTGTTTAAGTTCTGCGATACTGACCAACAGTGAGGTATCACCCCGCAACTTACACAAAAGAGCTGATCTATTTCGATTGCAACATACAAGAAATGACCAAAATGCAGCTGTAGAAGACTCAGCAGAACAACATAGGCCTTGAGCTGGCTATAGACCCCCCTCCGCCCCAGGGGGAATTTTGTACACTATGATTTTCTGAAACTACATTATATAAGACACAAAATAAAAGATGTTAGCCCTCTGAGAGTGGCAGCGTTAATGTGTAACATCACGTTATATACGTTACCCCCCAAAATAGCATTAAATGTCCCTGACAATGTCTCAACCATGACATGTTCATACATATTTGCATGCTGACACAGGCTTATGATCTTCTTATAACACAGTTACATATTTTTCGTATTAATTTTATAAATATCTTGAGTTATTACCGTTATATACGTTACTTAGTGTTTCCTGCGTTATTTCCGAGTATCGGTATGGTATTTATTGAATATACTTGTATTACATCTGTCACAGAATATAGTAATTCTATAAGACTGCTACCTATATGATTTAAAGTTCTTTATTATGGTCGCTTTCACTATTTTTCAGGCCCATGTTATGTATGTTACCTTCAAAATAGCATTCAACATTCTAGTTAATGTCTCTAACAAGCCCTGACTATACTTATTTGCATGCTGGCACAGGTTTATGTACTTCTTCTAACAAGGTTTACCTATTTTAAGTATTCATTTAATAAATGCCCTGAGCTTTAACTGTTATGTGTATTACCAAATGTTACATAAGCTATTCTGAGTATCTGTATAGCAGTTGTTGACTATACATGTATAAAGTCTGTCAGAGAATCTAAAAAATGGACAGCTCAGTTCTGGGCAGGGTATATGGATATAATTCAGATGGTGTTCACACTGATTAGGGCTACAAAGAAAACAGCTTTGAATTGCATGTCAGCTCTATCTGTATGCATTGTTCCCAATGTTAATTGCAAACGATCACAACAGCTACGTACAATATGTACCTGTGTAACTGATTACACATATAAATTTATCTGATACACATCGCAGATGCAAAGAACTTCTTGAACAAAATGGGTTTATTGTGACACGACCATTGGTTCTTTGCTTGAGAAATGCTTTTGAGATAACTATGAGGCAAACAATAAAGAGGTATTATAGGCTTCAGCAACTAGAACTACGCTTCATACTACAGATGGAAAGGTGTATTACTCATCACATCAGAGCTCAATATATTGAAACAACTCTTCAATGCACTGAAATGAAATACGAATACTAGAGGCAGTTTCAGGCTTCACCAATCCTTTTAGTTCTAGTTTTGAAGACAATGAACTGTGCTTTTTTGTCTTTTGGTGTTCCTGCTAAGCCTGGTATAACTAATATCTTATTGAGGCTGATGACATTGGCAGGAAGGCTGTTGCAGACTGCATTGAATCACTTTTAGTTAAAAACTCTGTCTTTCACAACCCCATAAAATGCTACAAGCTAATAAAGTTTTGAGGTTTGCGAGGTCAAGCAAGAAGATATTGTCCAATTTACAAAACATAAACAGACAGCTAAGGGCTTAAAGGAGCGTCTTTGATCAGCATGACGTCTTTTTATTTGACATATTTTTGACCTTGAGTTGACACTTCGGGTCCTTCTGGGACCTGCACCATGGTCACTGTCAACTCCTGATAGAATTTCCACCAAAACTGCCAAGTCCAAACTTCTGCATGGCTTGCAATCACACATTGAACCAACATTAGATTGGCCATGTAGTGCTGCACATAACTTTGATGTTAATGCCATAACTACAGAGCATAATAGCTTTTCCTGTCACCTTCAAGGATCTGATGGCACCAATATTCAACCAGGCACTTAAGGCAGGACATGTTGGTTTTGTCACTTATAAATATATACAATGTATAAGCAGCAGTCTATAAAGTCTCAAAAACGTCTTAGAAACGTTCTAGTGGGGGGAGGGGTTCTCTATCAGTATAAATGGCAGCAGTCTATAAAGTCTTAAATTTCTAGTGGGGGGAGGGGTTCTCTATCAGTATAAATGGGAAGGAAACAAATGTTAAACGTTAACGCTGCCACTCTCAGAGGGCTAACATCTCCATGTACACATATACTGATAGAGAACTATCATTACCCGGGTGTTTTGTTCAACACTGGTGTATGTAACAGAAGGTGCACCTTCTGAATGTCAACAACATTGGCAAGGATATGGGGGAAGATATCTATAGTAATACACTGTTTAACAGATTGTGACACTACCAATGTGCCAATGTGTTAGTACCACGGAAAGGTTGTTCCTACCAAACTGATAGAGAACCCCTCCCCCACTAGTTCATCAACATTTTAAGCAGGGTAGGAAAACAAATAAAGAATTGCTCTAGGCACTTGTCGGTGATATGAAGCCCTAACATGTGCTATTTATGTAATTGTGAATAAGCTGCAGTACGACATGTTTCTGAAAAGAGTACCAAAGCCATACACATATACTGACTATTTCAAATGGCATGAACATGAGATTACTTCCACCCTGCTTTTCTGTCCTTAAGATGTACATACAGAGATTGAACTATCAAGTCTTTCCCATGAAAACAAGTGAGCCTATTCAGATATGGACAAAATGTGTGTAAAATAAATGGGAAGGAAATCAAGTACCTCTGGGTGAAAGAAAACTTGATTGTACCCTAACAAAAGAGCCACAGAATTATATTTTACATTTTGTGTGATATGGGGTTACCATGTTCAAAACTCAACAACTGGAACCATATATAAGATAGAAAAATAATATTTGCTGTTTCCAAAAGGTACATAAACATACTTTAATACAAAATGGGTTAGTAAGCACGTTCACATTTAAAAAAATATCAAACTATATTAGTTTCATAAATCATTTCTATAGGAATAATGAAAAAAAAGTAACATACGTAATACTTTGGGGTGAATATTTGTTTTCAAAGGTCCATATCTGTGATGCAAAATAGCTTATGTGGATGATATAGCCAATTTGTAAATCTTACCTTATGGTTTGCACTTTTCAGATGTCATGTCATTTACTGAAATTATCAAATATGTTGACGGGTAATATATATAATTGGCTGTTACAAGGTGATGGTGCCATTACCAGAATGCTAGCATATTGCAAAATCCTTGCAAGATGAATCTGATAGAGGATTAATATGCTGTTTAGGAAAATTATTTAAACCCTTGGATAATAAACGAAGATTTGCTCTATAACTTCTACCTGATGGGGTTTCTTTGATCTTTTAAGTTGTTACTCGCACATTGCACTGTATGTTGCAAACTTTCCATGAGTATTATGTTAACTATATTTGATGTCTCTATATAAGAAAAGAGGGTTTATGGTAGTTTTTGTTTTGAGTTACTTCCCCAGCAAATGAGCCAGAGTAAAAAGAAGTACATGGACCTGTGCCAGCATGCCAATACATACAAGCAGGTCGTGTTGGAGACCATATCTTGAACGTTTAATGGTATTCAGACAGTAACGTATGTAACCTGGGCTGTAAAATAGCGTAAGACACCATAATAAGGAACTTTATTTCATTTGAATAGCAGCCTTATAGATTTACTACATTCACTGACGGATGTAATACAGGTATAGTCAATAACTGCCATATTGATACTTGGAAATAACATATGAAACACTAAGTAACATATACAACGGCAAAAACTCAAGACATTTATAGAATAAATGCTAAAATTATGTAACTGTGTTATAAGAAGTTCTTAAACCTGTGCCAGACTTCAAAAAGTCTGAATATGTCATGTTGGAGGCAGTTTCAGGAAAATTTAATGTTATTTTGCGGGTAACGTATGTAACATAATGTTAGCCGCTAACGCTGCCACTCTCAGAGAGCTAACATATTTCATTTTGTGGCTTATATAATGTAGTATCTAGAAATCATAATGTACGAAATTCCCCCTGGGGGAGGTGGGGTCTATAGCCAGCGCGAGGCCTAGAGAATTACATTTTACATTTTTGTATGATATGGGGGTACCATGTTCAACATCTAATAACTCAAAAAGTATATTAGATAGAAAAGTAATGTTTGCAGTTTTGAAAAGGTTATTAAAAACTCTTTAATAAAATACCAAATTAATGAACATAAACTGGTTTCAATAAAATTTAAGACAAACTACATTAGATGCATTTATCATTTAAAAGGGGGTTCAATTAAAAAATGTAACATACACTACATCCGGGGTGACTATATTTGTTTTCAAATGTCAAAATCTGTGGCCCAGTTATAGCTTACTTAGAAAATATAACCAATTTGGTAATCTTACCTTATCTTTTGCACTTTTCTGAAGTCTTAAAAAGAATTTTAATTATCAAATATTTTGTATGGTAACGTATGTAACAGGCTGTTACAGCTTAACGCTGCCATTGTCAGAGGGCTAACATGTTGCAAAATCTTTGCAAGACATTGGGCTTTAAGAAAAATATGGTCTACAAAATTCCCCCTGGGGGGGGAGGTAAACCATATCCAGCCAGTGGCCTAACAAGTATAAAATGCAATAATTGAGCCCTATCAGGAGGAAATTTGCTTTCAATTAGGCGCCATGCTGCCCTGCGCAGATACAGAACTTAGCTTAAGTCTGGAAGATTAGTACACAATCAGCGAACAACAAAAGTGCTAGTCAGACAGCACAGATGCGAAGACTGATCTGTACCTTTGCTATTCTTATATGAGCACCGACATGAGATATCCAACATTGTGGTATGAGCTACCAACAAAGTCTCAGATCAGCCTGCGCATACGCGCAGTCTGATCAGAGCCTTTGCTAGTCACTTGAATATTCTATGAATATTAAGCTACTGACTGTACATCATCCGGAGTTTCTAATCTTAAAAGGAGGCTGCACAGGCTTTTCAGAGTCTACACTTGTCAAAATGCCACATTGTTGGAAATTACTGTAAATTCGGAAATTTTCGCGAGAGTTTAATTTTCGCGAATATCAAGCCCTCGCGAGTTTGCGATATCACTCTGTCGTTTACTGATATAGGTAAATCATGCCCTGTTCACGATTTTTTACGTCGCAAATGTGTCTTTTAACGCTATTCGCGAAATTAAAATACTCGCGAAAATTTCCGAATTCACAGTACATGTCGCGTCTCATATTCTTAAAGCATATTTCCTCTTGACGTGGCCCATCAGAGGCCCAACAGTTTCTTTGCTCCTAGTTTACCTATATTTCCTTCAGTGAAGACCTATAATTTCTTCAGTTTGGCGCGCTCATACCTCTTTCACTCTTCAATTTGTTTTGTTTTAATGGATGTGTTAGTTATCCTGATCACAACAATAGGCCTATTTTATGTACTTTTTTTTAGCTTCAAAACTGTGCACTTAAGTGACCTTCAATCTTAGCCTGGCCCGTAGTAACACTTTCTATACATATACGAAACTTCCAAACCATTCAATTTTTTCTGTAATTTTGTATTGTTTGATTGGTATGATACTGACAAAAAATACAGCATTAACATAACATACTTTGATTTTGCGAAACTTGCACTTAAATGACCGTTAACCTTGCATTGGCATATGCTCAGATCTTGTCTAGGTTATGTCTTAACTGCAATATGTATCTTAAGTACCTCCTGGATAGATTCAGTGAATTTAATGTGAATCATATGCACCCATTTAACCTTTGACCTAATTCTGAGTCTAATGCCATTTCCAGACTTGGCATCTCCCTATCGGTTTTACTACACATATGTAGAAACACACTTAGCATGGATGCCAGCGTCTACCCCATTTTGCATTCAGAGAGTTTTTTTTCCATTAAATGGACAGTCTTGTAAGGTGTCTTTATATGTTCTGGGAGATAATTCATGGATAAGTTAGGGATCTTTCATGCAAGCCAAACCTCTATGTGTATTGGTTCACATCTGAACTACGGGTGAGGTTGGCGCCGTGACCGTTCCAAGGTAGTACTTCTTTTGTGGATCATTTGTGTTTTGTGTCTTGTGTTTCTCATGCTTTTGCGCCTGTTCATTGCTGCCATGTGGTCACCTGCTGGGAAATGGCTGACCTCTTGGCTCTTGTTGGTGATGTTTATTGTATTCTTGTTACTTTCCCTTGTGGTATCCTGGGTCAGGTGTGGTACTTGATTGTATCGTTTACTGATCTTTGTCTCTTTTCTTACTTTAAGCTACTACCCGATAACAATTGGAGCTTCTAAGCTTGACAGGAGGCTGCACAGGCTCGTTTGAGTCTACATCACTTTTCACAACGCCACATTGTTGGAAATCACATGCCACGGCTTATATGCTTTGAGTGTGCAATCTCTTTAACTCAGGACTCTTCATTCTTCACACTATACGAACCTACTTCTATATTGTATGCACAGGAATAACAGCAACTCTCTTATTGACATACATTCTTCATTGCACCGGTTTTTAGCCCTTTCTCATAGATTAAAATCAAAATTATATATAGCTGCATAAATACAAATATTATTTGCTATGATATCAATATTGAAGTAAGCATACTACTTTTGTAATAGCATGTTACTCAAAATAGTCCTGAGTGCTAACTTTGCAAAGAATCATGAGAAAATCTTTAGGAAAAATAGAGAGATTTCAAATCTTATCAGTAGAGACCCATTGCTTTGCATAAATATTTGATCGGATGTACAAACATAACACTTAGTGAACCGCAGAAAAATACCTATCCATAGACAACTCAGTATTGGACATTTACACAGTTAATTTCAACTTACTAATGCCGTCTGTAATGAATAAGGAAGCACAGCAAAAATGGAAACACGATCAAGTGACCTTATGCGATTTTTGATCTTGAGTATGAGACCAGCAAAAGCTCGGACAAGCCTGTGTATCTGCTCATCTGCGCAGTCTCGTAAGAGCCTTCACAGCACTCACATATTGAATAGGGAAGTAGGTTAAGCTTCACACCAAAGACTTGATTATCTTACCTCGCTGAATGCACGCACGCATGCAATGATTTTTTCCCGAAATTGCATTAGCTGCATGCGCGGATCCAATAAGTTTTGTCAGAAGGGGTCCAAATTTAATAATGTTATTTTTTTAGTTGATGAGGGGATAGAGGATACAAATATCACTATAAATGGGCTATCATCGGCCCGCCAGCGAAACGCCATTTAAATGGCGGTTCGCTGTCGGGCCGATGATGGCTCGACATTGAATGCTAGCTTGGTAGCTTTGTGATTTTTCAGGAGATCCGGACCAGTATTGCGAAGAAATCCTATATTTTTGTGATTTTTCAAGGGGGGGGGGTCCAGATCCCCTGTCCCCCCTCTGGATCCGGCCAAAACAGTGTACTATACGTCCAGATAAAAGTGATAGCAAGTGAATCGTACATGTACCATTTGGGGCAACGCTGTGAGGACAAAATGTTTTATTTGGGGGAAGGGAAAATTAGGTCCTTGTTATATCTGTCTTCTTGTTAAACGTGTCAATACACTGCGTTGCCAATGTGAGAACGACGTAAAAAAAGATCTAGTAATAATTTCTTTGCGTTCAAATTATATTGTTTTGGACGTAGTCCCTGATTTTCTGATTTTACTATAGGCCTATATATATATACACACACACACATTCTATTTGACTTAATAAACCAGGCTGAAAACTCCCGTCCCATTTTCTGAGATATCATTCTTATGTTTGAAAACAGTTTGTGTGTCATTGGTTACAACAAGAATGCCTAATCCATACTTGGGCTGAAGCAGCATTTACCTGCAACAATATGTCCTCGAATGACCCCCGCAGTAAAGAGATTAGACTTGGGCAATGTATGGATGAACGTCAGGACTCGGTTTGCAACAAAATTATAAAAAAAAAAACATTTATGATGTTGTCAGCCAGTCGTACGTTAGGTAAACATGCTAATATGTATAAAGTAGTCACTGGTTTCATCTGTGAGGGTTCATAATAATTGTGAATTGCCTGTGGGTATTTACAATATTTGTGAATGCTTGGTTTGGGTAGGACGCAGGTGTTCAGCCAGGTGCGGTGTTGACATCTGTGATTGACATGTTTATGTTTTTATAGGGAATTCTGACACCAGTTTGTTATTGTTTTTCAAATGTCATATTTATTAGCCTGTCAATTTTGATGGGATGTTTTAACACTTTCAAAAGGTCATGATGACAGATGTTACTTAGTTTAGTAAAATTACATCAGCCCAATAAATAGATTGTGTCAATTCTGACATTGATTGGCAGGATTGCGCAATACATTTAATCATATGACCTTTGGGGAATTGCGCAACTGGTGTGACTATGAGTCACTTTTGTATCTTCTGATTGGTTGATATAAATGGAAGCTTACCTATGTAGAGGGCGCTATGTAGTAAACTTGAAATATGATTGGTTAGTGATGATGTCATTAGGTGGCGCTGTGGTCAGCTTCTATCACGAGACTTCATGGTATATAAGATGAAACCCAGTGGCAGAGCTTCAGATTTCGGAACTTTTGGTTATAGTTAGTTTGTAGAAGTATTTTAGTTGGACTTAAGAAGATTTAATAAAATTATAAAATTGTGAAATTTGTTGGTGAAATTTTACAAGACTTAGAAATTCTAAAGAGACTTTTAAAACACAACGCGAACTTGAAGATTAGAATCAACTACTACCTTACATCTGGGACGTTTTTGGTGCCTACTAGACCAGGATTTCGAACTTTGTTTTCGTGGACACATTGTGAAGAACAGAGAAGAACGGGAACAGTTTGTGAACAGATTGTCATTGAAGAAGAAGTTAACTAGTGATTTGTGGATTTCTCTTGACACGGTAGGACTTGTCATTTTATTCTTATTTAAGTAACAGTCAGCTAACCACATTTGAAATCATTTTATCATGGAACCTGAGAATGACACAGGTGCTGAGAATGTGTTTAAGCATTTGGCTAGGGAAATAACCGAGGTCTCATTTGCATTTTATGCACAGACTATCTCACAGACTGTGCAATGTTTTGAGTATAATCCAAAGTGTTTCAGAGATTGGGTAATTCAAATGAAACTTGGCACTCTGTTGGCTTATTGTTTGAGACAGACTTTTGTTGGTAGATTTTAATGTAGATATGGAAATAAAGTTTCTTTTCATTTTTTAATTTTTATTTCTGCATTTTTATGTTTTTTTTAATGAAAAAATTATAGGAGAAAAACGATATTTTTATGGAAATTATGGACTTGGCTATATTAGTTTTGAAGAGTTTTCTAAATTTGTTTAGGATTTCAGTAATCATTCTACGAGGTGGGGGTGTCTTCAGGCATAGTTCAGATGTTTTGTCATATTGTAGATGACGTGGGGTGTTATGGATGAGTTATTCTTCTCCCCTTTATTTTGTATTTGTGGTACCATGTGGTACGTTTCTGAATTATGATGAAGACGTTGACATTTTAGTAGAGTTTTACTTTGTAATTATTTAATTGGAATTGATTGGGTTTTCATTATCTATTATTATTTTTTTGTTTTTACGGCAAAAGTTTTATTTTATGTTTAAAATTCATTTGAAAGAGTTTGAGAGACTATAAAACTTTGTTTTAAAAGGCAAAATATTTTTAATTTTTTTTCTTTTGAAAATGTTGAAGGTTTTATGAATGTGATATTGGTTCTATGGATTGAGAATGTCTTCAGTCATGGTTCGGGTGTTTGTCATATTGTATATGGCGTTTGGGGTGGTTATAGGAGAGCGTTGCCCTTCTCCCCTTTTATTTTTATGTGTAGTACCATTTGGTATGTATCTGGATTATGATGAAGACATTGACATTTTGGTAGGACTTGCATCATGTTCTTGTAAATCAGAATTTAATGGTTTTGTAATTAATAAGATATTGGAGTAACTAAATAATGTAGTTGGAAAATTTTTAGTATTGTATAAAATTAAAAGGGAAGATTTTTTTTATTATTTTAATAAGGTCTTCATTGTGGATCAGACTGTGAACCATGTGTGAATGAATTTTGGGTTGTAAGGGTGTTGTATGTTTCCCTAACCCATGTGAGATTCTGATGTTCACACTGCTTCATTGTCTGATAGATTTCTGAGGGTTTTCTAAAACTGATAAAAAGATATATTTTTTTTTATATTTTGTACTTTTTATGTTAGAAGATGGATTTTAATGGATAAGATTCACAGCAGTGATTTGGTTTTTAGTTTTGTTAGACCAAAATTCAGGTTGTTAGAGTCTTGAAATGATTGGATTGAATATAATGACTATGATTTTTGGATATTGATTAGAGTTGCGGAAAGACTTCAGGTCTTTGCTGATTTAGAAAAGCTATTTTGTATAGCTTGCAAGGTGATTGTACTTGCGTTGGGATGAGGAGGTGATGACCCAAGTTTACAGTTGGTTAATGTTATGAGAACTTGCTTGGGATCATGATGTATGAGCAATTTGTATATGTGGCCTTTATTGTAAAAGTCTTCAAGTTATTTTACTTGCAAGTTGCTAGGTAGATGGTTTACACTACCAATTTATGGATTTTATGTAGTGTTGTTGTAACGGTGGTTACAAGGTGGTCAAGCATTCTTATTTTGTTTGGGGTGTCAATTAGCTGTTCCTCTTGTTTTGTAATGTATGAGATCATAATTTATCTGAACCCTTGATTGGGAATTGTGGAGTGTGTACACTCAGGTGTGTGGATTATTGAAACTTCTGATGGTTGTTATTTACCATTGTTTGCCAAGATAAGTTAGGCATTCAAAGTGGACTTGTATCCATCCTTGGTGTGATAAGATTGAATATGACTTGTGGGGCTGCAGGTGGTTATTTGTATTTATCCCTATGTTGTGAGAAAAGGTTAGAGGTCATATTCGGGATGCTTGGGGTTCACTGTTTAAATTGAGAAATATAACACACTTTTCTCTTTGGGAAAATTTTTACATCTAATTTCACTTAAAAGCAGGTCAATTTCTATTTGGTCATTTGTTGTAATGATATTTGGCACGTGTGTTTTTATTTTGATACTGCTTTTCATGTATAAGAAATGCTTTCATGAGAAGGTGAAAGTATATTTTGGTAAGAGGTTAGCTGATTGTTGTGGCAATAAGAATGTTGTGACGAGTTCCTTGTCAGTTGTTGAGAATGGGTTGGTGTCGTCGAAACATGACGAGATTGTTAGGAGCAAATCGGGAAGGTAGTCTTCTTCCCCACCAGACCAGAAGGAAGCAAAGGTGTTATTGGCTTCATTGGAGAATATGAAGAAATAAGATGTATTTTGAGAGAGAGATGGCCATGAATAACATGGAGACAATATAACTTAAAGTGTACACAAAACTTACTACGAGTCCATGGTAGTGCCATGGTGAAGATATGCGGATATGAAGATATGTAAATAGTTATTGATAATGTGTGTAAGTCCAGTCATTTAATATGAAGTTTGGTGGCTGGTGAAGATATAGATATGCTTACTATGAAGTGTACAAAAATATGCACTGTAAAGACTGATAAGAAGGATGTATATGATTTGGAGATGTATAAGAAGAATACAGTAAGGGACCTTTTCACCTCAAGTATCATCGAGTCATATGAAACATATTGACCTTTAAAATCCAACCAGTTTCCAAAGTGATGACAGATAACAGGTCAAATCAAGATTTTGTTGACAGCTTTGAAGAGGTGACCTTTAAATGTCAAACAATTGATGACATTTATACATAGTGAACTTTGGAAAACAACAGCTAATAAATTTTGGATTTTATACATTACTTGCCAGTCAGTTATTCCAAACAAGAAAATTAACATTATACAGTTATGGATAAGCTATACAACATTCAGCAACTAAAAGAGTGTTTTGGACAGCAAACAAAATTCTATATACTGGATATCAGCAAAGCAATTAAACTTTTGGACGAAATTGAACAGAGTTTAGACGACACCATAATTTGGAAATTGCAAGCGGAAAACAATATTCATTTGGAATATACTCCTATGGAGGAACACACTGAATGTAACGGACAGGGGGATAATAACTTTGTATTTTACCATGGAACTGGGGAGCAGGATGATTCAATACAGATAGACTAGCGGCGGAGGAGTGAAGATGAACCTTATTGTATATTGACTGTATTACTTGATGGACAGAGAATAGGATTATTATATGTGTGGTGCATGTTTTTAATTTTGTATATGAGATTTTATGCATGGTGGGGTCTTCAAAGCAATTGTCTGCTTTGTGGTCTGAGCAACCATCTTGTAGGCATTGGGCTGTTTCATGACGAGCTCCATTAGAAAAGCTTGGCATGCATATGTCTGTCTCTGCAATCTGTAGTGTGGCATGTATATGTTAACTTGACGGGAAGGTGCAGTGGAGTGACAGTTGACCCTATTGTGCGTGAGATTCATAATGTGTATATATAATTAGTTAAGATTTGACATTGTGTTGTGAATTCACTTGGGATTAATTGGATTGTAAATTTGCTTGTGGCGTCTGTGTGCTCTTGAGAGTTTGGGACAACTGCACACTCAATGGGGTGGCCAACCATTGAGTGGACACAAGGTTCCCTGGAGTGCGCTGTCACATGCAGATGTTTGCTGTAAATAGTTTTATAAATGTTTTGGAAGTTGTACTTTGATGATGCATGTGTATTGATTATGTTTAGTAGTTTTAGGATGATTTGTGCATGCTAGTGTTTTATTCATATGTTTAGTATAGTGGTATGTATGTGAGTGAGTGTGAGAGTGTGTGTGGATGTATTTGTATATATGGTGTATGAGAGATGAGCTTGGAGAATTTCACTTAATTGACAAATTAAGTCAAATTCTTAAGGTCTGGGCGTGTATAAAGTAGTCACTGGTTTCATCTGTGAGGGTTCATAATAATTGTGAATTGCCTGTGGGTATTTACAATATTTGTGAATGCTTGGTTTGGGTAGGACGCAGGTGTTCAGCCAGGTGCGGTGTTGACATCTGTGATTGACATGTTTATGTTTTTATAGGGAATTCTGACACCAGTTTGTTATTGTTTTTCAAATGTCATATTTATTAGCCTGTCAATTTTGATGGGATGTTTTAACACTTTCAAAAGGTCATGATGACAGATGTTACTTAGTTTAGTAAAATTACATCAGCCCAATAAATAGATTGTGTCAATTCTGACATTGATTGGCAGGATTGCGCAATACATTTAATCATATGACCTTTGGGGAATTGCGCAACTGGTGTGACTATGAGTCACTTTTGTATCTTCTGATTGGTTGATATAAATGGAAGCTTACCTATGTAGAGGGCGCTATGTAGTAAACTTGAAATATGATTGGTTAGTGATGATGTCATTAGGTGGCGCTGTGGTCAGCTTCTATCACGAGACTTCATGGTATATAAGATGAAACCCAGTGGCAGAGCTTCAGATTTCGGAACTTTTGGTTATAGTTAGTTTGTAGAAGTATTTTAGTTGGACTTAAGAAGATTTAATAAAATTATAAAATTGTGAAATTTGTTGGTGAAATTTTACAAGACTTAGAAATTCTAAAGAGACTTTTAAAACACAACGCGAACTTGAAGATTAGAATCAACTACTACCTTACATATGTCATTCGAAACCATCTGAAGCAGCGTAATACAAACGATCGAAGTCATACAAATGCACACAAACGATCGAAGTCATACAAATGAGCCCAAACGAGTTAGTGTGGTGATACCAATTATATCGGAGTGATATCGACACTTGTTAAACAAAGTATATCGGAGTGATATCGGCACTTGTGATACCAAGTACATTGTATATCGGAGTGATATCGGCACGCCAGTTTCTTGACTTTTATCACGCAATTTTAATCATTAGATGTTTATAGTTATATAATTAATGGAGTTATCGACTTTAAATGGTATGCACAATATAGTTGCACGTATCTGATAAACTCTCGTTAGGAATTGATTTATGAAGCTTTCAAAGATAATGTTAGTTCGGTATTTTGAAAATTTATCTATACAATATTACTTCAAAAGCGTGTAAAGGAGAAGGCTAGATTCACATGCAAACAGCTGATCTAACCTTTGTATATCGACTCAGCCCTTGTCCTGTTGTGAGAAGAAATGAACCATCACTTAAGACTTTTGTTAAGAACACAAATCAAAAAGGGCGTACCTACGTTTACGCAAATACGCATGTGCGAACAACTTGATGCAGAAAGTACATGTATAGGTTCTTTTAGTTACAGTAAAGCCACTCAAAAATAGACAACAAACAAATGGAAGCTTTATGGAGGTCGAAAGTATTGCAGAATGCTCCCTTTGGAGCATTCTGCAATACGTTTGACCTACATTAAGTGATAATTGGTTTTGAAAACCAAGTTGCTGTTTTTGAGTGGGCCCTTAAGATAATTTTTTCTGTATTTAATTTGATATTTTGAAGAGAAACGTGTAGCTAACAGTGTTTGGTTGCGTGTCTTAATGGCTCATTTTAGCCCTTTGGAACGTCCTAAAACCTTCTCTGCTATGGGGCTTTACCCATGGTCCCATACAGGGGGAGTTCCTCAGACCCCCTCAAGAGTGCGTACTCTATGGCATGCCTCAGGAACGCGCCTGTAATGGATTCTTCCTTCTGGTTCGATACAACAAACCTATGATGGTCCATTTGGACATATTGAGGGATCACAGATTGTAATTTCAAAAAATTGTACTCTTTCTTAGCATACAAGTTTAGACCAACCGAAATACCGTATTATGCGGCATATCATCTGGGTCTTCACTGTTTGCCCAAAGTACGCATGAAAGAAACACTATATATACTAGGGGTCAATTCCATTTATTGCAATTAATTCACAGCAGATGTACTTTTTGGGACAAAACAGTTAGGGATTTGCTCAATTTTTGGCATAAAAATCCCATCGAAAGCATAACAATGGGAAAAATCTCACAATATATGGTTAACTTACAATTGAAGTACATATAATATTATCACCCGCAGCGAACATTTTCTCATAGAATGTGGGCCAATGAGATATTTCCTTTCATTTTATATGTAACTCTCCCTGCACATGCCGCATGGAAAACAGAGCAGATCAAGACTAGCTGGCTTAAGCCAGCTGGTCTTGATCCACACTGTTTTCAAAATAGAATCACACAATTTCAGCAGAACAAGGGTTAATCAAGCTAATTTGATAAAGGTAATCTGTTTTAATTCTCTATCATATTAATCACAGCGAAATATATACAGGTTTAATAGACTGCTTAACGTATTTATTTTCTATTGTATTTCCCATCTTAAATACCAATAGTTCACCGTAGTACTGATTAAAACTTTGAAGGGATTTTAAAATTTAATCTTTTATTTATGCGCGGAACACTTGCCAGATCGAACTATATGTATTGATACAAGATAAAAGCGCTGGTTTGAGAATCAACTATCAATCTTTAGTAACGTTGCTATTAAGGTTAATATCGTTCCATCCGAGTGGGGAAAAACATATCCCCACAAAAAGTTTATTGTTGAACGATTGAGCGGTAATCAATAGTTAGGGATAGAATAGCTTTACAGTGGAAAAAGATATTATCAAACAAGATACAATGATATAGGATATTCAATCAGTAACGTATAGAGTGTAGAGTTAATTTGAACAGACATCGGTTGCTGCTGTTTTGCAGTAGTTTAACAGTGATAAAGCGAAGTGTGATCTATCTGATGCGATCAGTAAAAGCTGATTGATACAAATAGTGATAATTTAATGACAAGCTGCAGCTATTTTGTGCGAATAGTGAGGGCTAATTCATCTTAAATGCGAATAGGGACTTAATTGAATCGTGATAAAGAAAAGTTAAGGTACTAATGCGAGTTGTTTGCGAAAAGTTAGTTGAGCAAGTGCATGTGATTTCCAACAATGTGGCATGTGCGACCAGTAAAGCCTCTGATCAGCCTGCGCATACGCGCAGTCTGATCAGAGCCTTTGCTAGTCGCTTGAGTATTCTATGAGTGTTAAGCTACTGACTGAACACAATTTGGAGTTTCTAAGCTTAAAAGGAGACTGTACATGCTCGTCTGAGTCTACGATTGTCAAAAATGCCACATTGTTGGAAATCTCATGTCGCGGCTCATTTGATAGTGATAAAATAAAGTTGCAGACACTGTGATTAGTGATAAAGAGTAGTGGTTAAAACTACATGAACTGATTCTTAGGAGTTGGGTGACACGCGTTTTTGTCATCTAAAATAGCGATAATTTTCTTGTCTTTTTTCTGAAAACTTTAAATATTGTGCTTATTCGAATAGTCTCTATCTTTTCCCCATTTCTCCAAAAAAGGCGTTTGTGCCAGTTCATGAGATTTTATACAGTATGCGAGCAGCGAATGCTTATGTAAGCTACTTGTCAGAGCCTTCGTTGCTCGTTAGAATGGACACACATGAAAACTGATACCAAAATTAAGTCATGTAGCCCCATTAGATAACGATGCATGTGTGTTTAAAGAAATACTTCGTATATGCGATACGTAAAAAACCCTCGTGAATCGGCACACATTCTGTTGTGCTGCTCATTTGAAGCGTCATGCCTGCTGTTGTAATATGCTGTAATGCTTACTGTATGTGTCTTAGCGAGGCGCTACCATTTAGCATCACATCATTCCAATAAAATGAGCATCACAACATCATGCAGAAATAAAAACAAAATCTGAATTCTTCACCCAGGGCTGTTAGTGAGGTCTAAGGCTATCATGTCTAACATTACCCAGCCTGTAAATTCTGAGGACTAGGCACTGCGCCCAGACGAAGATGAGCGGAGTGTCCCTGCCCGTTATTCGTGGGGCACTGCCCTTCTCCTACAAGCCTTCCTACACCGGCCTAGATTTGCGGCCAGACAGCAGAAGCAGCAACGTCTCCAACTTCACCAGCTCTAGCTCGAACAATGCCTCATACGGTAAGCTATATAGGGAGAGTTTTTTTTTTTTTTTTTTCTTATTGCATTGTTGAGTAGCGAAAGGCAAAGGTGAGTCTGCGCAAATGTGCAGACTCGCCAGAGCCTTCGCTACTCACATACACACAATTTGGATGTAGATGAAGACTCAGACCAAAAAGTAATGCGCTAGCCTCGCTGCATATGTCAACATGGGCGTTTAAAGGCTGTTTTGAGCGTTTACGATAAACGCCATACGACGTTTATTTTTCCAAAAGTGTTGAATGTTTATATGAGTTTAAAACTTAAAGTTATACATATACGGAAATAAATAATAGTATTCTAACAGCGCGACGTCTGATTAAATGATGTATGTACGTGAAATGCTTGCATTGGCGTCTTACGTCTCAACATCTATGGTCATTGTGAGATGGTCCTTCAGCTTGGCAAACAGTGTTTGGTACACAACCTTTCACCAGTAACTGACAGCAGCCCTTTTTAAAGCAGCTGAAGTATGAGATTAAACCTGGTTTTCTTTAGATGCATAAACAACTGCGCTACTGGGTCCTGCTAACAACGTCATATGGATATTTCACAGAATAGTTAATAAAAAAAGGGGTAAACAAAATATGGAGACTTGGCCTTTCAGCTTAAATAATATTGAAAAAAATTGGTATAGTATGGTCTGCGTTTCCCGCAAAAAATGTGCGATTTGTTTAACCATTAAAATGCAATGTTCAACATTGGCGAATCATATAAATGGGTAGATATGCCCTTCAATGTAATTTTGCAGTTGAAATCCAGATTAACTCTACCAATAATTTCAAGAATGAGTTGACAACATGATTAAGATAAACTCTCAAGATGTATGTGTTTTTTTATTTTGCTGTTACGACCACAGAAAACAGTCAAGCTATAAAACCAATTTCAAAATGAACTGATAGAGTACTGTGCTTTCGACAAATAAATGAGGGCTTGTATAGGGGGAGGGGGTACCGAATATTCCATATCCCTTGGAGTAAACAGGCAAATGTCCCTTAATAACTGTCAGATATCCCCATTATAAGTTTTCCTAAATATCCAATATCCCTGAAAGTAATCAAACAAATATTGAACACACTTCAGTATCCCATATCCCTGGAAGTATAATGGATAGTATCCTATATCACTGGATATTAGTCTGGAGCTAATTTAGGTTCCCGTGCACCCCCTCCCACCCCCGGACAATTTTTCATGGGTGCCAAATTGTTCATTAGGACCCCCTAGATGTGAGACAAGGCCGTCCTCACAATTTAACCTGTTTGTGATATGTGAAAATGCTTGGTTTCCATGGCAACCCATAACGGATTTGAGAATGGGGTATGCCTTCAAAATTACTCATGTCTCAACTGTTACTTATCCTACACTACTAAACGTAGTACCAAATTAAAGCTCAGACATATGCCTATTATCCCCTGTTGCATATGCAAATTATCTAATTTGAATATTCATAAATATTTATGAAAACATTAAAAGTGTGATTCACGAATCGGGGTATATGTACAAAATCAATAATATCTCAGCTGCTTTTTACCATATACTACTAAAATTTGTACTAAATTAAAAACTAAGACATAGGCCTTTTAGTCAGTGGTCAAATACGCATAAATTGCATATTCATGAATATTAATAAAAACGCTAAAATATGTTATATATATATACGATAATGTTACAATTTGGCAAGTCTATTTATCCAATGTTCGTATATGAACATTATCTCATTTACATATTAATGAAAATACATGAAAACTTAAAAAAAATGAGGGAGAATCGCGTAAAACTATAAACTTGGTGGATGGCGGTGGTTGGTGATTAGATCTACCTAGCACTTATAGGGCATTTTAATTTCATTCCAAATTGCTAAGTGGAACCTCCTGAATGCAAAAAAAATGCTGTCATTAAAAATTAAAAATGTTTAGGCTATGTGATAATGCATGGTTTCCATGGCAACCAATTATGTGATTTTCAAAAGTTGGGGTGTACCTACAAAATCAATCATATCTCAGTTGCTACATATCCTAGACTGCTAAACTTGGCTCTGAATTAAAGTTTATACACATTCCTTTTATTTCATGGTCATTTGTGCAAATGATCTTTTTGTAAAACTTGCATATTCATGAATATAAATGAAAACATAAGAAGTAAGAGAAAAAAAATAAGGGGGTGGACCTACAAATTACCTGTCTCTCAGCTGCCGAAAGTCATATTCAACCAAACTTAGTACCAAATAGATGCTATGACATGGCACTTTTAAGTAATTAACCTAAATGCAAGCAATATAATTTGCATATATGAATCATATATTAATGAAGACATTAGAAATAAGACGAAAACATACAGAAAATGATAAACAAAATTAACTATATCTCAGCTGCTAAGTATTTCATTCTACCAAACTTGGTACCAGAATAATGCTAAAGTAATATAGCTTTTATTTAATTGCATTTAGTGGATAGTGGTATAAAGATAATAAGCAACCGAGACAGAAGTTATCTTGTAGGTAAACTCCCATTCATTTGAATTCGAATTTTCTTTATGTCTTAAGTTTTTATTAACATGTTTGAAAATATTTAGATTAGATAATTTGCATATTGAACCTAAGAATAAAAGAACATTAACTAGGCTTTATTAGGTACCAAGGTTTGAAGTTTATGATAAGTGGCAGCTGAGATATAAGAAGTTTTGTGGATTTTTCTATGATTTTCTCTCATTTCTAATGCTTTCATTAATATTTATGAATATGTTAATCAGAGAATTCGCAAATCCTATCATTAGGTAAAAACGCTGATATTGCTGAAATTGTGGTATCAAGTGTGGTACTCTAGGGCAATAAACAACTGCAATAGAAGAACTTTTGTAGAGACAACCCCTAAACTTTCCTACATTTTCCTCTCATTTCTTTCGGTTTCATTAATACACATACATATTAGAATTAGATCATTTGCGTATCAGGGATCTAGGACATGTGCTATGATTTAGCATTAATTTGGTTCCAATTTTAGTACTCTAGAGCAATTAGCAACTGTGATATGATTTATTTTGTAAATACCACCCCTCTTTATTTTTCAGCATTTTCTCTCTCATTTCAAATGTTTTCATTCATATTCATAAATACCCAAATTAAATAGTTTGTACACTGGACCATATTGGTAAGAGTGCTTTGTCTTAGCATTAATTTAGTACAAATTTTTTGGTAGTCTTGGATAGTAAGCAGCTGATATATACGCAATTTTGTGGGTACACCCTTAACTTTCCTTTGTTTTTTCTCTCATTCCTAATGTTTACTTAATACTCATGAATTTGCAAATCAGAAAATTTGCTAGTCAAACCATTAGATAAACTTTCTATATGCCATAGCATTAAGTTGGTATCATTTTTTGTATTTTAGAATGAATTGCTGGTGAATAATGAGTATTTCGTAGGTATACCACATTCTGTAGGGTTATATTCAAATCTTATTCAAATTAATGGGAGTGTACCTACAGGATAACTTGTATCTTGGTAGCTATCTTTTGCTACTAAATGTAGATTTAATAAAAGCTGTTATTTCTTAACATTAATCTGTCTAAAACCAGGTTTGGCAGTATAAAACATTAAGCAGCTGATAAAAAGCTAATTTTGTTGATAGACCCCTTTATTTTTCTATATTTTTCGTCTTATTTCTAATGTCTCATTGATATTTATGAACATGCAAATAAAATTACTTGCTATCAGTTAATAACTTAAAAGTGCTCTATCGTAGCATTAATTTGGTACTGAGTTAAGTTGTATGGGACAATAGGCAGCATATTTATTGGTAATTTTGTAGGTTCATCCCCTTATTTTCTTCTCTTTATTCTTTTGTTTCATTGATATTCACGAAAATTCAAATTATACAAAAAGATAATTTGCATAAATGACGATGGGTCTAAACTTGACATTTGTGTCAAGTTTAGTAGTCTAATGTATAAAGCAACTAAGATACGATTGATTTTTGTAGGTACACCCTAATCTTTTAAATTCACATTATGTGTTGCCATTGATATCATGCATTTTCACATAGCCCAAACATGTTTATTTTTTAATGACAACTTTTTTCGCATTCAGGGGGTTCCGGCAGAACCATTTGGCATGAATTTAAAAGGTCCTTGAAGTGCAGGATAAATCGTATCTCCCCCTCACCCAGGCTTATAGTTTTTACTTGATTTTCCCTCATTTTTAAGTTTTCATGTATTTTCATGAACATGCAAATGGGATAATATTCATAGAGCACCACTGGATGAATGTACTCGTCAAATTGTAAAATTGATGATATTAAAACATTCATAAATGACAATATTGGGATTAAATCAGCTTATTTATATTTTAATGATTATCCCTTATTTTTGCGTTTTTATATCATGTACCCCTATACCCCTATACAAGCCTCATAAATGCTTAAAACTGCGGTTGAGGGAGTGCAATGGCTCAGTGGTAGAGTGCTTGATCGAGACCGAGAGGCCGCAGGTTCGGGTCTCACTGGCGTCACTGCTTTGTGGTCCTTAAGCAAGACACATTTATCCTAGCTTAGCACTGGTTCAACCCTGGAAGACCCGTCCCTGTTTAACTGAATGATTGTTGATGAGACGCAAAGAATCAATCAAATAAAAAAACTGCGGTTGAATGGAATACGAATAGCCGCATTAAAAGTTTTCATTTGGTGAGATATATCAACGGTCTGAAGGCTTGATTTAAATCTTGTATTGTAGTGGTTGGCTAATTATTTTAGATTCACACCATGTTAGATCATTAGATGTAACATCTCAATCCAGAAATGAGAATTAACTATTTAAAATCTCCTCTTTTATCATTTGTTATGGACAAAGCGAAGTCCACGAGGAGGGCCGAAGTATTAAAATGCGGCTTTATTTAACTGAACTCGATTCATGTAAGTAGCAGCATGTTCTTTTGTTATGTTATTAAATACTCGCATTTTAAGTGGTGTTTGGAAGATGTAAAAAGCGGACAGCATTTTTAGAACAAAATATTCACTGACAGGATAAAAGTCAATTGATACAGCGAAACTTGATCAACCATAGAAATTGGGTGTTATATATAAAACCTTTTCTTAGATAACGCTCTGATAAAAACTTGAATTCAATTTTTCAAAAAGTGGATTTTTATGCAGCTGAGGATCTCCTAGGGCTGGGACTTTTACAAAGGATTTTAGAATACGTGGTATTAATGAATGGCAAAGATCGGAGTTGATAAATATTTAAACAAATCGTCTTCATTAATAATCCCACTCCTTCATAGCTGGTCCATCTTCTGCATAATTAGACCATCTTCTGCATCGTAGACCCATCTCATTCAAAGTATATCTTAGTTTTTAACACAGACTAACTAAACACTAATATTGTTGTGATATATGTCGATACATCGGAGTTTAAAGATGCCCAAGCCCTGTGTATCAAAAATAACTTTTGATAGTGGCGAGAGTTCAAAATGAGAGCTGGTTGCTTTGATTAGTTTGTCTTCCTGGTGTCTCGTGATTGTTGACTCTTCCTCGCGGTGCCATGGGTTTGTCTGCATTTTGTTATTGTGGTATTTCCTGATCATACTCACTATTTTTGTGTCATAATTTCAATGTTTACATCAAAACAAACGTTGTTGCGGCCGCCTTGAGACCAATTTCGGACACACTCATCTGGCTACAAACGATCGACTCGTACGACAGGGAAGCTAGATTAATGGCCCATCGAATAGCATTCTCTGATTTTCGAAACACCTCATAAAATGCGAGTTTTGGATAACAAAATAAGAGAACACGCTGCCACTTACATGAATCAAGTCCCGCTTCTGCATTTTGGGAAGTCCCTCTCATGAATTTATTAGCATTGCATTTTGCGATGAAGAAGCTGGATTGGTGGTTGTGCACTACCAAAATTTCCTAAACGGGTCCTCTCCGGCGAACAAAATGGCTACCATAGCTAAAAAAGAAAACAATCTTTAAACGACATCTCCTCCTGAGCAAATGGCCAAAATTCAAAATAATTCCATACCTATGTTCCGTATAAGGTCCTCTATCAAAATTGCTTAAACGGCTTCGCTCCACTGAGCGAAATTGGTACCAGAGCTGAAAATAGAAAAAAATATTAAATGATTTTTTTGTTGTGAACTGCTGGCCCATATTCGAAATAATTTCAAACACATGCGCGGATCCTGAAAGTTTTGCCAGAGGAGGTCCAACTTTTTTATAAGTGGAAAGAGGATCCAAATAGCACTAAAACGGACCATTATCGGCGCACCAGCGAAACGACATTTAAATGGCGTTTGCTGGCGGGCCGATGATGGCCCAACATTGAATGCTGGCTTGGCAGCTTTGTAATTTTCAGGGGATCCGGACCGAAATTGCTGAGAAACCCTATATTTTTGTGATTTTCGGGGGGGGGGGGGGTCTGGACCCCTGTCCCTACTCTGGATACGCACATGAAACAAATATTACTTGTAAGACCCTTTACCTAAATAGCCCAAACTGTTCCATTCCACCGACTAAAATGGCTACCAGAGCTAAAAATAGAAAGCTCTTAAAACGACATCTCCAAATTCAAAACAATTACACAAAATATTCCTCATAAGACCCTCTACCACAAATGTCGAAGAAATTCCGCTCCGCATAACAATATGGCTGTCCGAACTAAAAATAGAAAAATCTTAAGACAACATTTCCTCCTGAATGGCTGGCACAAATTAAAATAATTGCTCTTGTTTGTGATGTCTAATTGTGACGTTGTCACTTTTCCATTGGTATCTTGGGTCAGGTGTGGTGCTTGATTGTATCGCTTCCTGATCTTTGCCCTCTTTCACATAAAAGGTCCTCATAAGGCCTGCTATACAACTTGCTCAAAGAAGTTCCGGTCCACCGAACAAAATGGCCACTAGACCTAATAAAAGTACTATTTTTACAACACCTGATCCATTGGTCTATATCCAAAAGAATAACACAAATGATTCTCATCCATGAAATCTACAATACTCCACGTTCCTTATATTTCCCTCCACCAAAATTTTGCAAGTAATAGTTATACCATGGGTTGTCTGTCTGCACGTGGAGATAATCCACGAGCTTTAGCGAGTGGATTATTTTACGTACAGGTGGACAAACATGGTATAACTATTTTATACCATATTCATCTGTGTAGACCTTGCACATGACGAGATGTTTCGTGCTAAAATAAATAAGGGTGGTATAAATGATGCCACTCTGCCTCAAAAAAGTGTCTCTATAGCTAAGAATTCAGGTGAGTGGTCAAGGGCCATCATGGCCCTCTTGTTATCATTTTTGCGTCACCTTTTACATGCAAACATAGAAACGAAAGATACAACATTATGTTTCGACGCCTGTTTCAAATCCCCCAGATAGACTCATTGGTTTGGGCTCGGGCCAAAAATCAACCTTTTCATTACGGGTACAACATTCAAAAATGTTTTAGTGCTAATATTTAACACCCACCAACACCCAGAGTGGTCAAAATTAAACTTTGCTTTTCAGAAACTTGTCTTGCTGCATATCAAACCGAATATACCTAAAAGTATAATAACATGCAAACAAAACTCTAACGCAACATACACATGTGGCCCTGGGGTGGAGTTAGAATGTTCCATAACAAATTGAAGACAGTTAAGGCATTAGAGTGTAACCATTTCAAGCAAACACTTGCATGTAGCTCGCATGTGCCTTTGGTGGTCGACAATGTATTTATTGCCAATATCTCATTTCAGTAGCTGGTATTGTGAAGAAAACATTATCAGTCTGATGACAATAATAGCAAGCCGTATTGTCCTTGACATTGATTAAATATGCTTGTGGCTCATATTGTTATTGCCAGCCATTTGGCCAGTTTCATTACTGAAAAAGGGTATATTAAAGCTACACCTTTCCTAAACATGCATGGCCTGACATTATTTCTCAAAACCTTGCCATAATAAGTTAGGAAGCTATCATCAGCAACATGCTGGGCTCCAATCAGAAGGCGAGTATCACACCGGATAGGCGGCAATAGAAAACGGTAATACTATCGACCAACGTAGACTAAACATAGTTAGAAACAGAGTTTTCGATTGCCATTTGTCGTTAGACTGGCAACACATGGCAATCAAAAACACTGTTTATAGCGATTTTTGATCCGCGTTCGTCGTTGTTAAGAACGTTTACGATTGCCACCGAACCGGTGTGGGCATTAACTACTCTGCCGAACAATTATAGCACCATGCACTGGAGGTGTGTATTATTATTTTTGGACCGCTGTACAGGGGGGCAAAGGCTACTTCTTGTGAAATAATATTAGAACAAGTATCTGTACTACAATAGGTAAATTATGAGAATGTCATACTATGCAAAATAAAATTTACGGGTCATTGGTTACGATACAGTACCAACCTTCTTTACCCAAAGTTCACAAGCAAAAACATTAGCGTTTATATGTTTTGCTGCAACCTTTACCTGGTCATTACTTATGTTCTTATTCTGACTACAGACAAGTGTTCACACCCATTTATCAGTAATTGCACATAATAACGTGACAACTTCCTCAACAAAAATGCACAGATATGGCATACCCCAGCGAATTTGACAACAAATTGGAAGTAAAACACAAACAAAAACTACAAAATAAGGTGTCATACCTTTGGCTGAGAGCCAGCAATGATTTTGGAGCCAGCCATTATGGAATACAAACGATGAAATGGGTTTCAATCATTTTTGAATGCTTGTGACTTTTCAGTATAGAGGGTTGCACCATTTGGACATGTACTGTACTTTAATCATTGAAGCGTGACTAAAATCAAACATTCATTTTGATTGCAGATTTCTGGATCTATGAACTGCATGCATAATTAGTTTAGTTTTTATTGTAAGAAATGTTGGAGATGGAACTGAATCTAAATACCCTTCAATTGTTTTTCTGGGGTATAACTTATATGATATCATGTTATTAGTCAAGTGATTTCGCAATGGCCCTGTTACAAGTCCTCGGTCAGCTGTATTGCCTTCAGCTGAGGTCAATACATCCGACCGAGGGCCTGTAGCCTGGCCTATATTAAATCACTTGATTAATGCCATTTTGATTTAATTAACTAGTTGGTAAACAACACTTTTACAGTCAAATTTGAGCCGCGACATGAGATTTCCAACAATGTGGTATGTGCGACCAGCAAAGCCCCAGATCAGCCTGCGCATACGCGCAGTCTGATCAGAGCCCTTGCTAGTCGATTGAGTATTCTATGATTGTTAAGCTACTGACTGAACACCATTTGGAGTTTCTAAGCTTAAAAGGAGGCTGCACAGGCTCGCCTGAGTCTACACTTGTCAAAATACCACATTGTTGGAAGTCATGTGTCATGGCTCATTTGTCTATGACATATTGGTTTGGCCTCAGCTTATTACATGTACAGTTGATCTAAGACCAAAACTGTTGACCTCAAGTCAATATTGATTGACCCTCCATCAATACAGAAATCCAAGCAGTGTAGTTATTTAATGAAATACAGTAAAACCTGAGTAAGACGGCCACTTAAAAATAGACAAAACAAAGATCTTAATGACAAATGGTAGCTTAATGAAGCTCGAAGGAATTGCAGAATGCTCTTTTTGAGAGTGGCCGTTATACGCAGGTTTAACTATAACATAATACGCATTCTGTTTCGGGCTTTTAATATAGCAATATGCCTCGTCGTGAACAGGTGAAGTTACCGGGGTTTTTATCAATTACTACACAAAAAGTAAAACTAAAAAATCTGGCTCTTATTTTGCGCGCGCCTCATCATCAAATTATATTTAGCATATGCTTGATTAAGGCATTTGTAATTGCTGTGATATTCATTCTGTGTTAACAGCCTGACAGCATATCACGTGATTTGCATGGTGGTCCTGAAGTGTACATAAATATGACTACGAATATTTATAACAACATGATAATTGTATTGTTAATAATGCATGGCATTTTGCCCGTTCAAACATAATACTTTAGGGTTAAAGCTGGCCAACACCGGTATATATTAAATGCAACGGCTTAGTGGTTTGGTTATATATGTTGTCTTCAGCGTTAACCTTTTCAAACGAACTGTCAAATAAGACGATTTTTAATAAATCAAAGTAGAGCACATATTAGCCATGTCATAGGGAGACATATCATTGTTGAATATGAAAATTCGTACGGTCTGATCCGCACCATTGGATAGAACGGTAGCATCAGCATATTCGATAAGTTTGAGTATAAAGAGCTACGTGCATTAAAGAGCTATTTGCTCCTCTCCCAACCCCCCCCCCCCTTTGAGGTTAAAATGTTTTCACCTATTTCTTCTTATTACTTTATAAGACAATAGGCCAAGTGTAACAGTCTGGTATTAAATCGAATTTTACCTTTGCTATGGTAACAAAAATGGCCGCCACATTAATAAAATGAAAATAGGAAAGTGACCATTTTGGAGCAAAATTTAGACATTTGACAGAGAAATTACCATAGAACACAAGCAAGTATCAAGAAGATATTTTAACAGATGGTGAGAATTATCATGGCACACAGAATTAAATTTGGTCCAAAATGGATTCACCTATTTTAAGCCTATTTGTCGGCCAATTTTTGTTATCATGGTAACGATAAAAGTTACATAAATGCTAGAATTTTACACTTGGGTTATTCTTCTAATAAACCAATCAGAAGAAAGGACCTCTGACACTTTGATAGGGTATCTGCCTATTTTTCAGCTGCTTCTCAAAACTTCCCTATGTATAAGATGTCAATGGTATCCTTTTGAATAGGACGCTTGATGTATTAGGAACGAATTAAGGTTATAATTAGACAGGCAGATCCCTACGACAAAACAAGAGAAGCTACCAAAGGGGGTAGGGGTTGCAAAATTTGACTTCACCAAAACATTTAGAAATCAATTATTTTCACGCGTAAGGGTATTATATCATCAATACTCGATTACAAATCACAGAGAAAGTATGATTAAGTCCAAAATCATGAGCATTTTAATGATTATTTATGTTGTTGTTTTTTCTGTTTAATTTGTTAAGAAATATTTTGAAGTGCAACTGTAGTCCGTATTCAACCTTGATGACAATGTATTTATCTGGTGCAAAATTATGCAGCAATGTTCTTTAACCATTCATTCATGCGTAAAGTATACCTAGTCAATGGCCATGTAGTTTATGTGTATTGAATAGATACAGTATATGTGCAAAATAATATACCAACTGAATTTAGTAAAAGGACAATTTTCATTATCTAAAGAAAAAATATGCTAAATCGTTGTAATATTTCATGACTAATGAGTTATGAAAAGGAAGCTTACTTGTTCTAATTATTTCATTATTCTAGAAAAAAGATTTTCGAGAGTGCAACCTAAAAATTCAAATGCTAATGTTCAGGCTCGCCCAGACGTCACATCATGTTTGAGCTGTGTGATATCATTCCCCCCCTCCCCCGAGTCCCAACTAGCTTTTCACATATATTATGTAAAATATGAGAACACACTTACGTGCAAAAGTATTAGTTGGGACTCGAGGGGGAATGACGTTTTAAAAATATTTTTCTATTTCCTATATGTATCATACAAAAAGTGACCATTTTAGCCCCAAAATAAAGTCGTACATTCATGGAAATAGGAATTCAAATGCAAACTCATAAAATAGAGACCAACAGCGAGCTTTCATATGAAGATGGAAGCATTTGATTGACTTCAATTTTTATCAAAATTATAGGCATCGATACACTGTGATTCCCATTACCACCGTCAGAGGTCCTTGGTGAAAAGCAGCTTTCAGTTTTTGCTCCAGATGGGGCCAAATTAGTCCCTAAATGCACGAAGCTCTTTACATATCGACCTTGTTATTGGCAAGTGACATAGCCCTTAAGTAAGTGACTGGTTGCTTCCCAACCAGTTGATTCTCTGTTCTAGTTACACCTTTCTCGTTTTCCGTCGCTCACGCACGCACGCACGCACTAACGCACGCACGCAAGAACGCATTGTTATGATACATGTGCATTTGCACAATGAATAATACTCTTGTTCATTGTCTTTTGTTTGCTTCCAGATAACTGTGTATTCCGTACGGCATCAAGGACTCTATCCAGATCTTATACCAAATTACCATCTCTACGAGGGGTTAGTAGACAGGTGAGTGATTAACATAGGCTAAAACGTTTAAAAGATTTTTTGTAACCAAATGGCATCGGTTATCCCTTTTACATCAAATTCTATTAAACATCCCAAAGCGGACCACTATTGCCCGCCAGCTAATCGCCATTCCAGTAGGTCGGTAGTGTGCTGGTCGGGATACGGGTAGAAACTTCCTTTCTATGTTTATTGCATTAGAATGGTCTTTTATTTATTATAAGGGGTTGTTGATATGAAGATTCCAAATTATGTCGGTTGCGAAGCACGAGGTTTTATTATAATATAGACAAGAGTACAAGCCCTGATGAGATGGCACCTTTATGTTGTCGTTTTTCTCATCTAATCTGGGTCTACATCGTTTGCAAGTCAAGTGTCCCAATTGATTATGACAAAATTAGGCATTGAGCCAAGAAAATTTTACCTTAAAACCCACATTAAGTTTATGGCTATAGATCATTTGTCAAAACAACATATGCAGAAGGTGTCACCACCTTCAAAATATACCGGCCTTTAGTTCTAGAGTTGCCAGAAATAGTAAATTAACAGGAAATCTATTCATTATACATGTTTGCTGAAGCTAAATTTACTTACACTAAATACCCCGTAAATCTTTATAAAAACCCAATCTGTGTTTTGAATGCATAAACTATTGCGATTTGAAATAAAAATAATTCGACAACCTGTATCGCTTATTGATATTTCAATATTTGTACGACAATCCGAAAATGGGTAGCAATTTCCGCTTCTGGAAATGACAATCAATCCACCCCATGGTAAAACCTTGTTTTCTTGTATTACTTGACTTTTCGCTAAATGTAAAGGCGGAAACTTTAATATTCATATCTAGGTGTGGTTCGGCTATTTCATCTGCTAAGGAAGGGAAATCAGGTTTTATGTATAATTTGGTAAAGAGTTAATAAGCTTTTTGAGCCGCGCAAACGTGCGTGCATTTCATGAAATTCCTAACCGTATATACACTGAACTCACATTTATTAACCCTTAAAGCGCATAATCATAAAATGTATGATTTTGTCGTCCACTAAACTATCTGAAGCCTCATGGATAAACAGTGTTGACCCAGATCAGACTGCTCCTGTAGGAGCAGTCTGATCTGGGTCCACAATTTATGCCTCCCTGCTTATGTTAAATAGACATTTTCAGATGAAGTAATTTTGCTGGCGTGATAAGGACTAAATAATGACTGAGGTGGTGGCACAAGATGATATAGTTTCTTTTGAATAAAACCACGCCTCCTTTTTAGTTTTTACCTATGCCTAAGGTTGACTAGTCCTAATTACGCATTCATGAGGCGGCGCCTTTACAGTAAGCGAAAAGTCAAGTAATATGAGAATAACAAAACCACAGCTTAGATAGAGCATACACTTGTCACATCTCAGTTTTAATGATTCTAGCTAGTCACTGCAGCTCAACAGACTGGTCTCGAGGTCATTAAACTTTATTCATGCTCAACTCTAATGAGCATGAAATACCAACTGATCGTTTCTTGATCTCAAACTCTCAGATCTAGTATGCTTATAAATGGGCCGTGACATGTGATTTCCAACAATGTGGCATTTTGACAAGTGTAGACTCGGACGAGCCTGTGCAACCCCCTGTTAAGCTTAGAAACTCCAAATGATGTTTGGTCAGTAGCTTAAAGTTCATAGAATATTCAAGCAACAAGCAAAGGCTCTGATCAGACTGCGCGTATGCGCAGGCTGTTCTGAGGCTTTGCTGGTCGCACATACCACATTGTTCGAAATCTCATGTCGCGACTCAAATGTACGTGACCCTACAGTACGGGATGAAAATGTCACATCTTTAGTGTTGGATAGATTTGCGAGTTTCACTTAGCTGGAACCTTGAGACCAGTATAGGGTCACTAGTGGTGTCTAATTGGCCGTAACTAGCTTGTCTGGCTCACTCTACACTTTCAGTTCTTTGCTTCCAAAGGATACTCTTTTAAGAACATATTTCAAGTTATTTTTCTCATAGAAAAAATATGCTCTGCAAAACACTTGTGGGCCAGCGGGAAAAGTATTTCTCGATTTTTTGTGAAATAAATGAACAATTATAATCATAAACCAAAGCATTAACGATTGAGTCATTTCATTCCCAAGTTCATTGAATACTGATTTAGATGCTGAAGAATACCAGACTGAGTGGATCGTCAGTGAAACAGCAACATGCTTAAAATACGTTTGATATTTTTTAAAGACCTAGAACTAGCGCGTGTTTGTTTTTATGAAATAGACAATTTTGCCCAAATTCATATAGGTTTTGTTGTAGCGCACCAGCATTACGCCATATGCACGAAAGTTTGTTGAAATCGAATCGGGTCGTTCATTCAATTGGTCACCATGAGTCGGGACAGCAGATAGGTAGACCATCAAGGCTTTATCGCGATTTTCTCAATAATTGAGCTTCGACATGTGATTTCCAACAATGTGATATTTTGACAAGTGTAGACTCAGGCGAGCTTGTGCAGCCTCATTTTAAGCTAAGAAACTCCAATTGATGTTCAGTCAGTAGCTTCACACTCATAGAATACTCAAGCGACTAGTAAAGGCTCTGATTTGATTCTTTACGTCCATCAACAATCTTTCAGTTAAACAGGGACGGGTCTTCCTGGGTTGACCCAGTACTAAGCTAGGGTAAATGTGTCTTGCTCAATGACCACAACGCAGTGACGCCGGTGAGGCTCGAAACCGCGGCCCCTCGGTCTCGAGTCAAGCACTCTACCACTGAGCCACTGCGCTCCCATCATGCTTTGCTGGTCGCACATACCACATTGTTGGAAATATCATGTCGCGACATTTATATAGACAATACGATTGTTTTCAAAACTCGCATACTAGAGGTATCGTATCGTGTAGCAGTGTCAAAAACAAAATGCAACTTAACATCAAATTTTGTGGCAGCTTAACTGCAACTGGTTTTGGTGTAACTTTTCAACTGCTTAAAAGCATTGTTCTGTTCGTATTGATCCAGTGGATAACTACATCAATTTCAGGTAGAAATGTTTAACTAAAGTGAGCCGTGACATGAGATTTCCAACAACGTGTTATGTGCGACCAGCAAAGGCTCAGACCTGCCTGCGCATATGCGCAGATTGATCAGAGCCTTTGCTAGTCGCTTAAATATACAATTACTGTAAAGCTACTCACTTAACACCATTTGAGGTTTCTTCACATTATACAATTGATGCATTCTTTTGAGGTTAACATCAGGATTTGTCAACCCGAGAACAGTGATGTTCACCGAGGCATTTGTTAGTGTAGGCCGCTGTGTAATTCCGTGTGCATTTTTTGGTAAAAGTGTCGAACATATATTTTCTTGTAGCAAAATGTATTCTGATCAAGAAAAAAGTTGTTTACAATTTTTCCTTGGCGTTTTAATGTCACCTTGATGTCACAAAGTGACGTACCCATTTTTAGCTTATTTAAGGCTTGAAAGTGGAGTGTTATGAATTCCAGCAGTCATAAACATGAACTGTTTGATCAGTTGTAGTAGTTTTACAGGCGACATGTTGATTTCGGAGCATAGGCACTGACTCTGCATTTTAAAGAGGTTACATTAACTTCAAAATGATGTCTGTACATGGAGAAGTGACGTCAGTACCAAAATGAAAATTCTGTGATAGTGAAAGCTCAAATAGCTTGACCCTCCTCTCCACACAGCAGGGAAAATATTCTTTATTATAATCTTCTGAAACTACATTATATAAGATGCGAAATGACATGCGTAAGCTCTCTGACCTATATTTAGACAGGCATGTTAACTACGTTACCCTATTATAGTTTTAAATCCTATTTTGCAGTTACCAAGTTATAGCTAATTATTATTCATTTACATGTTTTTGCCTTAAAACATTTTAAAGGAAAGGAACAGCCGGTATGCATTTAAACAATACACCACTACGATGTTACAGTTATATATGTTACTTTAACTGTATAACTATTTAATGCATTACTGTCACTAGGCATTTGACTAACAAATACCTCTTAGGAGAGTTTTTGACAATATAATTTTCTAAAACCACATTCTACAAGCCACACAATATTGTATGTAAACTCTATAGCGGTTGGGGCGATACCACGCAATAGCAAAATTTTCTACGTTAATGTGAAATTATTGGAAATCTTATCTAATTACTCCTTATTCTTACATGCCAATATAACATTTTAATTGTAAGCAGATGGCTAGCAATATGAAGTTATCAAAGTAGAAAGATCTGTTATTACTGTGATATACGTTACTTTCTTTTAAATAAAGTTTTAAATTACAAATTAACACTATTTAAGTTTACATTGCTAGTGGGCTGTTTATTGCCATTTAACTGCCATTAATTGTCATTAACGGAAACTACCAATAACGCATTGATGAATAAAAGAATGAAATTTGAACCTTTTTCAGATACAACGAAATGTTTACGTCTGTGCGTTTTATCAAATAAGTAAACAACATTTTATTTTCTTAAATGCTTATTAAATGATATCTTTCATCTCAGTGACACTGATATATTTGCCTCTTTTATACGTGAAATGATATATAAAAGACGCATATTATGTCATCAAACATGTTAGGAGAAATATTGTATGCTCCTCAGGAAAATTATTGTTGTTGTTTTACTACATTAACATGTTAACTTATTGTGTAGGTTATAAATATTGTTTTATGTTTAATACTGAATAAAATATATTGTATTATATTGTATCGTATTTTAGATAACACAATAATATAATTAAACATGGACTAACTAAGTAAGATTTATCACAAATTGTTTAAGCCAGCAATTAATTACAACTACTATTCTGATACCATTCAGGAATAAAAACTTTACAGAATTTGTAATTGTTGGTCAATTCAAGCATATGTCAAAACAAAGACTTGAGAATTTAAAACAGTCCTTTATCCTTGTCTTTTGAAAAATTAAACTGAAATGATTTAAAACCTTAACGATTTTTGCCCAAAGGGATGACACACGCCAAGCCTATCCATATGGTTATAACTGCTCTATATCAGAACGATGTCCAGTTTGGTGATAAAAGAATACCATTTAAGACGGTAAAATGCATAATAAGATAATTGTAAGGACATGTCTTAACATCTGTTCTGTCTTGTTCTAAACTATTGTAAAGCATTCAAACAGAACAAAAATTGTTCTAATAGTTCATTTTAGTCATACATTTGAAAGAGATATGTTAGCACATAGAAAAGCCCCCAGGCATTGTTAGTATCATATGTATATTGTAGCCATTGCTAAAATAGCTGACTCACATTAAATTATTGCTTTTAATACATTATTTGTTTTGCATTATTCTGTCAATTAGACCCATTGGTCAAATTTAGTCTTACAGTGGAAATTTGTTGCAGATAATATCAAATTGATATTTAGCATGTCAAATGTGAACATCATTGTTGATATAAAATTGCAGCCTAATAATTCTTTGCATAGTTCATATCAAACAAAATAGATTTACTAGTAATGATAGAACAGATCAAAGGAATAAGCCCATTTGATTTTGGTACTTGTCGCAGTGTTGAGCAACGAAGGCTCGAGTGAGCCTGTGCAAACTTGTAGGTAGACTTGTCAGAGCCTTCGCTGCTCTTATACACAAAGTAGAATGTAGGTTGAAAATAAAATTTTAGAACGCCCGTTCTATGCATCATCATGAGCGATTGAACAATGCAATTTGCTACTCCAAAATTTATTTATGAATTACAGTGAAAGAGTAAAAATGTTTTTCATCTAAAAGCACCGTGATTTATACTTGCCCTACTGTCAAAGAACATATCTGAAATATAGCATTCAACGTTCCCCAAACTATACCATACACAAATATTACACAATTGACAATAATGCACTGCTAAATCAACCTTTCTGACTTATTATGATATCCTGTACATTTAAATAAAATGATTTCTTTAAGAGAAACTTGAAAAAAAGTATGCATGGCAAATTAGATATGTATAAGTTCGTGTACTTTCTTAAACTTTGCATGTGCGACTATCATAGGTGAGAATGTTGATACTGAGAAGAGTGCCATCTTAGTGCTGAACAGTTACATTGTGCATGCTCCTCTTGAATTTATATCCTGGCATATTAACAACTCATTCTAATCTTAAGTATAAATATACATGTTAAATATTGTTATTAATGATTACATTTATCATGTTTGCGTGGTTCCTGTAATATTTTGTTAACGTTCTGTTTAGCAAAAATTAACATCAAGTGTATAAACATTTATTGCTCGTGATCCAAGGCTTACTAAATGCGGTGGACAGTTTTATTGATTGCACAACGAAAGCTATGCTGTATGTAAATTAAACTTAATTGCAAAGCTTCTGTAATGCGTCACCTTATGCATTCACAGATAAAAGTCCGGATACAAATTGATTTAGAGACAGTCACTTTAAACAATAACTAATTACAGAAACTTTAAATACCTGAAGAGAAGTAACTCAATTTAACTTAGAAATCTTCAGAAAAATATTACAAAAGTCTAAATTTAACATATTATATAAACTTTTCTGGCTCAATTATATATCTGCTTTGTTAACATTTTGGATAAACATATGGCAATATAATATATTATGTACAGTAATATTATGTTATTTTAACAATTTTGACAGACAATTGAAATATGTCCTTCTAAGTGCTGTTACTTGAGTGCTATTATTTCCTTTGTTTAAGAATTTTAAAATATATAATTATGGGAAAATCATTTCATTGTAGATGTAAAAAGTTCAAATATATACTACCTTGTAAATACAAATTTGCATTGATAATTAGTAAGAACTTAATAAATCTGGATAAATCCTTTTTTCAGACAGACTGGTATCTTGATATCTATTTAACAAGCACAGCCAACTTTGAAATGAAATAAAATATCCTATGACGTATAATATACGGAATAAAGCAATGTATATGCAGTCTTGAAAGTTTTAATATACGTTACACGATGCTGTACAAACAAAAACAAAACTAATATTTTACACCAGAAGCGAAGTTAACCCTGGCTTTTTCACTGTTGTTTATCAACAGAATGCTCATAAATGGTGGTGGAAGGTTTTAAAATTGAATTTCATGTTGAATTAATGAATGAACTTTTTGTTCAGGGTTATCATATTTAACAGTTTATAACTCTTAAAGTATTTGTGTTACAAACAAACTGTTTGCAGCTATATAATGGTCCATTACTTTTTTTTGGAAGATGTATTTAAAACCTGAATGTTAACCGGGAAGCTTATCAAAATATTTAACATAATTTCAGTGATTTTAAAGGGAGAAGTTTAAAATCTAACATAAAGAACATTACAATGGGCCCATATAACTTTTATAAACATAAATAAATGTAAGGAATGACAAGTTCTTCTATATTCCATGAATGTTTGTCCAATTTAAATAATTCAAGTATTATCTTAACAACCTTGATTACATTAATTTGGTTTAAATAATGTAGGGTAACGTAGTCAACATGCTTTATCAGCTAAACGCCCCAACCACCAGAGAGCTAACTTGTTTCAAAAAGCTTAGCCAGGAACATACAGTTATGCTAAGATCTGATTTTAGTCGCGAGGCACACGCGAATTTCCAGAACTATATTTGTGTTTGTCCAGCACATTGATGTCAAATCGACGTCAGTTTAACGTAAAATTGAAGGCCATATTGAATCAAAATTTCATTTTAGTGTTTCCATAGATGTTTTCAACCATTTAAATGCAACAAACATAAAAATAAGATTATTTTGGGTGTGTAAATAGCCCCACCACATATTATTTCTTTGATGCAAGTGAAACGACGGTACCCCATTTTGTGACGTCACTGTGACGTTAGTACTGAAAGAAAAAAATGTAAACATCTTTTTCCTTACACTGCATATATGTTTCTAGTTGAAAATCGATAAGAATCACTTTTACCAAAAAGTGCACACGGGAGCCCAAATTACGACACAGGAGCCTACACTATGTCTCTCTTTTCCAAGTTTTATTTAAAGTGTTTTCATATTTTTAAATTCACTCAAGCCAGATGTTCCTTGTGCACTTTCACCAGGAAGATTATTTCAACAATCTACTTCCCAAATTTCAGCAACTCTTATGAGATAGGCAAAATAATTGCATTTTTAACCCATATATGCCTAGCGTCCTTTATGTGGGACATAGGCAAATAGCGCAGACCCAGATCAGATGCCACAGAATGCGGCGTCTGATCAGGGTCTACACTGTGTGCTTGCATTATTTTCTATTAAAACTTGAATAAAAATGAAAAATACCACCTAACATCCCTTAAAACAGAAATGGACTGTTCCAATTGATAAGGATGGGAAATTCCATTCGGCATAAATGGGTTAAATGCTGTTCTCATAAAATGAACAAACATTTTACCTGTGAAATATACATAAGAAACCAGTCAGTGTTCCAATGCCTATTTTTAGCTCTCTGTTAGGACTGACAAAAGCAATGTTACCTGGGCTATATTTAGTTCAATCTATTTTTAGCTCTCTGTCAAGACTGACAAAACTTGTTAACCTGTCTTTAGCTCATCACTGTTTGACATCATGATCTGTCACAACCAGTGCAAGCTAGTTTCAGCCAATCAGAGGAGGTCTTTTATAGGAGTCATATAACAAAAGTGGATGCTGCACAGGCTCGTCTTAGTGTGCACTTGTCAAAATGCCACATTGTTGGAAATCACATGCCACGGCACATGTATTACCTAAAAATGCTGGCCTCAAGTTATTTCAGTAGGAAAGTAAATGTAAGTTTACACCAAATGTTGACAGCTCAGCTGCGACCACTTTTGGCGTTAAGTTTACAGTCATATGGATATACCCACTATTTAACTCAATGCTAACGCTACTGTGTCATTGGAAAGCCAGGAAAACTAACTGAAAACTGTAATTTACAGTGTGGAAAGAGTGAAATAAAAAGTTTGAACTTCGCGAGTTGTTCAAGCTAACAACCGAGTCATCACACACCAGCAACAGTACAATAGGTGTGCCCAGCAAAGACACTGACACTGATTGATCTCATGATAGTTTAGCCGTGATACGTGATTTCCAACAATGTGGCATTTTGACAAGTGTAGCCTCAGACAAGTCTGTGCAGCCTCCTTATAGACGTAGAATCTCCAAACACTGTTCGGTCAGTAGCTTAAGAATCATAGAATCCTCAAGCGACTAGTAAAGGCTCTGATACAGACTGCGCGTATGCGCAGGCTGGTCTGAGCCTTTGCTGGTCGCACATACCATATTGTTGGAAATCCCATGTCTTGGCTCAATTATTTTTGTATAAGATAGCATTTCATTTCGAACGCTGTTAAGTGCCATAAGCTCTATGTGCAAAGCTTGCCGAGGTGCCCTGTGTGGAATACCTTACTGATTTGATAAAATATAACTACATTATATGGTGAATATGTATGAAATTTGTCGCAAGCTTTTCTGGCGAAGTGATATTTCTCGACCTTCGTTTGATATAGCGCTCGTTTGAGTTAGCGCACACCAACAACAGTATAATAGATGCACTGATCAGTCTCGTGATCTTTTGTATTAAGCGAATATAGATTTTTGTACTTATCACATTTTCTAGCAACAAAGGCTCAGGCGAGTCTGCACAAATGCTCAGACTCGCCAGAGCCTTTGCTGCTTGAATAGACGAAGTACGGATGTAGTTGACGACTCAGACCAAAATTCGCTGGATACATCATCATGGGTTTAAAAGAGGCTTTTGCGCATATGCGATACAATATATAATCTCGTGTTTAGTTTATACATATTTTATTGCCACAAATTACAGCAATGGGGTTGGGTCACAAGTTCTCGCAACATTATCCTTAATCTAGTGTGCTGACCTATATACTTTTATTGCTCTTTCATACATGGCACTTCTTTTTTGGGTTGCAAACCCAGAAGATAGGGTTTCTGACAATATAGCCCATATAATCAGGGTGGGTCATGTTGCAAATTTATACTACACTATGATGCACGTGAGGCATGTCTGACCCTACACTCAAAACCGAACCAAAAATCTAGTGCATCGTAGTGTTACCCTGACCATTGTAATTTTTTGTGGAATGTGAGTATACAATTTCATGCAAGGAGCCAAATATGTTTTTGTTTAGGTTGTAAGCATTTATTTGTTTGCCTGAAGGACAGATTAAATTCGCCTTTTTATTGTTTGAGACTATTTAATGATCGACCCTACATAATCTGCCAATTAAAGATAAGATTATGTTTTGTGTAATTACATGACTGAAAGAGCTGATGGAATTAATATTGATAATACATGATAGACGGTGCACAAATACGCGTGATTGCGCACTTAAAGTTTGGAAGCAATCTTATAAGTGCAGGCCTTCAGTAGAAAATTCTCAACCAAAACATATGCTAGAATTTACGGGTAAGAAAATACTAGCAATTTTACGTTGAACATTCTTGTTTATCTAAACCTTTGAAATGGAAAGCTAAATTAAAACTTGCATGCTTGCCTACATAGTTAGGGTAGATGCCTTAATTTTGGCCTGGGTCTGCATTTATAACACTGTTAAAATAAGTCCAACATCAAAAGAGGTGGCATCTCTGCTGCAAACCTTCCTATGGTGTATATATTCCTCAGCTTATTCGTTTTGCTAGAGTGTGTTCTCATGTTGATGACTTCAACAACAGAACTTATTTTTAACTGCTAAATTATTAAAACAAGGTTATAGATATCATAAAATTCGAAAAACATTTTCTAAATTCTACCACAGACATTCAGAGTTAATTATTAAATACAACATTGGGTTAAAAACTCTTCTGCAACAAGGCATATCAGAGCCTATATTTTATGGTGATTTAGTCTATAAATTCAAACGGATTGTTGGAAAGCCTAATTTTAGTGATCAATTCAAAAAGATAGTAAAACGTTATATAAGGGTTGGATATAACTTGGATATCATGCGACAGTCTGCATGCCTAGTTTTAAACCAAATCACGGTTTATAGCTATGGTTTCCTCTTTAATTGCACGACGGTGGGTCAGGCCTCAGACTCTATGACGGCTCTGACGTAAAGCTTTAATCGGTGGGTTGATGCCTGATGCTTATCTGTAGCTGGACCCACCGTGGCTCAACTTGAGGTTTTCTTTAGCTCTGACTATCTGTTAGTCATGTGCCTTTTTCTTTGTTTCATCATGGTGTAGTAATTTGATTAGAGTGTTTCTCCATGATGATACATTGCATTAGTTTGATGGCCTACATGCGAGCTAAACATTTCTTGTACTTCAACAACAGCAGAATCTAGGGCGAAGATTTGGTACCAGTAAAATGCATTTAAGCCCCCCAGTGGCTTGGCTGCTGTCCGTTCTAAGGCGGTGGTTCTGTTGTTGTTGACTTTTTGTTTATTGTTACTCCCATTGTGGAAGTCTGTAATTGTTCTATGTTTTGTTGTACGTTACTTTATGTCCATTCTAGTATTGCAATCATCTTGATGGGGAAGAGAGAGAGCTGATTGCTTTGCTTAATTTGTCTTCCTGGTGTCTCGTGATGGTTGAGCGGCTCTTCCTCGCGGTGCCATGGGGTTGTCTGCGGTTTGTGATTGTGGTATTTCCTGATCATACTCACTTACTATTTTTGTCTAACCTTACACCTACTCCCCAAATTAAAAAAAATGTGGCCAACATTTCTCCAAAGATAAATGTTAAACATTTTTCCTAGTATTGATGTAGTTATATTTATTTGTCTGTTTCACTTTTACAACAACAACAATAATAACAGATATAACAAAATTCAGACCGAAGATCGAGTCAGTAAGTTAAACTGGTCAAAATAAGAAAAGCTCCATGCCAGCATTTTCCATAGGCATAATTATAAATGCATTAGTTGAGTTGTTTATTTCAAAAATGTCTAAAACAAAATAAAGATTTAGCTTAACTAAAAAAAATGCAACGGGAAATATAAATATATTTCTTGAAATGGAGTTCATATGTATAAATGTGTGTGTGTGTGGGGGGGGGGGGGCTTCGCTTCTATCTAGTTTTTATTGAATATCCCAAGGAAATGAAATATTTTGGTCCAAATAAGTTCATTTTCATAGGGTATTTAAAAACGGAGGGGGGAGGGGAGAAAGTGTTAGAGCAACCCTCTCGAACCCCTCTGGATTCGCCACTGAGAATGAAGAAGATGGACTGATTGGTCTTTCTTCTTAACTTCTCGCGATATTCTGCAATAAGATGAATTCGTCTTGTATGCTAGCAATATTCTATTCCAGTGTATCAAAGATCGCCATCCATTGTTCTTATGTCGGGTATGGTAACACTTCACTTGCTAGTGTCGTCTGCTCAAATCCTTCGCAAACAGTAAAGTCCCAGATCAGGCCTAACGTTTTGTCGGGCCTGATCTTGATCCAAACAGTTTAAAACTCTTGTGATATTGCTGAAATAAATCACGAAAAAGGTTAATTTTGAACAAATTCAGCAGACGACAAATTAGCACGAAAAATTACCCAGCATGCAAAGAGGCCACTGTTCTTATCTGTGTCGTAATTAATCTTATCTAGATAATTGTTCAGTAGTTTAATATCTTATTTATTACGTTTTTGTGATTAACATCGATTAGTGATATTCGGATGGCTAGCTTTTTTGCGACACTAAAAGGATTTACTGAAAATTTTCAGTTTTTTACGTTGATCCGCCAACCGTTATTTAAAAAGGTCGAATTTCAGTTTTGCATGTGAACAAACCAATGTGAAGTCTTGATAACTAGAATCCGAATAGTTCAAAGTTACTGTTTAGGTCGAGAAAATTTCGAATTATTTTGGATAAGACCACTTATATGGATTGTATCTTAATACTTTTTTTTACATATTTCGAGTTTATTCTTTTCCCACGTGTGGCTACTTTGGCCGTCTGATGAACACCTTTGCAAACTGTTTTGATCTAGATCAGGTCCCGAAATATACCGTGCTCTGCTTCTCTATGAAACAGTTTTTTTGTATAAGGGGGTATGTGTAATTTCTCAGAAAGGGTAAACATAACAGAACAGAGGTGACTTTGCTTAACGTTACTTGCAAGTTTTAACCAGTTCATTGTTCTTTTGTGGACTTGAATTTTCTTTCCTGGTATAACTTGCATATTACCGGTACAACTAATATAACCGATGAATTTTAATGTTGTATTATGCTACTTAAGAAAGTGAGTTATGGAGAAGAAAAATTGGATGTATTTCATCAAATGGATTTAAATCACTACATGTATTACTAATAGATAATCATGTTGACGGTTGTGGCTCAAAAGAATTTCATGCCTGATGCGCTGCCAGATATAGACGAGCCGCCTCGATGGCCTGGAAAATCCCAAGGCAAGAAGCAGCTGCCCAATGTGTCCAGGTCGGCACAGCGAAAGCGAGAGAAGACAATAGGTGAAATGTCAGACATAGTACGAGAAAGGAAAGAAGCAATGCAGTTATGGCCCAGGAAAGAAATCTCAAACATGATACGCAAACAAATAAACCCACGTCCAGAGGACGTTCCGTTTAGTGAGTATAAGTTAAAGAAGAATATCAGAGAGAGACCTATGTCAGAGATCACGATTCCTCCAGAATGGAGCAGAAGAAAATGGGACGTGGCTCCAATAGAAGGACCATTCAATATACCTGCTCTTAAGAGTAAAATTACATCGTCAGCGAGTCAAGCCAATCTGGAAACGGACAGTTTGAACAACTCTGACGATATGTCTGTTCGACAACAGTTTCAAGAAAAGACAACCAAAGCTTCAATAAAACTCACTGCGTTACCGCCTCCGCCAGAAATGGTTTTGCCGCATGTACCGGTAGCACCACCACAAATGGCACCATCTATCAGGAGACAACGTATCAGACCCATTAGACGGCCTTTCTCTGCTCAATTACCCATAAAGGCTAATCACTTTGACGTCCTAGAAAACTTTATGAGTCCTGCTGGTGATCTGAGCAGGAGGAGACTACCACACTATAATCTTGATATGGTATCTGGGGCCGCCATCTCGGAGCCAGGCTGGGGAGATAGAACGGTTGATAAACGTTTCTTAGAAGAAGCTGTTTGCCATTTTCTTGATATTGACACGGTGAGGTTTGCCTAATTGTATCTGAGTAACTCTGTACGCCCATTTGTGATAGTTTTAAGTTTATAATTTTCTTGATATTGACACGATGAGGTTTGCCTACTCTTATCTGAGTAACTCTGTAAGCCATTTGTGATCGTTTTTAGTTTGTAATTTTCTTGATCTTGACACCGTGAGGTTAGCCTAGTTGCATCTGAGTAACTCTGTTTGCCCATTTGCAATCATTTTTAGTTTGTGATTTTCTTAATTTTGACACGGTGAGGGTTGCTTTATTGTATCTGAGTACATGTAACTATGTACGCCCATTTGTGATCGTTTCTAGTTTGTTATTTCCTTGATCTTGTCACGGTGGGTTCTCCTTTATTGTATCTGAGTAGCTATGTACGCCCATTTGCGGTAATTTCCTTGATACTGACACGATGAGGCTTGCATAATTGTATCTGAGTAACACTGTACGCCCATTTGCGATCGTTTCTAGTTTGTAATTTCCTTGATCTTGACACAGTGAGGTTTTGCATAATTGTATCTGAGTAACTCTGTACGCCCATTTGCGATCGTTTTAAGTTTGTTATTTCCTTGATCTTGACACGGTGAGGTTTGTATAATTGTATCTGAGTAGCTATGTACGCCCATTTGCGGTAATTTCCTTGATACTGACACGATGAGGCTTGCATAATTGTATCTGAGTAACACTGTACGCCCATTTGCGATCGTTTCTAGTTTGTAATTTCCTTGATCTTGACACAGTGAGGTTTTGCATAATTGTATCTGAGTAACTCTGTACGCCCATTTGCGATAGTTTTAAGTTTATAATTTTCTTGATATTGACACGATGAGGTTTGCCTACTCTTATCTGAGTAACTCTGTAAGCCATTTGTGATCGTTTTTAGTTTGTAATTTTCTTGATCTTGACACCGTGAGGTTAGCCTAGTTGCATCTGAGTAACTCTGTTTGCCCATTTGCAATCATTTTTAGTTTGTGATTTTCTTAATTTTGACACGGTGAGGGTTGCTTTATTGTATCTGAGTACATGTAACTATGTACGCCCATTTGTGATCGTTTCTAGTTTGTTATTTCCTTGATCTTGTCACGGTGGGTTCTCCTTTATTGTATCTGAGTAGCTATGTACGCCCATTTGCGGTAATTTCCTTGATACTGACACGATGAGGCTTGCATAATTGTATCTGAGTAACACTGTACGCCCATTTGCGATCGTTTCTAGTTTGTAATTTCCTTGATCTTGACACAGTGAGGTTTTGCATAATTGTATCTGAGTAACTCTGTACGCCCATTTGCGATCGTTTTAAGTTTGTAATTTTATTGATCTTGACACGGTTGTAATGAGTAACTCTGTACGCCAATTTGCGATTGTTTTTAGTTTGTAATTTTCTTGATCTTGACACGACAAAGTTTATATTGTTTCTATACTGATTCCACATTCCACTAATATATATAATTCTATGTTACCTTCTGTTTATGTTTCACCTCTGAAACTTCATTCGGCTACAACAATTTAATTTGCATGGCGTTTCTCGCTCTGTCTGTTGCATGTTTCTGACTGAGCCCACCGAGGCTCAACTTGAGGTTTTCTATACCTCAGACTATCTGTGAGTCATGAGGGCTTTTTCTATCGTTCATCATAGTGTGTTAATTTGATTAGATTGTTTCTCTGTGATGATACATTGCAATAGTTAGGATGCCCTTGCGAGCAAAACAAGTTTTGTGTTTTAACAACAACATAAGCTAGGGCGTAGATTTGGTACTGGTATTGTGGTTCTGTGTTTGGTCCTTGTTTTGTTATTTAGTTATTTTGGGTCCTTCTAGTTTTGCAATCATTTTGATGGGGAAGAGAGAGCTGGTTGCTTTACTTTAACTGTCTTCCTGATGTAGTGTGACAGTCCATGTTCTGTGACTACTCCTCACAGTGTCATGTGTTAGTCTGGAGTCTGTGATTGTGGTATTTCCCGATCATACTCACTTGCTTTTTTGCCTAATTGAATCTGAGTAACTCTGTACGCCCATTTGTCATCGTTTCTAGTTTGTAATTTTCTTAGTCTTGACACGTCGAGGTTTGCATAACTGTATCTGAGTAACCCTGTTCGCCCATTTGCGATCGTTTTTAGTTTGTAGTTTTGGACACTTTTGCATATCATCAATAGTAATAAATGTTTTACTGCGAAGTTGCTGAAACCAAGCTATTGCTATCAGAAACAATCTAAAGGCGTTTTGTACATTCATTGCAATTACTCCGACTTGATTGCTTGATAACCCTTCTGCAGCATGGTTTATCAGACCCAGTTTTAAATGGTGATTTCGTGTTCAGTGAAGTCTCATTTTCAATGGTTTAAAGCAATATAATATAACATTGATACCTTTCTAAAAATCGACAGATGTTTTTTCCTCTTGAGTTGTATAGTGGTGAACAAGGCTCTGGCCAAATGCCCCTACCGTGTCTCATTTGCACCGTATAGCATCGTACACCGGATATAGCGATTGTCGAAGCGAGGAAATCCTCACACGTTGATGTACGAGGTGAGTTTTTATCCACTTTTCTCATTGATACATGTGAAATATCATTGCAGGAACATTTTTCTGACATTGCTGATACATCGATGTATATTCCTTACTACAACAAATGGTCAGCAAAAATCTATAGCAGCTACGAATAACAGAAATGTTCCGTTAATCACTTATGATTTTCTATTGTTTGCCACGAAAATACTTGTTTTAAAGGCTGTTTAAGTACATTATCAATACAAAATACACAAAGAACTATGGCAAATACCCCCAGAAAATCATAGGAACCCACTTAAATACCCTAAGCGTACTTTTGAAGCTGCATTTGACGATTGAATCTTCTTATTTTTAGTCGTTTAATGTACGGTCTATAGGAGGGAAGTGTACGTTTTATAGCAAAATCTCCTGCTCGTGGTGTACGGTCGATAGCCAGACACAATCGTTGTGAAAATCTTGTCTAGTGCTATAATTTTAACAGTATTATATACATAGACAAATTACTATCTTTCGAACGGAGCACAGAGCCCCGCCTACTAATGGTATAAGTCATTGTGATGTCTTCTTTGTTACATTTACTGTATTGCAGCTGTAAATGCAAATAAAAAATTGAATCATACACAACACATTGCCATAAACTGAATACAAGGATATATATGTACAAAAAGGGCTGGACCCAGAGGGGTTGTTTACGAAGGGAGGGCACTGCAGTGCCATGAAAGCCAAAGGCTTTTTTAAAATCGACAGCACAAGCAGCGACGTGGGAAGAGTTTGAGAGGGGGGACTGAGCCCCCCTCTCATTAAAATCTTTGTCTATGAGAATGCATTTCAAGCCATTTAGAAACCCATTTTCCCATATTCTATAACCTCAATCTTACGTAAGGGTGTACACTCAAAAACCTTGTACCTAACTTTTAGTTTTGCATTTCCTTGTCGTCCTCTTGGTGCTTTGGTAAGGTTCCCATGTGGGGGAAGGGGGCACATCAATAGCAATGCAAGTCTCAGTCGCCTTATGTTTAGAAAAACAGTAGAGCCAATGTGAGGGGGAGGGGAGGGGGCTCAAAATTTGAAAAAAAGCTGGAAAAAAGAATAAAGCCCACACCTAAGAAAAAATTGGGCATAGGTTCCCCTGTATTTTGTACTTTTTCATTCACCCCAAACCCAATAACAAATTTCCGAGATTGGTTTGGGACTGGGAGGGGCACAAAAGTGTTTATCCTCTGGGACCAGACTACAGGACATTCAAAATCCCATCATTTACAAGCTCTGTCCACACTCACAGCCATGTCTGTGCCTCACGGCCACCTTTACTTTCTGCAGAATTGTGGGTAATCCGTTATCATTTAGGTAATCTTGGTATTATTATGCATTACCGTATATACTCGCAATATCATTTAATGCGCAAAAAAAGTTTTTATGGGCACTCACGGCCACTTGGGGGGTGGGGGCATGGTGCCCCCATGCCCCCCCCCCCCTCCGTGGGATGGCACTGACAAATTTTGTCAATTACTTACCAATGCTATGACAACCATGTGACCAATGACATTGGACTTAGGTAGAAGAGTGGGTTAAAATATGCTGCGTGCTATGTCCGAAATTTAAAAACAACACTCTATATTAAACTTATAATTTTGCGCCACAACATGGGATTTCCATCAATTTGGCATTTTGACAAGTTTAGAAACTCCATATGATAGTCAGCCAGTAGTTTACGAGTCATAGAATATTCAAGCCACCAGGTAAGGCTCCGATCAGACTGCGCGTATGCATAGGCTGGTCTGAGGCTTTGTTGGTCGCACATATCACATTGTTGGAACTCTCAAGTCACGGCTCAAATTTTAATCCTTATTACAATGTCAAACAACTAAGGAATATGCAAGCTTGCCCATATGCCAGCAATGCATCTATCTGTCTGTCTGTCCGTCCGTCTGTCTGTCTGTCAATTAGAATAACCCTCTCAAACTTTGTGTACGCAATAAGCGAAGACCCAGCGTCCCCGTCATATACAGAAAGGTCTAGAATATTTGAAAAGACAGACCCAAAACTCGCATAATCTCAGGCCGTAATTTATAGTAATTTTGGATAGTCTCAAGAACAGGCTAGCCCTAATCCCAGGGGGGGGGGGGAGGGTGTACTCTATTTTTTTCTCCTACGTAGGCTTGGGGCCAGCATCTACATTTCATAAAAAATTAGGAATTTCAAGCATCCCAAAAAAAATATTTGAAATTTTAGCAGCCCAAGAAATATCCCCCATTCTGTACCTTGACCTTAAGAAAAGACCCTAAAATACATAGAAATGACCCCTAAATATAGTCCAATTTGTGATGACCCCCCAAAAATATCCACAAAATCTTCATACCCCAAAATATCTTGTGAATAAATTTTTAAAAAAAAATGACCCGAGCCTATGTAACAATTATTGACTTCAATGAGGTAGACATAAGGCGGCCTCGGTGAATTATCACTTTTTGGGTAGATAAATCCTTATGTCTACCGAAATTGAAGTCAATACCTGTTTTGTTATATGACTTTTCATTTAAGAATGAAAAATTTTGCTACTTTCACTTTTGTCGTTTAACACATCTAAGGACTTTCTCACAAGTTTTAGCAACTGTCATTAAAATATTTGAATGATAGTATTTTGCATTTTCAAATGTAATTTAATTCTCTTGATGTGGAATATAAAATTTTATCCTAAAACTGTTTTTACAATTTGTTTATTCAAACAAAGATTAATAAGCAAACAAAACAAAACTGTTGTAAAAATTCATGACAGTCTTTAATTTACCTGTTGGGAGGTAAAACAGCAAATCATGTCGATTTCATGCAGCACATGCAAGTTTCACACTCATCATGCTATTTTTAGCTCTCTAGAGGGTAATATTGCAGAAGTGTCAAAAATATTAACTTCTGAAAACTAGTTCGAGCTGGTTTTCATGCAATATTAACTTGTGGACCGGATTAGACCAGTTTCCATGTAGACATAGAGATTTATGAAGACAATTTGGGCCAAGCAGGAAACAGGATTCTCTCCAGTCATATAACAAATGAAAATATCAGAGTACCCCCCTCCCTTCATTAAATACAAGTGTTCCCTTTATTTTGGTTCGACTTATACTTAGTTGAATCTTAACTATTATAATTTTCTTGTTTACAGATAACAATGATGTTGTATCGCAGACCGTAAACAGTGATTTTTTGGGTGTTCAAGCAGGCTGGTCCAAATACCGTTTCGTACAGAAAAGGTTGGAACTTGCCACAGGCTGGGCTGAACCTCGTAGCACCGCAAATATTTAATTGTGATATTGATGCATGATTGAACAAGCTGCAGGAACACCACCCATATGCAAAAGGGTTGGGATCTTTGAACAAGCTGGCCCGAAGCTAATCAATGAGTGAGTGTGTGTGTGGGGGGGGGCTTGTTAATGTAAAATTTTTTAAAAAAAAAAGTTAGCCTAAGTTAACAAATTACGTAAGGTGCATCATAATTGAAAATGAAGTAGAAATCAGAGGAAGGCGTTTTTTATTTGATAGTTAGAATAATTTTTACAATAGCTAAGTTACGGTTACCTCTCTGTTGACACGAAATAATTAAAATGGGTCACCATCGGCCTGCCAGCGAAACGCCATTTAAATGGCGCATCGCTTGCGGTCCGATGACCCGACATCGGTAGCTTTGTGCTTTTCCAAAGGTTCCAAACCAGTATTCCTGAGGAAATTTACAGCTTTGTACTTTTCTATGCGGGAGGGAGTTGTCCGGACTCCATGTACCCACTCCTCTGGATCCGCGCATGAATAAACGTCCTAGGACTATGAAACAATGTAGAATTTGCTGCTAGAGGCGCTTCTAATCAGGAACCGCACTGTCTGCCATTTGACGCATCGATTTATGATGCAGACACTTAGTCTGGCATTCACTTTTTTCAGATTTTTTAATTTTTTTTATTGTATTTATGTCACATTTTTATTTAACGTATGTGCTCATTTCCATTGTTATTAAGCGCACGCATGTACCAACATGCGTTGTAAGAGTATAATGCATTTGTAACCACTGCCCGGCCCCACCTGCCAACACCGACACACTTACGAGATACTGTAGCAGATGGTGGGGTCATTGTAGATGTTTGGATGGTTATAAAGGCTTGATCCCCCACCCCTTACAAAACACACACACACACCAACCCCACAGTACGGGGTGAAGGCCAGGGTCGGGAATTACAATGCCTCCTTAAAGTTTAGGAAGACTTTAGTTAAGTATTGACTTTTCAAGATGCGAAAAATAACCTTTCATTTCTTCTGTAGATCACAATGATATCTTTGACCACAAGTACTGTATCGATACAGGCACTTTATTTAGCTTGTTGAAAATTTCAATACTTAAGTCTTCCTAACTTTAAGGAGGCATTGTAATTCCGAGCCCTGATTTTTTAACATGTAAATCTGAAGACAGCATTACGAAGATAAACATGAAATATAAATTAAAAATACGATCAACAAAAGCTGCACCAGATCGCCTTGGGACTGTCAGTAAAAGAAATACTGGAAAGTTTCAACATGTTTAAAGGTAACTACCTCATTCTTAATGCTGATTTGGCTGTGGTCCCTACCCAAGTAAAAATTCTGCTATACATAGTTGGGCTAAAAGCAGGAGAATCATCCGACACAAGTATGTTCACTTGTGATAGAGTGGGTCATATAACAGGGCACTGGAAAATCAACAAAACGTTAGCCCCACTTTTACTCAAAGGATGGGTAGTGATGCATAATTTAGGATAATGGGTTTCCATCAGCTATGAAAGGTTAAACGGGAACGGAACTGATTTAGAGTCCCAACACCACATATGCTGAGAGAGAGAGAGAGAGAGAGAGAGAGAGAGAGACAGACAGACAGACAGACAGACAGACAGACAGGCAGTCTGGCAGATACATGTAGAGAGAGACTTAGATAGACAGACAGACTGATAGACAGACAGACAGACAAAGAAATTCAACAGACACACACAAAGGCATAATCATCACGAGAACGTGCAAAACATGTAAGTTATACGCGAATCCAGGGAAGACAGGGAACCCAGAGCCCTCCTCCCCTCCCTGTAAGGTCACAAATCTATACCCATAAAATTCACAAGGCTTCTAAGCCAGCATTTAATGCTGGGCCATTAAATGGCGTTTCGCTGGCGGGCCAATGATGGCCCGCTTTAGTGGTATTTGGATCCTCCCTCCCCTCATCAACAAAAACGGCATTGGATTTTTTTAAAACGTTGTCAGAGTCAGAACTTTCTGGATCCGCGTCTACTAAGAGAGAGAGAGAGAGAGAGAGAGAGAGAGAGAGAGAGAGAGAGAGAGAGAGAGCAATTAACGGAATTACGAACGAACGAACTAACAACATAACGAATATAGGAAAGGACTAACGGACAAACAGAAAGACGAAAACTAGTTTGGAATTTTTAAAGAGCGTATGTACCTTGCCACGAGAATTTCGCTTTTGATATATTCGAACAATAAATGCCCAGACAAGTCTGCGCACCGCCGGTCTGATCGGAGCCTTTGTTTCTAGTGAGTGTTTATGAAAAAAATCAGAAATACCGTCGGTTTCAAACAGCTTGGATCTGGCGGACCTGGGCCCGCACTGTCTGCAGACAAAAAAAATGACAGAGACGATGCCCCTACCCATCCCCTGTCGGAAATCCCTGGGACTGCACATGAACGGCACATGTGGATCAAGTCAGGGGGTTCAGGTCCACTGACAATTGCTGTATTTGACCGTGTGTGTGTGGGGGGGGGGGAGGGTCCAGTGACTTCTTTCAATTTCCGAATTTGCAGGGGACTACTTATATGTTGTCCAGGGGTTGGGGGGGGGGGGGGCGTCAAACTTTTTTCCAAGGGGGGTGAAGTCCAATTGCTAAGCAATATAACTTGAGATTTGTACTGGACCCCTGTCTCCGCTCTAGATACGCGCAATTATCACAAATTTTAATCAACTACTACGGCCATTCTCTCTTCGGCTGCTATTTCGTCTTTCATCTTGTAGCCACCTAGATGCATGTTTTACTCTAATTTAAAAAAAGGTGTGATTTGGCGGGGTCTTTATTTTATAGGTGTGTTAGCATGATAGGTTTCAACGCTTGGATTAAGGGATACTGTAGATTCTCTGCTCGCAAACTTGGGTGATTTTCCATACGTTTTCAGAAGTGTATCTGTATACACCATGCCCAAAACTGCAGCCCGAGACATTCACGGAAAGTGCCAATATGTCATCAGTATACTTGTCTTCTGGATTTGTGAACAATATAGGCCCAGACCAGCCTGCTAGGATGTCTAATCAGGGCATTTGTTTTTCGCTCATTTGAAAGTATCATGTCTAGACTCTCTGTAACTAAGGAGACTGGTTTAAGTCTCGCTTTGTCTAAAACACCAAAGACATGTTAATTTTGCGTCGAGGCCTAAATTCATTATTTTCGGTCCTTGCTTCTATTCTTATTCACAGCAGCGTTTTCTTTTGTATGTTTTAAGAAACTCTAAACTTGTTTCAGGTTGAGAATAGTAGGGGCAGCTAAATCAATCCAAGAGCAGCTTAAATGTTAACCGAATGCAACTTCCTTACTTTGGTCTAAAATTGTAAATGCTCAACACTGCAGATAAATTGTAGAACGGTTGCAATCATCTAGGTTAAGTATTTTATCTCCATATTTCCGTGTATTCTCAATAAAATAATGAAAATTAAGCGACCAGTAACATGAGAATACTCTTTTCTGGCATGCAAATATATGCAGATTAGATTTTAGACGTGATTCACATTTATATTGGGAAAAGTTAGCATTAGTCTCTTAGCTATAGTGCGTACACTTATTTTGCTATATTACGTACACTGATGTGTCAACAGACTGCTATAGACCGTACAGCAGGAGGGTTTTTTCCTCCTAAATATTGATGGAACCAAATGGAATTGGGAAGTAAAAATTCGTTGGCATGTACTTATGACAATGTGGAAGCCATATGAAAGCGAATATTGATCTTTCTTAGCGACATATTCGATAACATAAACATATTTCAGGGAGACGAGGCAAAAGTCGTGTAAAATACAAGTGATTGGGCAGGTCATTTTGTCAATTGAAGTGCTGACCGATTGTTCCTGGCTAATTCTCATAGCCACCGATAAACATCAATGTCTTTACGATGTCCTCACTATATCCTTTAAGCCGAATCTTATAAAATATGAAAAATAATAGAAGAAACACCGACCTTCTACATCAACATGTGAGGATTTCCTCGCTTCGGCAATCGCTATATCCGGTGTACGATGCTATACGGTGATTTGGCGTTATGAGACATTGCTCGTTTCATAATTATTTTATTTATTAATTTAATTTGATTTCATTGTTCATCTGTGACGGTGCGTCTATTGTGTCTATAGTTCTTTAATAGGAGGGGCGTAGTAGCTCAGTGGAAGAATGTTAGACTTCGGATCAAAGTGTCGCTAGTTCGAGACTCACCAAAGCATTGTGTTGTGTCCTTTAGCAAGACACTATATCCCTTGCTTAGTACTGGTTCTACCTCCGGTTCTACTAAGGAAGGCAGGAACACAAACGTCCCACCATGACTGAAAAATTATTGACTGGGACGTAAAGCATAAACAGAACATATAAAGTTCTTTAATTGTTTCTCTGATTGTATATAGCGATGATGTGTTCTGTGCTGTTTTATGTAGTGTATTGTATCCTTGAAAGCTCGACAATTATCAAGTTGAGAAAAATATACTGTCCTGTCAGCCAATAGTGATAGTTACGCCATGTTTTGTTTACAACGTTATCAGGGACTAGAATATGTATATCAATTATGTATTAATCCGTAGGTTAGGATTAAAACTCATGAGGATCTATAGATTCGCATTAGCTCAAGTGGAGTGTACAAGTTAATGTTTACTTAGCAATTGTAAACAAAGTATTCCGTCGCTGTCAATCTTGGTTGGCACGACAGTAGCTGTTTGCTTTACTCTTTATTTTTGACTTGTCAGTAAACATGTGTTCTTATATCTCTTCCTCTCGTTACCATAGGTGGGTGATTCGTGTCTTTAATTGTACTTAATATTGCGCTATACCATATAGGCCATGACATGTGATTTCCAACAATGTGGCAGTTTGACATGTGTAGACTCATACGAGCCCTTGCAGCCGCCTTTTAAGCTTAGACACTCAAAGTGCTGTTTGGTCAGTAGCTATATTTTTTTAGAATATTCAAATGACTAGCAAAGGCTCTGATCAGACTGCGCGTACCACATTGTTGGAATTTTCATGTTGCGGCTCATATAATAAATGCACTATTTTTTAAATAAAAATTGGATGCAATAATGCAAAGAGGAGATACCAAGTCCCCAAGGTTACAATACTTTTTCATGCTCAACTCAACTGAGCATGAAATTTTAGCTGCTCGTGAAACAAATGGTATAGAATGAAAGATTTGTTATTTCTTCAAAAATCTCATAGTTTTACATTTATATTACATTTACCCTGCTAATAAATGAGCAGGGTAAATCTACGCTCAGTTGATTGAGCAGGTAAAAAGTTTCATAACCTAGGGACCTGGTTCAAAGCATCGCTAGCAAAGAAGACACAGAATACTCCATAGTATCAGGACCTTACTATAGTACAAATTTGATCACACCGGGTAGGCGGCAATCGAAAACGTTAATACAATCGACGAACGTAGATCAAAAATCGTTAGAAACAGAGTTTTCGATTGTCATTTGCCGCCCGACTGGCGGCAAATGGCAATCAAAAACACTGTTTCTAGCGATTTTTGATCGGCGTTCGTCGATTGTTATGAGCGTTTTCGATTGCCACCTACCCGGTGCGTAAAGGTCGTAATCGAACAAAAATATCGCCATTTTTTTTATTTACCTGCAGACATGCAAGCAGACTGATTTAAGACAAGATAAAGCTGCATTATTTACCAAATGTGGTATCAAATTATTTGTTATCACTGATCAAAACATTGATATAACTTTGATTAGAAGCAAACAACACATGCAAAGTATATTCGCATACCAGTCATACATCCACAGTCATAACGAATCATTTGTTTTAGCCAGAAACATTGCTAAATTACGCATCAGTAATAATTTATAAGTCAATGAAGAGTAAAACCTGAGTAAAACGGCCACTCTCTAAAAGACCACAAATTGGTTTTCGAGATCAATTATCGCTTAATGCAAGTAAAAAATCTTGCAGAATGCTAGCATTCTGCAATACTTTCGACCTTCATTAAGCTACCTTTGTCATTAAAAGATGTTTATTTTGTCCTTTTTAAGTGACCGTTTTACACAGGTTTTACTGTACTCCATTCGATTCATGGAAGGTAAGTTTTAATTTTGCCCAAATAAGTTGAAAAAGCGGATCCTTCAGAAAAGCCGGAAATAGGAAGAACATACAACATATACTAGGCCAAAAAAGAAACGCCGCATATAAAACTCACAATGTATATGGGGGTCTTGCACATATCTCTCGCAAACGATGTGTCACAGTTTGAGCGCTGATTCTTGGATTATGAGTTCATTGGGTTGTCCTAGCTTTCATTGTCACCGAACGAAATCGATTCATCAGTTTAAACCTACGCTTTTATCGATCTTAATGTAGTGTCTTTAGACGATGACGTCATGAATGCACACGGTCTGACTTTGTTCCAATTTGTCAGAAACGTTCCCTAAGACGTTCAATCATCCTTGCATGGCATCGAAATTGTTGGGCTATCACCGATGGCGTCACGTTAGATTGTAACATTCTTATCTCCTTTTCGCGTTCAACACGTGTCCGTTTTGGCATCGTAAATTAGCAATGTGTAACTTTTAATTTTAATTTTTTTAAATGTTTTCAAGCAAATTGGATATTAGACTAGTGATTTCAGTAGTTATTACATGTGTAAATGTAAATCAAATGAATGTGCACGTGAAAAACTTAAAAATAAAAAGACAGCCAGAACACTGGTTTGGGTTGACTGAGCCCAATAAAACAATGGGAATAATGTGTGGCAGGAACAGTAGCGAAACATAGATAGCAGATGAAATTTTGTATCTCTCATTTAACGCGTAATATTTGTAATCTTTATGTGCGGCGTTTCTTTTTTGGCCTAGTATATGTAAGCAGCAGACTCGTTTGTTTTATTGAGTCTGTTCGTGAGAATGACTGGAAAGAGAAACAACTCGCGCGTCCCCTGGCATCGGCTAAAGCGATTTGTTGCTTTCTGTCAGAGCCCAATATTCCCTAAGGACCAGAATCACACCGGATAGGCGGCAATCGAAAACGTTAATATTATCAATGAACGTAGAACAAACATACATAGTTAGAAACAGAGTCGAAAACACTGTTTCTAGTGAGATTTTTAACCCGCGTCCTGCGATCGTAAGAGCGTTTTCGATTGCCGCCTATCCGATGTGAGAAAATGGAACATATTATATCGAAATACGGGGAGGTGTTATACAAACCCCACGCGACACAAGGAAAAGTTTTGCGAACTGCAAATACATTGCATAAACGGATGTTTCATAACTAGATAGAACGTACATAATGCTACACAATAGAAAAAAACAGCCTCGATTACATTGAACCTATCATGAAAATTAGTGGAAAATTTAACAACTCTTACGCCCCTAGCACCGACTTAAGCTGTATTCTACTTCTGCCAGTACCCAATACTCGCGAAGTCCCAGAATATAAAGAAAAAAATCAAAACTAAATCGATGATCTGAGAGAGGTTCTATCAACTCTACGTGGATACACTGTAAGATGTAAGTGTAAGTTAATAGCAAAAGGGGTGACAGCTCAGCTGCCACCCCTTTTGGTGTAAACTTACACTTAACTACCTTCTTAAACGACTATAGGCCAACATTTCTCCAATGATAAATAATAAACATTTCTACCTGTTATTACTGTAGCTATTCTCCGGATCAAAACAAGCGAACAGAAGTTAGCTTTTAAAGCAGTGGAAATGTTACAGCAAGGTCAGAGGCAGTGGCAGTTCAGCTGCCACTAAATTTGGTCTAAACTTACGCTTTATTTTTACACTGTGGGTACGTACTATGTCCACTAAAATGGGTGTACATTTGTAACAAGTTCATGTAGTCAAAATCCATTTAGCTTAAAGCTGCATAGTCTGTAACTCTTGATCTTTTAATTTTTGAAATAATGTTTCTATTTTTCAAGAACACGGTAAAAAACTAACATTCAGGTATACATTTTACCAATTTCGTAAATCTTTACAAATTATCAGTTTCAAAACAACAGCATTTATGTTAAAACTTGACTGTCTATAATTATTGGAGGGACGCAAATAATTACCAACAAGAGGAAAAAACACCTGTTTTTATAAGATAATACACTTTTCCATGCAGTTTTCAGCTATAGTGAACAAATTATTTGTGAAAACTTAACTTAATTCTGCTTTTACAAATGATTTAAAAAGAAAATAAAAATTTTCGAAAAATGGTCATAGTTGCAGACTTAGTCTCTTTAATCTGTAACTTCTTCTTTCAGAGTCGAGCTGCCTCAGACATACACTCCAGATATTCGGCCAAGTATAGGAGTACACCTGACCTTGGGACCCACCTCACAGCTAACTCCCCGTTTCTGCCCAAGGTAAATGTAAGTGACATAGAAGCATACTTACACCCCGTTTACATTGCGTTCGGTTAAAATATGTGTACATTGTTTTTACAAAAAAGAGAACTCCAGGTTTTGAAGATGTGTAATTATTGCAAATTTAAAATGCCACAATCACATACCGCAAACCACCCACGGCATTTCTAGAAAGAGACGCAGAACACCGACAGACACCAAGAAGTTGTCAATTATCTAAAAGCCTGGCCCGAGGTTATATTTTTCTCATGCTCAACCCAACTGAGTATGAAATTAATCATGCACATAAATGTTAACGTGCCTACTAGTGTCATCTGCTGATAGCCTTTGAAAATAGTTTGGACCCAAATCAGGCCCGACGCAAAACGTTGACACTCTGATGATACTCCTGAAAGATTTTTTTTTGAAAAGAAAAAAAAGATTTTTGAATAAAATCAGCAGACAAATAGCATGCACAATTAACAAGTAGGCAAAGAGATACTCGCTATCTATTAAAGTAATTGTTTTGCAAAATCATCTGTGTAGTCATAATCAACATTTAACTATTCGATATTCATGCTAATGCGCCAGAAATCGAGGTCATATAGCATATTTGATGCTCATCGCAACTGAGCATGAAATTTCAACTGCTCATATGCCTCAAAAATGAAAAAAATATAAAAATATTGCTTGAAGCACTTTTCTGCTATTTAATGAGTATCTTTTGGCATTGATATTTAAAGACCTATAAGTTTTAGCCTTAAATTGGTGCCTCTTCTGATTTTTTTTAAATATTTTACTCTACATGTATCTCTATACTTTTCAGATGTAAAACTAGGTCATAACGAGAATCAGTCTGTTGAGCCATTCTGATTTGCAGGCAATCTCTAATCAGTTTTTAATCCTTACAGCAACCTATGATCATACATATAGGTCTTTAACTCTTAAATTTCTCATCTTGTTTTCAGTCAACATCAGAAGAATGTTTGAAGTGCCTGCTGAAGATTCCACATAAGAAATGCGAATCTGTAAGTTTAGCCTTTCGTTATATACTAGTAGGCCCTGGGATTATAAAGTTTTTTTATTCTCAACTCAGCTGAGCATGAATTTATCCTGCTCATAAATGTTAAATGCCAACAATTGTTGGCATTTTACATAAAGCCTTTCGTTATATACTTGCAGACCCTGAGATTATAAAGAGCTTTTTTATTCTCAACTTAGCTGAGCATGAATTATCCTGCTCATAAATGTAATAGTTGGCATATTACATTTATTAGCATGATAAATACAATATATGAGAGACTTAAAGCAAGAAACTTCTTTATTTGTCAGTATTTTATTTTTCATCACCAGTTGAAATTTCGTGCTCAGTTGAGTTTTAGCATGAAAACTGTTTATAACCTCGGGGCCAGATGAACCAGCTTATTAATATAATCTGCCAAGAATGTTTAGATCCATCAGAAGCCATTTTCACTGTTCTGGATACCTGTCAATAAGTACTTTGGCTAACAGTGAAGATCCAGATGAAATGCAGCATAAGGTGACATTTCACCAGGGTCTCTACTGCTTACAAAGACAAAAATAATCTTTAGGGACAGACATGCATCGTTTTATAAGAAAAATTCTACAAGACCCCGTTGGACATTAATTTAAGCAAATGTAATGAGTATAATTAATATATATTTAGTGTATTTGCAAATTGTTGGGGTCCACGACAATATCGCATGTGAGTTTCACGTACAGCAACACATGCATGACTCCTGTTGGAAATACAGATGATATATGTCGTATCCTGGCCCTCGGAAATTGCTGAAATTTCCTCTTAAGTGCAGCACCAACTTCCTGGAGAAATACAAGGGTTCCCTTATTTTTTGTTCATAGTATATATACATAAAATGGCTCTTTGCCCCTTTTGCTTGTCTTGAATAAAATTGCCAAACTTTGAAACAAGCGCTATTTATTAACGGTTTTGCTTCATTTATGAATTAGGTATGGTGTTAATGAATCTTCACATTTGCATAAGTGCCAAACCTGTCTAAAACGGCCACTAAAAATAGACAAAACAAAAGTCTTAATAACAAATGGTAGCTTAATGAAGGTCGAAAGTATTGCAGAATATTCTTCAATACTTTTGACCTGCATTTAGCGATAATAGGTCTTGAAAACCGATTTTGGTCTTCTTTTTGAGTGGCCGCTTAAGACAGGTTTTACTTTAGTGCCAAACCTTCTTTTCTTCGCAACAGAAGAAAAATGCCACAGAAAGTATTGCTGCAGTCATAATACGCGATTACCAATTAATATATTATTGAATTTTCAGCACAAATACATTCGTGTTGGAGGAGGCTATCGTCATGGATACTGGTATGTCAGATGTCTACTGGAAGAGTTGGAACTACAGGTTAGTGCTATACACTAGTGCTTTCACCACAAAGGTGTACTAAAACATCATTATGCTGCATTCCATCAGGGTCTGCACTGTTTGCTAAGATTAAAACAAACCACAGGGACAGAAAAACATCATAATTTAGAAACTCACACACGTGACCCATGACAATCCCATACTTATTGTATCAATATGTATGGGAAAATCCATCAGAATACAAAGGATTAATGTTGTCACTTTGGAAGAATACTTATATACATATAAGTACTTTCTTCTGATTACCAGATTGACAAATGTCCTCCGTTTTGTGCACTAACACAACTTTTAGTTATGGTTTGGTTCACAATATTATTTAGATTATCTGCATTTTGCATACCCTTATATAAGACAACCAGCTATATTGATACTGTACAATAACAGAAGTTAAACCAGGTTTCTGATTGGTACATTTGAACAAGCATACAAACTTATGAAACAAACTGACAAATACTCACTTGAATGTGTAGATAAATAGCCCCATAAAACGATGTTAGAATGGTGTTTTATTTAAGCCAGTGTGTAAACTAATTATGCCTCTTGCTCTAAAGATGTTCATGCCATCGGATCACCCAAGACGTGAAGCGTCGAGGGTAATCCGATGGTATTACCCCATCCACGAGACGTAATACTGTACGCCAGATCAAGTTACTTTTATAACAATATGTTGGTTATATACAGTTTTCTGACATTATTCTGATTTATAAATTGTTTTGGTCTTTAATCCAGAAAAAAATGTGGGAACGTTTTCCTTAACGTTTCGTTACGTTATATTACGTGACGTTACGTCACTACGTTTTCCGTCTCTGGTTCCATTCTTTTAATTAACTTTACGTAACGTCGCCGCAAAAGCAGGTTAGCCTCGTTTTAAAGAATAGTGATATGGAATCAGAAAACATCATTTCGTTGATCCGGCGTTCTATATCAGATGGTCAGAAAACAGAGAGTGCAAAAGTTGTATCATTTATAGGTATATAATAAAAAAGTTCTAAATGCAAGCAATTCAACATTATTTTGATGTCACTTACGCGTGTGGTTATGTTGCTAATTTCATATGCCAATCATGTTAAGTATCGCTGCATGACAATACACAAGTTTCTCAAAAAAACAAGTTTTTAACGTAAAATAGTAAATATTTTCTTACCCATCAGTTTTAACATATGTTTTTGGCGCTCAAAAGAACCATCTCATTGGTTCTTTTCAGTACCCACAACATATGTTTTGGTTGAAAAGCGGGCACCCTTATAACTAAAGTCCTGACAATATATAGCTTGAGTGGGCGTTAAGGAATGACTCACCCAATCATATGTCTTTTAAATGTCAGCAATCATTTTACGATACAAATCACAGGCGCTCGTTTGGTACACCAGCTTATTATGCAATACCTGTAAAACACCATGCTTCGTTCTTATTTTGTATATTGCTCTTATTAATGCACCAGGTTAAGTTTGAAATGTTTTTAACACAACCTTTTGATCCAGCACATAAAAAGTTGGTACTTATTATATTGTCAAGCAACAAAGGCTCTGGCAAGTCTGCGCATATGCCCAGACTCTCCAGAGCCTTTGCTGTTCGTATACACTCAGTATGGATGTAGATGAAGAATCAGACGGAAATTTTAATGTCCAAACCTTCTGGATATGTCAAAGTGAACGTTTATTAGAGGATTTTTTTGCAAGATTTATGTCCCTTAAATAGAAGAAAATGCGATAGGAAAATATAGGTTCTGGGACCAGACTACAATATGTGCTGGCTCATTTGTGTTCGTTTGATATTATTATAGCGACAGAAGGAGGAGCTGATGAAGAAAAGACTGGAAGCTATCAAAGAAAGCAGTGAGTCAATTTAATTATTTGGATTCTTTTTATTCAGGGCCAAAAATTACAATGCCTCCTTAAAGTTAAGGAAGACTTAAGTTAAGTATTGAATTTTTAGGAAGCGAACAATAATGTTTCAAACCAATTAAAATCAAAACATTTCAAATTTTCTGTAAACCACAATGATATCTTTGACGACAAGTATTGCATCGATCAAGGCAATTTATTTAGCATCTAATAAAGCATGTTGAAATATCAATACTTAACTTAAGTTTTCCTTAACTTTAAGGAGGCATTGTAATTCCGGGCCCTAGTCTCTAGTTTTATATTTCTTTTTTCTCAATCAAAAAATGTGTTGTGGGTACTCTAGTGAGCCTTCCCACTGAGACGGTTCTTTTGAGTACTCAAAACTTTATGTTAAAAATAATGGGTAAAATATTTAACAATATACGCACAAAATATTTGCTTATTTTGACCTTTGTTTTATTCACAAATTGTTTTCCTATGAAAAGGCCGCATTTTGTCCTTATTATACACGTGCATTCAGTAGGAATATTTGCATTTTGTCTGCTTAGAAACTCAAGTAAAACTTTGACCAGTGGTCAGAATTTTAATGCCTCCTTAAATTTAAGGAAGACTTGATTTAAGTATAGATTTTTCAGGATGCGAAAAATAATGTTTTAAACAGATTAAAATCAAAATAGTTTCATTTTTCTGTAGATCACTATGATATCTTTGAACACTAGTACTGCATCGATCCAGACAATTTATTTAGCATCTAATATAGCGTGTTGAAATATCAATACTTAACTTAAAGTCTTCCGTAACTTTAAGGAGGCCTTGTAATCCCGGGCCCTGAAGACTATATATATGGCTCTGTATGGGCCTCAACGCGAGATGTTTACGAACAGCAAAGGCGTAGACCAGAATGCGCATCCGCGCAGTCTGATAAACGCTTCTATTTTTCGCTTATTGAAAAGTATCACATCTAAACTTGCTACAAGCAAATTTCCAACTTTTTAGCTGGTATCTGTAGCTGAGGGGTCTGGTTTGTGTATCGCTATATCTGAAACCTGGAAGATCAACATGTGCAAATATTAGTAAATTGTCCCGTGTATATTATATCTAACACATTTCCCTAACATCCATCACATTTTATTTCAGAGGTAATACCTATCAAGACCTATATCCGAACAAAGAGTGGACGACTGGTTGAAAGAATAGTTTTTATGAATGAAGAAGACTTCGAACTGTTTAAAGCAGGAAAGGGCGCCCAAGATATTCTAAACAAATATCTTTCAAAGGAAGAAGCTGCCGGTCTAGAATCTTGGGATAAAGATGAAGTCAAAGCTATCACAACATTGGTTAGAACTAAGAGTGGAAGGCTTATAGAGAAAGTAGTGTATGTAACTAAAGATGAATATGATGCAATCACAACTGGCAAAATGGATGCAAAAGATGTGCTTAAAAAGTATGCTAAAGATGGTGAGACAGTTGAGGGCTGGAAAGAAGCTAAAATGAAAACGATAAAAACTATGGTTCGAACAAAGAGTGGTAGATTGATTGAAAAAACTATTATGATTTCTCAAGAGGATTATGATCAGATGATTAAGGAAGGGAAAGATCCTGCGGAAATTTTAAAGAAGTATATCCCATTAGAAGATGGCCAGAAAATTGAAGGCTGGGATAGCACGGAGCCGATGAAGGCAATAAAAACAAAAGTTCGAACAAAAAGTGGAAGGATTATAGAAAAAACAATAATGGTTTCAGCCGCTGATTATGATAAACTCATGGCTGGCGGGGCTGATATGAATGATATATTAGGCAAATATGTCAAAGAAGAAGATGGAGTAATTGAAGGATGGGAAAAGGCGGAAGGCAAGCCAATGAAAGTGATAAAAACATTAGTTAGAACTAAGAGTGGTCGTTTAGTTGAAAAGACAGTTATGCTGACAGAAGAAGAATATGAAGCATTCCAAGCAGCTGGTGGAGATCCAGAATTTTTAAAGAAATTCATGAACTTGGAGAAGGGTGAAAAGATAGAGGATTGGGAGAAAGCTTCCACTGTATATGATGATGATGATCCAGAAGTTGAGTTTGGTAAGCAGATCTTTGTTTTTGTTTATTTTATCTTGGAATCAGTATTTTCGCACACCAGATAGGGATTTCCGTTCTTTTACCCAAGCGAGATAATTTCTTTCTCACATACCCGTACCAGCACGTGGGAAAGAAAAACAATGAACAGCGGCACGTCAGTCCGACGCTGGCCCCACGTCGATCCGTGACATCATTGTTATGTTCAAATTATATCACCATGTCACATCTTGGTGAATTCAGATTATTCTTGAAGCTTTTTTCATCTTTTCCAATATAAAATGCTGTATTTAGTGGTGAGCAAAAAAACAATAATCCACTATTCGTGTGAGGGTGGGATAGAAAATTCAATCCCTCGCCATCACAGTTTGACATCACTCCCCAAGCATCGTGATGCCAATTGGTGATCCTCTGGATGGATTTTTCTATCCCACCCTCACACTCATGACGGGTTTTTATATTCTTTCCTATGTAAAAGCATGTTACCATTGCTATTTAAGTTTCTTCTATTTTCTTCTCCTCCTCTGCCACCACCTCTGCCTCCTTCTCATCCTCCTCCTCTTTATTCTCATACTACCTCTTCTTCTCCACACAGAGTCCAAGTAGTATGTGCAGGCTGGTCTGAGTCTTTGCTGGTCGCACATACCACATTGTTGGAAATCTCATGTCGTTGCTCATATTTTGGAATCAGTATTCTTGTATCACCACTCTGAAGAAGAGAGAGATGGTTGTTTAATTTAGTTGTATTTTTCCAATTATGTGTGTATCTTTGTCTACGTTCTGCTGTCTCTTCCTCATGGTGCCATAGATTAGTCTGTGATATGTGATTGTGGCACTTCCTGGTAGTTCTCATTAGTCTTTTTTCTAACTAGGACTATGAATATATGTCTGGTTTTTAACCAGAAACAACACATTGTCTTAAAATCTCTCTAAACAATTAAGGCTGGCTAACTTGTTAAACTAATGTGCTGATTAAATTAAGAGTACAATCTATACACGATTTTAAAAATACTTTGTGATTTTTTTTTATTTGATTCGTAAAGATTGTCAACAAAAATTACCACAATAGTTTTTGACCTTGGGTGTTGTATTTAGATAAACACATTATGATTGGCATGTAAATGACCTAAAGTCTTTTTTGTAGATGCTAAAAATAATCAAGTACAACTGATATCCTTTTACGCAGTTGTCATTGTAAAAAGAATAAAAAAAGCATCTCTGAGATATCTTGAAATACTGGTGTGTAATTCCCAGATACAATATATACATTTAAATTTAAAATTTAATTTCTATGGATGGGAATGCGGTATTTTTATTACAAGTAAATAGATGTATTATGTGCGCCATATTCATTTTACTTCATTGAGTACTAAAACATATGTTTCCACGAAAGATAAAAATTGTTACCACTTTGCAGCAAAAAAAGGTACACTTAAAAGTTTACGACAACAGAGCCATAGGCACAAGCTGAGCTGGTGTGATTGTTGAAAATCCATCGTCTGTGGTGGTGCATTGTCCGTTGTCAACAATTGCTTCCAAAGACATCACCTCCTAAACTACTGGCTAGATTTTGACCACATTTGGCAGGAATGATCCTAACATGACCCTCTTTAATAAATGTTCAAATGGTTTCATTCCAGTGCATATGTAATTCACAGCATTTTTAGATAAATTTAGATAAATTTTCGAAATGAAAACTTTCAAAATCTTCTTGTCTGAAACCACAAGGCCTAGAGCCCAAAAGAGCCCGCCGAGGGGTCAAGTCTTTTACATAGGCTTATATAGGACAAACATGAAACAATCGTTTTGCCCGAAACCACCAGGCGTAGAGCCTTTACATTTAAATTGCAGCATTATCTAGCTGCAGATGTTTTATGGTGATAGAAAATGTTACTTAGAGTGTGAAAGAAAAACGGGATCTATAAAAAATGGAGAGTTTACAAAATATAAAAAACAACAAAACAAATAAAAAAAAGTAACAAGGTTTGAATAAGTCTGGTCACCAAATATACTAATATTGTTACATCCCATCAGCTATGGTTTAAGCAAAATTCTGCGTTCAACCAAATTCATGAATCCAAAGGCCCTGATAATTAGCAATATATCAATGTACTGTAGTGCCAACCAAGAGTGACAGTGACGTAATATTTTGTTTACAATTGTTGAGTAATACTTTAACTTGTACACTCCACTTGAGCTAACGCGAATCGATAGATCACTTGTGTATTAATCCTATCCTGTGGATAGGATTAATATACAAGTGATCTTTCAATTATAAGTCCCTGATAACTTCATAAACAAAACATGACGTCACTGTCACTCTTTGCTGGCAGGACAGTACTGCACAATAAAAACTATTGCAAACTCTAAAAGTTATGAAAGAGGGTATGGATGGGGGCTTGGAAAATCGCTAATCACTATAATCGTAGGTCTTAAAGCAGTAATAGATAAAAGTAGTTTTTCACAGAAAGAAGAATAGTCTATAGTTTCTTAACCAATTACGGATAAACGCCATGATTTTATTTGGAAATTGTCAATTTCCCATTTCTTTGTTCCTAACTTTCGTTCTTATGGTATTTATAGCACGCAGCTAATTAGTATTGCAAAAGTATGTTATAATGTCAGTGACTTAAACAATAGAAACCAATTTTTGACTGCTAAGCTACTTACACAAGGCTATCGATACCATCAACTTCATAATGAATTATCTAAATTCTACTGCAGACACTCAGAGTTGGTCGTTAAATCAATGTTGGATTGAAAACTCTTCTTCAACAATGCATATCAGCGCCAAGATCACCCCAGTCGTTATGAAAGAGTGGATTGCAGCATGGATATAATGCAACCGTCTGCACGCCTGGTTAAAGACCCTTTCACAGTTTATTGCTATAATTTCCTGTGTAATTGCACGATAGTTGGTCACACCTAAGACACCATGATGACCCTGACGAAAACTTTTATCAGTGGGTCAGTGCCTGATGCTTGTTTGAGCTGGACCCATCTTGTTAAGAGGCCTCCATGCAAGCTAAGCATTTTTATGCTTTAGTAACAACAAAATCTAGGATTGAGAATTGGCCAGTAAAATATATATAAGCACTCCCTCCCCGGTTGCTTTAGCTGCTATTCTAAGGCAGTGGTTTGGTTGTTGTTGATTCATTGCTAATTTGAGTTCCCAGTGTTTGGGGGTAGGAATAAAAGACTGGTTGCTTTGCTTTAATTGTGTTATTTATGTCGTGTTGCGGTTATTTTTCTTTGTCGTTTCCTCACGGTGCCGTGGGTTGGTCTGTGGTCTGTTATTTTGACATTTCCTGGTCATCTCACTGAGATGGTTCTTTTGAGTATCCCATAGCACATTTTATCAAAGTAGGTAATAAGGAGATTAATACAGAAATGTGCCTTCTGCAATACATTTATCGATTCCAAATAATCAGGTGGTTCGATATTTTGTAAATTCAGAAATTTTCGCGAGATTTTAGTTTTTTACGAAACTTCGCATATGCGAAAATTCGTGAAAATTAAACCTTCGCGAATTTGTCCTTAACTGATTTAAGTAATTCATGCCCTGTTCGCGACTTTTTTACGTCAAAGTCAAAAAAAGTCAAAGTCAAAATTATTTTATTTCTCTGGTACACACTGTATACAGCTAGAGATTCAACATATTCTATACATATAACATAGTAGCATATTTTAGAATATAGATGTGTCTTTTCACGCTATTCGCGAAAATAGAATTCTCGCGAAAATGTCAAAATTTACAGTATCAGGAAAATGCATAACATTACTCCATTTTATGGCAGTGGTTATGTTGTTGATGCATTGTCTTTGTTGCTCCCATTGTTTGTTAGGGTTCTGTGATTGGTCCTTGTCATGGTATGCAATACTTAGTATCGTTTCTAGTTTTGCAATCATCTTGATGAGGAAGAGACAGTTAGTTGTGTTACTTTAATTGTCTTCCTGGTTTCTTGTGGCTGTGTGAGTTCTGTGGCTCTTCCTCGCGGTGCTGTGGGTTGGTTTGCAGTGTGTGATTGTGGTATTTCCTGTTCATACACACTTTTTGAATTGTTTAGAATTAATTGTATTTATTTCTTTTCTTTCAGCTAAAGCTGGTCAGAGAATAGTTGGAAAAGATGGTGCTATATATGAAGTGGTAGTCGATCCTCTCACAGGAAAAAAGTATAAAAAGTAAGTTTATCGACAATTTAAAATGATAAGGGACTGCTGGTTCTACAAAAGTAAAATTGGCCTCGACGCAAGAAAACCTGTCTTTGGGGTTTGCGAACAACACAGGCGCAGACCAGCCTGCGCATCCACACAGTCTGATCAGCGCCTTTGTTATTCGCCTTTTGAAATTATTATATCTGAGCTTGCTACAAGCGAAATTTCAAATTTCTAGCTAGTCTCAGTAGCTGAAGAGACTGGTTTGGGTCTCGCTTTGTCAGGAACCCCGAAAACAGATTTTGTCACGACACAGCCCAAATATTGTATAGGTCTTCAATAATTTTGGAGAAGGATGCTTATAAATTTAGCATATTTATATTACTATTAAAGTGACAACTATAAAATTTTATCTTGATACACCAGAAACTAAACTGTATAAACCATTCAATTTATTAGTGATGGGCAGATGAGAAGGTACTAAAATAAAAGATGACCACTTATCTTCTTGTCAACTTTAAGGTCATTCATAATATACGCCTTCCAGCATTTTAACGCTTTGAAGCGGCCCTTCGAAAGTTGGAGATGAGTTTAGTAGGTGTTATTTTATTGTTGCTTAGCCAAGTTACAACTCCTTTCGGAAATATAAATATATATTCTGTGCATATAAGAATTAACAATTTGGTAGACTGGCAATACATATTGAACTCCCTCTTAAGTATTTGTTTTGTTCAGATAAAACCTATTAAATGACCTTTTAAAAATTGAAATATTGCTATGAAATAGATAAGTTTGCCATCTACTATTACTTTTCAGCCACATTGTTTTCTTATATGCGATAAACAACGATGCTGGCCAGTCTTCACATACTTACAGACTATTTATCGTCATCATTGTTTGCTTCTTTGCTACATTTTTGTACTACATTATTTTTATTTACTTCCCCCAATTTGATTTTCAGAGTGAAGCTTGTTTGTGAATATGAACCTAATCTGGTCGCAACCTCAGCAAAGATGTTCTCTGTTAACCCATATAAGTCTAGCGCCCTTTCTATGGGACAGAGGCTAACAGTACAGACCCAGATCAGACACCGCATTATGCGATGTCTAAGCAGAATCTTCACTGTTGGCTTACATAATATTCTATTAAAAATTTGGAAAAAAGTGAAAAATACCACCAACACCCCTAAAATTGGAAATTAGCTCGTCCTACTGATAAGGGTAGGCAAGTCCATTTGAGCCGCGACATGAGATTTCCAACAATGTGGTATGTGCGACCAATAAAGGCTCAGACCAGCCTGCGCATACGCGCAGTCTGATCAGAGCCTTTGCTAGTTGCTTAAATATTCTATGAATGTTATAGAGCTACTGATCGAACAAAATTTGGAGTGTATAAGCTTAAAAGGAGGCTGCACAGGCTCGTCTGGGGTTACACTTGTCAAAATACCACATTGTTGGAAATCACTTGTCGCGACTAATTTGGCTTAAATGGGTTAATACTGCCCAATCATATCCAGCGCCCTTTATATGGTTTAGAGGCAAACAGTGCAGAACCAGATCAGACACCGCATACTGCAGGGTCTGATCAGGGCATTCACTGTTGGCTTACAGAATATTATATTAAAATTTGGAGAAAACTGAAAAATACCAACCAAAACACCTAAAATTGGAAATTGGCTCGTCCTACTGAAAGGGGAGGACAAATCCATTCGGCAAGAATTGGTTAACCCTTAAAGCGCCAAGGAAAAAATGCATCTGAAAATTTCGTCAGCTGAAGTCGTCTGCTGCAAGTAATTGCCTAACATTACTAACACATTAAGTATAGAAGCAAACAGCGTGGACCCAGAACAGACTGCTCCGTTAGGAGCAGCCTGATCTGGGTCCACGCTGTATGCCATAGAGGCTTCTTAAACATTTCAGCAGACAAGAAAAGCAGACGACTTTTGTTGCGATTGGCGCATTAAGGGTTAAATTTGGAAAAAAACGTGAAAAATACCACCCAACACCCCTTAAAGTGGAAATGGGCTCGTCCTACTGATAAGGATAGGCAAGTCCATTTGGCTAAAATGGGTATAGTGCTGCCAATTAAACTGTAAATTGGGAAATTTTCGTGATAATTTGACTTTCGCGAATAGCGTTAAAAGGCATACCTGCGATCGGATAATTTCGCTACTGGGATCTGATTTACCTATATCAGTATCCGACAGAGTGATTTCGCCATTTCGCAAGGATTTTATTTTTACGAAACTTTGCATATGCAAAGTTGTGCGAAAATAAACCCCTCGCGAAAATTTCCGAATTTACATTATCTGATTTTTTATTCGAATTTCAGAAAAATATCACAACAAGAGTCTGATGTAGACAGTGGTATAGCTTCCATGCAGAAAGGTAAAAGGGGTAAAAAAGGTAAAGGAAACGGACTGTTTGATGAAGATGATGAAACACCAGAGGAGCGTAAACGTCGAAAAGAGGGTAAACGTAATGAAGATAGTGACAGTGAATACAGCTATAGGAGTGTAGTTAGTGCTGGTGGAACAAGACATGTACAGAGACGTCGTAAACGAGAAGACGGGACATACAGTGATCCGGAATCATATCACAGTGACAAAGACGCAGAAGGTCAAGCCCGCCGACGTCGCCGGCGACGAGAAAGAGAACATCAGAATAGTGCACATAGTTACTATAGTGTTGTAAGTGAGGGTGGTACCCGTCATGTTAAGCGAAAACGTAGAAGAGCTGATGGAACATATAGTGATAGCGAGTCATATCATAGTGATGACAGTCATAAAGAAGGAGGTCGCTTAGCTGAAAGAAAGAAGAAAGAAAAAGAGACAAAAGAGCGACTTGCTAAAGAGGCAATTAGTAAAAAGAAAAAGGGAAAGAAGGGACATGATAGTGACAGTGATCATAGTTATTATAGTGAGGTTAGTGAAGGGGGAACTAAACGAATCATGAAGAAGAAGAAGATAAGAGATGCTCAAGGAAAAGTTATAGGATATGGTAAAGCAGAAGAATATGTTGAGTCATCAGATGATGAAAGGTGAGTTCCATTAAGAAGATTAAATTTGGTCTTTAACACTTTGAACTAAAATTAAGTTTGGCGCTTTTGGAAATATAAGCGAAAATTGGTAAAATAAAAGACCACAAAAAGCAACACAATATGGAATAAATGCATACTTGTCGATGATATGTTGCTATCTGTATCATAAAAACAGCTTTAGTATTATGGTGTCTGTTCCCCATTTAACAAAACCTCCTTAAAAGGGGCTACATTTAAAGAAAAGAATTTGCTCCCCAGAGGGGAGCAAATTCTTCTCTTTAAGAATAGTCTATATGATAATAGAAAACTATTGTAAATTTAGAAATGGCAAAACTGCGTCAATATGTCATTTTTAGAATTATCAAATTTTGATGCCGCAAAAATTTAGTATTTTACAGGAACCCCCATTTCTGCTAGTAGAATATTCCATCCCTATTGATATGTCATGGTAGTATTGTTTGCTGTTCATTAGGAGTGTTTGCTAGTCAAATTTTACAAATCACTTAGATGGTAAACTTTAGCTGTTATGATAACAAATAGTACAGGTGCTGATGACTGTTACATGTTGCAGCATATTATATGAGTCCGCACTGTTCGCTATATACCCATTATTATACCCCCGGTATATAAAGTATCTATAGGGTATATAGGTTTTACCTTTTCTGTAACAATGTGTGTGTGTGTGTGTGAACTTTTTTCCATCAAAATTCATCAGGAACTCCTTCAGCAAGGATATTGTAATTTACTTGAAACGTTGGGTATGACACGTTGTATAGTGTAAGAGGGAATCAGCATTCTTCTGTTTATCATTCCTTTGATTTGTCTATTTTTTATCTTTATTTTATTGTATTTTATTCTTAAGGACATATGCTACTAAATACTTCCCACATTGAAATATTTTAAATACTTTGCATACAGTTTGTTTTATGCATGGGCTATCCATTTATGAAATAAAAAGGATATGTCACCGTGCTTATTTTTTCAGAATCTCATATTGAAGTTTACAGCATTTGACCAATTTTCTAGAAATATAAAATAATAATACTAGTCCTAATTATCGAGCTAAAACGGTTGTAATCTTCACCCAGCTTCTTTCTTTTAACTTAAATTACTGCCCATGACCTCAAACTTTTAAGAAAATGTGCATGTTTACTTGTTACCCCATGCTGTGACAAGATACTGCATGATATATTTTGGCAATTCGTCGAAAAATGGAATTTGTTTTTAGAATAAATCATGTATTAAAAAATCTGACATTGAAAATCTTGAAAATTTATTTTTAATTCATGGACTATTATAATACCTTTCAGAAAAAAGAATAAAAATCTGGGGTCACCGAACTAATTCTCTTTCTAGAGGGCCAAATTTAACCCCACCCCCATAGGTTTCATGCGTAATTCAATATAAAAAGTTCGGGGATGACCATTTCGGTCATTTCGGTCGTTTTGATGATGCCATTTTACTAGTATATGAAGTAATTTAGCATTAAAATGTTAAAAAAGAAAGAAAAAACACACTGAAAATATGTGCGCATCTGGGAATCGATCCTGGTTCTCTGGCTTTGTAGCCAGGCGCGCTAACCACTAGGCCACGAGGTCAGGTCGTGCGCCGCTCTAAATATCCATACAAATAGTATAGACTCGGCCACTATCGTATTCGTAACCAGGGTTATTGTGTACGTCGTTTGATTTCGACTGAGCTACATTTATCTGTCTTTAGTGCTGAGACGATCAGTTCTGAAAAGATGTCAATAGATATTTCGAACACACTTTAATTAGTTATTTTGTGAAGAAAATGTCGGAACACCGATATGACATAAGAACATCGGAAGCTGTATTGATCCGAATCCGTTAAGGGTCGAAAGACAGGACCCAGACAACTTTCCCCGTTTGCAGACGCGGAAAAGGTGCGCATTGGAAATAGCCGCATATGTCTTTAAGAACTACGTACTTCAGCTAGAATCTTGAAACTTAATACAAACGTCTGACGGAGTTTTTTGTGATCTTTCACTTACCGTCTACTATATTTTGAGTTAAGCATAAAAGGGCTAGGATGACTAGTGTTTTAAGCCTTGGTGTTATAACTCAAAAGTTTACTTATAGAGTAATGCTCAGCAAATAAGTTAAATTTCAGCTCTTGCTCTACAGAATTCTAAACTTCTATATGTCAATGACATCTTAAAAACTTGAATAAAAACGAACATCCTATCATTAATTTGTCCAAAATCTATGTGTTTTATGAGTGTCAACGATCACTGAGTAAACAAGTAATTCTCTGCTGTATCATATCAACTCACATATAGTCACATGTACCAATTTGGACAGGAAACCAATAAAATAAGGAAAAAGAACAGGCCTCTAGTCAAGATGGGGTAATGATAAACATTTTTTTCTACTTAATTAACCAAAGTATATGTTGTGAACGAGACTCATCTTATGAGTACCCCAAGGTTTGTTTAGAAAATAATAATAAATTAGGCTTATTTGTATTTTATGTTTCATTTTGCTGAAAAGAACCCATTTGACCTTCCCACTGTCCTATTCTCCTATTCTGATGCCAACACGTTTGTTTCAACTGAAAGATGGAAACTATAATCACAATTATACCCTCAGTAAATTTGCTGATCTGGGCAGGCCCCTAGATATGAAGTCGTGATTTGTTTTTATTTCTCAACCAAAACATATGTTGTGGGTACTCAAAAGAACCATCACAATGAGACAGATTTTTGGCTCCCCAAATTTATGTCATAACCGATGGACAAGAAAATATTTAAAATGTCATGCTAAAACCTTTTATTTATCTTAACCATGTCTAGGCCTGTATAACCAGTAAAATTTCATTACCAAAGTGATATGTTTTTCTTTAAAGTGTGTACACTGAAGTATCTGATGGAAAGGGAGGAAAAATGACTGTAAAGAAACAAAAGCTGACTAAAGCTGATAAAATTGCAAAGGCTAAAGCAGAGAAAAAAGCCAAAGAAGCTATCACGAAAATAAAAGGTGGTAAATTCGCTGATGTAGCTGACTTCAGTGATGCGTCAACTGACTCTGATATCATTGATATGTCACACATGACTGAAGAGGAGAAAAAAGCATACCTAGAAGCTAGAGCCAAGCGCAAGGTGGAAAGAGAGAAAAGACGTCGTGAAAAATATGGAGATAAATATGATTTAATGGTGGAAAAACAAAAAGAGTAATCAGTTCCATTAAAGCTTTTGACTAACATACCTTAACAGCTGTTTTAAACTAATCATTTGATAAATACTAACTGTGCTTGTGTGTAATTTTTCTTATAATTTCTATTTTTATATACTGACGGACTTTAATTACACAACACTAACTTCCCTTTATATCTTCCAAAAGACAGTTGAATGTAAATTTCTTTAGCTTCGATTATGTCATCATGAGCTGGTTTCATCAGCAAACACTTTAGTTTTATTTGTACAACTAAACCTGGTGACTTTACTGCTTCATATAAACTTAGGTCACTGAAACATTTTTAAGTAGAGGAGATTTTAAACCATCGAATGAAAGGGTACAAACAGATACACGTCAAATAAGCAAATGGGCTTTATCACAGACCCGCCAAACAATATGAGAGTGATTCCTTGATGACTAACAAAGCCCATGACACTAAACTGATACTTCTCATGTTTCTTAATTTAAAGACGTAGGAAATCTTTCACTGATAACATTTTGTCACATGAAACAACTGACCCCTTATTTAAAAAAATACATTTTCAATGCGTTGTTTTTTTTAATTAATTGTACAATTTTTGAAGGTGTTACTTACATTTGAACACTCTTTAACATACAACCAAAATGATCGTTTTGCCTTCTTTTCTGAGACATAAATTAAGGCTGCTATCCAAGTGTTGCGTTTTAAAGTCCCTCAGTATACTAATATTCAATTTTTCCTTACCAAGCGTAAGAACAGCTGTATCACTGTTGAACAAAATTTGTGAATACCCAAGGCCCTCAGATGAGAGTGCGTAACTGAAAATTATTTTTCTTATTTCTCAACCAAAACGAGGACCCAAACACATCTTTTAACTGATGGAAAAGAAAATAATCGCAATTTTACGCTGAAAATGTTTGCTTAACTGGCTTTATGATATTACCCATTATTGCTTAAATAGGTAGCAAACACATTTTTTGGATTTTAACCCTTTGTGGATAAGAAACCCCTAAACGGATACTTTGTATGCACTGTTTGCTAAGACGAAAATGATTTTCAGAGGGAAAAATACATATTTTGGGGGAAATATAACGCGTGACCCTTCAATATAAACAATGGACTACTCTGACTTTATTGTATGTAGCTTTATGGAAAATTATGATGACATGAAAATGGTTAGCAGGGTGTTTTAAAACCAATAATACTTAGTTTTTGCTGGGAAAATTCTCACTGTCAAAGGCATTTACAATATTTCCGGAACACAAATAATGCCCTTAAATTCACCCTTGGCTCATGTCACATCCAAATTCAAACATGTTTGTATAAAATTTTGTTAGGATCTTTGAAAACTGATGGTCCTTATGATAATCTAAAATACAGGTCCTTCAAAAATAGACAGAACCTACAGATTTTGCATACAGAAGGTTATGTTGTAATCAGACTGTAAATGTTACTTAAATATTTACTTTTATCCATTGCTACTCCCCCATCACCAACATAAATATGCCTTAACTCTGTACGTACTTGGAAGATTCAAGGGAGGTCAGCCATTAAAGTATCAATCTCGAACTCTTAGTAAAGTACCTTGTACACGATGGACTTACGAAAGAGAGAAAGTGTAATATTCTTGTTAGCTACTTAATGTCACAAGTAGTCATTAGCCAATTAATTTGACACTTTGTATGTTTGTATTTTAGCCTAATTGATCAATATCAGGAGACAAAATACATAATACGTCTTAATAATATCTTAGGCTCTAACGCCCAACTAGTAACACACATTGACATCCATTCGATCAAGTTTTCCCATATGGGAAAACTTGATTGAATGGATGTCAATGTGTGTTTCCATAATATGGGAAAATTTAATTGAATGGATGTCAATGTGTGTTTCCATGTGGGAAAACTTGATTGAATGGATGTCAATGTGTGTTTCTGGTTGGGTGTTAAGGCCTAATATGCAAAAATAGAATAGTAAACATTTTACTGGATATAAAGCATTTTGATTTGTAAGAGATATACGTTTGATGCCAGCTTTAACATTTATCAACTCTATCTGTACTGGTGGAGTCTCCTTAGATATGGCTAACTGTAATGCATTTCTTAATTTTAAAATAATTAAACTTCTAACAATTTTTCTTTGTGTGTATATGTTTTGTGTGAATCAATTTCTTAATTTACATTTTGCTTATCTCTTTAGTTCTACACAATTAAATACAATTGTTCTGCATTGTAGGACATTACGAATGTAAACAGAACACTAATTATTAGGGCCATTCAATAAGTTACCGGCCTACCCTACTTTTGATTGTGATAGATTGCTTTTTTTATAAAATTAATCTCTAGCAAAATACTCTTCGACCTTATCTTTGAAAAATAATATATAATTTTACAAAATATAGTCACCATTGAAAGTGTGCTAAAATGACTTGCATTTTGTTTGTTTGTTTGTTTTTTTTGTTGCTAAAATGACTAGGAAATATGCAACACTACTATGGTCAAAAGTTATTTTCAAAATGCAAATTGCATTTTTTTACTTGTAACTAAGCTATGAATGAAGCCAATTGAATAGATTTTCATTTCATTGATATATTAAACATGCTCACATATTGTTTCATACTAAAGATAATTACCTAATAGTAAATTTTTATGTAACAACCAAATGCGACGAAAACAAATTATTTGACTCACTGGCCATGCTTGAAGACGCGATAAATTACCGACTAATCAACCAATAATGTTTAAATTTTGTACATATGTCTAAATATGATGACCAAACACACTGTGAAAATCTTGACTGTGTAGGTCAGTTAGAAATAGGCCAGGCTGGTTACTTATTGAATCACCCTCGTAAGTATGGAACAAAATAACTTCTTATAGACCAGCTCATTTGCGGAACCAGATGGGGGATAGGGATTCAGAACCCCCCACCCCCAACCTGGAAAATCAAGCCATCATCAGCCCTGGAAACGCCGATGGTGGGCTGATGGAGGCCAATTTCGAATATTGGTACTGACCCCCTCTCCCCTCTGTAAAATTTGATGACTAAAGCTAAAGAAAATCAATTGTTTGGACCCCGTGACAAATTTTCTGGATCCGCGCATGCAGCTTATACAAACCTAAACCATCTGTCTGAAACATTCACTGCCAATCGCAATATTAAAGTTCCATTATGAGATGGGCTAAACAATAGCAAGTGTATTAAATATAATATACAATACAGCATTCAACTCATGCCTGAACCCTTTACTTCATCAGTATTCATGCTAAGCTCCACCTACTATTAATAATTGTAATTATAAACTTTCACGTTTGTACATAGAACAAAAAAATTCTCGTCCGGTTCACTAAAAAATGTAGTATTATATCTAATATTTTTTCTATAAGCAAACAGGGTAGACCTTGTTCAGGCAGCTCTTACAAGAGCTGCCCGATCTGGGTCTGCTCTGTTTGCAAAGGCGTAAATAGGTGTCACTATTAGGTAAAGTGTTAAGCGTTTCATTCTGAAAACCTTTAAACAGGTTCTTGGTAAACAGTGCTGGAACAGATTTAGTGCCACATAAGGCGTCATTTCATCAGGGTATGCACTGATTGCAAAGATAAACATGTTAAACCATTTACACACAGTGTTGAGATCAGGTGGACACAATACGATAGATGTAACGCATTTAACATGAACTTTTAGCTTAGTCAGGATATACAATTGACATTATTGAAAACAAGAATATAAAATCATGGTGAGCTAATAGTATACCAGTCACTCCGACGTCCGACGTCCATCCGTCAGTCCACAATTTCAAACATCTTATCCTCTGAAACCACTGGGCCAATTGAACTCAAATTTCATATGGAGACTCCTAAGGACGCGGGAACAAAAGTTTGTTCAAATGGTCAAGGACACATGACCAAGATGGCCGCCACGCCCATATATGGTAAAACCCCTTTAAAAATCTTCTACTCCAGAACCAGAAGGCCAATGACCTTGGGACTTGGTATGTAGCATTGGAGATGTAGGGCCTACCAAGTTTGTTCAAATGATGACCCTAGGTTGACCTTGACCTACTTAAAGTCAATGTCAAATTTGCTTCCTCGTGCATTTAAATGGGAAAATTTCCCAAAAGTTGATTTTTTTGAAAATTTTGAAACTTTAGTCATTATTCTCACATGATATGTTTAACCTAATGAGACAATGGCTATTAATAAGTTCCAAAGGTCAAGGTTGACCTTTGATCTTTCAGCTTAGGTCACTCATAATGGAGTCCTATCAATATATTAAAACATAGTTTTCTCACAAACCAGTAGCTCGATTGAACTCAAATTTCTGGCAAACCATTGACCCAATTGAACTCAAATTTCATTATGATAAGTTAGCTAAAATTTATGCAAAATATTTTGGTCACATGACCGAGATGGCTGTCACGTCCATATATGTAAAAACCCTTTAAAATCTTCTTCTCCAGAACCAGAAGGCCGATAACCTTCGGATTTGATATGTAGCATTGGGGATGTAGGGCCTACCAAGTCTGTTCAAATGATGATCCTAAGTTGACCTACTTAACATCAAGGTCAAATTTTCTTCCTTATGCATTTAAATGGGACATTTTTTGAAAAGCTGATTTTTTGAATTCTGTTGAAGCCAAAGTCATTATTCTCACTTGATATGTTGAAACTAATGAGACAATGGCTATAAATAAGTGTCAAAGGTCAAGGTTGACCTTTAACTTTTCAGCCAAGGTCGCTCATATTGGAGTCCCATCAACACATTAAAACCGTTTCCTCAGAAACCACTAGACCAATTGAACTCAAATTCCATATGAAGACTCCTTATGATTGGTTAGCCAAAATTTATACCAGTTGTACTAGTCACTTGACCAAGATGGCCACCATGCCCATATATGGTAAAAACCCTTTAAATATTCTCTTCTCTGGAACCAAAAGGCCAATGGCCTTGGGACTTGGTATGTACCATTTGGGATGTGAGCCCTACCAGATTTGCACAAATGATGAATCTAGGTTGACGACCTTGACCTACTTTATGGCAAGGTCAAATTTGATTCCTAATGCATTTATGTGGGGAAAATCTTGAAATGTTTATTTTTTTCTATAACTGTTTAGGCCGAAATCATAATACTTGCAAGACATGTTTAACCTAATGAGACCACGGTTTTATATAAGTACCAAATGTCAAGCTGACCTGTGACCTTTTATCCAAGGCCACTCATTTGGATTGCCACATACCTATCTCAACATCTTTACTCACAAATCACTAGGCTGTTTGATGGAGTATTCATTAGATTGTTTTAGGTCACTCAACCAAAGTGGTCGTAATCCCCATAAAACAAAATATGTTTCATCATAAGCAGTAGTTGATCTTGACCTATTTTAACATTTTGACCTATTTTAACATTATTAAGGAGATCAGGTGAGCGCTTCAGGACCGTCAGGTCCTCTAGTTAGGTTGAAGTTTAGATATTATCTGAATGGTTTTGAGATGATTATTACTTTCAGCATTATTAATCAAACAGTGACTTGGCAGGCTTTTCATAAGCCACAAACCAGTACTTACTTTATGCTGGATGTATCTTAGATTTCTTCAACTGGACAAAATATCATTGAAAATCTATGCTCAAGTATCAGACATGTGCACGGAGACCTGAACAGCATAATCGAGAAATTGATTCATTCTACTATAGAATGGATTACTGACCTCACATGTACGGATACAGATGAGGGACACGGGGTCAAGACTCCCTGAAAAAACACAAAAATATAGGGTTTCTTAGCAATACTTTTCCAGATCCCCTGAAGTTTTACAAAGCTACCAAGTCAGCATTCAAAGTTTGGCCATCATCAGCACGCCAGCGAAACGCTATTTAAATCACGTTTCTCTGGCGGGCCAATTATGGCCCGCTTATAGTGATAGTAGTCGGAACCTCTCTCCCCTCGTAAAAAAACGTTGTCAAAATTGGACCACCTATGACAAAACTTTCTGTATCCGCGCATGCCTCATGTAACCAAGTTATAATTCTTGGCAGGAGGAGAAACATGACCATGCCACAGATAAATTTTAGTATGATAATGAAACGGGTGAAAATTAAGCTATATAAAATATTGCTATTGCATTATTTAGGCAGTGAGTACTACAAGTAAGGCTTGTCTGCACCTTTAAATTTCACATATTGCAAATACAGTTACGCTTAATTGATATTTTTAATATTTACAATGAAATATGGGTTTAAAGTTGTTTCATTTTCTGCTGCTTAAACCCTATTTAATGAATACATACAATAAATATATCAGTGTGACGCTTTAAATTTGTATCAACAACCTATGTTTTGAGCATAGAAAGAATATAATTCAGCTAGCACATGAAAACATGTTAAATCATCGCGTATGTGTTATTTAAGTACTCTTTAACCCTTTGTATACTGGAAATCCCAAAACGGGTACTTTGGTAAACAGTGAAGGCCCAGATGAGTTACAGCCTAATGCTACATTTCATCAGGTTCTGTACTGTTTGCTAAGATTGAAACAACCTTCAGGGACAGAAACACTCATATTTAAATTGTTTGCTACAAAATCAGATCGATTACAGCTAGTGGAGAACAATTATAATTAGTATTTTAATGTAATGTTATGTTTTGTAGACTAAAGAAACTGAAGAAATTGCAAGAAATGAGAGAAAAGGGACTTATCAGTCCATCCAGTGATTGGTCTATTGATTCTGACACAGGTGAACCAGTTAGAAAGTCAGTCAAAAAAGAGTAAGTAAAAATCCACAAATCAGATAGTCCCCCACCTCCCTGAAAAATCACAAAGCTATAGATAGGGTTTATTAGCAATACTGGTCTGGATCCCCTGAAAAATCACAAAGCTATCAAGCCAGCTTTCAATATTTGGCCATCATGGGCTGCCTGCAAAACACTGTTTCACAAGTGGGCCGATGATGGTTTGTTTTTATTGGTATTTTTATCCTCTCTCCCCTCATCAAGTAAAAAAGAAAAAAAAACGTCAGAGTTTGACCCCCTCTAACAAAACTTTCTGGATCCGCGCATGTATAATAAGAAAAAAATACATATCAGCGGCAAAGCCTTGAATGAAAAATCAGGAGATGAAATACTTGTCATATTCATGACAAAAATAGTTTTAATATATACAATTTAAAATTATAAAAGTTGTTTGCACGTTGGGCGTCACGATGGCGTCATATATGTTTGATGACGTTGCATACATGTTTGCCTTCCAAAACTTAAACCACACGAACAAAAATGCGGAAACGTTATATACGCCAACTTTTGGCATCAAAATGATCCTTACAATCTAATTGAAAAATGAGTATCCATACGTTTTGGTTCACTTATAAAAACAAGTAAGAAACATTTACAACCCTGAAGTGGACTGAAGAAAGTCATTTTAGAAAGCAGATGTCATCCCAGGTGTTCATTCCAGCAGATACACAAGCTTAATGCAACGTGGTATCCACACCAATGCGACGTCATGACGTCGCATTGATGTCGATATGACGTTGTTTTGACGGCATGTGCCTGCTAGATATATTTCATTATGTTTTAAATTTTATTTGTGAAAATATATCGATCTAATATGTAACTTTAGAAATAAAAAATAACACTGGTACGAGTATTGCACATACTTGTAGATAATTAATTTTTATTTAGCATGAAGTTAATATGCGAATGTATTGTGCTTTAATAATCTGTCCCAGGAAAACATCTGACTTTTTTCGTCCTAAAATATTCTAACACCCCCTCCAAATGCAAGTCAGATGTAATGGTTCGAGTCAGATTCACGAACGCCCTAGACAATAGTAAATAAACACCATTGGGATTTGATTCAAAGCGTGTAAGTCAATAATCCAGGCATTGTTAGGATAACTTAAAGTGTTGATAAGAAGTAAAAGATTTCCAAAAATAACCAATGGCAGAGTTATCAATTTGTTACATATAAAAATTAATATTATCCCTCAATCGTCACCACAGTTTGCACATTTTTACACAATATGATATGGGACACTAAAGCACTCTAATTTTTACTACTTCTTTATATGACACATTTTTCCAAAATCTTAGCACTACCTCTTCCCAACTGACCATGCTTTCTTCTTACATCGAATGACCATCACTTGTATACTTATGATTTTTATCTCCTGTAAAGTATCCGAGTCAGAATATCCTTGTACGTAACGTGTATATTATCAGGTTATACTTTCATGATTTTTTTAAATTTTGATAGAGCCAAGAAGCAAAAGAAGTTACAGGAACTTCGAGAGAAAGGACTTATCAGCCCATCGAGTGATTGGACAGTTGACTCAGAAGGGAATCCAGTCAGAATCAGTGAGCTAGAGTAAGTGATAAAACTGTTCATATGGGTTTTGATTTACCCTTTGTATACTAATGTATTCTTCCTTCTGGTTTGACATAACAAACTTGCGATCGTTCCTTTACATATCTAACTGTGCCAGGTTATACTTTTCAAACAATATTGTATTTTTTTTTGTCTGAGGATCATTTTACGTTAACAAACAGTGTAAACCCTAATGAAATGTCACATTACCATCTGGGTCTTCACTGTTTGTAAAAATATCAATTTAGGGTTTTCCAGTATACAAAGGGTTAAGGTTGTTTCTCATTATTTGCAAGAGTTCGTTTACTGAACTATAGTTTCTTAATCATTATTTTAAAAAAAACTTTTGGACATCACATGAACATAACATTATTATGTACACCATAATCATCGCACATGTTCCAATAAGGACACACCTAAAACAGCTACAGTTTCCTTTAATGATTCTTAATTTCAGAAAGTAATTGAGCCACGACATTACCAATAATGTGGTATGTGCGATCAGTAAAGCCTCAGATCAGCCTGTGCATACGCGCAGTTTGATCAGAGCCTTTGCTAGTCACTTGACTATTTTGTAACTGTTGAGCTACAGACTGAACATCATTTTGAGTTTCTAAGCTTAAAAGGAGGTTGCATAGGCTCGTCCAAGTCTACACGTGCCAATAGGCCACATTGTTGGAAATGTCATGTCGTGGCTCAAATACATTTACACTATGTTGGTAATTATTAATGCAACATGGTGTAAATATCTTAATGTATGGTAATTATGGTATTTTCTATGCATAATTCATGCCATTCAGGAAAGTTCACCACAATTCGAGAATCGAATCAAGCCTCCGATATATGTAATAACATTAAGCGTAGTACTATATACCAAAAAGCTACAACTGGTGTATGGAAAGTAAGTGCTGTAGCATGTGGGTTCAGCTGTATTAAAATAGATTATTCTGATAATCCAAAAAGTTTAATCAGCAGAATAAATAAAGTTATGTTTTTTTTTTTCAATAAAATATCGCATTAGTGATATTTTAACTTCATTTAAGGACATATGCTACTAAATACTTCCCATGTTGAAATATTTTCAGTACTTTGCATACAGTTTGTTTTATGCATGGGCTATTCATTTATAAAATAAAAAGGATATGTCACCGTGCTTATTTTTTCAGAATCTCATATTGAAGTTTTCAGCATTTGACCAATTTTCTAGAATATAAAATGATAACAAAAGTTCTAAATTTCGAGCTAAAACGGTTTTAATCTTCTGCCAGCTTCTTTCTTTTAACTTAAATAATTGCCCATGACCTCAAACCTTTTAGAAAATGTGCAAGTTTATTTGTTATCCCATGCTGTGACAAGTTATTGCATGATATAATTTGGCAATTCGTCGAAAATTGGAATTTGTTTTTAGAGTAAATCATGTATTAAAAAACCTGATGATGAAAATCTTAAAAATTGACTTTTAAATCAAAAACTTTTATAATACCTTTCAGAAAAAAGAATAAAAGACGGATGGCTGAGAATGGGTTTGCTCCCCCCCCCCCCCCTAGGGAATTTTGCAGACATATCCTATCTTGTAGAGAATTAATAGCTGAGTCTTTTAAGAGATGTTTGCACTCTGTGCTCCGGGGCGTTAGTCTGTAAGAGCCTGTAACATACGTTACTTAATCAAACTAAGAAAAAGTAAATTGAAAGTTTGGGCTACAAATAAAAGACATTAAAATGTTTATTTTTAAAAATCATTCATATAGTCTGCATACTGGATATCTTAACTACATATAACAGCCATTTGAACAAAATTGCGGCTTCCTAAGGTGTCATATGCGTTACATAAATCAGATAACCCATTTAAATTTGCAAGTGTGGCTAACATCATTTACATTCACAATCTCTCTGTGTATTTTGCAAAATGTTTTTAACCATGTCTGATTAGCCTAAGCAATTGGCTAACAGAAAAATTAAAGTTTGTTTCCCTAGCTTGAATATTTTTTCTGGAATAAGCAATTAAACAACCCTACCCCTACCCAGTTTTAAGGTGAAATATTTGGTATTAAAACTAAAGTAAAAATAGTTAAAAATATTTGCAGTTGATGAATGTGTTTCATTGTTTGGGATTTATTTGCTTATATGAAAAGACTTATAAATCTGCAAGTTTGTTGCAAAATTTTTAATATCAGAGGCTGTAACATATGTTACCTGATGTAATAAATGGGCAAGCTCATTGTCTTTACGTAAGATATGCCTAAAAATGTTTTAATCTCCTTGAGGGAATTTCGCAGACATATTCCTTCTTATAGTACAACTCAAGCTGCATCAAATAAGGGGTGTTTGCACTCTCTATATTGGGGCGTTAGTCTGAAACAGCGTGTTACATGCGTTACTATATCAATTAAAGGAAATGTAGTTTGAAAGTTTGAGCTAAATTTGTGAAAAATTTGCAGCTGTTGGATATCTTACATTGTTTAGGGATTTTAAACTGGCTCCTATGATAAAGACTTATAGATCTGCTAGTTGTCATCAAGTTTTAAAGATCAGAGAGCGTTACATATGTTAGCGTGATAAGTAAAATCATCAAACAATATTTTGACATCAAGCTGAGTAAGGGCCTGCTCCATCCTAATCCCCTTTGGAATTCTGCAGACAAATTACATCTTATGTAACCATTCAAGGTGCATTCAATAAGAAATGTTTGCACTCTGTAAGTCGGGGCGTTAGCCTGTAACAGCTTGTTACATGTGTTACTATATCAATTTGAGAATAAGAAATTTGAATGTTTGAGCTACTAGAAGAAGACATTAAAATTATCTAATAAATTGACATTCTTATAGTCTTTATACTGGATGTCTTTGCTACATATGGAAGCTGTTTAACATTAATATGGCTAACTGTGGTGTTATGTACGTTACATGAACCTAATTATACTTTAAAAGCTATAAATGTGGCTATCGTCATTTAGTTAAACAGCTTCTATGACTTGGTTTCAAACTGTTTTATTAGATTTTACAAACATATACTCAATTGATTAATAGGAAAAACCAAGTTTGCTTTTCTATCTTAAATATATTGTCTTATAGGAGCTATTGCACAGCTCTACTCCCAGTTTTACATAGAAGCGAATTTTGTTATTACCGTTTAAGTAAAACACATGAAAGCGATTACAGCATGTGGATATTTTTCATTTTCTTAGTCTGTCTTGCTCATATATCTGAAAGATGTCATTAAGTTTAAGATCAGGACACTTAATGTGTACTTATAAGTCTTTGGTGCCAAAACACTAGAAATTATATTAATTTCTGATTATCAAGCCCATGGACTGTTTTTACAGATGTTATCAATGACCTTTTGGACACATTTCCTAATACTGTGCATATAATGCTAAATATAGAGCCACAAATAGAAAAGATAGTTTTACATTTTAACAAGAAAATACAATAAATGAAATGGTCCAAACTATTTCTCATCGATTTAACACTCATGTTAAACGTTGGTCGTTGCCTACTTCTGTGGTAATCATTATTATCACACGCCGCCTTGCAACTAGTAGAATCATCACACAATATTTCAATCATTTACTGTTATTCAATTTTACCACCAGTCCACTCAAAATTGATGAGCTGTTATCAACTTTCCAATTTTGCCATTTATGGCTTGGAACATTCGGAAACTGATTTGAATTTCTAATAGTTGGCTCTTTCAGTATGTGTTTCAAGTGATACTCTGCAAGTAGGAGAAAGACTTAAGCTTTACAAGGAGGAAAACTATGCCATTAAGAGCAATGAGTACCTGGACTGATGAACCTTGATATTTCTGTGATAAAGAATCATATCTTTGCTGGTTAACTTTTATAAATGTAGCCTTTCCATACATGCAACCCACATATTTTCATCTAATAATGTCTCTGCACTTATTATCTTTCCACAAGCATTCAAAAACTCATTTGAAGTCTTAGTACTTCTGAAGTGCTGAAACCGAGGTAACTCTTTCCCTTCAGATAAACGAATTAGATGTATCACAGCAGGTAAAGCAATGAAATGCAAGATGAACAGAGCGCAAATTAGACCCTTTCAGTTCAATGATTCACAAAGTTTCTAAGATAAGAGCGCTTATTAAAGGATGTAACATATATAACTCGTCATAATAAATGAGCAAGGGCATTGTCGTGACATCCTTTTTGATAACACAGTCAGAGGCAAGTGTTTTCAATTTCAATGTTTTCAATGGATCATGAAATGAGGCACCTTATCAACTTGTTTACTCTGTATAAATCTTCCATAGAGCATACTATAGAACTACTGGTTATCCCATTCTACCTATAGTCCACTTTCCTTCTTTTGAATGCAACAGCTAATGATATGGCTGCAAAAACTGAGAAATCATAGGTTTTACATTATTTTAAGACATGCTTCAATGTACTGACATCAAAAACAACCAACTGCAAACATAATTGATGGCAATGTCCAACTTCATATTCTTTCTTTTATACCAGATAACTTTCAAGGTGTAACAGAAATTGTTTCAGACGGTCTGCCAAAACCATCAAGAGTCAACATTGTAACGAAAGAAAACCTATAAAGTTCCTTGGGCGCAGCAAAATACTATTGATCTAAGACCCGAGGACTTAAGCACCAAAAGACTGGATAGGTTCCATGGCAAATGATGCAAAAAAGCAGCCTATCAAATTTCTGTTTGACCAATGTCAGAAATCTTAAAGTGTTCTTAGAGGTACACGGTAGAGACATAGATTTTGCAAAATCAGAGCTAAGTTATCATTTGACTAGCACGGATGCAGCAGCAGCTGCAGTTAGATTGCTCTTGCCACTTCACAGAAAGAGATATATACCAGAGTCATACTCCATTGTATGCATATATGTGAAATGGCATTAAACCCATATTTAATCAGGTGTTTGATCCCATGACACTGACATTCTGTTTCTGCCTTGAAGAATGCTAAGGATTCAAGTTTGGCTGAGTCAAGTTGTTTGACGCTGGCACTGGCAATACATACAAAGAAAATTAAGTCTTTTGATGGCAAAAGAGGAGGATCACACGAAATGCTTATACGTGATGTTTGTCACAATTACCAATTTTAAAAAGTAATCCTAATTAATGTAACACATATATCACCATAGGAAGCTGTATATTTGTTAAAAAATCTTTTCTTATGTATCAAACGTATTCAGCATGCAAACTACATGAATAATTCAAATAAATAGATAGTTTTATGTCTTCTTCCTGTTTCTCAGACTTTCAATTCATTTTTTCTTAAATTGATATGGTAACATGTGTATCATGCCATTACAGGCTAAACCCCTAGTTAATAGAGTGCAAACATCTCTTATTTAATGCAGCTTGAATTGTTCTTTAAGGTAGGATATATCTGCACAATTCCCAAAGGGGTGGAGAGGAACAGGATTGTACTCAGTTTGCAGTCCTAATACAATGCCATGATTCTACTGGTTGTGATGAAATGGGTGACTATTTTGCCATAGAAGCAGACACAATGATAGATATTGTGAGGGTGACTTGAATAAAGATTGTTTTTGAATAATTTTATTTAATAGGAATATTTATAAAATTGTGTCATTTAAATGAGAACTATTATTTTCTATCTATATGTCTATATATTTTAATATTATAGGCATAATGAAATATATGATTAAAAAGGTTATATATAACATAGGTAACACAATTCCATGGGCTTGTTATCAGCAATGACTGTAATTACTAAAACTAAGGCACCAGAGGCTAGAGATAATAGGAAAACATGTGAAAAACGATATTTTCCTGAAATATCATCTCTTACTTCCAAGAAAATTTCCTAGCTCATTCATTATGCCATGTAACATACGTTACATACTTTAATAAGTGCTCTGATCATGATGTCAAACTTGCAAATGTATGATTCTTTATTGCATTAGCAAGACAGTGTCAAAAATGTAAGATATCCACGAGCGTCAAATATTTTTCTTCAATAATAGATACATAAATTGGATACTTAAAATTGGGGGTAGGGTTGTTTAATAGCTCATATAAAACAATGTATTTGAGATAGAAAAGCAAGCTTTGTTTTTTCTATAAGTCAAATGAGTATTTTAGTAAACTAAGATTAAAAACACTTGTAAAAATGCACAAATTATCTGTAAAATGAATGATGTTAGTTACGATTTCAACTTTCAAAGGGAAATTTAATCTATGTAACGCATATAACACCATCGAAGGCTGTAATTTTGTTTAAAATGATGCTTTTATGTAGCTTAGGCATCCAGCTTGCAAACTACATAAGAAATTTGATTAATTAGATGGTTTAATGTCTTCTTTCTGTAGCTCAACCTTTCATTTTGATTTTTTTCTTAGCTTGTTACAGTAACATATGTAACAGGCTGTCAGAGACTAACGCCCCGGAGCACAGAGTGCAAACATCTCTTAAAAGATGCGGCTTGAAATTTTCTTCAAGATAGGATATGTCTGCAAAATTCCCTAGGGGGGGGGGGGAGCAGGACCTTTTTTAGCTCGAAGTCTATAAAATCTGGGGTCACCGAACTAATTCTCTTTCAAGAGGGCCAAATTTAACCCCACCCCCCATAGGTGTCATGCATAGTTTGATATAAAAAGTCCAGAAATTACCATTTGGGTCGTTTTCATGATGCCATTTTACTAGTATATGAAGCAATTTAGCATTTAAATGTTAAAAAAGAAAGAAAAAACACACTAAAAATATGTGAACACAGGTCCTCTGGTTACGTGGCCAAACACGCTAACCACTAGGCCACGAGGTAAGGTCGTGCGCCGCTCTAAATAACCGTACAGATAGTAGAGACTCGGCCACTATCGTATTCGTAACCAGGGTAATTGGGTACGTCGTTTGATTTCGACTGCGCTACATTTATCTGTCTTTAGCGCTGAGACGATCAGTTCTGATAAGATGTCAATAGATATTTCAGACACACTTCAATTACTTTATTTAGTCAAGAATATGTCGGAACACCGATATGACATAAGAATATCGGAAAGCTGTGTTGATCCCAATCGGTTAATGGTCGAAAGACAGGACCCAGACAACTTTACCCGTTTCCAGACGTGGGAAAGGTGCGCATTTGAAATAGCCGCATATGTCTTTAAGCTGATTGTTTTGCTGCAATCACACTTGTTATTGTGTGAACATGTTTTCTGTGACGTCAGCGTCACATTATATAAAGTCAGCGTCACGTTATCACTGAAGTTACAAAAGTAGATCCTCAATGTACATCTTTAGTCTGATTCCACGGAATTTCGCGGAATTGGCCGAGGCAGCTCTGATTGAATCCATGCTCGTTTTAACAAACTTTTAAGAAATTGCTGCTTTTTAAAATAAAAGTATAAAGGTCTCTATCTCAAAGACACTCAGAGTTAATTGTTTAGTATAATGTATGTTTGAAACCTCCACTATAACAGGGAATACCCTCGCCAGTATTTTACGGTGACTTTGTTTGTAAATTCAAAAGAATCGCTGGAAAATCTCATTTTCTGATCAGTTCAAAGACTATGTTTGTGAGGCTTTTGAACTAATCACAAATTATAACCGTTAGCCTTTCCTGATATTACACGTTTTATGTTCATTACAAAACTGGCATTTTCTTTATATCTAGCTTTCTTGAAAACATCAGATATTTTTCGGTTAGATTTCATTCAATGAGTCAGGTCTTTCAACAAGTTCCTATTGAAACAAGGTCATCAAGCCAAATAAAATAGGTTGGCCTGTTGTCCAGTGGTCGATAATGTGTTCTTTAAAATATTTTTATCAAATAAATGAAAATGCACTGTCATTAATGCAATATTACTTTCACAGAGCCCAAGGAAAGCGAAGCAAAGACAAAGGAGGAAAAGGTAGAAAAGGCAAAGATGGAAACGAGGCAGATGATGAAAGTGATGCAAGTAAGATTTTATTAGTGTATATTATAGGACTTGAAGTATTAGCTTAAACAACTGCAAAAAATACAAATGCTAACTTAGTCTAACTTAGTATTTTGTCGCAGAAGCGTCTCATAAGAAATTGCAAAAAAGAATTGCATGGAGTTTATATTGTAGCATTGTTCATGGTTGCAGAACAAGTTTAACCCATTTAAGATCAACAAAGAGTGTAGAACCAAATCAGACGCTGCAGAACGCAGCGTCTGATCAGTTTCTGCATTGTTTGCTTACAAAATGTGTTTAAAAGATTTGAATGAAATTGAATCTTACTACCCAACACACCTTAAATTCGAAATGGATTGTCCAATGGATAAGGTAGGGAAATGCTATAAGGTATAAATGGTTTAACTGCTCTTATGTGCTGTTGGTACTTGCTGCATTGGTAAGCAGTTTGGAATAAAATGCAGTCATGCTGGATGCTTCGTGTTAAAAATTTTGTGAAGAGATTTATGAGATTACTGGTAAAAATGTATATTGATGAATCAGAAATATGGACAAGATTCTTTGTTGATTTAAATCAAAATGTTTCCTAGCATCTTGGACTCATGAACACAACGAGTCACTTACAAAGTTAACGTGAAGCCTGTGTTACCTTACAAGAGGCCCTGTGTGTTCATGATTCCATGAACAGACCAAAATTAATTTATTTCTTAAATGTAACTTACAATCTATGTTTTATTGAAAACTTCTCTCAAACACCGAAAAAGGCCTTCCTTAGACATAACTCATAGCGAGGTCTCATGCGTGTCTGCGCATTTGCAATTAGTGCCTAAAGTCCATGTGATAGTTCATATGTCTACATATATAATTCTTCGTCAAATAAGGCCCATACGTTGTTGAAAGAGCTTGTCGTTTGTTAATTGGAATATTTGCGTTTGTAAAAAATGTGTATTTTATTGATATTAGTAAAATTTATTTCAAGTGTAGATATTGAAGGACAGGAACCATAAATATCATTTGATTTCCTAACGACCAAAAGTATTTACCAATATTGATGCAATAACACATTTATCATAGTTAGAAAATTTATTGTGTAAGAAAAAGATTTTGCACACGCTTATGACATTATTTGTCTGAGCGTTCAGAACTATCTAGAACATACAGAGAATCTGATAAATTGTGTCAGTATTAAGTAATTTTGCTAATATCAAGATATACATGTTTTTGCATGGTTGTTCATTTGCTATTTTACTCATATCTAGTTGCTTACATTGGCGGATCCAGAGGGGACAGGGGGTCTGCATGGACACCACTTGAAAATCACAAGTTGCTATATGTTGCCATATGTTTCTTTTTGAAATGCTGGTATGGACACCCCTCCAGAAGCAATTGGATCTAATTGGGTCTAATTGCTTCTCTAGGGTGGTACGTATGGCCCTCTTTGAAATACATTGATGACTAAAAGAAACATTCAAGACCACCTTTAATGGAATTTTCTGGATCCGCACTTAGTGTAATATTATAGATAAATCATGATTGATATAATTATTCTAATGCTTTTAATATTATACGTGTTGCTGAAATGTTTATACTATGTGATTATAAAGTATTGGTATTGTATTATTAATCAACATTGCTATAATGCTTTGTATATGCAAAATGCTTCATAATATTTGCATACTAGAGCAGCCTTGCGGAGATTTTGTAGCTGAAGCATTGTGTCAAATCTGGTCATGTGGTTATCTAAGTTATCTTTAAGATTGGTTCACTTAGATAATATTTCATGTAAACGATTATGAATATATACTTCATATTTGCTTCAAAATAGTCCTACTAATTATTTGTTGGAGGTATGGCTAAATGGGCTTTTATAAGCCATTGTAACAAGACAGCCTTCCAACTATATCAACAGTTCTTGAATAATTTAAGTATTTATGACATTCAATCTCAAACCTCGCCCACTAGAAGTATGAAACCTCTAGATTAGTGATTTCTAGATCACCCTCCATCCCCAGTGTATTATCTACTTATATAGATTAGAACTTGCTTATATTCTTAATTGAAATTGAATCATGACAATGAACGCAGCACTTGCTTGTGACTTTCGATTCCTTCAAGCAGAGCATCTGGTCATACTCGATTGTTTTCCGGACGTTTTAACCTAGTTTTGGATTAACTATTTTGGCAAAGAAGTACAATTTGTCATCTAGAAGCGGCCTTTTAATCGAAACAATCGCGCTTGATTTTTAACATGAAGTATGATTTACACACCAAGACAAGACATCAAACAGGTTAAATTGTGTTTGATATAAAATGAATTAACCTGTCACATGTGTTTTGTTTTTTCACCATCCTTAATAATTTGCAGCTGATACGTAATTTGTATATTATTTATTTGTGATTGTGACATCACAGAAAAAATATTTTACAACGTTTCTTAATAAATGTCTCTAGCATGTTTTTAGTTTAACAGCCTGTCTATGTGTATATGATACTTGATCTACCTTTTGCAAATTTAATAAACCAAATTTGCATTAACAGTACCCTTACTTGCCAATTTCACAGATTTGTGACCATGATAATATTTATATTTTACCTATCAATAATAATAGATAGCTTCTTTTTGGAATTTTCTCAGATGCTAAGATAAATGATAATACTGGAAATTAAGGATTTTTGCCAAAGCTTTTATTTTTGCGATACTTCGCAAATGCAAATGTTGGCAGAAAGAAAATTCCTCGTATGTTGAGAAATCACTCTGCCATTTACTGATGTAGGTAAATATTTATCAAGTTGAGAATTTTTAACATCACACATATACCTTTTAACGTTATTCGCAAAAATAAAATTCTCACAAAAAATTCTGAATTTTCAGTATTAAATGAACAAATGAATGCACAGTCTACTGAACTTAGATTACACAAGCCTTTTACTCACCACTCTTCACCAGTAATTTTGTGTTTCACTTTTGTTTAAAATACATACTAATATTAATTATATACAAGTATTGCAGACAGTTTAATGATAAACATGGATGCCAATTCATATCATATTCTAAGATATCGTTATTGTATATTATGAAAATACTGCTATCATTTTATTGCAAAAACATCTATTCAGCACTAATTTGCATTGAAGTTTATCTGAAACTGGTCAGTACCAAAATGAACTTTTGATAAAAAAAATGTACAAGTACAATTTTAGTGATAAGTAGTCTTAAACTATTTAAAGATAGTATTGTCTGTGATTCTAAATTAATATGAAACATGTGTGTCATTTGTAAAAAAGCCTTAATTATTCAAGACAATTGTTTAAATATCAAGTTCCTTCACTAACTTGAGTCTGAATTAATGATAGATAATGTAGTCTTTACCCTATTGATATACATTTCTTGCATACGAGCTTTGTTACACGCTGAATTTCTTTACAGGTGAATATGATCCTATAACTGGTAAAAAGATAAAGAAGAAGAAAACAACACGACCTGGTGAAGAAGGTCCTGATGACTATGAATATGTAAGTGTATAGCTGTATGTACAGTAGATCCTGTCTAAAACGGCCACAAAAATGAGCCGTGACATGTGATTTCAAACAATCTGGCATTTTGACAAGTGTAGACTCAGATGAGCTGTGCAGCCTCTTTTTAAGCTTAGAAACTCCAAGTGATGTTCGGTCTGTAGCTAAACACTCATTGAATATTCAAGCGACTAGCAAAGGCTCTGATCAGGCTGCGCGTATGCGCAGGCTGATCTGAGGCTTTGCTGGTCGCACATACCACATTGTTGGAAATCCCATGCCACGGCTCAAATAGACAAAACAACAAAGTTCTTAAAGACAGGTGGTAGCTTATTGCAGGCCAAAAGCATTGCAGAATGCTCCGGAGCATTCTGCAATACTTTTGATATGCATTTACCCATTATCAGTCTTGAAAACACATTTTGGGGACTTCTTTTAAGCGGCTGCTTTAGACAAGTTTATGTACATGTATGTTTAAAAAAACAGGCGTGACTTAACGTATTATTGTTTGAAACTCTGGGCTATCAGTGCTACAGAGAAACCCAATATACTTCTAGACTTAAGGTAGTTTTTGCCCAATCACAATTGCGTATCATTTAAGATCAAATACACAAGGTCACAGTACACGTTTGATTAGAACGTTTAGGACATTATCTGTCCTAGCTCTAACGCTAACGACCATCACATTCGCAGAGAATCACACTTTATGGTTAGTCACAAATGACTTTTAAAATTTGCTGTATAAAATATATTCATGCGCATTTTAGGCATCAACATTATCATAGCATTCTTATATCACATGTATACTTCTGCACAAATAGCATACAGCCTCTCTTTAGGACATTTCATAATTGGGCCTTGACACAAGAAAACCTGACTTTGGTGTTAGTGAACAACAAAGGCACATACCAACCTGCGCATCCATGCAGTCTGGTCAATGTTTTTATAGTTCACTTTCTGGAAAGCATTTAAAGTCCACTTAATATATTAAATATTGTAGCTAGTCACTGTATCTGAGCAGACTTAATGTACCTGGTCAAAATGCTTGATGGCATGTTTTCTCGCTTTGAGGCACAATTATGTTCTGTGCTTCAGGACAATCCTGCAGGTGACTAGGTAAAGCTGAATCAGGCCTGTTCAGCTATCTAGACTGGCTAGAATATTTACATGTTACATATAGCAAGTCTATATATTGTATTGACACTACTTGTATATGTTGGAGTGATTTGCTTGGAGGATCTTACGTAAGAGCTCATGTGATATTGAATTTATTAAAATAGTTGGGAAAAAGCAATAAAATGCGAGGCTTGTCGAACGTTTCATCACTTTTTCGCTACAAGTTTAATACATTCTATAATACTGGAGCTCCAATGTTATATTATAATTCTTTTTTGACACACTTTAGAAATGCGTTTTGGGAGTGTAAAGCTCAAATTATAGCCATACATAGGCGCCGATGTTTTGACCGTCAATACATAACGTTACTAAATATGTAACTAGTAGTTTATCAATTTTATTACATCACATCACATCTTCGCCATACTCAACGCTATGTGATAAAAGGGCATAGATCTGATTCGACAGACATGCATGTTGGTCTACACCTTAGTTGTATTAAACGAAGCAAAAAAAAAACTGCTTTCTAATATGATTTAATGGCAAAATATTTTGTATTGTTTGTGGGCTTCTTCTTGAATATTTATAACATTCTTAACATGGTAAAACTGTTATATGAGCTATTTATTTGGACTATCTTTTATATACTTTCTATTTCAGGAATACGATGATCAAGGCAGAGTTATTAAAAAGAAAAAGAAAGGTGGCAAGGTATGACATTATTCCACCTTATTAAAGAGCCTTGGATAGGATAATCTGGTCGCATCCTCTAAATAGATGACACTATATTAAAATAAATTATCACTGATCTATGACAATAAAACTGAAATCATGCATTAAATGGCGTTTTAAGGCTTCATAGCAACCTAAATGCATATGAGCCGCTACATGCGATTACCATAATGTGGGTTGTGGGACCAGCAAAGACTAAGATCAGCCTGCGCATATGCTCAGTCTGATCAGAACCTTTGATAGTAGCATGAACATTCTGTGACTGTTAAGCTTCTGACCAAACAGTAATTGGAGCTTCTAAGCTTAAAATAAGGCTACACAGGCCCATCTGAGTCTACACTAGTCAAAAGGCCACATTGTTGGAAACCATGCGTCACAGCTTATATTATCAGGAAATGCCACAATTACAGATCACTCCCCAACCAATGGTATCAAGTTAAAAAGACAGAATATCTATTTACCTTAAACAAATCAAATAATATTTGAAGGATTTAGATCAATTTTAGTATAGCCTATCTTAATCAGCCTATCAGCTAACAAACTTCTAGCTTTCACTGGACTGAAATTGATATGGCATGTAATTGTCTTGTACATGTTTACTCCAAATTGCCAACTGCTGAGTGGTCTATCTGTGGTACAATGCCTTACATACATCCACTGCGTGGTATTAATTTGGCTGAAGAGTTCTGAATGGACCAGAGTACTGTTGCTTTTAATATTTTGTATACTGGAAACCCCTACTCCAGATTGAAAACTTTATTAGATTTCAAAACGTTGATGTAGTATTGACAGTGAGGTTTTAACTTGCTCTTTTTAAGCTCTGAGAATTTCACAACTCGTGCATGGGTGCGTCTTGTTTTTACGGTTGGCTTCAGTAGTTGAATGTGAATGTTTAGCTGAAGATAAGGTTTAAGTCGAGAGTTAAGTGACAGAGCAAACTTAATGAGTGAATAAAGAAAGAAAAAACGGTTTTGTTTGTTTATGTTAAGCTAGGGACCAGGAAATTGTAAAGCCTTCAACTTCAATGCAGTAATTTTGTAAAAGAAGTGTACTTCAGTACATCTTTTCTATGTGTATGTCTGTTAGGTTTTGTTTCAAATACTTACGTTAGTGATGTGTAATTCTCTTTAATGGTAACTAACAAAAATATGTCTCTGTAGTTTAAATTTGTATATTTTATTTTATTAAAAGCCACTGGGTTAAGCCCCTGGCTTGTGAAAGAAAAACAGAAATGCCCCAGATTAGCACACATCCAGTTGTTATTTCAATAACATAATTTATTGCTTGTTTTGTAGGGAGGAGAGCACAGTGGTTCTGAATATGAATATGAGTATGGTGAGTGCATTTTACATTTAAGCTGTTCTTGGCACTCTATAGATTGTTAGTTTTATATTTAAGCCCCTTAATTTTGAAAATATATATATTTTCTTTATTTAGTATTGTAACAATCACAGTCATATCTTTACGCATCTATGCACCGAGTGGCTTAGGCTGCTGTTCATTCTAAACCGATGGTTCTGTCTGTTGTTGTTGATTCATTGTTTATTGTTGCCCCCATTGTTTGTGACCATTCTGGGTTTCGTCGTTGTTTTGTTATTCAACACTTTGTGGCCTTCTAGTTGTGCAATCATCTTTATGGAATGATTTAGTTTGATTGTCTTCCTGATGTCTTGTGAAAGTTAGTGAGCTGTGTCCTCATGGTGCTGTGGGTTGGTCTGCAGTGTGATTCTGGTATTTCCAGATCAAACTCATTTACTATTCTCTCTACCTGTGACCCAAAAGAGAAGGTGACACACAGTGAAGACTCAAATAAAACTCAACATGTAACTCATCAGGATCTCACTATTTAGTTTTACAAAATTAAATTATAATTTCCAGCTGAAATAAATTATTGCTTAAACTAGCATGTAGCCTATTGCAATGAGTAATGAAACACCCTTATAAATTAATACAGGATGGAAAATCTTACTCTGCATATTCTTCATCTGCTGCAGTCGTGATAAGCACTTTAAGGGTTAAATGTTTAACTCTGCACATTGATTCATGCGATCTTCCACACACTCTTTATACATTTTACCAAATACTTCAAGCTCTTTACTTATATCCTTTTCAGATGAAGATGGGAATGTTAGAGTAGTGAAATCAAAGAAAGGTGGCAAAAAGTTTTTGGGTAAGTTCACTGTTATGACAAAATTGAGAAATGATGTACTTGTTCATTGTTAAGAAAAAAAGAGATATATTATGGAACTAAAATATTAATATATAGTTAGAGTGGTTTAAATATTTTTATATGGGTATACTCACAAGCAAACCTGTCGCAGGGATTCGTGCATATGAGATACTTAAACCGGCCAGTTCAGCTGCACATACTACCTACTGTTTGGGTGTTGGATGTACTTTTAATAGTTTTTTTTTATAAATAATAAGGTATATGCTGGGCCGCTGTTGTTTTTACATTGGACTATTTGAGTCTTTTTATTCAAACATAATCATCTCTTTCACAAGTCACACAGGTTTATACAATCTTGTCCAGTTGTTTAGTGAGTTGAATGACAGTCACTTGTGTTTTACGTGTCACTTGTTTATAGTAATAAAATGAACTTTAACTATCCAACTTTATGTTTTCTTTGCAAGTATTACGTTTTTTTATTTACCAATACAAAAATTGGATCAGAATTCAGGCTCAATGTATTTTCTCCATAAAAGAAGCCAGCCACAAACACATTATAAAGCTTCATCATTAGAGACACTTGAAGCCAAACTGATTTAGCTTTAAATTTATTATGCAGATGAAGATTCTGATGGAGAGCCTTTTGAGGTTGGTGCTGATGGTAAAATAAGACTTAGAGATGGAAAGAAGAAGATTGATCTAAGTAAAATCACAGATGATGATCTCAGAAAACTAGGAATTGACCCGTCTTTGTCAAAGAAAGAAATAGCTAAACTTTTAAAAGTAGGTATCCAAACTCTATAAAAGAGGAAGGTAAATAAGGGTCATGCTGTCATAAACAGTACAGTAAAAAACCGGTGTAAAACGGCCATTCAAAAATAGACAAAATAAAGATTTAATGACAAATGGTAGCTTAATGCAGGACAAAACTATTGCAGAATACAATACGTTTGACCTGTATTAAGCAATAATTGGTCTTGAAAAACATTTTTGGTCATTTTTATGGTGGCCGTTTGACACAGCTTTTATTGTAGTATTGCTGTGATAGTATTTTTAATGAACAACTGGATAAACAACAGTTATGTTGTCCCCCACGTCCTGAGCAGGGACATGGACCTATTGCAATTATCAAGATGGCAGCACAGAAAGCAATGTAGTGTTAATTTTATGTGCTTAAGGTATCTCATGAACCAACTGGCTAATGCTTTAGAATTAAATAACTGTATCATTTGGACATTAAGAGCTAATTATGTTTCTGTTGCTTTTACGTAAATTGCGAAAAGATAAGATATTTCGGAACATTTTGTTAAAAACACTGCCAGGTTAACAAGGTTAATGTAGACATGTTCAATGTGTTCATCTTTTGTTATTCTTCATGTGTGAACATTCTTCAAGTATGAACATCCTATTAGTATCTTCTTACGAGGGTCAGTCAAAAATAATTGAGCCCTACCTCATAACATTTGAATCAAGTAAATGGGCATATATTCAGATTTTATGTCATTGTAGTTATATGTTATCTATTTAATCACCTATTTTATTTCTGTTGGTAGACTTTTTGTAACGGTTGCTAGGCAACAGAATATGACCTGTCAAAGGGGTGCGTTCACAATTTGATACATCTAAATTCAAGCGTTGCTATAGAAACAGTAATGTAAAAGCAAGGCTTTATTCATGTTGTCCAATAACTTTAACATGTACCTATTCAGTGTCACTGAACAAAAACCAACTGACCCTAAATTATAGATGATGTGGTAGTTTAACATAAAAATTTATCAAACTTTAACATGCCTGAGGTCCTATAATTTACCCCACCCACATTTCTATTTACACAAGTTTAATAGAAAACATAGAATATTAGCTTAATAATGCTTTAACAAGTCTGCATACACAAAACAACCCTTAGACATATGAATTTTCTTGATTCAAATGCACAATTTTGTTTCCAAAGCAACACAATATTCACCACTATTTGAAAATTTGTGGAATTTTGGCGGTTTTTTTCTAGGCAACGCATACAATAAATGTTCATCTAAACATTAACGAACTAAGTGTAATGAAAAAACAATTGATATATATTATTCAAATAAATGTCAAATATGTCTTTTATATAAACTATCAAGCACACAAGCTTTTTAAAGACATACTGTATATTCCTGGTGGCTGATATCGTGAACGCATCGATCTGACTGACGATCTTCAGTTGCCTAGCAACCATAATAGAAGCTTCACTAGGGTATTTCTTTAGGATTAAAACATCTATGACATGTTATACTTATAGAACATAATCACATTTGTTGTCTACAATAACAAACTAAAAAAACTATGAGGTAGGGCTGTTATTTTTGACTAACCCTCGTACTTCAAACACTAATAGTTTACTTAAAAAGATTGTGCAGGTTAGTCGTATCAGTATTCAGTGTATTGTATAGACCGTACTATTACCATTATTTTTGCATGATTAGTGATGCATTCTATTCCACAATCATATTTTTATAATGTATGCTGCAATTCAGTTTGTTTGTGCACTGAAAACCTCACACAAAAAATGATGGTAAATTAATGAAATAGTAAGGGAAACTTTATTTGCCAAAAAGCAGACTAGTTCCTTCAGTGGTTCTTTGGAAATATTGGAAAATAGCATATGTTTAAGACACAAGACCCATATATTAGCTGCATTCAAATATACCAGGCCTCGAGATTATAAAACTTGAGTTCATTCTCAGACTCAAAATAAAGCACAATGATTGGCTGCTTGTGGACACGTGTGCACAAGCAGTCAATCATTGTGCTTTATTTTGAGTCTGAGACTGTACTAAAGTTTTATAACCGTGAGGCCTGGCAGTGTCCTCATAACTATTATGCTTTGCCACCAAATGGTATTACACATACAGGATAAATTGCACGGTACATTTTTTTTATCTAATTAAAGGAAAAGTTTGGAGACCATGTAGAAATAAGTGAAAGAGGTAAGAAGATTGGAACAAGACGTGCCAGTGATTATGGTAGTGATGTAGATACTGATGACCTAGCTGATGATAGTGACTTAGATGTAACAACATGTAAGTTTTTATGGTAGTTAATAAATAGAGGATCTTACATGAGTGCTCATGTATTGATAAATGTATTAAGCAAGTTGGGGAAAAGAGATAAAATATGAGTCTAGTAGAGTATTTTATCACTTTTTTCAGAATAAGTTTAATAAATTCAATAGCATAGGGGCACGAATTCATCATATGATACTAAAATTAATTTAAAAGTGTGTTTGACGTGCATATCTCAATACTAAGCCATATATTAAACGACGCTTTTATGACCCTCATTACACAACATTACTAATTGTGGTATATGGATTTTAATATTCGGCATTATATCACTCAATGACACAATGTCATATGATAATAGCTTTATAAAAAAAATCAATCTTTGTATACATGCAATGTTTTTTACAAACATGCACATGAGCATTCTACATATTTTATATTTTAGGTCATCCATGCAAGTAGGTATGTAGTAATGCATCGTTTTACTGAAATCAAAATACATAAATAATACTTAACCCATATAAGCCTAGTGTCCTTTTTGTGGGACATAGCAAAACAATGCAGACCCAGATCAGATGCGACAGAATGCGCCTCTTGATCAGGGTTTCCACAGTTTGCTTACAGTATGTTCTATTAAAATTTAAATGAAAAATACCACACAACAACCCTTAAAATGGAAATTGACTGATCCAATTTATAAGAATGGGAAATGCCATTCTGCTTAAATGGGTGATATAAACTGCTATTGTTGGTGATGCATTTCAGTGAAAGGTACAAAGAAAATAAATGTGGCGTTTAAAAGAGGTGGAAAAGTGTTACAAGATCATATGAAGCGGATCTTAGAACAATGTAGATTACAGGATGACTATGCAAAGGATCTTGATGAGAGAGGTTGGTTTCAGATTTTACTATTTCTTATTCTAAGACATGCGGGAATACAGAGGGGGAGCAGGGGTCCAGACCTTCCCAGGAAAATCACAAAGCTATTAGGTGTGTTAGCAATACTGGTCCATATCCCCTGGAAAATAACAAAGCTACCAAGCCATCATTCAATGTTGGGCCAGCAAACTGCCATTTAAATGGCGTTTCTCTGGTGGGCCTATAATAGCCTGCTTTAAGTGTTATTTAGATCCTCTCTACTCCACTCATTAACTAAAAAATGTCAAAATTGGACCCCCTCTGACAAAACGTTTTGAATCCGCCCATGCATGTCTAGCTAACGAATTGACAAATCAAGATTTAGAAAAAATTATCAGAAAAAGCACATGGTCCTCATACCCAGTGTTGCAAAATATAAATCAGATAAGCAGTAGGACAAAAGGTCTACATATTTTCTCATTAATGTCTAAAATTACCTCAATTTCAATATGTGATTTAATTAAGAGCTTTTTGAGAAACGTTTCTTTCTTTAATGCTAATTAATTGCCACTATCTAAACCAATTAGCACCTTTGTTATTGTTTGAACTTTTTCTGACTGTCAAACCGTTATGGTTATTGTAGAATAATTTTTGGGATGGTTATCAGCACTAAGCAATGAGGACAAAGCACCTTGCTTAAATTACAACACGATACATCTTGTGATGAATGAACCTGTTATCCCTGAATCACACGTTAAGCAATCAACAACTGAGCAACTGTACAATTGCCACTGTAAATGAGCAATCCTGTTTGATGTTGACTGTTCATAAATATCTCAAAGCATAGGCATCGTAAAAATAAATGTTATGCAGCGAAATAGTTGTTTGTTAGGACATAGTTTGGTTTTGACTACTTGGTGTTGCAAATACCTTAAGGTTCTTAAGGTTATATTATACAAAATGATATGATTGTATTTATTTCAAGATTAAGTAGTATTCTTATATCAAGCTGAAAGTTGATGCTTCAAAATTGTGCTTTTTGGCATTGTTAATTGATTCATTGAAAATAAGTGATTTTAGTATCAATCTGACACTGTTTGTTTCAGTCTCATCGTTTTTATCAGGCATTTGGTTAGATAAATGCATGTTCTTATCAGTGACAGCAGTTGGGGGTTTAGGGACTTATAGTAATAACTTTGTACTTAAATCTCAATATAATTATGATGTGTTCTTAGAAACAACTGTAAACTAATTGATTATATAGAGGTACCAGTATTCGACTGTTTTCTTGCTATTTGTGATAGTTAATTGTTTGATACCCATTCTCGTATTGTCACTTTTTGCTGACTTTCTCTTTATTTTTTTCTTTTGAAATAAGATTTGAGACTACACTTTGATTTGTTAATACTGGTCATTATATAATAATTCACAGTGGGTAGAGCTTAGCATGAATATTCATGAAGGAAAATGTTAAGTAATGACATCCATAGCAACGTCATGTATATATGGCAAAATTATTGCGCCAAAATGCGATTTTAAAGTAATTTAATGACATATGATGAAAATAATCAAACATTTGTGCTCCTGTTTTATTGAATTCATTAACCTCTTTGCAAAAAAAAGATAAAATGCAAGACTTACCAAGTATTTTATCTCTTTTCTCAAACTCGTTTAATAAATCCAATGATACATGCCCATTTGTGTTAGATTTTCAGTTTTGCGCATATGCAGCCAGTACCAAACCTTTTTTCTTGTTTCAGATGGAGACATAGATTTCCTAACTCACTATAAACTAGTCGACCCAGCAAAGATTGAATCTTATGCCAGGGCATTTGTTGTTGAAGATGAGGACTTTGATACAGTCATTACTTCAAGGGTAAGAAACTATATTATGAGAGCAATAAATTGTTGGTCATTTTATAAGATACGAGTACTTGAACTTATTTTGAATAACTTGGCATAATAAGACATTTTTGTCTTAAATATTTGAAAAAAAGCAGGAGACATAGCTAGTGTTAATGTCAATAGAAAACTATACAATGATTAAGAATTAAACTTAAACGCCTGTTATTTTTATATAAAATTTGTACCATAGAAAATAGAAAAATTAATTATGTTATCCTTTCTCTTCTGAAAACATTGTAATTATTCACCTTCAGCAGTCTAAAGTTTTTACGTTTATTGATTATATGGGCCTCATCACGGGAAAACCTGTCTTAGGGGTGTCCAACAAAGCGAGATTCAAACCAGTCTCCTCAGCAACAGAGACTAGCTAGAAAATTTAAAATTTCACCTGTAGCAAGTTTACATATGATACTTTCTAAAAATTGAATAACAAAGGCGCTGATCAGACTGTGCGGATGCGCAGGCTGGTCTGCGCCTGTGTTATTTGCAACACCTGGAAGACAGGTTTTTGCTCGCCGAGGCCCATATGTTGTTTTTCTTTCAATAATTCATCATTGCCGCTGGTTCTGTAAAATGTGCTCAAAACTCAAACGTGTTACCTTTTTATCTTTATTTCTCCCCTCATTTTGTTGAAATTCTCAAATTAAATACATGTACGAGTTGTTTCTGCAGTCTCAAAATCATCAATACTTGTTTCAGTGGCTTATTTTGGGTTCATTTAAAACAAAAAATATATAACGAGTGTCATTCATGATCTTTAATCCATATTGGCAGATCTTTGTGAATTTAACAGAAGCTTACAAGCAGTGAGTTCCATGAACCTCTTCACTTAAGCCAGAATCTACATATGTCCTTAACAGTCGTTGGTAACTTAGATTAACGCTGGTTCCACTAAAACGTAATTTCAAATTTCATTTAACAATCGTTATGAAGGCAAATGCATATTACGATAGTTGAATATCTCCTTCATCTTAAACATATTTCAGGAAACCAAACAGGCATTAGAAGGTGTGCCTTCAGTTCAGCATATGACTAAGAAACAGTTTGAGTATGTCTTTCAGGTATGTAGATACATGTAGCTAAATCATTGTATGACATAATAAAACCTGCATCACTATTACTCTATCTGTACAAGTGTTTATGTACAAAACATGATATATCATATTAGCGCAGCATACATAATCGAAATAATAGTTTAAAGAATGAGTGCAGAATACAAATATCTTTTTCAGTAGCTCAATGGTCTGTGAGTTTTGGATATGAGTTCTCAGTGGAGTGATTATATTTACTTTTGTTATAAATTAAGATTCAGAGCATTGCGTTTTTAATAGGTCTGTACGCATCAATTTAATATGTCTTGACTAAAAGGCTTCGGAGACACAGGACTGGAAATAGTACAATTGATTAAGTTTGTCTAATACAAAGGTCAAACATACCTCTTTTTACAACTGTGAGAGAAACTTCTCTCATTGCATACTAGGCTAGTATTATTTGAAATTATCATATGACGTCGCGTCTGGGAGTGAAATAACGCCATGCAATATAATCTGTCAAAGTATTCTTAATGTCATATGATAAATAGAATCTAACATTCGTGCTCTTGTTTTATTGAATTTATTAAACTCGTTGCGAAAAAGAGATAAAATGCTCCGCAAGCCTCGCATTTTATCTCTTTTCTCCAACTCGTTTAATGAAATCAATAAAACATGAGCACTCATATAAGATCCTCTATATCAAATATGTGTCTAAATCTAGAAAACATTTCTCAGGCAGGTTATGGTAGTTATATCCAGGAAATAACCCAATTACAGTCCAACCCTTGTTACTCAGAGATAAAAACACAGAAACACTAACAATTCAATTAAACACCTACACAAATAATGATACACAAATCAAAGCAACCAGCATTCTTATAATGATACAGTTAGATGGAAGTTAAGTTACAGGGGCGCTTTTGTGATATTTTGTATATGGTCTTCAAGAAAAGTTTGTTTCATAAATTGTAGGTGCTAAAGATTGATGATGCATCCCAGATTACTTTCCGAATGTTTGCTGTTATATCAGCACTCTGTGAAAGAGTGACGCAAATGGAGTAAGTATACAATTCACACTGTCTTGTCAAAGGGACTTTATTTGCCTGAGTCTAACTCCAATCATTTCCAAGCTATGGAGTTAGACATCATTGTATAGTTTCTTTTAAAAATCCTTATTTCAGAGAATATGTTATCAGCTATGATCAGGTACCAAACCACTATGAACTACTGTTGCATAGCAAATTGAGAATGTGTGTAAGCTTCTTCATTTCTGCTGTTTGGAAATAAAGTCATCAATATTTTCATTTTGTAAATAAAAAGGCAAAAAAGAATAGATAAATGTGAAAAATATTAATTCCTCTATACAAATGAAATTAGATTTCCGTGTGTAATATGTGATTATGGTGTTCCCTTGTCTTAGTCCTGTTGTAAAATTTCAAGATACTGAAATATAGGCCTAGAGTGTACAACAAAGATTTGAATGTATTTTGTAATGGGAATCTGCTTTTTTAAAGACAAAACGATCCATGGTATTAACACAAACAAAATATAAAATTATCAAATGACAAAGTTCTCTTTTTATATTAGTTGTTTTCTGGTCTAAATACTTGGTTGTACAACATAGATTTGAATGTAGTTTGTAATGGGAATATGCTGTTTAAAAGATAAATATATCCATAGCAAGCCCCCGTGGTGTAGTGGATAAGCGCTATGCCTTGTAAACCAGGGGTTTCAGGTTCGATTCCCGACTTCTCCATAAAACCACTTTCGGTGAGCCTTCGGGTGCTCCCGTCATATAATAAACACACATTTCATAAACCCTCCCGGCCCAGTACTGGTAACTACCCATGGAAAAGCCACAAAAAGTTTTTTAGCATTTAACACAAACACAATATAAAATAACTTAAATGACAAAGTTCTCTTTTAATATTATAGTTCAAATGGTCTATATATTTGGTTGTGTGTGCGTGTTAGTTGATATGCTTCCACAAAACGCTTTGAGGCGTGACTGTAACGGTAAATGCATTGAATTAATTGAGGGTCATTACTTAGCGGTCATGGCAGAAGTATAAATAGTGGCATTTGTTCATTTACTTTCAGTCCCATAAGCAAATATTTGCTGGAGATATGTGACTTATTGGATATCCAACGCAAAATGGATCTCTACCGTGCCATGTTTTATTGTAATGCTGAATCTGACAGAGATGCCAACTTCATTAAAGCAGAATCACTACGCATAGAACTAATTGCTGGAGGGCTTAACTGGAAACAGCAGGAATATATCATGGATCGATTACAACCAAATGCTTTCTTTGAGGTAAGAATCACAAACTACCCAGGAAGTGTACAATATCGGGCAACTATCGGCCCACCAGCGAAACGCCATTCCAATGGCGTTTCGCTAGTGGGCCGATAGTGGCCTGAAGTTATATGCTGGCTGGGTAAACCCTTTTAACAATAATGTAATTTTACTCAAAACTGTAAAGTCAAATATAATGAGGGCTGACATAGCAATAATTTTAAATTGCATGGTATTTTGTTATAGTCTTAACAAACATCGCTGATGAGCCTTTCTTTATTTCTAAACTTTATGTATGCAAGAAGCTAAATTAAGGTAGGTTTGTCTGAGCCTTTGCTGCTCGCCAATGAGATAAGTATCAAAATGTCATGTGCTTGCCTATAAGAATATATCATGAGTGTGAGGATAGGATAGAAAAACCCTTCCTGAGGATCACCATTTGGCATCACGAGGCTTGCCAAGTGATGACAAACGGTGATCCCGAAGGACGGATTTTCTATCCTACCATCACACGAATATGGACAGATTCTTTTTCTTGCTCACCACTGTTTTTTTTTTTATTTTAAAATAAGCTCTCAGAAGCCCTTTAATACGCTCAGATGCACTTTCAAATGATGACGTTACTTTAACATAACAATGGTGTCACTTGACGACCATGTGCGTGAGTTCCAATATGACCAATGTACGTAGCCCTCACGTGACAGCCTTTGTAAGATAGCATTGGTAAGAAAAGATTTTCTATCCCAGGGTAAAATATCAGATATCCTTATCCGGTGTGCAAGAAAAAGTATTATACAGAATAAAATGTATTTGCTCAGAAACCACTAATCTGAGTCAAACATACTTTTATTCAAGTGAGTGCATTGGTTTAGCAAAATTAAACTTATCAAGGGTGTACTGTTTTTTTTATAAAGTAAGATTTATATATAAAGAAAGATGTATATCACTAAATATTTATATTTCCACTGCGAGTCTTCAAATGAACCCTTACATTTGAGATGTGGTTCATACCTTCATGAACAAATCGATTTAAGCCACATCCCCATATGCGCCATTTAAGCGGGCTAACGTCAATACCAACCAATAACAGTGATTTTTTACTTACATTTACGTGACGTTGAACACGTATCGCCATGACGTTGAGCGCGGTAATTTGGCGTTTTGGCTATTCCAACCCTACGTTATGTATGATTTAATTCAAAATATCTGGAAAACCAGCCAAGCTAGGTGAAAATTGAAAATTGATACTGACTGATGATATAAAATGTAAATATAAGTAATACAATCAAATTTTTGAATGTTCATGGAATCATGAAGACTTGGGGTCTCGTGCAAAATTAACGTGAAGCCCTTCAGGCTTCACTTACTTTGCATGAGATCCGAAGTATTCATGATTCCATGAACATTCCAAGAATTGAATTCATTTCTTAAGTAATTACAGAGAATTGTAATGATAACGTATGCTTCTTTTCAGATATCCTTCTTGGACTATCTCTGTTATGTGCCACTTTTCCTATCTATGCATGAAAATATTGTGGACAATCCATTGGATATGTCATCAGACAAGTATGACCACTTGCTACGAAAACCATCAGGTGGACATAGGCAAAGAGATATGAACCCCTCAGGTTATCCGCTGAGAAGAGAGTCAGTTTTCCAACTTAGAGAACAAGCAAAAGATCTATTGGATGGCAAAATAAACCCCAGTGATCTCAAAGAGGAGAAAGTAAAACTGCTTCGTAGGGTGGCTACGTAAGTTTAAGCTGGATTTTTAATTTGTAATATATATTTTACGTCCTTTGACTGCCAGCGGCGAATTTTATCATCTGCTGCTGTACTTTGCAAACAGTTTGGACTAAAATCATGACTGATCTGGAAAAAAAGAAAAACTCAACAGACAACAAAAATCATGAAAAATTTCCCAGCATGCAAAGAGCTAAGTGTTGGTACACAAAGCTGAAAATTAACTTAATCTGAAAAAGATGATGTTGCCAATCAAATGATTTGCTAATAAATAACAAGATAAGATAAAGATAAGATAATTTTATTTGCAAAAGGCCTATTGGCCCATGAGCTACACACAAAAATATAACAGTAAAGTATATGCATGACATGAAAGCATGGTACTAAGCAATTGTCGTATAAACTTAATTTAAATTGAGACTAGTTTCCATTTACTTGTAAGGGTCAATCGATTATTGTCTTTTGAAGAAGATATAACAAGACACTGATGCTTAACTGAATGTTTTTGAATTGTCTTTTATTGCACCGGTTTGCTTAACTCTTTAATGTTGATTTCAAGCTAGCAGCTATTGTAAACGTGTGCATTTCTGCATGCAAAACAGTTGAAAGCCAAGTAATATGGCTGTCCATTTAGAAGGAGTAACCTCAACATCAGCAAAAATTGTATTATGTGCACTTATGTTTAGTTATTTAATGTAATGATTGAAGTCCTTCCGATTTGCACACATCAAAAGGTCAAATGACCTCATCATCTAATGAAAGCTAAAAATTGTGTTTATATCATCAAATATACCTCTAGATTAGCTAGATGTGTCAGCATGGAGGCATTTACGCATATGCGATAAGTACCAAAAGCTAGTATGCTGCTTAAATAAATATCTTAGGACAATGCTTATAAGAGACAGAATGTGTTATATATTTTATTACGTATGCAAGTAGCCAATACATAGCCATTGCTGCTTGCTTATTCTAAGAACAGAAGGATAGAAAGATTCAGACCAATATTGAGGCACTATGCTTCATAGGATAGTGTTCATGCATATGAACCCATAAAAGCCTAGCATTTTTATGGGACATAGTCAAACAGTGCAGACCCAGATCAGACATCACATTATGCGGTGTGTGATCAGTATCTCCCCTTTTGTCAACAGAATGTTCTATAAAATTTTGTAAAATATTTTTTGGTTAATTTGATTCTTTACAACATTTTTTTCAGTTATGTCCGGACTGGTCTACCTGGGTTGAACCAGTTGTAAAATATAAAAAAAATACTACCTAACACCCCTAAAATTGGAAATGGCCTCATCCTACTGATTAGTTTGGCTTAAAAGGTATAAATATATTTAAACATATGTGCTAAGTGTCAATATTTTATGGATGCTCAATATTATTTTTTGCTATTTTCCTATATTCCAGATTACCACAGTTGATAGAAGACACCCAACAACAACCTGTCTCTAACAGTCCACCACCTATGATTTGGTCTTGATAAAAAATATTGGCATTTTAAAATGCTATATTACTACGCTAAATTTAATTTGAGTCATCTGTGATAGATTTGTTGTTTTTTGTATCAATAAACTATAGTGTGATGCAGCATATTGTGCCTAATTCACAGACTCGCTTGACATTTTGTCTATTGCTATAAAGATTTAATAGAATCACCCAGTCTTTTTGTTAAGAGTGCATATCAAAAAACTTTTTTCTTATTTCTCAACCAAAAACATATGTTTGAGAACCAAAAACGTATGTTAAAATTGATGGATAAGAAAATATTTACAAGAGTACGCTGAAAAATGTTGTTTATCTAAACTTATGCTTCGATGGGTAATAGATGTATGATGCGAATTTATATTCTGGAAAGAGGGTTAATAGACAATATCATGATAATTGCAGAGTGATGGCGAACATTTATGCAGTTGATCGAATTGTGCAGGCCTCGACGCGACGGGGGTTACGACAAAATGAGACTCCAACCAGCCTCCTCAGCTACAAAAACTACCTAGAAAATTGAAATTATCAAGACCTTGATATGATACCTTCAAATATGCAAATAAATAAGTATCTGACCAGACTGCGCAGATGCTCAGGCTGGTCTGTGCCTTTGTTGTTGCAGCCCCCCCCCCCCCCCCGAAGATAGGGTTTCTCGCGTTGAGGCCCAAGTTTGAGTTGTTACAATAAAACATATTGAATCTTATCAATCTCCACCTAAAAGAGAAACAAATGTGAAATTAGCATAAAATGTGAAACAACAAAATAAGAAAATTTGAAAAAAGGTAAATGTAACACATAGGGCATAATATGCTGGCTATTGTGCATAAGTCATCTTTTGTGTCGAAAAAAACTTCTTATATTCTAGAATATGGCTGTTGTCTGCAGTGTCCAGAATACCTTTATCCTTTTTTGGAATCAATGGACATTCCCATTAAACTTGATACAGTTACGTCAGGATGGTCCATTGTATTGCGGGGCTACACAAAAAATGTTATTATATATCATTCTCTGAAGATTAATTTTCTTAGCAAAACGTGAAGACCCTGATAAAATGCCATATTATGCAGCATTTGTCTGGGTCTTCACTGTTCTCCAAAATACCCTTATTAGAGACTAATCAACTATTGATGCAGGTCAAAAGTATTGCAGAATGCTCCAAGGGGGAGCATTCTGCAATACTTTTGACCATTATTAAGCTATCATTTGTCAATAAGATATTTGTTATACCCGCTTTTTCGTAAGAAAAATAGGGTATATTAATTTCGTACCAAATTCGGTCCGTCGTCCGTGCGTCTGTCTGTCTGTCTGTCCGTCCGTCCGTCACGTTTCTTGTAATTGTATCTTCTCCTAAACCGTTGGACGTAGAAACTTCAAACTTTGTAGGTGCATAGGTCACATGATGTAGAGGGTACTGGGTGACATTAGGTGTGACCTTGACCCCAAGGTCAAGGTCAAAGGTCAAATAATGTATTTTCGTGTAAATGCATCTCCTCATAAACTTTTCGAAGTAGCAACTTCAAATTTTGCCTGTGCATAGGTCACATGATGTCAAGGGTACTGGGTGATGTTTCGTGTGACCTTGACCCCAAGGTCAAGGTCAAATAATGTATTTTCTTGAAAATGCATCTCCTCATAATCTTTTGGAGGTAGCAACTTCAAATTTTGCCTGTGCATAGGTCACAAGATGTTGAGGGTACTAGGCAACACTTCATGTGACCTTGGGGTCAAGGTCAAATACCCCCAAGGTCAAATAATGTATTTTCTTATAAATGAATCTTCTCCTAAACCATTGGACATAGCAACTTCAAAGTTTACAGGTGCATAGGTCACATGATGTGGATGGTACTGGGCAACATTTTGTGTGACCTTGATTCCAAGGTCAAGGTCATATGATTTACTTTCTTGTAAATCCATCTTCTCCTAAACTGTTGGACGTAGCAACTTTAAATTTGGCAGGTGCATAGGTCATATGATTTGGAGGGCATTGGACAACATTTTGTGTGACCTTTACAACTAGGTCAAGGTCATATAATGTTTTTTCTTGTAAATGCTTCTCCTCCTTAACCATTGGACATATCAACTTCAAACTTCACAGGTGCATAGGTCACTTTATGTGGAAGGTACTGAGCTACATTTTGTGTGACCTTGATCCCAAGGTAAAGGTTATAGGTAAAAAAGCGGGTATTTGCGATGGTGTACCATCGACTGCTGCTCTAGTTTTATCTATTTTGAGTGGCCATTTTACACAGGTTTTACTTTAATGCAATGACTGATAATGGTTGCCAGATCATTACAAGATCACACTGCAAACAAATATGAACCCACGACCTATTAGTCTATTATTTTATTCCATTACGTTGACACTGCAATGTGATAATCAATTTTAATTAGCGTAATACAAAGTGAATTGTAACAGTGCAAAACAAAGTGTGAAAGCCACCATCTTAAACTTCTGAAAATTCACAATATATGTTTTGACTTAAGAAATAATTTGGTTTTACCTTTATAAACCAGAAAGACAGGACATTGCTTTGGGTATATGTTGCAGACGCTTGTTTGTGTAATAATTGTGCTTAAAACGCAAACTTGAGACAGAACAATGGCATGCTATTTGAAGCAGTTTTCTTTTTGAGCATTTTGGTGCTTATTTGATCACAAATATACTTTAATAAGATAGTTTTAAGTATTTGTTCCTTGGTTGAGTTTTATACTTATTCTTGGTATGTATGTATGCATTTAATGGAAAACATGCAGTTTTCAACTGTATAGGATAATTACAAAAAAGCATAAATACTAAGAATATATAAGGGAAAATGACACAAAAGAATTCATTAAAATACAAAGCCATCCATATTCTCAAAAATCTCAAGTTGCTTTGATCTAGACTTCAAGTTTTCTCATACTCAAATGACTACCTATGTTTTTCTGTTATGTTCAGAATTGCATCAAAATGCTTAATTTCAAAATGCTTTTGAGAGAGATTGTTTTTCAACAATGCGTTTCCTTTTTTATTTTGTTGAGGTTAAATATATTTAAACCAGTTGTTGTTGTGTTACCATTTATTTGTTTTGAATGCCCAATTAGCTACAAAACGTATAAGAAAACTGTTCTTAAGCCACCAGATAAGTGTGAGTAATTGAAAAAAGTGTTTTTCTTTTTTCTTGATTCCAACATATGTTGTGGATATTTTAAAAAAAAAACGTCTCATTAAATCGCCTAAATGAGACGGTTCTACTGAGCACCGAAAAGATAGATTTGAATTTATGTGTAAGACAATAATGGCAATTTTAATCTGAAAAACTTTGCTTAACTAGACCTATGGAACTTTAAAATTCTGATTTTGATCACAGATAAAAGTAAAATGGAACACCATATATAGAGTTTGAGATGCCGTCTAAACACAAATTGCTAGAGAGAGCACAGTCAAATGGCAGAAAAATACTGAGAGACCTCTCGCTCTCCTCCCACTCTCATCTCACCAAGTGATGACGTTGAAGACAACAATGCCATCAACGAGCAAAATGCACATGAAAAGATCATTAAGATCCTGTAGACTCCATATTGAGCAGGACGAAAGGCTATCACTTCTCAACGGTTATTTATACATTAGTTTGCCTTATTGCATAAAAATCCGTGTCACATACAGTCATGTTTTAACCGACACATACCAATGTATTAACAAAGCAATTCACGAACTGTTGATGCACGGTCTTGGTACCATAGATATACTCACTCTTGGCATTAAGCTAGAAACAAATGGAAACACAAAAATGAATACAGTTCGTCAAAAATCTATCATGTACAACTCAGGCAACTAGACACAATAAACTGTATGTGCAACTGCAGTAACCGGACGTTTGAATTGCAATATAATACAACGGCACTATGTTTTACTACAGCTGTTCCGCTTATCGTTCTTATATATAGTTTTGCTCTAGAGTATGGATATTTATACAAACGTCCAACATCCTATTGACTGTGAAACGGCAACAAAGTATAGTGCCATACTTTTTGTAAATTTAAGTGAATGTGCTAGTAATAATAACGATCAAACATTGTTTTTCAATGCATTAATGTTCGCCAGGTCCCTTGGGAGATGTAAAAACCTACGGCTACTCACTCGGATTATAACTTCTCCCCTGAGAACTGGCCAACGATAATACAGGATAAAAATGTTTGATCCTATATTACTTGTTAGGTTTTCTCTGCTTTACAGTCATCATTCATATGTTATCATGCATTACTTGTGGGGAATCATCTCATAGTGCTAAACACTTCCACGTCGGACAGTTGGTTGTCACGTATTAGGATCACTGGATATCATGAATATGAACAGGTTAACTACAGGATAAAGACGGAGAGCACAGTGACTCAGTGGTAGAGCGCTTGACTTGAGACAGAGGGGCCGCGGGTTTGATCCTCACCAGTGTCACTTGGTTGTGTCCTTCAGTGAGACACAATTATTTTGCTTAATAGTGATTCAACCCAGGAAGACCCGCCACAACATAACTGAAAAATTATTGACTTGGATGTAAAGAATCAAATCAAACAAACAAACAAAACAGGATAAAGAACACAAATGGCTCCTGACAAAACAAATACTACCCTTACAGCTTACAATCATCAAGCAGACATTTTTTTGCTTGTTGTGTCTGTTCAAAGTTATGAATCAAATAGAGTATACATCGCCATATAAAACTAATGGACACGTATATGTTGAAGTGGTGAAGCAGGATAGCTGATTGACACTGACTTTAGATGGAAAGAAAGAGTCTAAATAACCTGAAGCTCTGAATATGATCTGCATTCCTGAGAGCATAGTGGTTTGTTTGATCGACAATAGGGAGGATAAGATCTGAAGGATAGGGTGGAGCTAGGCCATGCATCATTTTGTAGAATGTGATAAGTTTATGCTTTTTTCCTAGTTTGGAGCGATTTCCTTCCAAGTTCCATAAATATTCTGTCAATACTGCACAATTTTGTCGCCCCTGTGACAATTAGTGCAGCTTCTACATGAACAGCGTCTAGGAGCTTTTTGGATTCGAAAGAACAATATTCCCAAACAACATTGCTATATTCCAAGAGAGGACTATGTAGGCAAAGTACATTTTTCTGGAGGGCTTTTTGCTTTACTTTTGTGGTCTTTTAAATGTCATATCTTTGTTATCGTTCTTTGTCTCTTCCTCAAGGTGCAGTATGTTAGTCTTTGTTGTATGATCGTGGCAGTTCCTGCTCAAAATCGCTTACGTTTTGGTAATTGGGTTTATCAGTGATATATACTTTAAATATCTCAGACTTTATGCTGGCCATGAGCTTTGGATGTTTTGTCTTTCACATTTCTTCCAGGACAGCTTTTATACATGGAATACCCATTTGGGTACTTTGTAAGGCCTTATTGTCAAGCAAAGACAGACTCTTCGAAACTGGTATTCAATTGAATAATAGACTGAATGGTCTTCTAAACTTAAAATAATTGGGCACTTAAGATACACCCGTTTTAGCCATTAAACATTTAAATGGGGTGGGTATGTATTTCGGGCTCCCTTTTATGGTTATACTTTAAATTGCAATACTCTCTATTGGCCATACAAAGGGCCCGTCAGTTACTTCTAAGAAAGCAAGATTTGTTTGTTTTATTAATATCCAACACAAAAAAGTGGATTCCACGTCTGTTCAACTAAACATGAAACAGGTCTCGTAAATGCTTGTCCCCAAGCGTAGTGCTGTTTTCTGCTAATGCAATTAAGTTTATATTAGCCGCGACAAGAGATTTCCAACTTGGTATGTGCGACCAGCAATCCCTCAGATCGTTCTGTCTGATCAGAGCCTTTGCTAGTCGCTTGAATATTATTTGAGTGTTGAGCTACTGACTGAACATCATTTGGAGTTTCTAAGCTTAAAAGGAGGCTGCACAGGCTCGTCTACACTTGCCAAACGCCACATTGTTGGAAATCACATGTTGCGGCTCATTAATATGATCAGGAAACGTCACACTTTAAAATTACAGACTAACGCGTAGAGCCAAGAGAAAGAGAAATAGGAACACAAGTATATGTAAAGCCAAAAGCTCTTTCTTCCTCCCCTAAGTAATTGCCAAACACATAAAACTACATCAAAAACAACCGTGACTAAACATGAAGCCTCCACACAGAATTAAAACAGAATTATCGGTTACCATTCATTTAAATTGTTGCACGTTGACCTGATAAACGTTGCCTATCTCACGGCATGTGTATTTATCAGGTCATGATGACGTTGCACATTTGAATGACGTCGTCAGACAGGCAAAGTCGATAATTACGTCATAATCGATAGTTTGAATGTTCTGATAAATATATAGAATACCAGGTTCGCGTCTTTTGATATTAAGTTAACCAGGCTGGGGTTCCAGAACGCATGTTGAATCGCTCAGCTGCTGAGCTCCAATTTAGCATTTCATGATATTTAATAATCACAAGGAACGCTGTCAATAAAATATTTACTCTTTGGATACTAGAGAATTTTTCTGTCTGATTTGATACAATAAACTTTTGCAAGTCCATGGTACATAATTAGGGTGTCAGGTTATATTCTACAAATATTGTATTGTTTTTGTCTGAAGATCTTTTTCACCTTAAAAAACAGTGTAGATCCTGATGAAATGCAGTATTATGCTGCATTTCATCTGTGTCTTCACTGTTTTTAAAGTACTCGTTTAAGGTTAATGATATCCAGGTGTTAACCAAACTACATTACACTAAAGCTCGTGTATTTGCCCTGTGAATTCGCGTTTGGTGTGCGTTTCCAATGCGTTGTACGTGCGTAGAGTTTCAACTGCGTATGAAACGCAAAAAACGCATTTCGAAACTCATGAATTCATTAAACGACCTTTAACGCGTTTCACCGATAAAATATGCGTTTTTTTTTTCCTTTAGCCAATCAAATCGTTTGGTTAAAACGCAGTGATGCGTAAACCAATCAAAATTGAGTTAACGTAGCTTGATGTTTATATTATTATGGTTCAACTTCATTTTGTTTTTGTTTTTCTGATAAAAAGTGTCCTGTTTAGCTCAATCCCGTTTTCTTTGAGCTTTATAAACTCATTTGAACTAAATATCTAACCCTTACTCATTTACTCCTTACATTAATACACATTTTCACCTGATTATCGCGACTTTTCAGTAGAGATTGCACAGATGAAGTTACTCAGGGCCAAAAATTGAAATATTACATGAAATCAAATCATAATCAGCTTCTATTTGTGCCCAAATGTACAAAAAAATATTTCTTAAAACAAACATAAAGTATATGAATTGAAAACATATCACACTGCATTCAATTTTCTTCATGGGGATTTGCATCAAACTGTTTCAAACGTGACAATTGAGTCAATTAGGAGATACAAAAACTAGTGGATAAAACATTTCTTTTCTCAGAAAGACCCTGTTAAAAATATCATCAGGCAAAACTCACCTGTTGACATTCTAACTAAAAACATCTCGCTGGAAAGAAAAAGGAAGGCACTGCTAAACAAAGGCAATTTCAAGTGTCCAGGCTTCACCTCATCAGTCCTCAAATACATGATCATACATGCAAAACAGTATCTAGTACTGCCCTCTAATCAACTTTTACATGTTTATCAATGTGAATATTTGAACCAATTACCGTATCTGACAAAAAGGGACCAAAACATAGTTTTGATTTATTATAAACGGCAAAAATTAAGACAGCTTTTGCTCTAAGACAAATTCCTAAATAGGTTCAGAAATTTTATAAACTGGCTGCATTCCCAAGTAGCAGTCTCCGTTAGGTAGGTTTTGAAACCGTATAGACAGGCCCCACCCTGGACCTACATTCCCCTGTAGGTAGGATTGGAAACTGTATAAACAGGCTGCATCCGGGGCCAGGAGTCACCTTTAGGTAAGTTAGGAAATTAGCTGCAGCCTTGGCAAACAATCACCTGGATGTAGGTTCTGAGACGGTATAAACAGGTTGTGCCCCTGCAAACAGTCCCTTGGAGGTAGGCTGGGAAACCATATAAACATGTTACACCCCCGGTCAACAGTCCTCTGGAGGTAGGTTCTGATATTTGAACCAATTAGAATAACCTATATCTGACACAAAGGGACAAAACCATGGTTTTGGTGCATTATAAATCAGCTTTTGCTATAAACACATTCCTAAATGGATGCAGAAACGATACAAACTGGATGCACTCCTGACAGACAGTCCCCATAAGGTAGGTCCTGAAACCTTATAAACATGTTGCACTCCAGGCCAACTGTCCCTTAGAGGTAGGCTGCTTAACCGTATAAACATGTTGCAACCCTGACCAACAGTCCTCTGGATGTAGGTTCTGAAACCAAATAAACATGCTGACCCCCTGGCCAACAGACCCTTGAGGCAGGTTAGGACACCGTAAAAGTGAGCTGCACCTCAGAGACACAGGCCTTAGGCAGCACCCTCAGCCAACAGTCCCCTGTAGGTAGGATTGGAAACTATAAAATCAGGACTGTCCGCTTGGAATGGAGCCTGTTTATACGGTTTCTGAACATACCTCCAGGGATCTGACTACCTGGGTGCAGCCTTTTTAAACAGTTCCGAACCTACCTCCAGGGGACTGTCAGCAGGGAATGCATCCTGTTTTTATGGTTTCTAACCCACCTCCATGGATACAGCCTGTTTATATAGTTTCCAAAGCTTGCTTTACACTATGTCCCAGTCATTTTCTTTTCTGTCTTGTTGGTGTGGTTTTGTATGTTGCAGCAGGTTCAGGTTCTAAAACTAGATCCCTAGGCCTGATAACACAGGGTCAGGGGCCTATTTGCTATGATGGGACTGAACACGTTGAACTGGTCAACATATTGGAGTTGGAACCGATAATTAAACAGATATCATGGGACTTGTAGACACCTGACATGAAATATCACGCAACAATGGCTGAATATAAGGGAGTGTCATTAAGACACAAAGAAGGAAAAGAAACGATAAAGAATTTTGTTTGGATTAATGCTTGCGTTGTATTCTTTGTAATGTTTATAAGATAATCATTGATTTGCACGTAACGGATAAGGCAACGCATTTAAACCTTTTTGATTGGCTGTTCAACAATGTGTTTCAACGCGAATTGTACGTTAAACTGCGTTGATATACATGGGCTATCGATAGGTTTACATGTAACTGCGTTTCATTGCATGTCAACGTGTATCGATAGTGAGATTTGATTGGACATTCGAAAATCGCGTTGGAAAACTAATGCATATTACGTGCCTTTTCAATGCGTTTTCAACGCGAATTACGCGTGCGGTAGCATAAAATACACTGCTAAAATATTTAAAGGCATATATAGTCCGTCCAGTTAAGAGAGACTGGGCGGTTCTTAGCAAAGACACACCCTTGGACATTTCCATATAAAAATCGGTAAGACAGAGTGTATTTATTCACCTGTGAAAATACCTGTATACCTGTAGTATACGTTTTAAGCCCTTTTGTGAGAAAAAGGCATCTCGAATTAATTTGGATAACAAGGAAACTGACTAGTCTAGATATATGCGCTCTGACAATATTTCGAAATTTTAACTATTCAAATTATATACTGAATAAGAAAATAAAATAAATGGTCCGCATTGAAAAATAAATACTATAAATTTGCCAGCACACAAAATGATGGTTCTTATTACATTGGCGTGTGGCGAAGGCTCTGACGAGCCTGCATGTACGCATGACCTCGCCAGGGCTTTCGCTTCTCGCATAAACAATGTATGCAAGTTAAAGAAGACTCCAAACAACTTTGCTCTGGGCACGCCAGAATGAGCGATTTTTAGAGGCTTTTTCGGATATGCGGTAAGACCAAATCTCGTGTTTGTATGCCCTTTTCTCATGATCCAGATACTTAACCCTTGTCCCGCTGAGTTCTAATTGGTGATATATTATTGTATCAGGCTTAAAAATCAAACCAGGTTTGCCATACAGACAAAATTTGAAGAGTGTGCAAAACTACCTTCCCCGAAAACTTTCAAAATATATCCATCCAAGAAAATGAAATGCAGCAGGTCCCCAGCAGCATACTAAAGATAACCGTTTACTAGTCTATACCAGGCATGCTAACGTATAAAGTTGGTCACCCTTGTCGTCTGCGCTTCAGTTGGTTGCACGAGTAAAGCGTACAAAGACTATTACACCCGATTTACTGTAGACTAGTCTTATTTGACAGTGTATGACAGCGCTCTGTCTGACACGCCCAGTCTCTGTTAGCTGGTCGCACCACTGTCCAATAGAGATCATTAAAGGATTAACTGATAAGGGACAGTTTCAATATCTCACAAAATTAATGAGGCTTCAAGTGGGGAATTACCTGTATACAACACAATTTCTTTCACTAAGATAAAGATCAATATTTTAAAATAAATTACCTAATCCCTTCATGGGACCACTTTATTGCCCCTGTAAGGAAGTCATAATCACTTCATTATGACTGTCCTTTTGATCTGCCCAGTATGACTCCTGGAGAGAGTCATAATGAGTGGTACCAGTATTATTGCTCAAATTTCTATGTCTTTAAAGGAACACCTGATAATTTTCCATAGGCGATAATGTTAACCCCGTCTAATACACAAGCCATGCATTTCACTGGACAATGAGACAGAATCCCATATTCCTTTGCTATGTTTGATAAGAATGCCAAAGTATTGGGTCGAAAATAGTTTTAATCGCTGCATAAAGTGCATATGGCTAAAAACAAATTTAGATTTTCTTGAAAACGTCGATTTTTTTCTGTACATCTGTAGAATCTTAGGAATTTGTTTATAACGTAACTTAGTTATTTCTGCTAAATCAAAAGGGTATAAAATATACAGAAACGATGTTTTTAGTGTTTGATTTTAATAATCGTCTAAAAATTTAGGTTTTGAAAAAAGGGTATTTGTAGCAAAATTGCACTTTCACATAAAGCGTTCCGCGGAGATTACTTCATTTTTATCAACAAGCATCATCCTTGATGGGTCACCAAACTAAACGTATGACAAACATATTCTAATCTATTATGACTAGTTAACTTTTGCTTAGGTTCGAACTATGCGTGCATTTGCGCAGTGATAAACGGCAAAACATGTTGTGTTTCTTTAAATATTTTGAGCAGTGTATGTTAATAATATAAGTTCCCTATTCCAATAAATTTCATTAAACAATAAATATAAAGGAGACGTTTTTAAGTAAATTGCTGGTTAATATATCTGTTAAAATAACGATTAAAATTTTGTTATAAAAATTCATCTGGTTTTTCATAGTCCACAATATACCAGCAATTATATTGATATATCGGTTGAAGCGCATGTCCTGGCAACTACCCCATGTTATAAAAGGTGGATGGGGTTAATCAACCCCAGGTAGAAACAACAATAAAAATCAAGATCTGCATAGTTTTCTTGTTGCAGAGATCCCAACAAGATACACAAATCAGTTCAAATGCATTTTCTAACTTAGGCCTAAATGAAAATATATGTGTGGTTCCTGTTGCATACCAACAAAATTTAGGGTAGGTGGGTAGGGAAATTATTAAATTTTGTTATAACAATTAACAAAGAAAATAGTGACAAAATCTGAAAAAGTGCCCATTTTAGGTATTTTTTCTCCAAAGCCCATTTTAATGTTTAGGGTCGGGCTAAAAAAAATAGGGTAGGTAGGCCAACAGGAACCACACATACATTTCATTTAAGCCTTATTGAAACGATTCATGATGTCATTTGTGTACAAACAAAGCCATGGATTTAGCAAACCTTTGCTATTTGTTTTACAGTTCATTTCTAATAATACAAAATTAATAATTATGATTTTGGATGAAAGTTACCATAACACTTCCATTTTCCGTATAAACAATAAAAAAATAATATTACTATCGTGTAAAGTGACATTCAAAAGCCTGTGTTCAACTTCAAATTGTAGCACCTTTTTCTAATAAAATGGTATATTCCTACTGTACAATTTGCATATTCGGTTCCAAATAAGTCTTTCATACGCAATACTAGTTGTAAATATGTTACAATGACCCCTTATTATTCAGCACTAAGTACCTTTCGGTTTCTTAGCGATACTGGTCCGGATCCTCTTAAAAATCACAAAGCCACCAAACCAGTATTCAATGTTGGGCCATCATCGGCCCGCAACCGAAATGGCGTTTCACTGGCGGGCCGATGATGACCCGCTCATAGCGTTATTAGGAGCCTCTCTCCCCAAACCTTTCTCTTAGATTGAAACACTCTGACAAAACCCACTGGATGCTTTATAATATTAAGGAATTTATTAAAAAAAATTCATTCATCAAGTGGGTTTGTGTTTGCAAAGTTATTGGGCAAATACGAAATCGCTTGATTAATATTCTCTATTACTTTTATTTTTTCAGTCGGCAAAGACGGAAAAGCAAAAAAGTAAGTACATAATGTTTACTAATTGGTTGTATGAGCGTTTCTATCGGGTTTTCGATAAATCACATTAAAACCATTTCGATAAAAATGCGATTAAAATGTATGAAGCATGATTAACCCCTTACTATACTAGGTACTTTGGTAAACTGTGTAGACCCAGATGAAATGACACAGAAAGGGTGGTATCAGCAGTAAACATATACAGTTTCCATGCCGTGCACTGGATCATATGCGAAAACATCCTCGCGAACATTTTTATTTGATAAAATCCAACAGAAAAGTACATTTTTTGCTATTTGAACACACACACACACACACACACACACACACACACACACACACACACACACACCCTTCGATACCTGCACATGCATGGCAAACGCAAAACAAAAGGTTGCAATTTAATCTGTTCAGTACCAATAAATTGTTTTTATGGAACCTATTACGTTACTGAAATAAGGTCAAAAATACTAGTGATACTACGGAATCTATAACCTGTAGTTTTTTTTGGGATATCAGTCATAGTTCAGGTCAGCCTCAAGAATGATGTAACAGTAAAAAATCTTGCACACCAGATAAAAAATGTCATTCTTTCAACCTGGGATACAAATTCCAGGTGCTCTTGTCAACTTGCATCTTTGTTATGTTAACCCCGTTACAATATCTTTCCTTGCTTTCGACAAAAATAAGGTATGATATTTCATGAGAATCGTCTGCCAGCAGACGATTCTCATGAAATAGCATGCCGTATTTGTTGTTTTTAAAAAGCGGCGTAATTTGAAATTGTCGTCTCCTACAATTATAGGTGGCGCTTTATGGGTTAAAGTGACACCATCATGTTATGACGCATCTCAGCGTATCCAAGAGCTTCTGGTGCCGCTTTCCTTAAATTAAAATGCGGAGTTCATTGATAAGCAAGAAAAAGAATCCATTTTTTGTGTAAGGATGGAATAGAGAAAATCCATCAATGAGATCACCGTTTGTCATCACTCGACAAGCCTCGTGATGCAAAACGGTGATTCTCGGGAAGGATTTTTCTATCCCACGAGGTTTGCCGAGTGATGCCAAACGGTGATCCTGGGGACGGATTTTTCTATCCAACGAGGCTTGTCGAATAATGCCAAACGGTGATCCCCGGGACGGATTTTTCTATCCCACGAGGCTTGTCGAATAATGCCAAACGGTGATCCTCGGGACGGATTTATCTATCCCACGAGGCTTGTCGAATAATGACAACGGTGATCCTCGGGACGGATTTTTAATCCCACTCTCACACTCATGATAGATTCTTAGTTTAAACATATTTTATTCGAGATAACACACAAATAATAACAGTATACATACATCTGTAAACAATATAAAGGATTAGAACGAAAGCAAAGCTTATATAGTCCTACTTTCTGCCACAATGTATTTGTTATGCTTTAGCGGAAGTTGAGTATTAGTTTAGCACGATAGATTCTTATAAGAGAAATGTTCTGTCCACATCTTCCTATAATAAATGAATACACATCGGAAAACATTCTTCTTTGGCAAAATCTTGAAAAAAATGAGCCCAAAACAAAATATACCGCATCTTGTGCTGAGAAAAAGCGCATATACAGGCATATAGTGTAGGCCGCTGTGTAATTCCGTGTGCATTTTTTGGTAAAAGTGTCAAACATACATTTTCTTGTAGAAGAATGTATCCTGTTTAAGAAAAAAGATGTTTACAATTTTTCTTTTGCGTTTTAACGTCACAGTGACGTCACAAAGTGACGTACCCATTTTTAGCTTATTTCAGGCTTGAAAGTGTAGTGTTATGAATTCCAGCAGGCATAAACATGAACTGTTTGATCAGTTGTGGTAATTGTACTGGCGACATGTTGATTTCGGAGCATAAACACTGACTCTGGATTTTAAAGAGGTTACATTTACTTCAAAATGATGTCTGTACATGGAAAAGTGGCGTCAGTACAAAAAAAATCTGTGATAGTGAACCCTCAAATAGCTAGACCCTCCTCTCCACATAGCAGGGAAAATGTTGTTCACTATAATTTTCTGAACCTACAATATTTAAGATGCAAAATGACGAACGTTAGCTCTCCGACCTATATTTAGATAGGCATGTTAACTACGTTACCCTATTATAGTTTCAAATCCTATTTTGCAAATACCAAGTTATACCTAATTATTATTAATCGACATGCTGTTTGCCTTAAAACATTTTAAAATGAAGGGAACAGCCGGTATGCATTTAAACAATACACCACTATGATGTTACAGTTATATATGTTACTTTAAATGTATAACTATTTAATGCATTACTGTCACTAGCCATTGAACTACCAAAATACCTCCTATGGGAGTTTTGTACACTATATTTTATTTAAAACCACATTCCACACGCCACACAATAATGCATGTTAACTCTTTAGCGGTTGGGGCGATACCACGAATTAGCAAAATTTTCTACGTTACTGTAAAATAATTTGAAAGCTTATCTTATTACTCCTTATTCTTACATGCCAGTATAACCTTTCATTGTAAGCAAAAGGCTAGCAATATGATGTTATCAAAGAAAAGGATCTGTTATTACTGTGATATACATACTTTCTTTTAAATACATTTTTAAATTACAAAGGAACACTTTTTAAGTTTACACCCCTAGTGGGCTATTAATTGCCACTTAACTGACATTTAAGTGCCATTAAAAGAAAATACCAACAACCAATGGATGAATAAAAGAATAAAATTTGACTTTTATTTACAAACAACGATTTTTTCAAGTATTTGCGTTGTATCAAATATATAAACAGCATTTTATTTTCTTTAAATTCTTATTGAATAATAGCTTTTATCTCACTGACCCTGGTATATTTGCCTCTTTTATACGTGAATGATGTATAAAAGACACATATTAAGTCATCAAACATATCAGAAGAAATGCTAGATGTCTTCAGGTAAATTATTGTTGTTGTTTCACTACATTACCAGTAATATGTTAACTTATTTTGTAGTTTATAAACACTATTATATGTTTAATGCTGAATGAAATATATTGTAATATGTTTATCATATTATAGATTACACAATAATATTAAGCATGGACTAGATTTAGCTTAGTAAAATTTATCTCATATTGTTTAAGCCAGCTATTAATTACAACTACTATGCTGATACCATTCAGGAATAAAAAGCTTTTCAGAATCTGTAATTGTAGGTCAATTCAACCATATATTGAGGATTTAAAACAGTCCTTTATCCTTGTCGTTTGAAAAAAAACTGAAGTGATTTAAAACTTAACGATTTTTGCTCAAAGGTAATACACACGCCAAACCTATCCCTATGGTTATAACTGCTTTATATCAAAATGATGTCCAGTTTGGCGACAAAAAATACCATTTAAGATGGTAAAATGCATAACAAGATAATTTTAAGGACATACTGCACTGTCTTATCACCTGTTCTGACTGGTTCTAAACTATTGTGAAGGATTCAAACAGAACAATATTTGTTCTAATGGTTCATTTTAGTCATACATTTGAAATATATATTTTTAACACTTAGAAAAGTCCACATGCATTGTTAGTATTACATGTATACTGTAGCCATTGCTAAAATAGCTGACTCACAACAAATTATTGCTTTTTATAAATTATTGTTTTGCATTATTCTATCAATTAGACCCATTAGTCTTACAGTGGAATTTTGTTGCAGATAATATCAAATTGATATTTAGCAAGTCAAATGTGAACATCATCGTTGATGCAAAATTGCAGCCTAATAATTCTTTGCATAGTTTAAATCAAACAAAATAGATTTACTAGTAACGAAAGAATAGATCAAAGGAATAAGCCCATTTGATTTTGGTACTTGTCGCAGTGTTGAGCAATGAAGGCTCAGGTGACCCTGTGCATATGTGTAGGTAGACTTGCCAGAGCCTTCGCTGCTCGTATACACAAAGAAGTATGATGGTTGATGACCAACATTTAGAACGCTAGCCCCTCATGAGTGATTAAACAAGGCATTTGCTAGTCCAAAATTTATTTAAGAGGCTAAAATATTTTTTCATCTATATAGTTGCGCTACTGTCAAAGAACATAACCGAAAATATTGCATTCAACATTTCGTAAACTATACCATACACACATATTACACAGTGGACAATGAGGCACTGCTAAATCAACCTCTAAGATTTATAATGGTATCCTATACATTTAAATGAAATGATTTCTTTAGAGATAACTGAATAAAAGTAAACATGGCAAATTAGATATGCATACGTTCATGCACATTTTTTAAGTTTGCTTGTGCGACTATCATTGGTGACAATGTTGATACTGTGAAGAGTGCCATCTTAATGCTGAACAGTAAGCATTGTGCATGCTCCTATTGAATCTATGTCCTGGCATGTTAACAACTCATTCTAATCTTAAGTACACATATACATGTAAAACATTGTTATTAATGATTACATTAATCATGCGAGGTTCCTGTACTATTTTGTCAACGTTCTGTTTAGTATAAACTAACATCAGGTATATAAACAAGTATTGAAAAACTCAATCAGATCTAATCTCTTCACTGCATTTTATTAATATTTCACATTTCTGTCCAGCATTCTAAAAAACATTGTAAAATCTAATTTACAATAACTTGAATGTCACCTGTTAAAATTTGGCCGGTTGTCTGCGGTTTGTGATTGTGGTATTTCCTGATCATACTCACTATTTTTTTAGCTGAAAAGCCTTTATTCAAATTGGTATCGTAGTAACAGCTGATCTATTTCCTTGTATATGACAATATCTCATGTGGCCTTAAAGTAAAACTCACCACTATAACCAACTTTCTCTATTTCCAGGGAAATGTTTCTCATTAATAAAGCAGTTCTTTAGATATTATTGGTTTAGCAAGTGATCCAAGGTACTTACTTAATGTGATGGACAGTTATGTTGATTGCACAGCGAAAGCTATGCTGTATATAAGCTAAATAAATGTCAAAGCTTATGTATTGCGTTACCATATGCATACACAGCTAAAAGTCAGGATACAAATTGATTTCGAGACAGTCACTTTAAACAATAACTGATTACAGACACTTTAAATAACTGAATAGAAGTAGCTCAATTAAACTTAGAATTCTTCAGAAACATTTTACATAATCTAAACTTAACATAATATATATGCTTTTCGGGCTCAATTATTTGTCGGCTATGTTAACATTTTGGATAAATATATGGCAATATAATATACTTTGTACAGTACTATTATGTTATTTTAACAAATTGGCAGAAAATTAAAATGTATCCTTCTTAGTGCTGTTACTTGAGTGTTATTATTTCCTTTGTTTATGAAATTTAAAATCTATAATTTTGGGCAAAATATTTCTTTGTAGATGTAAAAAAAGTTCAAATATATACTATTTTTTTGCAAATGTAAATGTGCATGGATAATTAGTAGGAACTTAAATACAAACTGATAAATCCTTTTTTCAGACAGACTCGTATCATGATATCTATTCAACAAGCACAGTCAGTTTTGAGATGAAATAGGGTATCCTATGACGTACAATATACGGAATAAAGCAGGGTTTATGCAGCCTTGAAAGGTGTAATATACGGTACATGATGCCATACAAACAAATACAAACTAATATTTTACACCAGATACGAAGTTAAGCATGGCTATTCACATTTGCCTATCAACAGAATGCTCATATTTGGTGCTTAAAGGTTTTCCAATTGAATTTCATGCTGAATTAAAGAATGAACTTTTTGTTTAGTGTCATCATATTTAACAGTTTACAACTCTTAAAGTATTTGTGATACAAACAAACAATTTGTAGCTTTATAATGGTCCATTAAATGTCTTTTGGAAGGTGTATTCAAAATCTGAAAGTTAGCTGGGGAGCTTAACAAAGAAAATTATTTAACAGAATTTCAGTGATTTTAAAGGGAGTCGTTTAAAATGTAACATAAATAACATTTCAATGGGCCCATATAACTTTTATAAACTTAAATATATGTAAGGAATGAAATGTTCTTGTATGATACATGGATGTTTGTCCAATTTAAATAATAATAAGTATTACCTTAATAACCGTGATTACATTTAGTTTGTTTCAAAAATGTAGGGTAACGTAGTTAACACGCTGTAGCAGCTAAACGCCCCAGCCATCAGAGAGCTAACTTATTTCAAAAAGCTTAGTCAAGAACATACAGTTATGCTAAGATCTGATTTCAGTCGCAAGGCACACACGCATTTCCAGAATTACTTTTTTGTACGCAACATGTTTTTCCAGCACATTGACGTCAAAACGACGTCAATTTCACGTAAAATTGAAGTCCATATTAAATCAAATTTTTATTTTAGTGTTTCTATAGACGTTTTTAACGATTTCAATGCAACAAACATTAAAATAAGATTATTTTAGTTTTGTAAAAAAAAACACCATATATAAGCTCTTTGATGCAAGTGAAAAGACGACACCCCCTTTTTTGACGTCACTGTGACGTTAATACTGCAAGAAAAAATTGTAAACATCTTTTTCCTTACACTGCATATATTTTTCTAGTTGAAAATCGATAAGAATCACTTTTACCAAAATATGCACACGGGAGCCCAAATTTCGACACAGGGGCCTACACTAATATGCCATCTTTCTGTTTTCCAGAGGAAAGAATGCCATGAAAAAGGCCATGAACAAACGCAACGCTGCTGCGGCACTTAAGAAAGCTGGAGAGAAAGCCAAACTTAAAGGTATGACTAAAGAACAGAAGGCCAGCTATAAAGCGGGTAAACGCAATGCAGACAGCGACAGCGAGTACAGCTACCGTAGCGTGGTCAGCGCTGGTGGGACACGACACGTGAAGCGGCGACGAAAGCGAGAGGACGGTACATATAGGTAAAAAAAGTATTTGAGCCGCTACATGTGATTTCCAACAATGTGGCATTTTGACCATTGTAGACTCAGACGAGCCTGTGTAGCCTCCTTTTACCCTTAGAAACTCCATTATGATGTTCGGTCAGTAGCTTGATATTCATAGAATATTCAAGCGACTAGCAAAGGCTCTGACCAGGCTGCGCGTATGCGCAGGCTGGTCTGAGCCTTTGCTGGTCGCACATACCACATTGTTGGAAATCTCATGTTGCGGCTCATTTTTCAAAGATCACAGGCACTTGAGCCCAAACCTCAATAAATACACATACCATCTGCATATCAATGCAGTAAAGTCTGTGTAAAATGGCCACTCTCAAAAAGACCAAAAATGGTTTTCAAAACAGAGTATCTCTTAATGCAGGTACGTTCGGCCTTCATTAAGCTACCGCTTGTCATAAATTTCCTTCTTTTGTTTATTTGTGAGTGGCCGCTTAAGACAGGTTTTACTGTATCAACTGCATATCAATAAAGCTCAAAATGTACGCAAACATCGAAAAAAAAATTTAAAAGATAGTTTTCTTTCCTTTGAGTACAAATAGAGACTATGTATACTTACAGGAACAAAAACTATCATAGATCAATTTGAGTTATCAGAAATAGGACTAAACTGTGCTTTTTTCGAAATTAATAAATAGCAAAAATGGGTGTTTGCCTATCAAATATATAATTATATATTGTGGGTACTGTTAAATAGTTTATAATTTTAGAATTTGTTTCAGGGAATAATCTGGAAATCAACGGATTCTTTCAAAATAGAGAGACCACTACAAAATTGAAAAAAAAAACTTGCCCCGAGGATATAAAACCTTTTTCATGCCCTAGCCAACTGAGCTTTAAATTTTCAACTGCTTTTATCAACGCATTATAAAATGCTGAATAATAGAGATTTCTCTTGCTTTAAACCTGGCAGATGTTGTACACTACTGCTCGCGTATTCGTATTACAAAACGTTTCGTGGGTATTTCCAATGCGTTGTGTACGCGTGCGTTTTATATTAGGTTGAGAACGCGAATAAACGCAATGATAGATTTATGAATTTTCAAAAGTTGGGTTAACAAATCAGATTGCATATTGAAATGTGTTGACTCTTTTGAAATTTGTTGAAGTGTGTTCGGAAGCAGTGCGCATTCCTGAATTTCCAACGCGTTACCAAAACGAATTTGCCTGGTACAAAAAACGAGCGGTAGTGTATTTATCCTGCTTATAAATGTTAAAATGTCAACAATTGTTGCCTGGTTCATGTCATCCCCAAATTACAACCAGAAACGGTTATTATAAAAGAGTAACACCATACGTAAACTGTACTTTCTTCCTTATTTTTCAGTGCCGAGGAGTCCTACCATAGTAGTCAAGACGAAGAAGGAGCAGCTAGACGCCGCCGCCGCCGACGCGACCGCCAACATGGCGAAGATAGTGACCACAGTTATTACAGCGTCGTAAGCGCCGGTGGGACACGTCATGTGAGGCGACGTAAGCGACATGAAGACGGTACGTACAGCAGGAGTGAATCCTACAGAAGCGCCGCTGAATCAAATGACGAGGGTATAGGCAGTATATCTGGGGTAGATGGTAATGGAAACAATTTAAAGGATTCGAAAGGTTCTAGGACAGATGGATCATCAGCGACGGAATCTGACGTCAGTGTTTACAGTGAAATTAGTGAAGGTGGGACGAAATATAAACTCCAGAAAAAACGAATACGAGATGCTGACGGTAAAATTATTGGCTATGGAAAACCAAAGGAGGTGAAGAAGCGAGGAGGGCGATCCACAAACGTAACGAAAGGTGTGTGCTTCTCTCTCTCTCTCTCTCTCTCTCTCTCTCTCTCTCTCTCTCTCTCTCTCTCTCTCTCTCTCTATTTCTCTGTCATTTACCCACACCCACCCATCTTCCCCAACACTACCCACCACACACACACATCAGTGGGACAGATAAAACAACCGAATTGTGAAACTATAAATATGATGAAAAGAACCATAAGCAATATACATCAAGAACTGCATTTCTATGGTTAAAATGCAGAAATACTTCTATTCACGAGTCTCAGAATATTTGCGGACAAGGAAAGACCTTTACCTTCTTCTGGGCTCATTACTGCGTCATCTATGGTCAGGAACGAATCCAGGAGTTCTGGAAAGAGGGTACATATATATAAAGGTGTGGGGTTCGCTTTGCTGATTTTATCTCTTTTTTCTTAAATACCCCATGAAAATGAAATAATTTGGTCTTACTGAGACCAAATTATTTCATTTTAATAGGATATTTAAAAACGGGGGGCGGGGAGGGGGTTTCAAGCGAACCCTCTGAACTCACTCTGGATCCGTCACTGATGACAAACCTTTTTTGGAAACTGTTTTATTCTGCTCTTGTGCGGAAAGCTGTCACGTGATCATGTGAGATCAAAATTCATTGCATGAGAAATTTACTTGTCAAAACAAGGGTCAAATGACATTACAACGTAAGTTCTAAGATGGGGTGTTAACTTCTCCAAACAAATTTTAAAAATACTACCACGTTTAGAAAATATGGTGGTAAAACATTTGAAAATGAATGAAATGCATTCTTGGAACTAGTTACATGTGTTTCTGTGTACAAGTTATATAAACTTTTATTGGAGTAAACTATGCTATTATGGTGTCATTGGTGTTTTCGCATAATATTACTGCCATTCAATTTATAGACCCTTAACTTGTTTTAAGTAGTATGTATGTGAAAGTGGGGATATAGTTTCTTACCTCAGATTTTATTCAACTTGACATTTCGTCTTTTTGACAGGATCAGTTGGCGGTGGGTAAGTTGTATTTGTTTTAGAAATGTTCTGGTATACTCTATATATTTTCATGGAGTCAACAATAATATACTTTGACTAGGAAAATACATTATGACATTTTTGAAATTTAGAATTTTGTCTGAAGTCAGGTGCATTGTATTACTTAGAACATACTAAGAATCATCTCATTTCATTTTTAATTAATTTCTTAGAATCCCGCATTATTAGTACTTACGAATGTTGTTCTCTTTCAGCGTATTACTACATTGTACACTCTTTGGCCGTCATATAATTGGAAACTGTTCAATATTTATATAGGTTATAGATCATATATGAACAGTCAATTATAAAGGAATTAAGTGGGAACGAGTGCATGACCTACTTATAGTTTTCTCCTCCTTTTTCATGACTGCGCCTTTAGAAATGGTGGCAATGACCACTTCACGGATTTACTAAATGATAATACAAAAATTGACAAAATGTGTGATTAAGTTGGGCAACAATTTTGATTTCTGTGCAATCTGATTGGTTGTGAAGCACAGGAAGGGGCGGAGTAAACTATAATTAAGATCATTTTTTATAACTCAATGTGTTTACTTCAATACAAGGTTACAAGTTAATACATGGAAGAATGTTGTGTGATACGTATCAGTCAGACAAATAACCTTTCAAACCTACATTCTTACTATATCAGTTTAAGGAAATTAGATGTAGAGATTTAATGTGATCTGCTTGAAATCTAAAATAAGCCATGGAAAGGGAAACACCAATGTCATGGATCCACAACTGTCAATCAAAGTAATTAATTAGCCATTGAGATTACTGCTGAAGCCAGTTATAATGTTGTTTTGCTGACCAAATGGGCATTAACAGCTGGAGATAAGATAAGGAACTGTCAGCTGTCATCTAGATTGAAAATGATTAAAATAAATAGTAAATTAAAAGTTGAATAACTTAAGAACTAATAATCAAATCTTGTTAAAATATTCAGAAATTTTTATCTAATCATAAACATGCAATAACTAAAAATGCTGTCTTTATTAGCAATAACAAAAAGTTCAAATGCTAATGAAGAGGGTGGAGCTTATTCATGAATTCAGCACAACAGACTATCATTGATTCGGTATTTCGTTGCTTATTAAATTGCTCATATCGCCGTCTATTATTGAGAATATTCATTTTGATTCAGTGAAAAAGTAAAGAGTTTAGCTATGAAGCGAGATGGGGAACTTTTGCGAGAGACAACCACAGATAGTCTTAGCAAACTGCGTGAGGATGGTGAACCACTGTTGGAAAATCAACAAGAATGGCCAGGTGAGTTATATTATAAGAGTTTAGCTATGAAGCGAGATGGGGAACTCTTGCGAGAGACAACCACAGATAGTCTTAGCAAACTGCGTGAGGATGGTGAACCACTGTTGGAAAACCAACAAGAATGGCCAGGTGAGTTATATTATAAGAGTTTAGCTATGAAGCGAGATGGGGAACTCTTGCGAGAGACAACCACTGATAGTCTTAGCAAACTGCGTGAGGATGGTGAACCACTGTTGGAAAATCAACAAGAATGGCCAGGTGAGTTATATTATAAGAGTTTAGCTATGAAGCGAGATGGGGAACTCTTGCGAGAGACAACCACTGATAGTCTTAGCAAAACTGTGTGAGGATGGTGAACCACTGTTGGAAAATCAACAAGAATGGCCAGGTGAGTTATATTACATGTGTACCCGAGGTTCACGTTTTGACGTCACCTTCAGCTCAACGTTTATTACTGGGTTTATGCCAACACCTTGTCAGTTTAACAATACCGCATATACACTTATTTGAGTTGGTTCAAGAATGATCATTAATGTAAATTCGGAAATTTTCGAAAGAATCTTATTTTTCGCGAATAGCGTTAAAAGACTGTTTGGTTTGCGACGTTAAAAATTGCGACTAGGGCAAGATTTACCTATATCAGTAAACGACAGACGATCTCGCTATATCGTTTAAAATTTCCGAATTTACAGTATGGCATGTTTTCATACTGCTGCCATTTTGCAAAATTTAGATTTTTCCCAAAAAATATTTCGGGAACACAATGATGTAGTGTCAAACGGTGTTTGTGCTCTTGAGTTATTTGATTGTGGCATGCCTTGTCATAGTCACAGTTTTACGTGAACACGTTGGCAATAAGAAGGGTATACATGTACATTAACATCTACTTTGGTTGACATGTTGTCCGAGGACAGACATGTGCACACTATCAATGCTCCAAGTTAACCCGTTCTATGAAATACTCTGGCTAAGTGCATCAACCCTACAGGGAAGGCAAATATAACCTAGTGTATTGTACAATTACAAACCATATTCCATGTCCATCAATCTAATGGTTTTCTTACAGTGAGCCACTTTAGTTACGCACCACTTTTTAAGGGCCCATGTTTTTCACAAAAATGCTTGAATCGAACATTCTCTATGATAATTTACTTATTTACATTTTATCTGTTTGATGACATCGAAAAAAATATCGGAATCACTCATGTGAATCATTATGCTACGCCAAAGGCAATTTTGACAAAAGTGCACGACTGCACGTGCAATCTGAATGTCTATATTTTATATTTGCGTTTTGCACTAGGCATTATCAATGGTGATCGTTGTGACAGAAAAACACCAAAACAATTATTTTATTCAAGTACACCCCATTTTTTCGGTCGTTGCAATCAGTAACACTGTTACTGTTTGAAGAAATGCGCGTTTTGACGTCACATTAACGTCAGTTACAATAGTCAAATAGAGTTTCCTTCGTAAATTGTCTTGTTACGAGTCACTTGTTGACATAGAAGTATCAAAACACTAAAACATCTTATCATAGACACGTCTTGTAGCATTGGTAGTAGGGACGTCATCACTAACGTCAACACCGTGACGCCAATAAATCCATTATTTTTTTTACAAAAATTAATGGCGGATACATGGTTGTTTAAAATGAAATTATAAAAGAAGTGTTTTGATAACTGGTTTACTAAGAATCATACGAAATTTTATCTAACTTTAAAAAAAGTACTAAATCAACTTTTTTCAAACCTTGGCCAGCTGGGAACCAAACTAGTAAAAGGTTAAAAATCTATAAAGTTAACAAGCACATTCCAGTCTTAGATATTGCCAAGAATAAATCGGTTCTTATCGCTGGCATAGCAGAAATTCGACCCTGAAAAAAGTGCAATGTGATCTGAGTTTCATTCGAAATAATGGAATTTAGGGTTGTGCCATTCAAGATCCATTTTCTCATTTGTTTCTGATCTGATCACAATAAAATTTCAATGGCTAATGCAACTATAAATGCGCTTTACGCGGGTAGTCTCAGATTAAAAATATCTTATTCCCTTCTTTGAATAATTTTACATTTTATATGTGGTGCGTAACTAAAGTGGTTCACTGTATGCCCGATAAGATGCTGGCAGCTTGAAAAGCAGGTCCCTGCAAGGAGTATAAAGTTATTTTTGTGATTTTCTTAGGTCATTACACTTTGCTAAATTGCCAGATAAAGAAGGAGATGAGACGAGAATAAGCCAGTCTTGGCCACCATGACTCAACTTGAGGTTTTCTTTAGCTCTGACTCTCCGTGAGTCACGAGCCCTTTTCTTTGTTTCATCATAGTGCGTTTTGAATATATTGTTTTTCTATGATGATACATAGCAATAGTTAGGACTTCTCTATGCAAGCTTAACATTTTTGTGCTTCAACAACAACAGAATGTTCGGCGAAGATCTGGTACCAGTAAAATGCATTTTAGCCCCTCCAGTTGCTTTGGCTGCTGTCCATTCTAAGGCGGTGGTTCTGCTGTTGTTGATTCGTTGTTGAGTGTTGCTCCCATTGTCGGACCCTGTAATTGTTCCATGTTTTGTTGCGCGTTACTTTGTATCCAATACTAGTTTTGCAACCATCTTGATGAGGAAGAGGGCGCTGGTTGCTTTGTTTATCTTCCTGGTGTCTCGCGATTGTTGTGTGGCTCTTCACGATGCCATGTGTTTGTCTGTTGTTTGTGATTGTGGTATTTCCTGATCATACTCACTGACTATATTGGGCCTCGTCGCGCGAAACCCTGATTTTGATACATACGATCTACAAAGACACAGAGCAGCCTGCGCATCAACGCAGTCTGACCAGCGCATTCGTTATTCACCATCTGGAATGTATAGTAGTCAATCTTGCTCCATGGAAAATGTCTATATTAACATGGTCAGAAATGCAGAGGGAAACTCACCCAAGGGTCTGGTGTTCAACCAGGCTCCAAGGTTATAAAACTTATTTCATGCTCAAATCAACTGAGCACGATTTTTTTTCCAGCTAATAAATGTTAGAATACCAACATTTATTAGCAGGATAAATACACCAACTAAGAGTTTGACAGCAAATAAACATCATTAATTTTCAGCATTTTAGCTTTGATTAGTAGTTGAAGTTTCATGCTCAGCTGACTTAAGCGCGAAAAAAAGTTGTATAACCTCGAGACCAGGGATGAGTCGTCTTGGTCCCTGGATTGCAATTCAGACCCCTTGGGTGATTTTCCTGCATATACTGACTGATTATATCACTTTCCCAGGTGAGCCAGGCGAGGAGCTTGAAAAGAACATTCTGGACGATGAAAACAAAGTGCCATCCGACTTCAGTGATTGTACAACGGACGATGACATTGATCTGTCGAAACTGAACCCAGCACAAAGAAGACAGTATCTAGCACAGCGAGACAAGAGACGAGCTGAACGAGAGAAGAGAAGAAGAGAGAAGTATGGCGATAAATATGATGAAATCATGAAGAAGCGAAACTTGTAAGTATTATATTAACCCATATAAGCCTAGCGTCCTTTTTGTGGGACATAGGTAAACAGTGGAGACCCAGATCAGACGCCGCAGAATGCGGCGTCTGATCCGGGTCTCCACTGTTTGCTTACATAATGTTCTCTTAAAATTCGAATGAAAATGAAAAATACCACCTAACAACCCTTAAAACGAAAACGGACTGGTCCAATTTATAAGAGACGGAAATTCCATTAGGCATAAATGGGTTAAAATAGCAAAGTATTTTAACAATTGATAGTAAAATTCACGTTTCTTCAACACCATTGTTCAATTGTGCCATAGGTTCAGGAAAGACAATATAAAAGTATGATGTCGAAATCGAGATCTATCTACTTTCGACTTGTCTCTTGATTTCAACTTTTTATCTCATAAAATTGACTTATCATATTACACGTTTTTCTTCATACACCAAAAGTACCCACATAATCGTCACAGCAGTGTAGGTGAGGTACAAGGGCATTACGGTGAGCATGGGTTTGTCTATTTCGTAATTTAAGGGATCACTTTACAAACTTTCGAAATTTTACTAAATTTTCCCTGAAGATTGTTTTTATCTTGGCAAACAGTGCAAACACTAATGAAATGTTGCCTTATAAATCTGAATTATTTCGATGGGTAAATTGAACTCCGAGATAGTTGTAGAGTTATTCTTTGGGGAAATGAACTCAATAAGTTGATAGCTTTCGTTGAAATCCCAATGTGTATGATTGGTTATCTTTGTCTGAGAACATGTATTTGTGCTCATTTAATTTTGTTAGGGCCAGAAACCCTGGTTTAGCAGCCAAACAGAATTCAATGGCAGAGAACGAGGACAAAGACAGATTAAAAGTAGATGAACTACATTCAGGAAGAAGAAGAAAATCAAGCAATGCATCTACAATAGGCAAGAGTGGACGACCCAAGTCTATGGTAACATACGACAAAGGACCACCACGTGACCTAGGATTTGACAAAACAATAGATAACAGAGAGCTAGGTCTTGGCCACGATGAGTAAGTTAGCGTTCTGGCCCAATGGTTATAAAACTTTTTTTCCTCCTCAATTTTACTGAGCACGTAACTTCAACTGCTCATAAAAACCAAAGTACCAACAAATAAATAAGTTTCTTGTTTTAAGTCTCTCAGATGTTGTATTTATCATGCTCATAAATGTTAAAATGCCAACTATTGTTTGCAAAATATGTGTTTGTGCATTTTCTAATTACATAGGAATTTCGATAGCTCGAATAGCCCGCTGAAGTCGAAGTAATTTGTATACCTCCTAGTCATGAGAGATAGGGATTGGTTTAAAAAATAAGATTCCTTATTTCCTTTCATCAGAAGTGCTGTTGGTACGCCAAGACCTTTCTTTGATTAGTCACAACATTTCTTGTCTTAGGGCAAACTTAAAAAAGCCGTATTTATTATACTTACCAGCCTCTTTTAATTTGTACAACATATAACTCAAAGTAAAAAATAGTTTCATTTAGCAAGAGTAAACAAGAACTAACTATATTCTGTGTTTCAGTTGGACGAAGAGAAAAGATTCTGATGCTGGGGGAAAGAGAAAAAGAAAAACTGGGGAAGGTATGCATAAATCCATTTAGGCAAATGTAGTTTGGAAATAATCAATATTTTCGAAAAAATACTACTGATTTTGACATGACAGTTTAATATGCAGATATATTTTCACGAATGATTTTTCTCAAATTATTTGCTTTTCGTTACTTTCTTTAGGTAAATTAATTATGTATCGCATGCTACGTGTGATCAATTATTGACTAGCACTTGCAGAGGTCTGACATAATCAATCCGGCGGCATAATAGCTTAAATTTATTAGTGCATGGAGTAGTCATAAATTGTTTGATTTTATTCTTTACCTCCTAGTCAACATTTTTCTGTCATGTCAGGACGGAAGTTCCTGGGTTTAACCAGTACGAAGCAGAGGATTAAAAGTCTTGGTCAAAGACACAACGCAGTGCCTCTAGTGAGACTCGAACCTCAAACTCCTCAATCTCTAGCCAAGGACTCCCCAGAGTAGTCATAAAGTAGTCAGTTGGTAGAACCTTTGCCACTCGCATACAAAAAGTACGGATTTGGATTAAACACATACCATAATTTAGAACCCTAGCCCAAATACACTATCTTTTGTGGTAATGAAGGCATTTGCGCATATGCAATAACTACCAAAATCACATGTGCTGGCACAAATAGTCTATTCTTTTATATATATTTTAGACAAAACCCAACTCCTTTGATCTCGGAATACTGGTTATTCGAAGTGAAAAGTCATGGCCCATGGAATTTGAATTTACAAGACATTACTAATTGTTCATTTGAGCCGCCACTTGACATTTCCTACAATGTGGTATGTGCAACTAGCAAAGGCTCAGACCAGCCTGCGCATACTCGCAGTCTGATCAGAGCCTTTGCTAGTCGCTTGAATATTCTATTAATATTAAGCTACTGACTGAACACCATTTGGAGTTTCTAAGCATAAAAGGAGGCTGCACAGGCTCGTCTGAGTCTACACTTGTTAAGATGCCACATTGTTGGAAATCACATGTCACGGCTCAAATGAACAATTAGTAAAGTCTTGTAAATTCAAAGTCCATGGGACAAGACTTTTCACTTCGAATAACCAGCATTGTAAGATGAAAGGAGTTCGGTTATGAATAGAATATCAGCTGCGACATGTGATTTCCAACAATGTGGTATGTGTGACCAGCAAATGCTCTGATCAGACTGTGCATATGCACAGTCTGATCAGAGCCTTTGCAAGTCACTGGAATATCCTATGATATTTAATTAATTAATTAATTAATTGATTTTCCACTTTTACAGATGGGGGTCATGAGCTGATGCCAAAACTACATCGTGAGACAACCATGTTAAAACCATTACCAACAATACCACAGGGGAAAATATTAGATGATAGAGGTAAATGGAAGAATACTGGAATAATGGAAGAAAATTTGATTAAAAACTCTTCCCATAATAACTCACAGGTTTAGATAAACAAATGTTTTTCTTACCCATTTGTTTTGGTTGAGAAATAAAAAAATTATTTTTTGTTACGCGCTCTTAACTAAACGCCTGGTAACTCGTATTTCTTTTAAACGATTTGAACCGAATTGACTTTCCCATTCATATAATTTTAACTAGTCTATTTCCTATTTTATGCACGTTAAATGCTGTTTTATGTTTGAATAAATGTTCTGCAAGACGCCGATAAAACGTCATATTCTGAGTCGCATGGTCTGGGGCTGCACTGTTTGCTTATGACCCACGAAAAGGACACTAGGCTATAGATTAAATATAGCTTACTAAATCTTTCAAATCATAGGCTGAAACATAATTTGCTACTTACTACCGGGAGGTTCTAGAGATTGGTATTTTTAAAGTTAATAGAAATTTCCTTTTGCATATTCAAGACGCTAATGATTTTCCCCCCTAATTCGATATAATGTTGATATTGTTTCATATTCTGATCCTTTAAGGATATTTGTTTTTAGCAAGAAAACACACTCCCACTGTATGTGATGCTAGGGGTGTGATATATGTTACATTGTTCATTATATTTCACGAACAGACTCAATAAAAACAGTCTGCTGTGTTCATATTTTGAAGGTTCTCTCTTTTTCTGAAAGACCAGTTTTTCCAGATTATTTGGATCCTGAGAAATATCATTGTTTTAATATTTTATATCTAAATATTGACAAGAAATGAAAAGAAAATTACACAAATGGTGGAGATGTAAGGCATGATGTTTCCTACTAATAAATAAGTAAAGCTTCAGAATGAGAGATCGTGTGTACTTTTTATTTTTTGTAAAGGCCAAATGAATAAATACCCAACCCTACCTAAATTTACTGGTGCAGCCTAGACTTTTCTTCAGGTTTTCAGGAAAAAATAATATTTTTATGCATTTTGAAAGGCAAAATGCCTTTCAAAGTGCATAAAATTATTTATTTTTTCCGGAAAAAAAATAATTAAAAAAATATGTGTGCCTACCCTACCTAAAAATTTCGGACATGTTACCTAAAACACACTGATCTTTTATTTGGCCTTCTTGGGCAAAGAACTTTTAAATGAATAGGCAGTCATGAAAAGTAAAATATATCTCATTCTCACGCTGTATTTTTCATTTTATTCTCAATTGGCAGACTTGAAAAGTAAAGAAATTCTGAATGTTTATTTAATAGGCAGACATGAAAAGTAAAAGAAATCTCATTATGGGTTAAACTTTATAGTTTTGGTAGATTGGGAGCCAAAAAGCTCTGCATGTGAGGGCCTTTTTCACTTTCAAAAAACTATGATAGCTCAACCATTCAAGCAGAATGTCAATATTCTAGAAAAATTCTGGCAATCTTTGGCCCAACTAATGTTGTTTTTAGCTCTGTGTGTGAGTTCTGAACCATTTCCCTTGTTCCATTACAGCTAGTTAATCTGATTTTATTACTTTTCTGTTGTTATACATTAGATAAAGTAATGTTTATCAACAGCAACATCTTGGGCAAGGATTCAGCCCAGGAAACATATTTAAGACATTAGAACGCAGATAAATAAAGGCAAACTCTTTCTCAATGAGATTATTGCACATCTCGACTACACCACAATACTTGTATCAAATATGAATTCACCTTTCAAAGGGAGCAACAGCATGCGCATTAAGCAACTGACTAACAACAAACTCACCGCTTTAGAACAGTAAGCAGCCAGGCAAATGGGGAGGCTTAAATATGTTACTGGATACATCCTCACCCAAGCGTATGTTGTGGTTAAAACGCATTTATTGATAAGCTCACATAAAGGCTTTCTAACTTTTTTCTATGTTTACAGTCAAATTCTTTAAAGGCTTGGTGGAATAGACTCTCAACGTTATGAATGAAAATAAATAAAATATGTTATTTTCACAGATGATGGAAGTTCGAAAGGAGGAAAGACTAGCAGATCACATAAGTCATTTAAGGTTAGTTGAACTTTTCCCAAATACATGTACTGTAAATTCAGAAATTTTCGCGAGTTTTTTTTTTTGTTTTTGCATATGTGAAAACAAAACCCTAGCGTAATGGCAAAATCACTGTCATTAACTGATGTAGGTTACAATCATGCTCCAGTTGTGAATTTTGAAAATTGCAAATATGTTTTAAAGCTATTCGCGAAAATCAAATTCTAAGGATTATTTTTTAATTTACAATTTTTTCAATATTCCATCTTAGTAATTAATGAGAGTTTAGCTTTTCCAGCCCATATCCCAAAACATCACTCAACACACTGAAGGAGTAGAGGATTGGAGCTGTTACTGTACCTGAACAAGACTTAATATTCCCTTAATCAAAATATGGCAATTTGAAAAGACTGACATATTGGCGTAGTTTAATTTCGGCAGTTTCTAATTTTAATGCACTTTAAAGTTGTTTTCTGTTCTAATAGGTGATACTATTACGGTAAAGAATATGCGCCCCTATATTCTATTGTTCAATATTGGTTTTTGACAAGATATAGACCAACAGACTAAGGATGTGTGTCCATTTTTTGCGTAATGTGCAACTGAATTCGAAACTGTATTCCACAATCTAATATTTTGGTGTTTTTTGTTTTTAATGCTAATGGCGTCTTATAAAAATACCCGCCAAATATAAGTGTTTTACAGCATCATTGGTGTGGAGAACATTTTTTTTCCACTAAGCCAAGAATTGTCATAGCATGGTTGAATGGTACTGCGATAGTCGATTATTTATTACAAGTAATTAACAATTTACTTCATAGGCTATTTTAGTTCATGACATCATTTTCTATTTTTAGACAACATTGAAAAATTCAAGAAAAAATTAAGTTAAGTTTTTAGTACTTTTGAAAATATTATTGAAAATGGAGCATTTGCTCTTTTGGAGCAAATGCTCCATTTTCCATAATATTTTAAATACGTGATATTTTAAAGGCGTTATTATGGAGTAAAGGGGTAAAATTTAATATCAACAGACTGTTTTCACAGATATTTTCAAACCAAAATATGCAGGTCCTAGGGAGAGACATGGCACTCTCAGCTGTGTCTTAAAATAAACTCCAGCACTGTTTTACCTTTCCTGATATATAAAATAGGGAGGACACATGCTTTATCTAAAAACAACTTCAAGCTGTCATTTTCTTTCTATTTTAGACGACTGGAGACGACGATGATACTCTATCATCAGGTAATTATACTGTTAACATTGTTTCAAAATAAAAAAAATAACGGTTGTGTGCAAAATACCTTAATAAGCAGATGCCATAAGAAACATGTCACTCAAGATAAAGTGACTTTGGTTAAAACTTTGACTTGGTGTTTGTGCAGTAAATGACAAATGGACTGCATACTTTAGGCAAAACCTTAAGGTGGATCAATTTGGTCCAATCATTCTAAAAAGAATAAAACAATAGCCAAATTCAGGGGCAGTCCAAGTGTTAAAATGATTTTCTCTAAAAAAGTAGTCATGTTGTGTATCAAACTGAAAGAAATGGTATGCTTAACAATATGCAAGCACAATTTAGAACCTAAATACACCTCTGACATCTGGTAAGGGTTTAAAGGCTTTGACATTGAATTTGTGCAATCCAGCAAATTTTCAGAGTAGAATTAAGCATATCAATATTAAAAGAAAGGGCTTACTATGTATTTTACAGACCTAATATTTGACCTGTTGATGATGCTCAAAGTCCACTTAGAATTTGATGAACCAGGGTTAGTTTTTGTGAATAGCCCTTCTCTAACATTATCAGCTGTGTGAGTGGGGATAAACACGATTTTGCATTTGTCCAATTGGAAATATGATGACTTGTGCATACAAGACCACGCACAAAAAAGAATAAATGATGGATAACGTTTTTCAAAATCCACAAAGCTCTCCATTTTTTTTCTTGATAAAATTACTAAAATAATGTGGTCTGTATGACCATTCAAGAATCATAAAATCTACTCGGTCAAGCCACTTTTTTTTCTCTTTTACCAAACGTTTTTGATAGTTCCAGTGATATATGAGCATTCATGTAAGATTCCCTATATGTTTTGTAGGCTTAGATGGAACAAGTAGAAAAGATGAAGGCGAAAAAGGTCAGTATTAGAATAATACTCACGTTCTATTCATCGTGATTACATATCCATACCAAACAATGCTAAAGTCACCCCAAACTGGTGTTTGATATGAAATGTACATTTTTCATGTCATGGCTCATATCTTTTTTGTATGTATGCACTGTACGTTTATTATGCCTGATACATTAATCTAACATATCAACAAAACAGAAAAAGAATGTCATATGCTATAACACAATCTCATATGCTTTTAATTTTAGATGAGGGTCCATATTTCGAAGTTGACAAACATGGCAATGTTGTACTCACTAAGAAGAAGATAGATCTCAGTAAAATAACTGCAGAAGAATTAAAAGCTCTAGGCATTGATCCAACATTATCAGCAAAAGAAATTGCCAAGAAATTAAAGGTAAATTAATTGTCTTGCATTCACTGTTTGTAAATGTTTATTTAACATCAAAAGGGGGTTTCTATAGTAAGCTTGGAAACGTGCATGGCTGCATTCAGCTTGTCCAGTATCAGCTGAAAATATACATATATCGTTGTGCCATTTTGGCTGCAACTCGAAAATGCCTGTTTTGGGGGTTTCTGACAAATCGAGATTCAAACCAGTCTGCTCAGCTTCAGTGACTCGCTAGAAAATTGAAATTTCGCTTGTAGCAAGTGTAGACAAGATTCTTTCCAATAAGCGAATAACAAAGGCGCTGATCAGACTGCGCGGAAGCGCTGGCTGGTCTGCATCTTTGTTGTTCGCAAAGCCTCGAAGACAGGTTTTCAGGCCCATATGTAATCAGACCGAAAGCAGAATACCACTCACGCTGGTGCTAGGGGGCATGAGAATTGTTGCACTATAAACATAATCAATCAAGGCAATTCTGCTGTTTTCTGATATTGTAGGTTCTCTATATTTCTGAAGGATCTGTTTTATCAGATTATTCAAAGGCCACAACAGCTTTAATTAATTCTGTGTGGTGTTGGTAAAACTTCTCCCTGTGCATCGATATAGTGTTGATATTTGTTCATTACTGGTTCTTTGGGAATATTGGGCTTCGACTGAAAGCAGAATACCGCGTAAGCCTGTGCAAGGGGGCGTGAGAATTGTTGCACTTTACATTACTTCTCATGAACAAACCCAATAAAACTGGGTCTGTTGTTTTCTGATATTGTAGATTCTCTCTATTTCTGAAGGATCTGTAGTAAATGTGTACTGGTTATTGATCCTTTGGTTAGTATTTGACATAATTGAGACTTTTGCCTCATAATTTAATTAAAGATAAACTTATTGATCTTATTGAAAATACCTTTCAGAGAGAAGGCTCTCCTTACCTTGCATGTAGTGACAGAAATGCATTCTTTACTTCAGAAAAACCTAAAAAATATCATGCATGGTCGTGTCAAAATGTATGTGATGCGCTGACCTTTTTGTTGGACAACATTTTTATTCGATTTGGCACCAAGCTCTATAGACAAGTTGTTGGGATTCCTATGGGCACTAATTGTGCTCCCCTGGTTGCAGATTTATTCCTGTTTTGTTATGAAAGGGACTTTATGATGTCTCTTTCTGATGATAAGCAGGCTGATGTTATTGATGCGTTTAACACTACTTCCAGATATTTGGACGATGTTTTAAATATTAATAATGTTTATTTTGACAATATGGTTAGTCAAATATACCCTTCAGAGCTCCAACTTAATAAAGCCAATGCCTCTGATACCGAAGCCGCATTTTTAGACTTGCATTTGTCAATTTCTACCAAAATTTATGATAAACGTGACGACTTTGATTTTGAAATTGTCAATTTCCCATTTTTAGATGGTGATGTTCCTCGTTCTACATCCTATGGAGTCTATATCTCTCAACTCATTCGTTTTGCTAGAGCATCTAGCTATGTTGCTGACTTCAACACTCGCAATAAATTGTTAACTCAGAAACTTCTTAAACAAGGCTATCGGTATCATAAACTTCAAAAAACATTTTCAAAATTTTATAGACGATACTATGATTTGATTTCTAAATTCCAAGTTGGACTTAAATCTCTCTTGGGCCAAGTACTTTCGGAACCTGATTTCTATGGTAACTTGGTGTTTAAGTTGAAGAAGATTGTTGGCTCTAATAATTTTTCAGCGCAGTTCATTAAAATAATTTCCCATTATAAAAAGATTGGCTATAACATTAATGTATTGCAACAGACTGCATGCTTGGTAGTCAACCCAATCATGGTTGGCAACTTTGCTTTCCTCTTTAATTGCACGCCGGTGGGTCGGACTTCAGACTCTATGATGGTTCCGACTAAAAGACTTATCTATTGATGAGATGGTAGGGGCCTGATGCTTTGGCTGTTTGTCGGGCCCACCGGGGTTTACCTGTTGGATTTCTTTTGCTCCGGTATTCAGTTTAATTTACTGTTGAGTCCTTATCCTTGCTTTATCTCCTTGTTATATCTTGATTTATTTGTTTTAGGAGATGATGCATTGATAAGTTAGGGGTCTTTCATGTAAACCAAATATCTATGTGTCTTGATCCACATCTAAATTAAGGGTGAGGTTGGCGCCGTTAAACCGGTTTAAGCCCTCCAGTAAAATATTTTACTGACCGTTCCAAGGCGGTACTTCTTTTGTGGATCTTTTATGTTTTCGTTCTGTCTTGTGTTTGCTATGTTTTGTGCACGTCTGTTTATATGTGCTTTGTGGTCACCTGCTGGGAAAGGGCTGACCTCTTGGCTCTCGTTTGTGGTGTCTTCTGTGAGTTTGTCACTTTCCCATTGGTATCCTGGGTCAGGTGTGGTACTTGATTGTATCGATTCCTGATCTTTGCACCATTACTTACTTTTTTTTATTCTTTCTGGGTGTCCATGAATGCACATCAGATACAGTCATGCTAGATATATAATAAAGCACCTAAATTACATATAGATATAACTTTAAAACTTTTAGCAAGAATGTGAAAAAAATCAAAAAAATCTGCATGGTATTATCTTTAAAGTTACCATGACTGGCCCAAATTACCAAATCTTTACAAATAGCCAAACACATATGATATCAAATATACATTGCTCAAAATATTTAAAAGAACACAGCATGACTGATTTGACATTTATTAAAATGCAAATGCACTGAGAGTCTGACCTAAGTAAGAGTCAGTTATAAAAAGTACAAACATGTTAGTCAGTTTGGTGACACATCAAGAATGATGCTTGTTGATAAGTATGAATTAATTCCATTCCATAAATCTCCGTTAAAGTGAACTTTGTTAAGATATACCTTTGTTCAAAACTAAATTATTAACCCTCATCCAATAGACAAAGCATACACTTCACTACACAATGAGGCAGAATACCAGTTTTATTTGCGATGTTTCTTAAGCAAACCAAAGTATTGGGTCAAAATGTTATGGATAAAACAATTGCGGCTCAAATCCATGGCTAAAACTTTGTATTTTTTTTTAATTGGAAAATTATGACTTTTTATGGACAGCTGTAAATTCTCAGGACGTTAAATCACGCAACCTAACGATTTCTGCTACATTTAAATAGTATGGAATGTACAGAAACGATGCAGTTTTGCAGTTTAATCAAACTGTCTTATGTTTGCTATGTCTTTGTGCGCGGACCTTGGCTCTCGTTTGTGGTGTCTGACTGTGAGTTTGTAACTTTCCCATTGGTATCCTGGGTCGGTTGTGGTACTTGATTGTATCGACTCCTGATCTTTGCATCCTTACTTACTTTAACATTATCATCTATATATTAGCAGTGCGATCGATTTTTGGCAAAGAACAGGATTGGGATAGCCTTCGTCAAACACATGTTCTTTTAAAGCTGCATACTCTGTAACTATGAACATTTTTCGAAAAATTTTCTTTTCTTTTTAAATCATTTGTAAAAGTACAATTAAGCTATGTTTTCACAATAAAAATGTTCAGTAAAGCTGAAAACTGCATGGAAAAGTGAATTATCTTATCAAATAGGTGTATTTTTCTCTTGTTGGTAATTATTTGCGTCCCTCCAATAATTCTAGACCGTTGAATTTTAGCATAAATGCAGTTGTTTTGATAGTGATAACTTGTTAAGATTTACGAAAATGTTAAAATGTTTACCTGAATTTGAGTATTTTTACTGTGTTCTTGAAAAATAAAACCATTATTTTTAAAATTAGAAGATCAAAAGTAACAGACTATGCAGCTTTAACAAGTATTTCACTGTGTATAAGGCATATTACCATTCATTTTGTTTCCTTTATTAGATAATGGTGTATGTATTTGTTTCAGAAAATGTTTGGAAATGACCTTATTATCACGGATGGAGGACAACCAGTTGGTACAAAACATATTGATGATTATGGCTCCGATATCTCTGAGTCAGACATTGCTAATGATCCGGACCTGGACATTAGCACATGTAAGTGGAACTATTGTCCTACCAATGGAACAATGGTTCATTTGTCTTGCACATAATACAATGGTTCATATTGCATATACAGTAAAAGCTGTCTTTAGCAGCCACTCAAAAATATACAAAACAAAGATCTTAATGACAAAAGGTAGCTTAATGAAGGTTGAAAGTATTATAATACTTTTGACCTGCATTAAGAGATATTTGATCTTGAAAACATATTTTTGGTCTTTTGGAGAGTAGCCGTTTCAGACAGGTATTACGGTATGCATAATATTACTTTTTTAAATTATACTATGCTGCTATCTAGTAGGGTTAAAGATCTTATACGGGCCTCTTTGCGAGGCATACTGCTTCTGTTGTATGCAAACAACAAAGGCGCAGACCAACCTGCACATCCACACAGTCTGATAAGTGCCTTTATCATTCGCTCTCTAGAAAGAACAATAGCTAAGCTTGTCCCATGCAATGTTTCAAGATTCTAGCTAGTTTATGTAGCTGAGCAGGCTTCGCTTTTTTGAAGGATCTGTTATTCCAAATTATTTAGAGTTCACAACAGCTGTCGTTGTTTCTGTATTGTGTTGATAACCCCCCTCCCCCCCTAGCATGGATATACAGTGTAGTGTTGATATTTTTTATATTTTGGTCCTTCAGGAATATTGGGTTCTGAGGGAAAGCAGAATACCGTATAGGCGTGAGAATTGTTGCACTTTCCGTTAATTCTCATGAACATACTCAATAAAATCGAGTCTGTTGTTTTATAATATTGTAGGTTCTCTCTATTTCTGAAGGAGGTCCATATTTTTGTGAAGGCTTTTCAGAGCAAAAGTTGTTCGTCTCTGTGAAATAAATACCAAAATCTCAAGTAGTATCTCAGAATTCAGCCGTGACGCACGAAAACCTGTCTTGCAATCATCTTGATGGGGAAGAGAGGGCTGGTTGCTTTGCTTACTTTGTCTTCCTGGTGTCTCGTGGTGGTTGGGCGGCTCTTCCTCGCGGTGCCACGGGGTTGTCTTCGGTTTATGATTGTGGTATTTCCTGATCATACTCACTTATTATTTTTGAGATTCACAAACAAGCAAGACTCAAAGCAGTCTGCTTAGCTACAGAGACTAGCTAAAATATTGAAAGTGCGCTGATCAGACTGTCCAGATGTGCAGGCTGGTCTGTGATTTCTTTGTTTACATATTACAATGTCACGTTGTCTCGCATCACGGCCTATATATGCTTATACTTTGCTTGTTTACATTTCCTATAAATGGGTTTGGCCAAATGCTAATGTTGGTGGATTGGGTTGTTAAAAAGGTAAATAGAGAATACTAGGTGAGTGTATTTTGATACCAAGTTAACCAGGCAAGGCTTTGAGAAAGCATGATGACATCGCGAGGCTTGCTGAAATATAGAGAATACTAGGTGAGTCTCTTTTGATATAAAGTTTACGAGGCAAGACTTTGAGGACACTTGTTGACATCGCGAGGCTTGCAGAGCCATTCAACATTCGCTCTCAATGCCCGGCCTGGTAAACTTGATATCAAAAGACGCGAACCTGTTATTCTATTTATCAGTTTACCCATTGTTGAACACTCTTCAAACTAGCGATTATGACGTAATTTTTTATTTTTTGTGTTGATTCAACGTCATTAGCGACGTCATTCAAAAAGTGCAACGTCATCATGACCTGATAAAGGTAACATGCCGTTAGATAGGAAACGTTTATTAGGTGATGTTGAAACAATTCAGTTAATATTAAGGGTGACTGATAAATCATCGTAACGCTGTGTGTTGGTCTCTTAATATAATGAAATCATGCTTAACAATATTTCTAAACTGTACATATAAAAGATCACTTGATATTGAACATAGGGATCAAACATGGTTTTCTATAAATAAGTAACTGCAACGTTTCAAACAAGATGTCGAAAACCAAGACAAAACTCTACTAAAGTTGCATTGATGTAGCAATGAAGCACAATGAATAGTTGATAAGGATTTGATGGTCTTGACTTGATTTCAATGTCACTCCTGGAAATAAATATAAAAATATGGCCCAGAAGATATCCGCTTGAAACTTAATTGAAAAACAACCAATTTTTTTCCAGAAATTTATCATTGCGTTAATTTTTAAACATAATATTCATTTGCACTTTATCATATGCTTTTTATTATTTCATATCTTTTCAGTGACGGGACTAAAACGTGTAAATATTATACTAAGAAGGGGTGGGTCAGCTCTTAGACGCCATATGGAGAAAATAATTGCAATGAGTGGATTTGGACATGATAAATATGCTAAAGATCTGGATGAAAGAGGTAAGACTCAGATTCGAAATAAAGCACAATGACGGGCTGCTTGCGGGCACGTGTCAGCTAGCAGCCAATCATTGTGCTTTATTTTGAGGCTGAGAATTAACTCGTTTTATGACGTCAAGGCCTGGTATATGTTTATCAAATATTTTAATGTATTGTTCTGTCAAACATGTAATTGATACAGTATGCACGACTTTATAATCCCATTGCGTTCATAGTTGCAAGACTTTAAAACATAGACAAATTCTGCTTTGTTATTTATTCTATAAAATGTAAGGTATTGGCAGAACCGATCCCTGCCTTCCAATGGTATATGTTACATGTAAATAAATAATAATAAATTACATCTAAATACTGTTTAAGGTCTCAGTTGCTGTAACTGTTACAAAGATTTAAATAGGTTGTCATACTTGTGTAGGTAATTAAGCATTATGATCATGTCCCCTCAGTAAAAACACTATATGACATGATCACTTTGTAGTATTATCCAATCACAAAAAGCATCCTTTTAGACTTTAATAGTGCATAACTTTGTTCAGTCAGAACAACAATCATTTTAGTAGTAATCAGATTGCTCATAGCAGCATCATTATTCTGACATTACATGCATTAATTGCATGGCTTTGTCTTTATGTTTAGAAATTATAGTTACATACTTTCCTTATTGTTATACTTTTGAAGTATTAAAGCTGTTCTGTTTTATAACATGTATATTATGGTACAATTTTGAAGTTTAATTAAACATCAATCTATGTTTATCATTTGCTGTTCATGTTACGCAGACATTATCTGGTGTAAAATCTATCTGTCTAATATCAAAATAATATTAATCTCATGACGTCGCGTCTGGGAGTGAAATAAATCGATAAACTGCTAGTGGTTTATAGATTTTCGGGAAAAAATTATGATGTCTATAACAACGTTGCGTAAATAATATGATGTTTCACGCCAAAAATTAGATTTCAAAGTTATCATAATGTCATAATGATAAATAGAATCCAACATTCGTGCTCTTGTATTGTTTAATTAATTAAACTCGTTGCAAAAAAAGACATAATGTCGACAAGCCTCACATTTTATCTCTTTTCCCCAACTCGTTTAATAATTCATAAAACGTGAGCACTCCTCTATATTAACCACTACTGAGATTGACATTCGCAAAAAAACGAAGTTAGAAGTTTTAACGTTTTTTTCACAGTCGTGTGAACTGTGTAACATTTTTAAATTTGGTAAAGAGTAATTCCATTGTTTAGTTTAAATGCATTTATTGTCAATCTTTTCAGATGCTGACATTGACTTCTTATCTCATTATCGCCTAGTGGAGCAGTCAAGGATAGATTCTTATGCAAGAGCATTTGTTGTGGAGGATAGTGACCTTGACACTGTTTTAAATAGCAACGTAAGTCAATACTAATACATGCACACAAAAAAAAGCAAACAGTTTAAAAATTGCAATATTATACCAAAATATTCAGACTTCACAGGACGTAAAATTGAAACACTTTTTTGTAACCTAGTGATACCTGTAATTGAAAGTGCTGTAATGTGAAGTAGTATTTACCTTCGTCAGACATCTATCTGGAGTGGGTTAACACTGTTTGGGCCCATCTCTCAGAACTTTTTGATAGAGGTAGCATTTTCTACTGGTACAGTTATACCATAACTAATGATATTTTCTATGTAGTAAAAATGGCCAAGGCCGGGGTTACTCTTGAAAAACAAATAAGTAAGTATGGCCAGGAAATGCCACAACCATAGACCACCGACCATGCTACAAAGCAGGGTAAAACAGACACAGTCACGCCCACATAACAGCAATAACAAAGCAACCAATTCTCTCTTCCTAGGCAAGATGATTGCAAAGCTAGAAAAGACACCAACAACTGCATCATGAGACTATAAAAATCTATCATGAGATTTCAGACATGGGGTAATCGTAATCTGTTATCATGATTTCTTGTAATCGATTACTTTTTTCAGTAATCTAAAAGTAATCAGTAATCATAGATTTTTATGGTTACAAGTAATCATAATGTAATTGATTATATTGCAAGATAGCCTGTAATCATGATTATTTTATGATTACTTTATGATAACTTTTGCCTTTTTACAAAAATAAATATAAAAATTGGTTTTAAAACTGAGTGTACAGTGATGAATACCAGCTACAATTATAGATAAAAGAGAATAATTACTGTTTAAATCAAGAACTGGAAATTCGCTACCAACAATAGATCAAAGATATTCAAGTTTGTTTTTAATTAAACTTGCTTTTCATGAAAATAATTGTCAGATGGAAGAAACGCTCAATAGCTGTAAATAAATAACTGATCTAGAAGACAAATGGCATAGATTCTGATCAGATGTTGCATGATGCAGTGACTGATTATGGCTGGCATTGTTTGTTATGTCTTAAAATATAAAATAAAGCATAGATTTTTTTTAGATCTTGGTTTATATTAATTTAACTATTTTCTTTATTTATTGGTAGCATTTTATGGGATTCACTAAGATTAATTGAATAGCCCACCTTCTTCATGATATGTTGTTACCCAAAATATTTGGATAAACTACCTTAACCCTTTCCATGCTTAGAGCTTATGAACAATATATTAAAGACAAGAAAATGTCCCTTGAATGGTAATAGTAAGAGTGAAGCTAAGAGAAGACGTTATCTAGTAAGATACATTTTTAAGTTGAAGCCTATTCTTTCCAATTGAACCTTTCAGAAAATATAAAACTTCGGTCAACTTTTTTTCTGTGCTAACAAGAGAAGTAAGGTCATTGGTTATTGGTGAATATTGTTTTTTCAGGAAGCTCGAGTTGCTCTTGATGGGGTACCTTCTATTCAACATATGACTAATAAGCAGATGGAATATGTCCTTAAGGTAGGTCATACAAAGACAAACAACCTGTGTAGTATCGAGTAGAAGTAAATGGGTACTTTGGAACAGGGTATAGAACTAGAAGAAAAACCACTAAAGGAGCCTTTGGTCTTCACTTAAATTGGACCAGTCTATAGGGACACTAGCTGGTAACTCTAATGCACCAGTCATTTGTAACCACGGCACCCCTGGGCAAATGACCAGTTAAGCAAAAACAATAAGCGTAAATTTGCGCTTATTTTCTTATCCATAAGTTTAAACATGTGTTTGGGTGCTCAAAAGAACCGTCTCATCGTACCCACAACATATGTTTTGGTTGAGAAATATGAAAACTAACTTCATTTACACACTCTTATCTGGGGGCCAGCCTGGGGCTTGGGAATAGTGGAGATATTGACTTCACTCTGCAAAGCCCTGGTATATTCCCTGCACTGTGGGGGAATACATATGCCAAATACCTGGTAAAGGTCCCTGCTCCTAGGAAATCATACAATTATATTATTTTAGATATCACAAAACAACAATACATAGCCTACAAAAATCATAGAAACTTATGGCATGCAAACACTTGCCATCAGTTCTGTGAATAGGACTAGTGGCAACACGCCAAAATGTGATTTCAAAGTAATTTTAATGTTATATGACAAAAATAATCTAACAAATGCACTCATGTAACACTGAACTAATTATACCCCCTACAAACTTTGTTTGTGGTGGGTATACTGTTTACACGTTGTCCGTCCGTGCATCCGTCAGTGCGTCCATCCATGACGTTTTGTTTCCTTAATATCTTTAAGAGCCATTGCTGGATTTTCATCAAACCTTGAAAACATGTTCATATATGCAAGACAAATACTTTAAACAAAACAGTAAGGGCGAGAAGCTAATTATTTTGGAGTTATTTCCCTTTGTAGTTCTAAATGGCTTTTTATATAGGGTTTTATGCTTATGCTACTATTGCCCATATGTACACCGGCCTATCAACTCGCCCATACACCGGCCAATCAACTCCTACCACAGCTTTTGATTGAGCAATTTGATACTTTGCTGCTACAATGTAGACACATTGAACATATGCATGAAGGAGTTTGGTTTGGAAAAAAATTATTTTTGACAAAATGACAGCGGTTAGAACTTAGAAAAATTTCCTCTAACAAAGTTTTTGTATATGCATGGATGGTGCCTTCATGGTCCGATCAACTCCTACCACAGCTTTTAATGGATCAATTTGATATGTTGCCTAAACAATGTAGACACATTGAACATTTGCATGATGGAGTTTGGTTTGGAAAAAAAATAAATTTTGATAAAATGACATCTATGAGAACTAAGACTATTTTTTCTGATATAAGCTTTGATATATAGAGGTTTCAGGTGTGAATAATTTGGTGTATTTGATCTTAACAAATGTTCCTGATTGCAAGTTTTAAGATCATTCGCACAGATTCTACTGAAATCTTTTTTTTGTAAAACTAGGGTCTGCTAATTTGAACCATCACTTGCCGGAACTACGTTTTTCACTAACCCTTACTGTGCGGGGGGTATCTAATAGGCATTGCTTATTGACTATTTTTTCATTAAACTTGCTGTTAAGAAGAAATAAAATTCTCAGTCAGCCTCGATTTTGTCTCTTTTCTTCAACTAGCTTAATAAATTGAATAATGCATGAGCACTCATGTAAGATTCTCTATTTTCAAGTTAATGTACATTTTATGCAAATCTTCAGCTACGATTCATACAGTACTTTACACACATACAGTCTTTAATTTGGGTTTCAATTCAGCAAGATCCAATAGTATTGGAGAACGACAAACATTTATAAATAAAGCAGTAGACAACATGTAAGTTAGACTATTCATAATAAAGTAGGAAATTTGCAAGTAGGAAATTTGCAAATTCTGATCCAGGGGTCCAAATTTGATAACGTTTTTTTTTTAGTTGATGAGGGGATAGATACAACTATAAATGGGCCATCATCGGTCCGCTAGCGAAACGCCATTTGAATGCCCAACATTAAATTCTGGCTTGGTAGCTTTGTGATTATTCAGGGGATCCAGACCAGTATTGCAAAAAACCTATATTTTTGTGAATTTTTAGGCCTGTCCCCACCACTCTGGATCCACTATGTAATTAGTGTATTTTCTTAAACAAAAGAGAACTAATGAAAGTTAATAAAAGGTGCAGTACCAAAAGCTATGTTTTGGTTTTTTCATAGCTTCAGGGAATGGAAAAAGTCTCAATGAGTGCAGGTCCTATTTACCTCATAGAAACTAAGAGGCGAGTTTGAACTGTTTCAATAAGTGTAACTGTTCTCACAGGGTGTATTTTTAACCTAAAATCTGCCTCGTCGCGAGAAAACCTGCCTTTGGATTTTCCGACAAAGCAAGTGTTCAGGATTTCGGGTCAATATAAGAGGATATACACTGTAACTCTTGTTTAATAGCGATTCTCTGAAACAATAAATAAATAAAACATAACTAGTTGCTACTCGAGACAAATAAAACACACTAATTCAAAAGACAGATAATTAAGCACTCGATCTATCTTGTACTCAAGAGTTGGGCGAATGTGTTTGATAGCTGGCCCACAAAAAAGAATAATTATCATTATTAAAATGGCCAACTATTTCAAGTAATTCAAATACAAATTATAGAAACTATATCGTAAATCATAATTCGACGTTTCACATTCAAACAAATCGCTTACCAAATATGCTGTCTTTTAAATCTTCGAAATCCTTAACATCATGGCGACTTATCTTTGTCTGCCGTTGTCAACGTCACTTATTTGTTAACGTAACGACGTTAAATAGCGAACGTAACGTGAAAAGCAGCGAGACTTAAAATGCCCAAATTTACGTTCCAAATAAATTTGCTTACTATGAAATACCAAACGTTATTATATTATGATTAATTGATTAATTTAAGAATTAAAGACTGGCTACAGTTCTTACAGCGAGTTTCAAACCAGTCTCTTTAGCTGGAAAAATGAAATTTCACCTGTAGCAAGTTTACATATGATACTTTCCAAAAAGCGAAGAACGACGGCGCTTATCTGACTGCAGGGATGCGCAGGTTTGTCTGCGCCTACATTGTTTGCAAATCACCGAAGACAGGTCTTCTTGCGTCGAGGCCCAAATATAGGTTTGTGTGTATTTGTACACCTTAGTGGACTATTGTGTTACATTTTTGAGATTCTTAAATAATTTAGAGAGATGATCCACACTTGGACAGGCCTTAACTGTAAGTGATTTTATGTCAATTGTAACTGTTCAAGTTGTTTATTTGCTTGGTTTTCATTTTTTTATGTTCTATGCTTTAGTTTAGTTCATCTTTAATTACTATCATTGCTTTGCTTGCTTTTAGAAATGTTGCAACTAAGTGTTATGTTGTGGTTTGAGCTACATGGTGCATAAATCTCTTTGAATACAGAATAAGTATACCCATATGTGTTACTTTGATTACAAAGGCTAATATCAAAATGTGTGATACTTATCTGCATGCCCTGATCGTTGTATATAGAGAATACTAGGTGAGTGTCTTTTGATATCAAGTTTACCAGGCAAGGCTTTGAGAAAGCTTGTTGACATCGCGAGATTTGCTGGGCGATTCAACATGCATTCTCAAAGCTGAGCCTGGTAAACTTGATATCAAAAGGCGTAAACCTGGTATTCTGTTTATCAGTTTACCCCTTGATTCATTCTTTAAACTAGCGATTATGACGTATTTTTTTTATTTTTGTGTCGATTCAGTGTCATTGGCGACGTTATTTAAAAAGTGCAACGTCATCATGTCCTAATAAAGGCACATGACTTGAGATAGACACCGTTTATCAGGCAACGTTCAGGAATGCAGTTAAAATGAAAGGTAACTGAAAAATATGTTTATGAATTAATTTTGTAACACATTCATGTACTTATTTTGTAGCTGCCATACTCTTGTTTTATTTTTTCTGTTTTGTCTGAAAATGGTTTTAAGCTAATGTTGTCTGTTGTTTGTAACCAATGAAATGATGTTTTGGTATCTTGTTTCATGTATAGATCAGTTGGTTTGATGACCCTGTGGTAATTAAAACATTATAATGCGTTTATGCACCCAACTATTTATTAGTTAAAATAATTTATCATTCTATGTACAGATACTTCAATATACGTATAAATTAAGTAAAACGCAAATTCTGATTCCAATTTGTCAAGATCACCTTCAAATTGCAGAAGAAATGCCTTAAAGACAGTACTTGAAAATGTTTGAGCAGTCTAATGCGTTCATGCACCCAAAAATTAAATAGTTAAAAAAAATTATCATTCTATAGGTGCTTTAAATTGTGTACATTCTTCAATATAGTAAGACGCAAATGTCGGGATCACCTTCAAAAATTGCAGAAGAAATACTTTAAAGATAGTGTTTGACATTTTATAAGCAGTTTAACCCATAGGCCCAGTTAATCAAATTTAATTAGAGCGCAATTGCGATTATTTTCTTATCCTTCAGTTTAAACGTATGTTTTGGGTGCTTAATAGAACTGTCTCATCGAGACGGTTCTCTTGAGTACCCACAACATATGTTTTCTCATCGAGACGGTTCTCTTGAGTACCCACAACATATGTTTTGGATGAAAAATAAAGAAAATAGTTTTCCAATACGCACTCTTATCTGGAGACCTGGTTTAATCCATATAAGCCTAGCGTCCTTTTTGTGGGACATAGGAAAACAGTGCAGACCCAGACCAGACGCCGCGTCTGATCAGGGTCTCCACTGTTTTCTTATAGAATGCTTAATCAGACTTTGACTAAAATGAAAAATATCATCGATAAACCCTAAAAACGGAAATGGACCGGTCCCAATTGATAACAGTGGTAAATTCCATTTGGCTTAAATGGGTTAAATCCTGATCTTGTATATAGTTACTAAAAGGAAAAAAGGCAGTTGAAAATTTATTATACAGATGTACGGTATATTTTCTATTCTAACAGGTTTTACACATAGATGAAGCTTCCCTCCTCACCTTCAGGATGTTTGCTGTGGTAACTGCTCTATGTGAGAGAGTATCACATATGGAGTAAGAAAATATTTCATATTTGAACCTGTATTCAGCTTAAGCTACAAGTTGGCATGTGCATATAGCGAAGATCCAAATCTGTCTGCACATCCGCACAGCCTGATATGAGTCTTAGATTCCATCTGAAGAAGTCTTTGAGGGGCGACCATGCCAACTTGTACCGTGAGCTTTATACCCCCTTATTCTATTTAAAGATTCAAAGTGTCAATAACTCCCATTTTAATGCAAACTAGGGTAAGGTTGGTACACTTCTGTTTAACATAGCTTAATATGCGGTTGCTGTCTTATAGTGTATTGTACTACAGTAGGTCTGAAAGTCAAATACCTGAAAGTATGTTAAGGGAGAGTCCTTCATATACTTAACAAGCTGCCGAATTGGGAGATTCAAGGCTCATTGCTACCCTGCAAAAACTACAGAGAGTTGCCTTTACTCTGTACATTATCGGCGTATGTGAATCATTTGAAAGTAGATTGAGGTTTTACAGTAGCAGACTGCTTTTAATGCTGTTGATCCATTGTTTATGTTTGCTCCCATTATGTGTGGGGTATGTGTTTTGTCCTTGTTTTGTTATGTTGTGTTTAAAGTTCTTTCTAATTTTGCCATCAAAAGAGTTGGATGCTTTATTGAATCATTGTTCCAACTTAATAAAGCCAATACCTCTGATACGGAAGCCGCTTTTTTTAGACTTGCATTTATCAATTTCTAAAGCTATTGCTTCTACCAAGATTTATGATAATCGTGACGACTTTGATTTTGAAATCGTCAATTTTCCATTTTAGAGGGTGATGTTCCTCGCTCTACATCCTATGCAGTCTATATCTCTCAACTCATTCGTTTTGCTAGAGCATCTAGCCATGTTGCTGACTTCAACACTCGTAATCAATTGTTAACTCAGAAACTTCTTACACAAGGTTATCAGTATCATAAACTTCGCAAAACCTCTAAATTTTATAGACAATATTACAATTTGATATCTAAATTTCAAGTTTGACTTAAATCTCTCTCTCGCCAAGGACTGTCGGAATCTGAATTATATGGTGACTTGGTTTATAAATTGAAGAAGATTGTTGGCCTTTATAATTTCTCAGCGCAGTTCATTAAAATATTTTACCATCGTAAAAAGATTGGTTATAACATTAATGTATTACAGCAGACTGCATGCTTGGTGGTTAACCCAATCACAGTTGGCAACTTTGCTTTCCTCTTTTATTGCACGCCCGTGGGTCAGACTTCTGACTCTATGATGGTTCTGACTTAAAGACTTATCTATGGATGAGATGGTAGGGGTCTGATGCTTTGGCTGTTTGTCAGGCCCACCATGGTTTACCTTTTGGATTTCTTTTGCGCCCGTATTCAGTTTTATTTACTGTTGAGTCCTTATCTTTGCTTTAACTCCTTTTAATATCTTGATTTATATGTTCTAGGAGAGGATGCATTGATAAGTTTGGGGTCTTTCATGCAAACCAAACATCTATGTGTCTTGATTTACATCTGAACTTAGGTAGAGATTCGGCGCCGTGGAACCGGTTTAAGCCCTCCAGTAAAATATTTTTACTGACCTATATAAGGCGGTACTTCCTTTGTGGATCATTCATGTTATTTCTGGTGTGTGTTTGTTATGCTTTCGTGTGCGTCTGTTTATTGTTGGCTTGTGGTCACCTGCTGGGAAAGGGCTGACCTCTTTGCTCTCGTTTATGATGTCCCATTGTGAGTTTGTTACTTTCCCATTGGTATCCTGGGTCAGGTGTGGTACTTGATTGTATCAATTCCTGATCTTTACCCTCTTTCAAACTTTACTTAAGTTGCTTTTTTCTGTCGTGAGAATGTTATTGTTCTGTGTCTCCTTCTCGAAGTGTAGTGGGTTGGTCTCTGGTCTGTAATTGTGACCTTTTCTGGTCATACTCACTTGATGTTTTTACAAGATACTGTCATAACTAAATAGAGGATCTTACATGAGTACTCGTGTTTTATTGAATTTATTAAACGAATTGGGGAAAAGAGATAAAATGTGAGGCTTGCATTTTATCTCTTTTTTGCAACGAGTTTAATAAATTAAATAATACAAGAGCATGAATGTTAGATTCTACTTATCATATTGTATTAAGATTACTTTGAAATCTCATTTCTGCAGTAAAAACGTTATAATTTTGTCATTATGTACGCAACAATGTTATGGACGTCATAACGTTTCAGAAAAATCTGTAAACTCCTAGTGGTTTATCGATTTTATTGCATCGCGTTATTTCACTCCCAGACGCGACGTCATATGGTAATGTAAGAGAACACACAATGCATAAAAAAAACTTTGTTATCTACACATTGTCTAAAATAGTTGACCCTTGGAAATAGAGAAAACCTGTAAAATCAGAAAATAGTAATCTCTTTACTGAGTTACACAGTGCGCATAAGAGACAATTGAGTATGCCATATCCACTATTCACCCAAGTTAACACCAACTTTATCTTTTATCCCTTTAATATTTTTGTTGCTTGAAAATTGTATATCTGCTACATTTATTCAAGTGCACCTTATACTAAATTTTATCATGAATGAAAACACTATGAACCCTGGTCAGGCTGGTCCCAAGAAAGCAGTCATATCTTTGTCCATATAATTTGCAATATATACTACAAATGTGCATAAACACAAAAGAGAGAGGACTCTCTGGGCCATAACTGGTGAGGAAAGATGTAAATAAATAGTTGGTGGGTTGATGGTCAAATCTTGTTTGATAGTTGAGTGGTAGACTTAACGTTGTGGGATTGCTGTTTCCAGACTCATCTGAGCCACTGTGTAATGTCCTTGAGTAAGACATTTTTTGCTGAAGACAGGTAAAAAGTCACAACATGACTGATATTTTTACTGGGACAAACAACATCACACAAACAAATCACATTAAGATATTCTGATACCTGAACTTAAAATTTCAACATCTACATACAGTGAGTCACTTAATCACGCACCACTCATAAAATGTAAGATTTCTCGGAAAAGAAATATGACATTTTTATTCTGAGAATACCAGCGTATTTTAGCGCATTTATGATTTTTATTATCCTTAGAAAATCAATTGTGATCAGACCAGAAACGAATGAGAAATATACGCTGAAGGGCCCTTCCCTTCTATCACCAATTCACATTATTTTGAATTGCATTCAGATCACATGGCACTACTTTCAATCTCAATTTTCTGCCATGCTATTGTTTAAAGCCAATTTAATTTTGGCGAAATTAAAAACTAGCTCGCATCTGTTACTTTTACTATTCTTTTATTTTGGTTCCCAACTGGCCAAGGTTTGAAAGAAGTTGTTTTATTCCTTTTTTTAAAAAGTAGGTGAAGTTTTGAATGGTTCTGAGTAATCAGTTGTCAAAACACTTCTTTTCCAATTTCATTTTAAACAACAATATATCCGTCGTTTATTTTCGTAAATCTTTTATAGATATATAATCGTAATTACGTTGATGCAAGTGATGACGTCAATATCCACAAAAGTATACGAAGCGCCGATGGTATGATTTTTTGTGTGTTTGATATTCCTGTACCAACAAGCGACTTGTTACAAAACGATTTGCGAAGAAATTCCAGGTTAATAAATGTAACTGACGTTAACATGACGTCAGAATAAGCATTGCTTCAGCAAGTAATGGTGTTTCTGAATTAAACCCCACAGAAAAGAGGTTTAACTTCAACAAAATAATTGTTTTGGGTGTTTTTCTATCACAACCATCACCACGATAATGCCTAATGCAAAATGAAAATAAGAAATATTAACGCACAGGCTGCACGTGCATTATTCGCATGAGTGATACTGAATGCTTTTTTGGTGTCATCGAATAGATAAAATGTTGATAAGTAAAATATTATAAAGAATGTTTGATTCCAGCATTTTTGTTAAACAATGGGAGCCCTTGACAAGTGGAGCGTAACTAAAGTGGCTCACTGAAACTTGCTTAAATAAAATTCAAATGTCATGCTGAGTTGAGTTGAGCATGTTTTTTTCTATAACATCTGAACCTGTTTTGTTGTATGTGACTAAACTTATTATGTTATTTATTTTAGCTCCCTTAGTCAAAGACTGCTGGAGATTTGTAGCCTAGCTGACATAGAGAGGAAGTTAGATCTGTATAAGGCTATGTTTTATCACAACACAAGATCTGATAAGTCAACCAATTTCATCACTACAGATTCACTCAAGATCGAACTAATTGCAGGCGGATTAAACTGGAAACAACAACAATATATTCTAGAAAAGATGGAACCAAATAACTGGGGAGAGGTAAGTTTATGATTTCAGGAGCAGAGTTGTGAGAAACCTGTTTTAAAATACAGTAAAACCTGTCTTAAGCGGCCACTTAAAAATACAAGACAAAACAAAGATTTTAATGACAAATTGTAGCTTGATGAAAGTCGAAAGTATTGCAGAATGCTCCCCTTGGAGCGTTCTGAAATACTTTTGACCAACATTAAGCGATAATAATGGCCTTGAACCCCCATTTTTGGTATTTTTGAGAGTGGCCGTTTAACACAGGTTTTACTGTATGTGATTCACAGTGGTTCAGTTAAGGTTGTACATGCGCTGTCTGACCATCACCATTTCATTCACTGGCTCAAATGCAGGCCCACCAGATAAGAGTGCAAAGCTGAAATTATTTTATTATTTCTCAACCCACACATATGTTGTGGGTACTCAAAAGAACCGTCACAATGAGACTTCTTTTGAACACCCAAAACATATGTTTAAACTGATGGATCAGAAAATAATCGCAATTTTACGCTGAAATTATTTCCTTATTCTGGGTGCATTCTATTGAGATAATGTGTCCTTATCAGGTCGAATATGTTTTAATGCTTGCATTCTTGGTGACACTCTTAAACATGTATGCCAAATAGGATTTTTCTTTGGATGGTATTTATTCATTTTTATTCAAATCTAATAGCTCCATCTGTAAGCAAATAGTGAAAACCATAGTCAGACGATCTGGGTCTGTACTGTTTTCATATCTCCCACAAAAAAGACGCTAGGCTTATACAGGTTAAACTTGCAGCGTGCTTAAAATATTATAAATTTCAACAGTTAAATTTTACTGTTAATGGTCAATTGTCTTTAGAATTATCCAATCAATCAAAGAGGGTATTATAATCTGCCTAATTCAGTAAATACATGGAGTGTCAGCCTCAAAATACTGAGTTCAGGCATACCTCTGAAAACTCTCACCCCGATGTTTAAACTGTAGTGAGGAACTAACAAACATGTAAAACCTTGTCAAACTGCTCAAGTATATTGATTGTACAGTCGATGGAGTTTGTACTAGCTGGTCATGCCTATCTGTCCTCTATTTAGCGTATACAGTGTACCAAGGTGGCCAATCACGTGGTCTGCCTGATTTGGTTCACATACTTTACAAACCAGTAATCGGACATCACATAAGGAAAGCCGTTCATAACTTTCGTTATAGTAAGTCAAATTTTATGCTGTATAGTGCAAAAAAACTCAATTTTTTCTGCACAAGACTGTCTAAAATATTCTTCTGGGAATGCTATAGTTTTCCAGATTACCTCGAACAACTGAAGTGTGTACCTAATCGCGGAGATCTTTCCGTTTTTTCTTCATTTGTTCAAGGTAATCTTGAAAACTACAACATAACCAGGAGAAACTTTGTACAGTCTTGTGCAGAAAAATGTGAGGAGGTTTTTGCACTTTACCGCATTTAATTTGACTTAGTATGACGAAAGTTATGAACGATTTTACTGGTTCAGGAAATCCGTGAACCAAATTATGCTGACCATGTGATTGGCCACCTTGATGTACATATATACACAATTTTTCTTGCCAAAATGTTCTATTTTTTATGAATTTTCTATTTTCAGATCTCATTCTTAGACTATATGTGCTACATTCCTCTCTTCCTGTCCATGCATGACAATATATGTGACAATCCATTAGACATGTCTAACCAGAAATACACAAGACCACCAAGACAGAGACCAGCCTCGGTATGTATGGTTATGTGTGGATGCAGAGGGGGCGGGAAGGGGGTCTCTATCCCCTATGGAAAATCATAAGTGGCTATACGTAACCTTTGAAATACTGGTACAGATCCCCCGTGAGAAGCAATTGGACCCAAAGGGTCCATTTCCTTCTCAATCGAGATCCGTACGACCCTCTGTGAAATAGAGTTGTTGATTTTAAAAGAAAAAAATTGTCACCACCCCCCCCCCACCACCACCACCACTACTAGAGGGAATTTTCTGGATCCGCATGTATAGTTAATGCTTTTAAAACCATAACACGTTTCTGTTAGTTCTCTGATTTAAGTCTTGTAAAATATATCAAATGTTAATCCCTTTAGACCAATAGAATTTTCAATTAATCTACAAACAAAAAATCAGAGTGGTCCGTCATATAATTTTATTGGTCACATGTTATAATTTCCAAAAATTATTAAATTTATTTTTCTGAAGATTGATATTATCTTAGCAAACAAAGCAGACCCTGGTGCAATGCTACATATGCGGTATTGCATGAGATGTTGTTTATTATTGAACATGTGCAAGTGCCTCTAATAAAAGTGTTTTTGATCAAAAAATACCAAAACCACACACCACAGATTAACCAACGGCACAGTTAGGGTGAGTCACTAAACATTGACTGTCCCAAGATATCTGGAAGACAGTTAAAATAAAGCAATCAGTCTAATACCAAAAATAGTAAGTGGGTATGATCAGGAAATACCACAGTCACAAACTGCAGACAAACTTGTGTCATCGTGAGGAAGAGCCACACAGCAATCACAAGACGCCAGAAAGACAAACAAAGCAACCAGCTTTCTCTTTCCTATAGAGATGATTGCAAAACTAGAATGGACACAAATTAAATCACAACAAAACATAGAACAATTACAGAATCTCACAATTGGAGTAACAATCAACAACAAATCAACAACAGAACACAAGAAAGTTATCAAGATACTTCATTGTGTAAGGCAAATGCACATGTAAGTGGCATTCAAAGAATTATGATTATGTAATTGTGCCTCTAATATTTTTCTCATCTGCAAACATATTCATACAACAATTCTGTACAAACATTCTGACTATGTGACCATGAATCTGGATTCAGGTGAAAAGATCTATTTCTATATAGTTTTGCTTACGAGGCATGATCGAAAAGTTTTTGGTCCAATATGCTTTGGTGAGGTTCATTGACTTAAAATTGTTGTCAATAGGTCATTTAATCTAATTGAAGGACATTAGGAGTGTGAAAAGCATGTGGTGATGCTTGGTTGATTATGTAAAGCACTTTTAATAGAAGAGGGTGTGCCACATTTGCAAAATGGAGAAACTTGAGATCAGAGCGGTTATCAAGTACTTCTCTAAGAAAGGAATGCCTCCCAAGAAAATTCATGAAAGCAAGGAAGAGGGCAAAGATGAAGACTTCATGGAAACCCTTGGGAAGGAGTCTCCTTCTTATAGCACAGTGAAAAAATGGGCAGCAGAGGTTAAGAAGGGGAGAGAAAGTGTTAGGATGATGGACGGTCTGGCCACCCTAAAGATGCCACGGTTTATGAAAATGTCAAGGTCGTGCATACCCTGGTTATGTATGATAGGAGGCGAGACTTGCTAAGTTTTGGGGCAGTACAATCAATCTTAACCAACATCTTAGGTATGTCAAAAGTTTTGACAAGATGAGTGCCACGAATGTTGACCAATCATCAGAAAAGGACTTGGCTCAATATTTCTAGGCATTTCCTGTCTCGCTACGAAGATAATCCAGGTGATTTTATTGAAAGATGAGACATAAGTTCACGACTTTGATCCAGAGTCAAAAATGCAGAGCAAAAACGGAAGTACCCTAGTTCACCCCCCTCCTAAGAAATGTAAGAGGGTTCATTCAGCAGGGAAGGTGATGGCCTCCATCTCTTGGATAGTCAAGGGGTGATAATGATTGATTACCTTTAGCAAGTTCACAAGATAAACGGTGCATATCATGCATGCCAATTGAGGCGGCTACGCCAGGAAATCGCAAGAAAAGGGCGAGGAAAGCTGACTTGTGGTGTTCTGCTCTTGCAGAACAACGCCCCTGCCCACTCTTTACAAGTTGTCAAGACTGCTTCGACTGAATGTGGATTTGAAATCCTTCATCATCCCCCATACTCTCCTGATATGGCTCCCTCTGACTTCTATCTTTTTTCAAAACTGAAATTCCTTCTTCGTGGTGCACAGTATGGAAGCAATGAAGTCGTCTCAGAGGCAGAAAACGAGTACTTGGGGGGAAAAGGAAAATGCCTTCTATTCAAAAGGGATAAGAAAGCTCAAGCAGAGATGGGCTAAATGCATTGCCTTGAGGGGATATTGAAAAGTAATGGTCAAATTTAAATTCCTGAAGTACAAGGGGCAGAGGACCTTTTGATCATCCCTCGTATTACCGATCTGAGTTTATGACTTAAGATTGACAGTATGAACCCTATGCCAAACTGATTTAACCCAGGTGTGGCTACTCCTGACTGAGTAGTTTGACCTCGGCTTACTCTGAAAACCATTATGTTATTACATTTTAGATACATTGCAAGGTATTCACATGAACCTGTTCAAGTTGGTAAATAGATATGACAGGAAGTACGTGTGTTCTAACCTTTTCCCTTTTAAGACCAATTGAATTTCCCGTTATGTAAGATACAGTTAGGTCAGGATGGCACAGTGAGGGCCACAGTTTTTATTTCTGGTAAAATATTGTTTTTCTTTTTAATCGTAGCAAACAGTGTAGACCCTGATTAAATGCAGCATTATGCTGCATTTCATCTGGGTCTGCACTGCTTGGCAAAGTACTTTTCAGGGGTAACTTGTATACAAAGGCTTCATGAATCAGACAGGAAGTGAATTTTCTTACAATTTTGGGTAAACATGTGCATTATTTTTTCAGGTACAACGTGACATGAATCCCCTGGGGTGTCAATTAACAAAAGCGTCAGCCTATTGGACAAGAAAGAGGGCAATGGAGGAAATGATGGATAATAGCAACAACTCCAGACAAATGTCTCAGCGCTACATGAAAATACTCAACAAATATAAATCTGATAAACTCACAAGGTATGAAAATGGCCGGGACACAAGAAAACCTGACATTAGGGTTTCCAACAAAGCAAGGCTCAAACAAGTCTCTTCAACTACAGAGACTAGCGAGAAAGTTAAAATTTAGCCTGTAGCAAGTCTAGATGTGATACTTTCCACTACGCAAATGATAACAAAGGCGTCAATCATACTGTGCGAATGCGCAGACTGGTCTGTGCAGTGGTTGTTCGCAGGCCCCAAAGACATGTTTTTTCTCACGTCAAAGCTCATGCAATATACGCTTTCCTGAAGCAATAGCAACAACTCTAGACCAATGTCTCAGCGCTTTATGATATTCTTAGTTAAATCTAATTAAATATTTTTGTCTCCAAGCAACGTATTTATGCACGTTTGGTGGAGACCAACCTACTGGTTAAGACGACAGAGCTCACAAAAGATTTATTTTACAGATTTAAAGAGATGGTGACCTTGAAAATTAGATGACTTGAAAAATAGGTCATAGTCGCCAAAATAATATGAACTCTTCTTCTTACCACAATGATATGATACATAAAGTTAAGGGGATATTGCTTTCAAAAGCTCTTACTTGTATGAAATATTTCCTGAAAAACGAAAATGGTTATGTTACCAAGGAGACGGATACCTTTGGCTATAGTGATATATTGACGATTTATACATTTCACACAGATCATATTACGCCCCAACATACAGCTTTTGAGTACTCTGCAGCATGCTTATCATTCGTTTGTGAGTTACTTCCTGGTTTAATTCCGTTTGCAATATTGTGACACACTGGGTGAACTTTAGAGAAAAACATTTACATAATTATATACTATAATTATCCTACTACAATATGGGGAAGTGTTTTCGCCCAAACGTACAAATTTCTGGTAGGAAAAAATATTTTCCAATATTTGCTTTTAATTTTTTTAAGGTCAAAAGCAAAATATGTAAATAATATCAGAACTACATATAATTGGGTCAAAATACTTTCCCATATTGTAGTTGGATAAATGTAGTTCTTGTTCAAAGAACATTTCTTTGTTAACAGTTTTATCCTAAATTCACTCAGTATTCCACAATATTGTAAACTGAATCAAACAAGGAAGTACCTCTACAACGACTGATAAGCGTGCTGCAGTGTGCTCAAAAGCTGTATGTTTGGGCGTAAAGTTATCTGTGTGAGATGTATAATTGTTCATACAAGAATAAAGCCAAAGGTATCCATATCCATGATAAAATAGTCATTTTTGTTTATACAGGAAAAAAGTTTATTCAAGTAAGAGCTTTTTGAAAGCAATATTTCCTGAACTAGAATATATTTTTCAATTCTAGAGATATCTTACAAAACCCTATTTTGGTGAAAATTTGACATTTCGAAACGTTGGTGTGACATAAAAAAGGAGGTCAATGTCACCAAAATCAAATCAACTATAAACCCTCTCATAACAATATTTCTATGCAAGTTTGGTTAAAATTGAACTAACAGTTCGGAAGATAATGTGTTGAAATGGCTTATTTATACAGTCTTTATAGTATGGTGACCTTGAAAAATATGTAAAGTTCACCATACTATAAAGTTTTTTCAAACCTTCCAACAGTGCATCTATGCAAAAAGTTAGCTAGTATGATCAGGAAATACCACAATCCCACACTGTAGACCAACCCACGGCACTGTGAGGAAGAGTCACAGAACATTTATAGAGACAATACATTTGGTTTGATCAAAATCCAAGCATATATAAAATTTGGTGAAATTATGTCAATTGGTTCTCAATAAATTGAGTGAAAATTTATTTAAGAATCAATTTTACAGAATTTCACCAAATTTTATATACTATAACAATAATGAAACGTCCCTTTTTCATGTTCCCCTATCTTTCAATCCAGTTAAAATGTCGAAACAAAAAAAGCCTAAATGTTTCTCAAACTTCTGGCACATGAAAATTGGTCAGTATTGGTTTTATCTTCTTCTCCAGAAGAATGATTGAACGTAGTGTAAAAACAGCTTTTTCCTTTATCAACAGGAAGGTACTAGTCAAAATGAGACACATTTAGCATTATTTAAGACAAGTCAGCATCAAAACAATTGATATTGGCATTTATCTGATGATTTATTTGTGGGGTAGGGGGTATAAAACATAGATTTAGTGAACTAAAAAATGGTCTTGAAAACCAATATTTGGTCTTCTTTTTAAGTGGCCGCTTCAGAGAGGTTTGACTGTATGTTAAATTTTAATAAAATTTATAATAATTGTTTTGGATTTACCTACTGATGATTCGAACTTCTAATAATTCGAAATAAAATATCAAAGTCTAAAATGCCTGTACGAAATTCAACGGAATCAGTATCGTATTAGCTGTAACATTTTACATTTCAGGCTGAAAGACTTTGATAACAGACGTACAAGCATGATGACCAAAGAAAGTTCAAGCCTAAGTGGATCAAGTTTCTCAAAAGACATGATTTATTGATTCTAATAAATAGAGAATCTATCATGGGTGTGAGAGTAGGATAGAAAAATCCGTCTTGAGGATCGCCGTTTGACATCAGGAGGCTTGCCGAGTGATGACAAACGGTGATCCCGAGGGACGGATTTTGCTATCCTACCCTCACACGAATAATGGATCCTTTTTCTTGCTCACCGCTGTTATTTATTTATTTATTTATTTATTTATTTATTTATTGATTTATTCATTTAAAAATAAGCTTCGAGAATATGCTAAGACTTCACACGATGACCTTACTTGACGTCCCGGCTAAGCATGGGTAAGATAAGGTTTTCTATCCCAGGGTAAAATCTCAGATATCCTTATCCGGTGTGCAAGAAATAAAGCATCTTACATGAGTGCTTATGTTTTATTGAATTTATCAAACGAGTCAAGGAAAAGAGATAAAATGCGAGGCTTTTCAAGCATTTTATCTCTTTTTCGCAACGAGTTTAATAAATTCAGTAAAAGAAGAGCATGAATGTTAGATTCTGTTTATCATATGACATTAAGATTACTTTGAAATCTCATTTCTGGCGTAAAAACTTTTGTCATTAAGTATGCAACGTTATTATGGACGTCATAACGTTTCCCGAAAATCTGTAAACCACTAGTGGTTTATCAATTTTATTGCATGGCTTTATTTCACTCCCAGACGTGACGTCATATGATAATAGACATTTACAAAACCACTCATATTTTTGCTTTTATCAGCTAGTTCTGTCTCCTTTAACCTTTGAAAATGCTTTGTACCAAGATCAGGTCTGACAAAATAAGGGATCTGATCTGGGTTCATTCTGGTTCTGAAATAATTGTTAAAAGTTATTACTATATTGACTAAAACAAAAACAGCAGGTGACGATTATGCAATAAATCACACAGGATTCAAAAAGTTATACAGGTATACATACATAAGATCCAATTACTGTATGTTAAACCTAAGGTAGATTAAGGGTGATTGAACACCAGCGATTTTGTTTGTGGGTCTAAGGTCAGACAATGTTGGCATGCAAAGTGCCATGGCAGGCTTCCAGATAAGAGTGTATTGGAAAACTATTTTCTTCATTTCTCACCCAAAACATATGTTGTGGGTACTCAAAAGAACCGTCTCAATGAGACGGTTCTTTTGAGCACACAAAACACATTTTAAATTGATGAGTGATAAAATAATTACAGTTTAACGCTCATAAAATTTCCTGATCTTGGCCTATGGGTCAGGGTTACGGTATCAGATGACTCTTGAGTGACATTCTGGGCATGGTTCTGTAAGGTCCATTGCTCCAATGAGGGGTCATCCAACAATGTTCCAGGCAGTAATGTTGTGTTTTATATGGGCCAGGATATGACAAAAGGTGCAAAAGTTGTTCTTATCAATATCTAGCCAATGTTAAAACTGTAAAGTACAACCTCTTACAGGCATGTGCATTTCCTGTAAGTTTTCAGCAATAATTGAGCCGCTGCATGTGATTTTCAGCAATGTGGCAAGTGTAGATTCCGACGACCCTCTGCAGCCTCCTTTTAAGCTTAGAAACTCCAAATGGTGTTCAGTCATTAGCTTAACAATCATAGCATACTCAAGCGACTAGCAAAGGCTCTGATCAGACTGCGCGTATGCGCAGGCTGATCTGAGACTTTGCTGGTCGCACATACCACATTGTTGGAAATCTCATACCGTGGCTCAATTATCTTCAACATTGAGAAATATGTAGAGGTTGGAAGCTACAAATTGAACACAGTTTTGAACATGTCAAGAAAGACGTTTATACTAATATGACATCCGAGTACCGGTCTGCAGTTGCTTTCTCTTGTTTTCTCAGTATAAACATCTAAGATATAGAATTAATTAACATGTATTTTCTCTGTTGCCACTTAAATTAAAAAAAATGTATGAATTTATAGTTTATACATTATCACGCTTAGGGATGTCAGTTACAACGCAAGGTGGTTCTGGACGACAATTCGTTACGGGCCTATGACGACTGCTTACCTGTGCTGGACGACAGGTAACGGGTTTTAGATGACAGATTTAGGGTTTTGGACGACAGTAGAGGGGGGCAACACACACAGACGTTGCAGAAAATGATAATATAGTGTGTTTGGCTATTTTAAATAATTCCTGTCATATTAGTGTTTGTAAGTTTGACATTAGAAGTACAAACACTATAGATATTTGTAGTTAAATTGTAAAATTCTGGTCTGGAAAAGAAACTTCAGAAATGTGTAATTTGTGATTAATTACTTGCGTTCTCGTCATGAAATAAGCATAAATGGTCAGACAATAGATCTCACATGATTTTTCAGTCAATTGTAACACGTCTTTCTTAAAAGAAAACTGAAAACCTCAAAAATTTCATTTTTCTAATGTTACTGGTTAGAGACGACTGTGTAACAGGCAATAGACGACGTCAGTTTTTCTGTAACAGATGTGAGACGACATTTTCTTCCTTTCACGAACACTTGAGTAGACGAAAATACTGCTCTGAAGCCTATTCAACTCCTGAAGAAGTAGTTCAGCATTGTGCGACCTCCCTTTGAATGTGCATGCCAAGTTAATCAGAAGAATTTAAAGGTTAATTCCATATATGGGATTGGTGGCATTTTAGTCTTCTGGTTCCAGAGAATATTTAAAAGCTGTTTTATCTTATTTGAGCATGGCGGCATCTTGGTCACGAGAGCAAGAAGTTGGTGAGGATGATCAGGAAATACAACTATCATAAACTCCAGACCAACCCACTACATCATGAGGAAAAGCCACTGAACCTTTACAGTAACAAGATATCCGTAAGACAATAAAAGCAAAGCTACCAGCTCTCTCTTTCTCTTCAACATAATTGCAAAACTAGGAAGGGCGCAAAATAATGCATACCAAAACAAAGACAAACACAGAACCCCCATAATGAGAAGTACATTAAACAATAGATCAACAACAAGAGAATCACCGCCTTAGAATGGACAGCAGCCTAAGCAACGGGGGTGGGGGCTTAAATGCATTTTAAGATCATTCCAATAACTATCTTCCCTCCATCCTAAGGAGTCTCCATATGAAATTCGATTGACATTGTGGTTTCAAAGGAGATGTTTGAAAATGTTGACGAACAGACAGACGAATGGAGGCTGGAGTCATTTGTATACTATTAGCTCACCTCGGAGCCTTCAGCTTTGGTATGCTTAAAACGTTCTTTTATTCAACCACGTATGATATGTGACTTACACTTTGTCAGACCTGGAGCTTATTTAGGGCAATTGCGGGTAATACTTCCTACATTAACATCTTCTTAATTGTTTGCATACAGTTTGCTTAATTTATGGACTGTCAATTTATGAAATAAAAAGGATATGTCAATTTTTCATAATCTCACATGGAAGTTTTCAGCATTTTACAAATTTTCTGAAAAAAATCCAAGTCCTTAATATTAAGCTAATATATTTGTAATCGCCATCCGGCTTCCTAATTTGAATTTTAATTAATGCTCATGACCTCAAGCTTTCTAGAAAATGTGAAAATGTATTTGTTTTCCCAAGCCATGTTAAGATACTGCATGATATATTTTGGTTATTCCCCCATAAAAGGATTTCGATTTTTGGAGTAAATTATATATACAAAATCTGACAAAAAAAATCTTCTTTATTTTTATTATTTCATGGACTATCATTTGACATTTAAGAAAAAAGAAAAAAATGGGGTCACCAGACTAATCATGTTGTGGGAGGGCGAAAGTTATCCCACCCCCACAAATTTCGAGGATAATTCAATTTAAAAATTTAAGGAGTGTAATTTTTGTCATTTATATAAAACCATATTTCTTGTATGAAGTAATTTTGCATTACAAGAGAAAAAAAGAAAAAAAAGAAAAAAAAATGTTATAAGTGCCCACCATGGAATCGACCCTGGTCCTCTGGTTCCAAAGTCTGACACGCTTAGCACAAGGCCACGATGTCAAGTCATGTGCGTCTCGAAATAACAGTACATAATCCGAGTATTGGCCATATTCGTATTCTCTTACAGGGTAAATGACATTTCACTTTTGGTCAAAACAGAAGATTCTTTGGTGTAAGATATATTTAATAAATCCATCACTGTCGTCTCCACCTGCTACGCTGTCGACAATAACCTGTAACAAAATATTTGCAGTCGTTACACATCTGTAACATGGAAAAATGACTGCAGTACATTCGTTTTGGTTTTAAAAACGCGTTTGTCTAAAGTTAGCAGATTTATAAGAAAGTTCTTTCTTGGTTTATGTGATGGACAATGTAATGTTTAATCACATCAAGTCATAAAATGTTCAAAAAAAACGAAAGTGAAAGTACTAAATAAGGATATGAGGACATGTGTAGTAGTAAAATACTGTTTCATGAATAATAATGTATCATATACGCGTTAACTGGATACAGTTGCCACGCTCTACATGATTGATTAAGTTTAGATAAGTGTCCCGGACAATTATACAAAGACAAAATAAGATGCTTGCGGTTCATTGTGTCTTAAGTCTCCCGAAAACGATACATATTCAATAGTACAAACCTATATTTAGAAATATTTCGTCTGGAACCCGTAACGTACTGTCGTCCATAACCACCTTGCGTTGTAACAGACATCCCTAAGCGTGATTATGCACCCCTGTATGTGTTATGGCCTAATTATTGACATGGCAACATCACCCCTACAACATTACAACACATAAATGTAATTAGAAACGTTGGCTACTTTGTTGACACAAAGTTAACATTTTCGCTGTAATATAAAAAAAATGTAAAATTTGAAATGTTAGTTTTTTTTGTTTTTTTTTTTTGTTGCTTTTTTTGTTTGTTTGTTTGTTTGTTTTGTTTAAGATTTTACGTTCACCTTTATTCATATTGAAATTTCGAGTTTTCGATATATAAACTTATTTGGAATAAATTTGGGGAACGCTGAATACATAGAATAGGACCCAATCATGATCTATGTTATCTATGATAACACGTGTTTTGGGTGCTTAAAGCTTGTGTCTGATAGGGGAGGCGGGAGTGTGTAAATATGTTTATGTATACTTCACTGTAATTAGAATTATTTATGGTTCAAAATAAAATCTATATTCCTGAGGACTTCAAATTAATGTGATTTGACAGTACTGTATGGTGAAAGTGATAACCCTTAAAGCGCCAAGAAAAAATGCATCTGAAAATCTAGTCTGCTGAAGTCATCTGCTGCAAATAATTGCCCAGTATTACTGACAAATATAGTATAGAAGCACACGGCGTTGACCCAGAACAGACTGCTCCTGATCTGGTCCACACTGTTTGCCATAGAGGCTTCTAAAACATTTCAGCAGACGAGAAAAGCAGACGACTGTTGTTGCGATTAAGGGATAATATCTTATTTTCTGCACTCATGTATTCAACCCCTTCATTTTCGGATTTGTATGACTACAACCACGCCAAATCTCAGTACAAATCCATATTTTATGGAAACCTTTCATTTTGGGATGTATATTAATGACATATTGTTGGAAAATAGTTTTATGACGACATAGATACTTACATATTCCCAGATAAATATTTTGATTATGTGCATTACTGTATCAAAGCATTTTTTAAAAATGGCTCTAAACGAAATAAAGGTGGAAACTTCCAAGTGTTTTATAAATGCTTATTTTATTGAATGTAATTCTTATTTGTTAAAACATATAAGTTATCAGATGCCTCGGACATACTATTTATTTATAAAAAAACGTATGAGCTTGAACAGGGAATGCCACATTCACAGGCTGATAACCAATTCTCTGATGAATAATCTTTTGTTGGAGCAACAGTTTGTGGAAGACTTAGTCTATACATTAATACTGTAAAACTCGAATAGCATGTTACAGGCGTATTCTTTGCAAGTGGTTTGGGCTTATGGGTTAATTATCGAAGAATATTAGCAGAATGTCGTAGAATATTAGAGAAAATAACGTCCTCGCTTTAACATTTAACATTAATTTGAAATCTTGAGATTAATTGAATGTTGCTATATTATTTGAAGTGTTTGTTTTTTCTTAAACTACTACGGGTCTCGACGTTATAAAACTTGAGTTCATTCTTAGACTAAAAATAAAATGCAATGATTGGCTGCTTGCGGACACTAAGATTGCAGGCTGAAATTCATTAATTCCCAGCAACTAACTGCCTGTGTGTTTAGATCAACGACTTTTTTGTTTTGTCTCTGGAAAGTGTAATACCTAATCTTGCAACTTGTTGCGTTCGTGTGTTGGCACTTCGTGGTCATACTCACATTTTATTATATTCTGGCTAGTGCTTGTAACTAAGCTTGATGCTTATGGCCTTACTGTTGTCCCTTATCCTGAGGAGAGTTTTTTTCTAAGAGGCTTTTTAATACTTTTTAATGAGATTATTGGGTATAAAAATGAATTTAATTGATACTCGTTATAACAGCTACAATATGTAAGCAAAATTGAGCCATGATATGAGATTTCCAACAATGTGGTATGTGCGACCAGCAAAGGCTCAGATCAGCCTGCGCATACGCGCAGTCTGATCAGAGCCCTTGCTAGTCGCTTAAATATTCTATAAGTATAAAGCTACTGACGGAACATTATTTGGAGTTTCTAAGCTTAAAATGAGGCTACACAGGCTCGTCTGAGTCTACACTTGTCAAAATGCCACATTGTTGGAAATCACGTGTCACGGCTCAATTGGTTTTGTAATACTTTATTACTCAAGGATTGATATTCCAGACACCTTGATATCTTGGACGACATATAAGATTAAATGTTTTACATTGCAATATGATGATGAATAAAAACTGGAATTGTACCTTTTATTGATAATCCAATGTTTTACATCAAATATCACTATGTATATAGAGGATCTAACACAAGTGCTCATGTTTTATTGAATTTATTAAATGAGTTGGGAAAAAGAGATAAAATGCAAGGCTTGCCGAGCATTGCATCTTATTTTCGCACCGAGTTTAATAAATTCAATAATGCAAGAGCACGAATGTTAGATTCTATTTATCATATGACATTAAGATTACTTTGAAATCTCATTTCTGCCATAAAAACGTTATAATTTTGTCATTATGTACGCAACGTTGTTATGGACGTCCTAACGTTCCCTAAAAATCTGTAAACCACTAGTGGTTTATCGATTTTACTGCATGGCGTTATTTCACTCCAGGACGCGATGTCATATGATAAAAAGTTCAAAAGTATGCTGGTGCAATAAGAAATTTATTGTATGGTTTCCACCTCTCTAGAGGAGACAACCCCCTTGCTAAAGATCGTTGATTATCTTCTCATAAATATGCACAATCCGTAGAATAACATACAAGTATTGCATGCATTCGACTATCTGTATTTAAATGAAGTAAAAGACATTTCAAAACAATTTATACATATTCAACTTATTCAGAGTTAATAATACATCACTTATTTAAAACCTGTTATAGTACAATATGTTTTATTTATTTTGTCAGACAGCAGATTCCAAATCCAGACTGAACCAAAATATCCAATTTATTAACAAACTGCATAGTTCCAGCTAAGCACACATTTGTATATCTAATATATTCCATTCTTACAAACAAATCATTATCACTCGGGGTAGGCGGCAATCGAGAACGTTAATACTATCGACGAACGTTGATAAAAATCGATAAAAACAGAGTTTCCGATTGCCATCCGTCCCTCAACTGACGACGAATGGCAATCAAAAACACTGTTGCTAGCAATTTTTGATCGGCAGTCGTTGATTTGTAAAGAGCGTCTTCGATTGTTGCCTGTCCGATGTGATTATTGAGCCAGCACAAGTGCTTTTGTTACATATTGCATATGCGATCAGCAAGGACTCGGGCGAGCCTGTGCATTTGCACTTTCTCAACAGAGCCTTTACTGATTGCATGCGCAGGGAAAGAACTAGAAAAATGCTGAGGCCAAGAACAAGGTCTCTAGCTTCAATGCAAATTTAAACATTAACTCGTTTCAGCCTAGCGTCCTTTTTATGGAATATAGGTAAACAGTGCATATCCAGATCAGACACGGCACTATGCGGTGCCTGACCATGAACTTCACTGTTTGCTCACAGAATGTTCTATTAAAATTTGAAAAAGAAAAATACCATCCAAAGTAAGAAAGAGGGCAAAGATCAGGAATCAATACAAGCAAGCACCACACCTGACGCAGGATACGTGCGGGAAAGTGACAACTTCACAATTAGACATCACAAACGAGAGCCAAGAGGTCGGCCCTTTCCCAGTAGCACCCATAAAATTGGTAATGGGTGAATCCTACTGATAAGAGTATGTAAGTCCATTCGGCTTTAATGGATTAACTGTATGCATATGCACTAAATAGAGGATCTTACATGAGTGCTCATGTTCTAATGAATTTATTAAGCTAGTTCGGAAAAGTGATAAAATGCGAGGCTTGTCATGCGTTTTATTATTTTTTCGCAACGAGTGTAATAAATTCTGAAACCAATAGCACGAATGTTAGATTCTATTTATCATATGACTTAAAGATTACTTTGAAATCTGATTTCTTTAGTAAAAGCGTAATGTACTCAACGTTGTTATGAACATAACGTCATAACGTTTCCCAAAAATCTGAAAAAAACTAGTGGTTTATCAATTTTAATGCATGACGTTATTTCACTCCTGACGCCCTGGCTCTAATGGTGTGTGTACTCTAAAGAATCCTCGCACTAATATAATACAACTATTGACTTCAAAATCTTCAATGAGATAGACATGAGGATTTATCTACCCGAAAAAGTGATATCCATCGAAGCCACAAGGCTGAGGTGAATGTCACTTTTAAGGGTAGATAAATCCTAATGTCTACCGAAATTGAAGTCAATACATGACTGTTCTAACTATGAATGTATGTTTTCTACCTTCACTTTTGTTGTTAAAGTTGTGTTCAGCCTAAGGACTTTCTCACTAGATTTCGCAACGGTTATTAAACCATTTTATTGTTAAGTAACGACTTAATTTTATTGTTGATTTTGTATTTTGAAATGTATATAAATTCTCTGAATGTGGTATGTAAAATTTAATCATAAAACACTTCTTATTTACATTTTATTTATTCAAACAAAGACAAATGAACAAACAAAACAAAACAAAACTGTTGTTTAAGTTCATTTAAGTCTTTGGTTTTTCTGTTGGGAAAAGAAATGGCAAATCATGTCAATTTCATGCAGCACATGCTATTTTCATTCTAATCATGCTTGTTTAGCTCTCTAGATGTTAATATTGCATAAGTGTCAAAATATTAACTGCTGGAAACTAGTTTGGACTGGTTTCATCTTATATCACCTTCTAGGCCAGTTTAGACCAGTTTTCAGGTAGACATAGAGATTTATGAAGACAAATTGGGCAAATCAGGAGACAGGATTCTCTCCAGTCATAACAAAAGTTATTAATGCCCAAAATAACTTAGACTGGTTCTTTTAAAACTCATAACAAAAGTTTTTCTTTTGAAATATGATAAATAATTGCCTTGTTGATTCTGCTTAAAGACGTGAGGTTTCCTACAATAGTTTTACGACTATAGCCTACTTCGAATCGAACTTTAGGTGATAGATAAAGGATACTTTTCCGAGGCTTTCTTGTTTAAACCGCGAGGTGGGCGTAGCCCACGGAGCGGTTTAAACAGAAAGCCGAGGAAGAATCCTTTATCTAGCTTGTAGTATGGCGCAGGCGCAAACAAACACGTGTCACTGACACCTGGCGAAATTTACATTCGCTCCTCCCAGCATCCGGCCTAAGCTGTCAACTATATTGCATTTACCTACGGGATAAACTGTCGCTTTTTAGGAAGTTACCGCCTACATCGCTGTGTAACTAAAATTGGAAGTTAGAGTACGCTTTTAAGCTCCTCCTTCGTCGTTATTCTAGGCTGTCTGATTTAAACATCAGCAAAGATCAAAGAAAATAGCATCAGCCATACTACAATTCTTATTATATTAGCTATAGTTTGATTCGGACAACGATAGTCGCTACTATAGTGACGTCACGAATCTTAAGAGCACCGTTACAAAATAAGTCCTTGTTGTGCTTTATTTGATGTCCGTCTTATTCGCAATTGTGAATTAGAGTAGGCTGTGCAGTATTTACACATCCTTTTCGTCTATGATGAAGAATTGAAAGGGGGCATACAGGGCTATTCACTTTGCTTACTTGCCAACCAACTAAAGTTGCAATGTGGCCGTTCAGGTGTAAACATGTGTGCGCATCTGTTACGTAAGAACTTTAGAAGGAATTAGAGTTCAATTCGAAGTGGGCCTATGTTAATCAGCCATGTGTTTATAGAAACTTAAGTAGTTTACAGTAGGTGAGAAGTTTATCAGGCAAGGCTTCAAGAACGCCTATTGAATCGCGAAGGCGCTGCCTCAAACCTAGTATTCAATTTATCAGTTTACTCATTTCACTCTTCAACCTGGCGATTATGACCTATAACTATCGATTTTCGCATCGATTCAAGGTCATTAACTTGATAAACATACTGCAGTAAGATGGACAACGTTTATCAAGTCAAGAAGCAACAATGCATTTATTATGAGAGGTATACATTAAAATCGATAAACCACTAGTGGTTTACATATTTTGGTAACCCTTTGTAATGACGCCCATAACAACGTCGTGTATATATGACAAAATCTGACTTTTTCACGCCAAAAGCGCGATTTCAAATTAATTTTAGTATATATGATAAATAGAATCTTATATCCGTGCTCCTGTGGTATTGAATTTGTTAGACTCGTTGAGAAAGAGTAATAAAATATACTTAGCAAGGTTCGCATTTTATCTCTTTTCTTCAACTCATTTGATAAGAAATTCAATAATACGCGACCCCTCATGTATATTCCTATTTTAAGTATACACGTTGCAATATGTATTAAGTCAATCTTTCAGCATGCATGTGCAGCTACATAGTGAGGTTATATGTCAATTTTTGGTGTTATCTTTTATCTACATTCAGGCTCTGCGTGTGCGAGCAGCGAAGGCTCTAGCTAAATTGTGCAAATGCACATGCTTGTCTGAGCCTTAGCTGTTTGCCTGTGCGTCAATAACAAAATCTCGTTATCTAGATCAAGTAACTTTAAAAACATGAGCGGATCCAGAGGTGAGACAGGGGGTCCGGACCCCCCCCCCCCTGAAAAATCACAAAAATATATGATTCCTTAGTAATTCTGGTCCAGATCCCCTGAAAAATCACAAAGGTACCGAGCCAGCATTCAATGTTGGGGCATCATAGGTCCGTCAGCGAATCGCCATTTAAATGGCGTTTCGCTGGCGGGCCGATGATGGCCCTCTTTTAGTGCTTTTTGAATCCTCTCCGCCCTGATCAAAAAATTTATCAGAGTTGGACCCCCTATGGTAACATTTTCTAGATCCGCGCATGAAAAACAATAGCATATAAACACAGTAATAGCGTTAACGATGACACTAAAACTGTTCCCGCCCTACTGATGCCATATGAGTCCTGATCAGAGTTCCATGTCCGGGTAGTGTCTGAGCCTATTGGCTCGTATTTCGGGTCTGTTTTATCACAAAAGGGAGGCATTAAGCCAGTAAGCAGTGTATACACAAATTTAGCAGCTTTGCTGCCACAATGAAGTTCAGTTATGTCTGTTTGGCACTTTGTGGCAACAGCATGAAATCTGAAGAAAAAAACATAAATTAAATAGGTTTAGATAAGCAAAAATTTTCAGTGTAAAATTTTAAATATTTTCTTACCCATAATTTTTAGCATATGTTTTGGCTGCTCAAAAGAACCGTCTCATTGAGACGGTTCTTTCGAGTACCCACCACATATGTTTTTGTTGAGAAATAAGAAAACTATTTTTCTGTTACGCACTCTTAACAATAGTCCTGAATTAGATATTTAACATAAAGTATACCCTTTTCAGCATATATTTGAATTTCCCATTTTCAACATAGAATGAGTAAAATTAACTTTGAATATTGTACTTACAAGTACAATATTCAAAGTCAATTTCATTTATTTTATATTTAATATATCATAGGCGACCATTTTAGGCTCAAACAAGATTGCACATCTGAACAGGTTCTTTGTTGTTCGTTCAGCCTATGAATGTAAATTATGTGAAATTATGGTACAAAAAAACTAGATAATCTGGAAACGGATCAGAAATAGAGAGAACCTATAATTTTTGAAGAAAAAAACGCATACACTGTTTTATTTAAACGTAGTCTATCATGCATATGAACATTGTTTGTCATTTACTTTGTTCTAGTTTAATTGTTCTCAATGTTACACATAACATATGGTCATTAACATGTGCAACCGCACAATTGCGGAAGATTGGACTATTTGTATGGGCTATATTCTTTCATTTTTGCAAGGTAACAGGTGACGCATTTGATATCTGCTTTTTTAAAGATACTGTTCAAAAGTAATAGAATATATTTGATAATTTAAGAGTGTTTCGAAATTCATACCACCAACGATAATCTAAGGACAAATTCACTACCCCTACCCCCGTTTCTGACGCCATAGTTTTGTACTTTTCCCACTTTTTCATGCTAAACGTACCTGCCAATTTTACATTTTTCTCAAAAGAAGTCGATGCGTATTAACGTTATATTGTAATTTCAAATTAGATTCTTTTTGGAACTGATCTTCACATGCCAATAACCATGTCGACCATTTTAAGACATCCGGCCAGGTTAGCTTTAGTAACATTCTTTCATTGCTGAGCTACAAGTGGCCTTACTTTCCATCAACCTTTTGGATATGTTGCAGCATGCTCAACAAGTTATGCCACCTAATGGTTACATTGTGATTGTTAAGGAGATCTATCTTTCAAAAGCTCTTACTTGCGTGAAAACTTTCCTGAATAAACAAGAAATGCTTTTTTGTCAAGAAGAAGGATACTTCTGGCCACATTGTTGTATGAACAACTTATACATCTAACATTGATCACTTAACGCCCCAACATACAGCTTTTGAGCAATCCGCAGCAAGCTAATGAGTCTTTTTAGAGTTACTTCCTGGTTTGATACCGTTAACAATTCTGTGACACGTTGGATGAACTTTAGAGAAAACCATTTGTATGAACATGACCTACAATAATTCGACTGCAATATTTAGAACGATTTTGACCCAAATGTTATGTATTTCTGGTATTATTTACAATTTTTCAATTTGACCTTTGAAATATTCATAAGCAAAAATTGAAAATTTATATTTTTCTACCAGAAATTTGTACATTTTGGGCGAAAATACTTCTAAATATTGTAGTCGAATAATTGTAGGTCATGTTCACGCAAATGGTTTTCTTTAAAGTTCATCCAGCGTGTCACACCAGGAAGTAACTCTAAAAAGACTGATAAGCATGCTGCAGATTGCTCAATAGCTGTGTGTTGGGGCGTAAAGTGATCTATGTGAGATGTATAAGTTGTTTATACAACAATGTGGCCAAAAGTATCCGTCTCCTTGACAAAAAAGCAATTCTTGTTTATACAGGAAAATTTCATGCAAGTAAGAGCTTTTGAAAGATATATCCCCTTAAATGGTTCGCGTTCTTACATTATGAGGAAATTCCCTTTATTTATTGGACGACCCTCGTATATTGAAATGCTCAAAATTTCGATATTTTTATCTGTGTAACTAATGGGAACATTTGGTTGCAAATCCCAAAGAAAGATCGATGCTCTTGCAACTTGACTCCTGTTCTCGAAGGTTTATTGTTTACGCTGTGTATCATACTTACTTGCATGAACCTAGAATTAATACGTCCATGGAAGCACCTGCATTGAGCTTTGTTAAGAAACTTTCTTGTGCATCCTGGCTACACTGGGAAACTTCTTCATGATGGCGACTTATACAGTTAGCGTTTTCTTCATATACTGAAACAGAATCAACAGTTCACTTGCACTTATATATTGCTAAAATAAGCTTTTTTAAATCAATCAAGTTTCAGCAAATTGATTAATTGGGCTTGTTTGTTATGTTAATGGATAAAGAAACCCTCAGTCAACTGCATCTATTTAGGCCTCAGACTCAATGATGGCCCTGGCGTAAAGCTTTAATCCGTTGGTAGGTGTTTGATGCTTGTCTTTGGCTGGGCCCACCGTAGCTCAACTTGAGGTTTTCTTTAGCTCTGACTATCTGTTAATCAGTGGCCATTTTCTTTTTTTCATCATAGTGTGTTAATTTGATTCGATTGTTTCTCTGTGATTATGCATTGTATTAGTTAGGAAGCCTCCATGCGAGGTAAACATTTTTGTATTTTAACAACGACAGTATCTAGGGCGAAGATTTGGCGCCAGTAAAATGCATTTAAGCCCCCCCCCCCCCACCACCCATAGTAGCTTAGGCTGCAGTCCATTCAAAGGCGGCGGTTCTGTTGTTGATCATCTATTGTTATATATGTACCTTTCATTGCTTGTGGGGGTTCTGTGTTGGTCTTTGTTTTGGTATGCATTACTTTATGTCCTTTCTAGTTTTGCAATCATCTTGATGAGGAAGAGAGAGCTGGTTGCTTTGCTTTTATTATCTTTCCGATGTCTTGTTACTGTATACGTTCTGTTACTCATCCTCACGGTGCCGTGGGTTAGTCTGCAGTGTGTGATTGTGGCATCTCCTGATCATACTCACTTACTTTATAATTGTATGGACTGATTGAGATTTTAAATGAGAACAATTAACTTATGTGGACTTGCAATGAATTGCATAGTGTTGTTATCTAACGAGGCAGATGTTACTAAATATCTTTTTGTCGAAAATGAAAGTCATGAAAAAATTCAATACCAAATTTAAAACAGTTTTTAAATTTTAATGACAACCATTCCTCACAAATAATTAACTAATTGAAATGAAAGTGGTCCACGGATTTATCCCTCTCTTGTTCAAACCCCTACTACCACACCCACCCCTGGAAAAACATTAACAGCCACTTGTACAGTCATGACCCATGGTTCAACTCAAATCAATTACAACAGCTAGGAAAGGTTTGATACCTGATCAGAATTATACATATTCATTTACTGACCCACATAAAAACTAATGAAAAAACTAACGCTAATTAAAACATTCGTAACTTTCATTAAATGCAGCAAAACCAGGCGAATGCGAACAGGAAAAGCTGCAATTTCATATGACAATGCAATGAAGAGACAATGAAAACAGACACAAAGAGTCAACTGGGTGCTATCGTAAAATTGCCTTGTTTCATGGGTTTAGCTCTCATGTATACCCAAAATGATTAATTCGAAATTTAAGTATATCCCCCCCCCCCCCCCCCAAAAAAAAAAAAAAAAAAAAAAAATATTCCACTATTTGTTCCGTTCACCTTTATAAAAAAGACCTAAAATGCCCCCACAAATTTTGTGGTGAACCCCCAAAAATATCCACATAATTTCTCCATATCGAAAAAAAACTTTCATTTTTCTGAAAACACAAAAAATATCGAAATTCAAAATGTTGACCCCAAATAATCGGCTATGTCACGTATATATAAAGTATTACAGCATACTTGGGACAAAGAGCTACGTCACGATACCAGGACTGAACATGAGAGATAATAATTGTGGATGTGTGAAGTACAGGTATTATAAGGCTATTTGGCCAATGTAACGGGGCATCTCATGAATGCGTAATTAGGACTGATCTACCTTAAGATATAGGTAAAAGTTGAAAATGAGGCGTGGTTTTATTCGAATAAAACATATCATTTTGCACAATAACACCCCAGTTAATACAGTAAAAACAAAAACATATGATTAAACCCCTAAAACGTCAGCAAAATAACTACATCCAAAAATGCATGTTTATTGGTTAGCATAAGTAAAGAAGCAAGCAGTGTGGACCCAGATCAGACTGCACCTACATGAGCAGTCTGATCTGGATCTACACTGTTTGTCCAAGAAGCTTCAAATATTTCACCAGACGACGAAAGCATGCGACTTTTTTGTGCAATGCGCTTTAAAAGTTAATTAATGTGAGTTCAGTGTATATACAGTCAGGATTTTCATGAAATACACGCACGTTGGGCGCGGCTCAAACAACTTATTAACTCTTAACCCAAAACATAGAACCTGATTTCCCTTCTTGAGCAGATGAAATAACCAAACCACGCCCAGATATGACTTTTAAAGTTACCGCCTTTAGATTGACCCAAAAACTCTTTAATACATGATATATTCAGCACAAATGACAAGGAATTATAACGAACTCATACTTCTAAAATGTCTACAGAAATAATCAACTGTATCCAGTAATTTCTGTTTGTCAATAAGACGTTGTAAAGTTTGTTCCTGTTCTGTCGTACCCCGACATCTATCCATGATTCCCTCGATACAATCCGCAACCTCCCGTAGCCGGTCATCTCTGAAAGATAATAGAGCCAGTTCAGCCTGTATCTGAAATTTCCAATAATGTGGCATTTTGGCAAGTGTAGACTCCGACGAGCCTTTGCAGCCTCCTTTCAAGCTTAGAAACTCCAAATGATGTTCGGTCAGATAGAATATTCAAGCGACTAGCAAAGGCTCTAATGATTGCGCGTATGCCCAGGCTGGTCTGAGGCTTTGCTGGTCGCACATACCATATTGTTGGAAATCTCATGTCATGTCTTTTTGAAAAAAGTCAGCTGACGACAAAAAGTCAGCTTACGTGCCGCGTAAGCTGATTTTTGTCGTCAGCTGACTTTTTTCAAAACAACCTTTTCAAAACAATCTTCTGAAACACTATTAGGCTGTCAAACAGTTTGACTCCAGACTAATTCCGACGTTCTGTCGGGCCTGCTCTGGGTCAAAATTGTACAAAGATTAACAGCAGACGACAAAATTCGCCGCTGACATGCAAAGAGTAAACGGCACTGGAATCCTGGACGTCTGCGAGAGGCCATAACATGTCGCAGACCATTGCTGTGTGCCTGGGAGGGCTAGAGGAGGTCAAAACAGGGCTTAACTTGATTAGCACCTGAGACCTATAAGTCTGGAAGAGGTCTGTGCGGGTCATACATCAAGGCTTTGGGTCAGTGAGGGTCTTAGAGGATAATAACAGGGCTTGTCTCAATTGGAATCAGAAACCTGGAAGTTTGCGAGTGGTCAGAATATGTCAAAGACCAATGCATTGAATATGGGATGGTCAATGGAGGCATAACTCGATTGGCACCAGAAGCCTGAAAGTCTTTGAGAGTTTAGATGTGCCACAGACCAGTGTATTTAATTTAAGAGTGTCAAAGGAGGCCAAAACGGGGCTTAACTCGATTAGCACCAGAATCCTGGAAGTCTTTGAAAGGTCAGAAAGTGTCGCAGACCCAATGGTTTGGGTCAGGAAGGGTCCAAGGAGTTAAAATGGGGCTTAACTAGATTGACACTAGAATCCTTAAAGTCTGCATGATAAGCCAGATTGTGTCGTGGACAGACGTAATGCCCTCTGATCAGCAGACGACACATAGTAGACACCATTTAGTCTCAATAGTTATCTAGCAGTATGACGAAATGTCTGCAGTATTGAATAACTTATCTTTTCTCAAAATTAAATTGAATCTGGTTATTGAAGACTTAATATCCCGTCTTTTGTTCAGACTAGCATTTTAATGTGTTTTAGGATCGAGTTACTGAATTTTAATGTTTTCTTGGTGGCCGATGGATAAGAAGTCTGTGTTATGCTAATGAGAGCCGAGGGTAGAGCAATCAAGGAACATGGCGTTCTATCTTTACTAGTATTGGCCCTTTGGCTCTTATCTGAAGAAGAGAATATTTAAGGAGGTTTCTCCAGATATGTGCGCAACCATTTTGGTCATGTAACCAGGACCATAAAACAATGCTTAGGTTATGCTCCGATTTAAATTTGGCTTCAACTGAACTAGTAGTTTCTGAGAAAAATATGAAGTCAGTCCAGTTTGAGGGCTTTGGCGTGAAGCTCAAAGGTCAACCTTCAACTTTAGTACATATTGATAATCAATCAGTTCAGTGGCGGATCCAGATGGGGTCAGGGGGTTCGCTCGAAGCCCCCTCCCCGCCCCTTTTTTAAATATCCTATGAAAATGAAAAATTTGGTCTCAGTGAGACCAAATTATTTCTCTTTCATTGGATATTTGAGAAAAATGAGCAAAGCGAACCCCCACACCTTTATATATATGAATCCCCTTTCCAGAAATCCTGGATCCGCCATGATGATGCATTTAGTAAGTATAATGATTTTGCTCCAACATTTGTCGAAAAATCAACCTCCAATGTTATTCCAATTAAATGCTGTAGTAATCAAATTTGACCTTACCCTAATGTAGGGCGAGGTCAACTTACGATAGGGTCCATAACCCTAATGCTTTATACCAAGACCCAAGTTCATTGGCCTTTTTGTCCAAGAGAAAGGGAGTTTTAAAGTGTTTTACCATATATGGACCTGGTGGCCATTTTGAGCATGTGACTTTAAAACTTGGAGTCATATTTAAATTGTCTCATGTAACTGATACTCCAAATGTAATTTGGATCGAAATATATTATTATGTAGCAGCTCAAAATGAGCGACCTCGGATGAAAGGGCAGATGTCAACAAACTATTGTCTCATTAAGTTTACACAACGTGCAAGTATAATGACTTTGGCTTCAACGGTTATAGAAAATCAACTTTTCAAGATTTTACCATATTATATACATTAGGAATTAAATTTAACCTTGCCATAAGGTAGTTCAATGTCAACCTTGGATGAATTGTGCAAACTTTGTAGGGCCTACATCCCAATGCCTTCGGCTCAGGTGAGCTTAAATCAGCCAACTAGAAAAAATGCAAAATACTAGTATCCAGCTCGTTCGGTTAATGTGGATCACCAAGATTATTTCTGTGGAATGCTACCAATATGCCACGGTGCCACCAGGGGCCAGATGTACTTCAGTAGAGGAAAGTATATTTTCATGTTTACAAAATAATGATTTATGACTCTTCTCTATACATAACTGACATCATTCTGCTTGATTAGGCGAGCAGAATTGCTGTCATTTTTTGTTCTATTTTTGTCTTGCAACGCTGGGCCTCGCTAAGAGGAACCCTGTTTTCGTCGTTTCCGACAATGTAAGGCTTAAACCAGCCTGCTCAGCTACAGAGACTAGCTAGAATATCAAAATTTTTAGTGTTTCAAGTGGAGTCATTTTACTTTCTAGAACGCGAAAATCAAAGGCGCTGATCAGACTGCGCGAGTGCGCAGTCTGATCTGCGCCATTGTTATTCGCATGCAACTAAGTCTGGTTTTCTCGCAGCGAGTCTTAACGCTATCATTAACGTCAATGTAAATGTGCTGCTTTTAAAATTTACAAGAACTTGAGACAGCTATATCTCGAAATGAAGTAACCAGATCTCATTCTAAGTAGTGTTTATTGCAGTTATCGGTGGGGTAAAATTTTCGCTTGTGCACGAAAATAATTGCCAAAATTATTTTCATAGAGTGCAACGTAAAGGTATTGTGTGTTTTTGCTGTCAATAATTTAAAATAAAATTGTGCTTGATGATGTGGACCCTCCCTAAATAATGCCTAGCATTTTATCTCTATCTCGTTTAATAAATTTAATAATACATTAGCACACGTGTAAGATCCTCTATTACATGTATTTGTCGTTTACAATACCGTGACACTTTACAGAATAATTGAATAATTGAGTCTTTTTAATGAATAATAAAAAAATTAAATTAAATTAAAATAAGAACAGATAATAATGAAGAATTTTTTATGATAAGATACTTCCAGACCCCATCTCATCTCATATAAAGTTTTAAAGTAAAACCTGTGTAAAACGGCCACTCAAAGATAGACAAAACAGAGATCTTAGTGACAAACGGTAGCTTAATGAAGGTTGAAAGCATTGCAGAGCAGTCTGCAATACTTTTGATCTGCATTAAGCGATAATTAGTCTTGAAAACCAATTTTCGGATTTTTTAAGACTGACCATTTTACACAGGTTTTACTGTCAGTTTTTCTTACCGACACGTTTCTCTTGCAACTTGTACATGCTCTGTGTACGCGGCTGGCTCTTGAAGATCAGGGTCTACTTGAAGCTTTGGCAAAACGTTTGCTGTACATTGTTGAACTTTGTCAAATGCGTTCTGGGGACATCGAGCTTTTACATAGGATAAAACTGAAAGCAGAAATATTTTAAATGTTTGTATTTTCGATTTTTTGTATAATCTCTTCCTTCTTAAATTCACTTAAATAGACAGCCAATACGTGCTCAGGCCCCGATGTTATAAAACTTTGTTCATGCTCAACTCAACTGAGCACGATATTTCAACTGCTTATAAAACTACAATACCGCCAAATAAAGAAGTTTCTTGCTTTTAGTCTCTCAGATATTGTGTTTATCATGCGAATAAATGTTAAAATGCCAACAACTGTTGGCATTTTAACATTTATGAACAGGATAAATTTCATGCTCAGCTGAGTTGAGTATTTTACAAATTTCATAACCTCGGGGCCAGGCATCCCGCTTTCGGCCTGTGAAATGACCAGAGATCACCAATTCAAGGTATCCATCGCTAAAAAAATCTAACCAAGCGAGCCGTTTCTAGCTTTTCAAAAACAATTATACTGTAAAAGTACGTATATGTGGTTAAACTTGGCAAGGCTGATCTATTTTCATATATACAGTCAGACATAAGTTAAGCATCGCCTCAATAGTTTCATTGAAAAACGAAGGAAGCTTTCCAGTCATGAATATTTTCTTGTTTTATTTATTAGAATAGATAAATTGGTGACAATTTACAGTTATATTTGATTAGATTATCATTAAGGTAAACAACCAGGCATGGTAAATGCACACTTACCCCTACAACTGTCCCTATTCTCTACCCCATTGTGGTGTATTCAAAACGCGCGTTAGTGTTAGTATCATATTGTTACAATATCAACGACAAGTTCTGTCTGAAAATTTCAGATGCATATCTCTGAAAGAATAAAAGTTATGGATGTGTAAAGAATGGCATGTTATAGAGTGCTAATGCAAAAATTACAAACACGCGATTATAACTATCTCTATAATCTTCTATGATAACTGACATGTAACCTAGATTTCGACAGTATCAGTTTGGCACTTTTTTGAAATATCGGTCTAGATAATTTCTGCGTTTATTTGAATTCAACGTAAGCACTTTCGGTTAAGCTGTGACACTTTTAAGGGTATACCCCCAAAATAGTGGTTGGTGTATACAGGACACAGAAGAAATTTAGCAAAATGACCAAATGGCATTCAGATATGTTCAGCAGACCAAGAAAATACTTCAGTAAGAAAATGTTACAAACTGGTTGTTCTTCTGAGGAAATTTGTACACGACAAACGTCTCTGAAATAATGTTTGGGTGATGCTTAACTTATGTCTGACAGTATAAATTTTATTTTAATAGGTGTTGTCATATTATGACCTAGAAAACGATGTGGCGAGAATTTGGCCCTTATAAACAGCTAGTTTTTTTAGTAACAACCGGTGGAAATTATCATTAAATATGAGTGATGCCCGAAAAGCTATGGTTTGAAGATTTCGAAATGATATTAGCAGTATAGCATAACACAACAGTATCTACATAGTGCACCCATTCAAAAAAATTGTATATGAAAACTCCGAAACAAATAAACCATTACTGCACACTACGTTGCTTTGTTGTGTTTGTTTGGTTTATTTTTACGTCCCAGTCAACAGCTATGGTCATGTCGGGACGGTCAATTCACCTAACTACACTTTTTCCTGGGCAAGCTTGACTTTTTTTATAAGCAGTTTAAACCAGAACTACGTGCACATACTTTCGCTTGTAACTGACAACAACCCTTCTTGAATCAGCGGAAGGGAGGAGAATGACTGCAGAAATTATTTCATAATTAATCTCCACGGAAGTATGGGACCGGGCCGGGATCGTTGCATCCTTGTGTATACGAGCAGCGAAGGGTACGGCTGTTTAATGGGAAACGGCGAGAACGGATGCTACTCATTGACCAAAACTCTAGAATCGTGTATTGGTCGCAGAACACTTAAAAGTATTAGTTTGAATGTTTGGCACATAATTGATCTGAATAAGTGTATTTCGTAAACATCAATACAAATCTGCATGTCATTCGTTCACACCCAGTGACCAAGTGTTTGTGTCCTGACTGTCCGTTTGATGTTTAGAGTGTGGTTATCCAGTTTCATTAATTAGAAGTCGAACATCTTTAAACACGACAAAATCTAAGATGTTTTCATAATTGCACTCTTGTCTCATGATCATGAATGAGTTGCACGTGTATGTTTGAGCCGCGACATGTGATTTCCAACAATGTGGTATGTGCGACCAGCAAATGCTCGGACCAGCCTGCGTGTACGCGCAGTCTGATCAGAGCCTTTACTAGTCGCCTGAATATTCTATGAGTGTTAAGCTTCTGACTGAATATCATTTGGAGTGTCTTAGCTTAAAAGGAGGCTGCACAGGCTCGTCTGAGTCTACACTTGTCAAAATACCACATTGTTGAAAATCACATGTAGCGGCTCAATTATTCCAGCGACAAGTTCAATAAGTACACATTTCAAAAAGTACACATTAAAGGAAATGAACTAGATACAGGCGGGGATACAGAAAGTTTTGTCAGGGTAGAGGGAATGGACGGTCCAAAAATTAAAAAAAAGATTTCTCTTTAATCAAATTTCAATGGCGTTTCGCTGATGGGCCGATGATGGCGCCCGGTGATGGTATGGTTTTCCAGTGGGGGTGGGGAGCCCGGACCCTCCGTTCCCTTTCTGGATCCGCGAATAGGTGCAGTTCTGCACAGGTTTCATATTTCGTACAATTCTTGCGATTATTACAGCTAAATATATAGAATTTAAAAAAAGAAGAAAAAAAGTAGCTCTATATATTTTGCTGTAATGTTGTGGTGTCAGAACATAGTATTTGAAAAGTGAATCTGGGTGTTTCGGTTTGTATGTGTTGATGCTAAAATGTCCTAGACAACCATTTTCAACCATGCCAGGACGTTAGCCGGGTTAAACTAGTACTTAGCAGAGGATAAAGTGTCTTACACAATACATCTCTCGATCACAAGTCAAGCACTCTACCACTGAGCCACTGCGCTCCTCAGGCTGGTTACTTGCTGGACATTTGTATAGTAGGGCAAATCTTAGTAGAGAATAAAGTGTTTTGCTCAAGGAAACAATACACCTCTCGATAACAACGTCAAGCACTCTACCACTGAGCCACTGCGCTCCTCAATCTTGGTGTTTTGCTGGACAATTGTATAGAAGGGCAAATCTAGCCAACGATTTTGACAATTTTGAATAATGTATGTTTTCATTGTAGAAATTTTCAAATTGTCGAGATTCGTGGTCCGCGGTATGATTTTTTTTTCAAAAATTAGTATTTAACTTTACCCGGAGAAAAACGGATCTCCATATGTGTACCAAATCTTTATTTTCAATCAGTGTGTTTAATTTAAAAAGATATATCACTTCAAAATGTTTGAAACACTTCAGTTGCTAAGCTGAAAATTGATGTACCACCATTGACATGTATTACTTTGAATATCCCTCCATGTGCCGAGGATTAAACCCAGATGTTGGCTTCCAAACATTGTTTTAGTTCATAAGTTTGAAACACTTGAATTGCTGAGTTCAAAACTGATGTTCAGAGATTTTATCAACATATTCCAGAAAGATAAATAGTATGCATACAGTTTTATATTAATATATGACAGCGAGTATCAAGAAAATTGGATAGGTGTAAGCCAATTTTAATGCGATAATGACCCATGTAGATTTAGAGAAAACTGATGCCACTGGGCTTGCTTTAACCACTAAAACTCTCAATCACTGGCTCTTGAGCCCCAAACCTCAATAAATAGATTGACAAAACCATCTGCATATCCATGAAGCTCTAAATGTATGAAATTTATAATGAATAGTGTTCGTTCCTATAAGTATAAATAGCCTTTCTTTTCGACGTAGACTGGCTAAGCCATAACTATCATTCCTTACTTGTTGGACTAAACCCCCTCCCATGAGACAGTTGACATTAATCAGCATTTGGAGATTTCTGAGATTACAAAATGCATCAAGAAGGAGTGTTTTAAACTAGTATGCAGCGAACCAACAGCGTACCAGCGTTAACGTTAGACCTACAGTAAAACCTGTGTAAAACAGCCTCTCTGAAAAAGACCACAAATTGGTTTTCAAGACAAATTATGGCTTAATGCAGGTCAAAACTATTGCAGAATGCTCCAAATGGAAGCGGCCATATTGTAGGCTTAGCGACGTCACTCAGCTTAATTAAATATGCATAATCAATATGAAAGAAAAACCAATGGATTACTTGCAATTGTATTTAATAAAACATTTTCCTTATGTATAAAGCTGCATATTTGCTAAAACACAGATGGTGTGATAGTATTGATAACTAACAATTAAGCAGTTGAAAAATTCCTGAAAACTAATTAAATATTCAAAATGGCGGCTTAATGTTGGCCATATTGAATTCTTTAATGGCCCATAACCTCCCCATTTTTCAACCGATTTTGATGATACTTGTATCAAAATTCATGGTTTATAGAGTTCTTTCTGATAAAACATACTTATCATTAGGGTTGCTGTCACCAATTGTTATCAAGATCTTTGTTTCGTCTTTTTTGAGTGGCTGTTTTACACAGGTTTTACTGTTTAGTGTTCTCTTTTAGAAACAACGAAGACACTCTAGAAGACATACACTGTAAAAAAATAAGTGTAAATTTACACCAATTTGGTGGAAACTGAACTGCCGCTGATCTTGGTGTAACATTTCCAATGCTTTGAAAGCTATGTTCTGTTGGATTGCATTGATCCAGAGAATAACTGCAACAATAACTGGTAGATATGTTTCACCATTTGAGCAGCGACATGTGATTTCCAACAATGTGGCATTTTGACAAGGCTAGACTCGGGCGACACTGTGCAGCCTCCTTTTAAGCTTAGAAACTCAAAATGGCGTTCGGTCAGTAGCCTTAGAGTCATATATAATATTCAAGAGACTAGCTAATGCTCTGATCAGACTGCGTGTATGCGCAGGCTGGTCAGAGCCTTTGCTGGTCGCACATACCACATTGTTGGAAATCTCATGTTGCGGCTAATTTATCACTGGAGAAATTTTGGCCTCGAGTTGTTTTAGTGGAAAATTAAGTCTAAGTTACTCCAAAGGGGGTGGCGGATCACCTACCGCCTCTTTTGGTGTTAACTTACACTTCTTTTTATAGTGTACGGAGGTTGGAAATGAAAAACACAACGCGATAGTTGTTTTTGTGTTTTTAAAGAAATCGTTGATTCGCTAAATATACTGAAGGACCCTAAACGCACCACCTGCTTAAATGCTAATTTATGTCGAAATTTGGATATTGTGAAAAATAAATTGACAAATTCCGTCATTTAACTTGCATTCAATAAGAAAATCGAAACGCTGTGGCTTATGATTGCCGTGACGTCCCGATAATTCGGAGACGAATCAAATTCAAAAAGTCACAGAGTACCCATACCTTTCATTATGAACGAAAAAAAGTTTTCGAACCGATGTTTGTTCTTGAAAGCAAAGGGAAAGACAAAATCAAATTATGAAGTTTTAGGCCTCTGGCAACGTTCAATTCGTCTACATGACGTCATTAATTTTTGACGTAATTGGCCGTTTATGTCCTAAGGATCAGGAATAATCAAAAAAAATTGTTGCCAACAGATACTCCTCAATCAGTTGCATAAAAGAAAAAAGTATCGCGACATGCGCGGACGTCACCCGTCTGTTATTGATGTTTGAAAATTTAAGACTGGCGTTAGCAAAGAAACGCTGCGAGTGGGAGTGTAATAAAAACAATTATTTCTGAAAACTTTTGTGTTTTTCCATTTGTTAAGACATCTTGCTACCACCTAAAAGTGTTTGTTTTCAAATTGAACCAAATTCACATTTGTCAGGCGACAATTGTTGAAAAACACTTACGTCGATATTACGTCAGAATAAACAGCATGAGCAAATCGAAATAATGGCAAATCATGGTCCATTTTGCAAGAGGATAAAAAATGATAAAGAAAACATCCTCAAATTAACCATGTGAAAGAGACAGAGAATGTAAAATGGTGCGTTTTTAAAGTCCCTCTGTATAGTAAACTCAGAGAAACAATTGAAGGATATTTAGATTCAGTTCCATCTCTAACATTCAAAGCAATAAAAATAAACTAAGTATGCATGCATTTCATTTCGTAGTTCCAGATATCTGCAATCAAAATGAATGTTTTATTTAAACCACGCTTCAATGATAAAAGTACAGTACAGATCCAAATGGTGCAACCCTCTATAGTGAAAAGTCACAAACATTCAAAAATGATTGAAACCCATTTTTATCGTTTGTATTCCATAATGACCGGCTCCAAAATCATTGCTGGCTCTCAGTCAAAAGTATGACACCTAATTTTATGTTTTACTTCCAATTTATTGTCATATTAGCTGGGGTATGCCATACCTATGCATTTTGTTCAAGAAGTTGGCACGTTATTAGGTGTAATTACTGACAAATGGGTGTGAACACTTGTCTATGGTCAGAATTAGAACATAGGCAATGACCAGGTGAAGGTTGCCGCAAAAAATATAAACTCTAATTTTTTTGCCTGTGAACTTTGGGTAAAGGGGGGCAGATACATTTTGTGTGGTACTGTATCGTAACCAAATACCCGTAAACTTTATTTCGCATTTTGCTGAATTGCATATTGGTAGTTCTATCAGATATGAAAATACTTTGCTTGGAAATTATTTTCTCAAATGTTATATAGTCAAAATTCTTTTAATATCCTTCAATTTTTATTCTGAGTATATAGTAGAGAAATACAGGTCAATGCGAACGCTTGTGGTGAGTGTTTAAAGGGTGAGCAAGTTTGTGGTTTTAGTTTTATCAAACATACATGTACTGAATGGCCATGCAGAACTGACGGCAGTAAACACAATTTTTTATCATGTTTACTGAAAGGTATCCAAGTGCTTCTGTTGACTGCACGTCGTGTCAGATTAATAGACGATTAACCCGGAAAGTGCCACCCATTGTTTGTAGCAGACACTCACCAGGAACAAAATGCGACTTAGAATTATTATGCTATACTTTTGTCTGAAATGGAAATTTTTAATTTATCTTGAAATTAGCTCCTTCTTCGCCTGTGGCATCTTTAGTCGTCTGCTGACAACCTTTGCAAACAGTGCAATTCTTCACAGGTTTCATTTTAAGTAAATTTCCTGAGATTGCAACAGCAACTACTAAACAGTAAATGAGTATGATCAGAAAATACCACAATCACACACTCCAGACCAACTCACCGTACCGTGACGAAGAGTCACAGATTACTAACGATCACAAGACATCAGGAAGACAATTATAGTAAAACAACCAGCTCTCTCTTCCTCGTCAAAATGACTGCAAAACTAGAATGCATAACGCAATAACGTGTTAGTATGACCAGACATCTGACCTCAAAATGCAAGTAAGTCACTGTGACTTGCGTGATTTGACCTTTTTTTCTTTTAGACTATTTTCTTTTAGACTATTTAATGAATGAACTTGACGGTTTGTGAAAATTACCAGACCTTTGACCTCAAAATAAAAATATACCAATGTGACCTATATCATAACTACAGTGATTCTATGTGCATGATCACAAAAAAGGTTTTTAACTTTTGTCATCTGCTGAAACGTTTAAGAGAAGCCTCGTGACAAACAGTGTACACCCAGATATTGGGTCTACTCTGTTTGTCAATATACTTACATCAGTCAATAATCCTCGCAAATATATGCAACAGGCGACTGACTGAAGCAGATAACATTTTCAGAAGCAGCTTCTTGCTGGGTTAATATTCGAGAGTTTTTGGTTTGGTTTGATGTTTTACGCTCCAGTCAACATCTATGGTGATGTCAAAACGGACAGTTCACCTAACCACACCTTTGCTGTACATTAGTATGGCACAAAGCAAGGCCACAAAATACATTTCGGTCACTCTGACCTACATTTAATGGTCCAGTTATATTCCCTTATGTCTGGAAGATCATCTGATGAACGAATGCCATTTTTTTCAATAATGATACAATTTGATCCGACTTCTGACCTCTTTGACATAGTAATTTAAAAAATACAATGAAGTGTAGATCATTTGGCATATTAGATTCAGGTTACCGATCATTGCCATTTTGGGCTTCTTATTTATACTAATAAGGGTCCATTGTGTATAACAATTTGACACAAAAGGATGACAAATTGGAATGAATAAAATGCAAAATTTAACAAAGCGTTGCGCCTCTTCGTCTTAATGAACATATTGCGTTTTCCTCTGAAATTCAGCTGAAATTTTATAAATTCATTTTTAATCTTAAAACTTCTACTCCTTCATACATGATTTATGGAGAATTGGGAATAACTCCTCTATACATTGATGTACAAACGCGTATGATTTCATTTTGGTCCAACCTAATTGAGAATTTTGAACATTTTAAATTATCATCATGGATTTATAGTGCAGTTTATGCATTGCATAAAGAGAAAAAGATTAATTCACAGTGGATAAATTCTGTTTCAAATATTCTCTGTATGCATGGGTTTTCTGGTGTTTGGTATCAACAAAGTTTTGCTAATTCTGTATGGTTGCGGAAGGCTATCAAACAAAAACTAACAGATGTTTATATACAAAAATGGATATCCCAAATAAAAGTAACATCAGAGAGCAATTGCTATAAAAATTTTAAGACACATTTCGGACAAAGTAAATATATTTCAACATTGCCTAAATCTCAATGTAAATCATTAATTCGATTCCGCACCAGAAATCATAAACTGCCTGTTGAAGTTGGTCGCTGGAAAAGTGTGCCACTAAATGAAAGACTGTGCATATACTGCAACGAGCTGGGTGACGAATTCCATTATCTTATGTCATGCAAACATTTTGAGGCAGAAAGAAAACAATGTCTTAAGAGCTATTTTTACAAACGTCCAAATATTATAAAATTTGAGCAACTTTTAAATTTACAGGACGATAAACAACTGAAAAAGCTATGCAGATTTATTAATGTGATTGTTAAACAGGCTGGATGAGAGTAAACCATATAACAAATAGACGGAACAGTCAACTATTTAACATATACCACCCCATACGACAATACTCTGCAGGTTATATCTGCGATTTTAAGGCAAATACACAAATAAATTTGACCGTTACCAACACCTTTTTGTTTTCGCTTTCGGAAAAGGTCTTGGTGTTGGTCCATATTTTTTTATCAGCTCTATTTGGGTTATTAGTTCCTTCCATTATTAGAAGAAGCTAAGTCCAAATATGAGTTATAACATATACTATAACTAAATTGCTTATGCAAATAACGCAGGATAACTAAAATGTTGTTGTTCTTTTCTGCATAGTTTGGTTGACTCTTTTATTTTTGTGTTCTCTTGCTGTTGATATATACTGCTTTTCAATCACATTATTCTGAATATATGGGCTGTTCAGTGACGTCTATGGTTCATGTGGCCAACCGTCTTCTGTGCGGTAATTGAGCTGACATTGACGGCACATGAACCATACACGGCATCGAAATGTCTACATTACAATTAGTGATACATAGACTGTAATGTATGTCTTGTTTGTTTTTGTTTTTCCTGTCTGTTTATCCAAGTAGTTAACCTCGGACTGGTCGAAATAACCTAAAGCTCGAGATTGTATTATATGGTATATTTATGATATAGTGCCCCCTTTTCAGATATATTACACCTAGGCTGCTTTAATGGCGACTACGGTTTCTGTGACCAACCGTCTTCTGTGCGGCAATTGAGCTTGACGTTGACGGCACTTGAACCATAGGCACTATTAAAGCTTTTTTATTGCAAAATCTTGTATCTAAAATAGTAGGGGAAATGGCGGCACCTGGTGTTCTGGGAATATATCATTGGAATAATACACGTGTACACAGAAGGAGCCTCAGTTTAAACTATCATATAAGTATGCAATGCTGTTATTTAATTTACTAACTTTAAACACAGACACATGATGTATGTTCCATTGGACGAACATGGAGGTGTCTGTGTTTGCAGATGAATTCACCCAGTATAAAATATGAAAAATATGAAAACATAGTGTCCTATTTTGCGATGTGGTAAATCTAGGCGGCTTTAATGGCGACTATGGTTTCTGTGACCGTCTTCTGTGCGGCAATTAAGCTTGACGTTGACGGCACTTAAACCATAGGTGAGATTAAAGCTTTGCCACTGTAAGACACTGGTGATATATATTGTGTACTTATTTAAATATTTAAATTTTCATGATGCCTCAATATAATTTGTATGCACATGGCACAATGACAAAATCATTACTTGTATATCTAGTATGCTTCCTCTATGAGTATAATTGTGTACTGCGTCGGGACAGAACCACTAAGACGATTTAATTGAGCATTACAAACGACAATGCTGAATGAAATAATCTTGAGTGGAAACTCAATTTATGCATGCTCATCTCCTGAGATGATATACAATTTGACAGTTATTCACTTTAATGCCTAAAACTGTGCCGGATGCAACTGATATTTACTGCCACCATTTCGATGAAATATGTACTATTGTATCTCTTGTATTCTCTTGTTGTTTACCTATGTTGTAAACCTGAGACTTGTTGAAATAAACTTGTAAACTAAACTTGTAATCTTCTTTTCTTCCTATCGTATGCGCAGATTAACAAAATGTTTTAGCGTAAACTTGTGATTATTTTTTTATCTATCAGTTTTAAAATTTGTTGTTGGGTGCTCCAAAGAACCGTCTCATTGAGACGGTTCTTTTGAGTGCCCACAAAATATTTTTGGTTGGTTAATACAGGTATATGTATAAAATTGTTTAAACTAATAAGAAAATAATGATCCATTACGCACTCTTATCTAGAGGCCTGTTCTATTATTCCAGTATCGGCATGCCCGGGCTATCAAGGGCAGATGAGACAGGAAACGTTTCAAAGAATTTTCTTAGCCGCTGATGAACTGAATCGATTTTAAGTTAAGCCTTCTTACGTAATCTCATTGCTATCTATAATCGTGAAAAAAATGCTAACTCCATGTAAAAAAGATAGTTGAAACTCAAGATTTCAGAATCCAGGTCAGTGGAGTTCTACTATGTAGCCTTGGAATTATGATGAACCATAATATTTTGATAGCATCGTGCCTGATAGTGAGCACCCTTACTCATTCAGCACTGTTATAAAACCTTGTACTGATGAACGGATTTGGATTTGAATGTAAGCCGGGAAAAGTCGGTCAGCTGGTAAAGTCGGGTAAATTTGGACATCAGGTAAATTCGGACATGTATTTGAAAACAGTGGAAATCCAGATGAGAGGGCTCCATATGAGCCGTCTCATCAGGATTTTCACTATTTGCTTAGTTAATTTATTTTTTATTTCAATAATTGAACTATGAAACAAAAGGGTTTAAGCTGTCTGTCCGAAAGATGCAGATGTCTCATCGGATCTTTACTGTTTGCATTAGAATGTCTGAAATTTTCTACTATATTTTTGCAACCGTTAGATTCAGCATTACATGGGTAAAAACCTGGCTTTATCGCTATCCTGCCAAGCACAAATTACATAGAGTATTAGGTTTGTATTAGAAAAGTGTGAATTCTCTCAATGAGCGAATCAGCATCAGCAGCAGGGGAAATAGTATTACAGTACATGTATCTCAATAGATCATTCAACATTCAAGGGAGGTTAAATCAAACATATAACAAGAAAGATAAGTCATGCCTGCTCTCGCCACACCGTCTTTTACCGGATATATATATATATATATATATATATATATATATATATATATATATATATATATATATATATATATATATATATATATATATATATATATATATATATATATATATATATATAGCAGAGCGACTAAATAGTCCATTCAAGGAAAATAATTCAAACATGAAACATTGGAGAGCAACCATGCCCGCACAAGACACACCGCCTTGACCTGATATACATGCCAAAATATCTCAAAGGGTAATAGAGTTATGGAAATTTTAAAGTTCATTCAAGGGAGATAACTCAACCGAAAACAAGGGAGGTTAACCATACCTGATATATAAGTTTATCAAATATCACCAAAATGTTTCAAAGCATTACAAAATATTGAGCCTAAAAGCTTTCGCCTATGGACAGACGGACGAATAGACGACAGGTTTATCGCCATACCTATGTGGATAAAATCTGAGCATTAGGCTATGGCAGATGAAAACAACTTTCACAAAATTCGACCCACACTAATTGAACAATGGCAGGTCGCCCACCTAGAAAAAGTCTACTTGAGGCTAAATGGACTATATTAAAGATAAGATAACGTATTAACTATTTACATGCTTGGTAATTTTGCATGTTCTTGTTGTCTGCTTATCTATTTTTTTTTTTTTTTTTTTATGTTAGAAAAATCACCAGAGTGTAAATCAGTTTGGAAACAGATCAGTATTACTTGACTTTTCGCTTACTGTAAAGGCGGCGCCTCATGAATGCGAAATTAGGACTGGTCAATCTTAGACATGGGTAGACGCTGAAAATGAGGCGTGGTTGTATTTAAAAGTAATTGTATCGTCTTGAGCCATTATCTCAGTATAGACGCAAAACACATTATTAAGGTTTTAAAACGCCAGCAAAACAACTGCATCTGCAAATGCCCATTTAACATAAGCATAGAGGCAAACATTGTGGACCCGGATCAGACTGCTCCTACAGGAGCAGTCTGATCTGGGTCCACACAGTTTGTCTATGAGGCTTCAAATATTTTAGTGGACGACAAAAAAACAAACATTTTGTGATTATGCGCTTTAAGGGTTAATAAATGTGAGTTCAGTGTGCTTAATGAAATGCACGAACGTTTGCGCGGCCCAAAAAGCTTATTAACTCTTTACCAAATTATAAATAAAACCTGATTTCCCTTCCTTAGCAGATGAAATAGCTGAACCACACCCAGATATGAATATTAAAGTTGCCGCCTTTACAGTAAGCGAAAAGTCTATTAATATCGACATCTTGTTGGGTCTTATTCGGGTCAAAAACTGTTTGCAACGGCAAAATTCGTCACGAGCAGGCAGATAATTAATTATATACACCTTTATATATCGGAAAACCCAAAATCTGATCAAAAACACTGTTTCGAAAATATGTAATTTTTGAACCATCTAGAGCTAAAAGCTTAAATTTGTAGCTACTTAACATTATTTGAGGCAAATGGCTACAATGGCTTATGGCAGGAACGATTGGAATGGTGCGTTGGCAACTCAGCTGTTGCGCATGAGGTTCCGTCAGGGACAATATTTCGATCTGAACAAATACAACGGCAATATCTTCACAATTATTTGCACAAAACACACAACGACAAAATTACACTCGTATTAAACAAAAGACAATACTGAAATATTAATGTGAAATATTGAGTGCTTTGGCAGCCTAATGAAATTTTAACCAGCTTTTATTCAGCGCCATCTGCTGATGTCTGCGTCATATTTTTGCTTTCACAACATACGATAGCACCAGCATTAAAATGCAACTTTAGCGAGGGTTTTATTTTCGCGAAACTTGGCGAATTTATTCTGTCGTTTACTGATATAGGTAAATCATGCCCTAGTTTCGAGTTTTTGACGTGGCAAATATGCTATTCGTGGAAATACAATTTTTTTCAAGATGCCCTTTGGACAACGACATGTCGCTATAAACATTTACAATATATGTAAAGGGATTTTGGGTCTAGTGGGGGGAAACATCTAAAAACAAACTGAAAGACACCAGTTTTATCATTCCGATGACAAATGTCACAATTTTAGGTGAATTTCGTACGCTTGCGCAGAAGGAATGCGGTAAGGTTTGGGAAATGAAGAACACTTATATCCTTAACATTTTAGCACTTTAATTTTTTTTTAAAAACTAGCAATGCATTTACTCAAAGTCTGGTCTAAACGGCACCCAGTATAAAGACGTAAAATGAGGGGTGGGAGTAGACAGTGCACGTTTTCACGGTATTGTAAATGATGAATTGCTTTGAAACGTATTTTGTTGCCTACTATGCATATTTTACTGCCAAACTACACCAATTTTAAAAACATCGGGGCAATTTGAAAATTTGGCTTTTGTAACCATGTCAACTTGGGAAAATATACGCCTTATCGCTAGAACTTCTTTAAAGGCACAATTGATAGCTATCTATTTTTAAGCGTTATAAGGGACGCAAAATATTTCTTCTTTATTTCAAAATGTTCAGGGGACATAATAATATCGTATATGGAGGTATACGCAATTTTCTGTTTTAGAATGGAGTTTACAAAATGTTCGTTATAGTCATTAGATTTCGTGGAAATTAAAAATATTGAAAACATGTCAATGGGGATGACATATAGGACACATTAAGCCCTCAATTGCTATGTTTTATTAATTTTTGATGCAACAATATATATCAGAATAAATCCTGATGTTTAGATGGATTTTTTTTATATTTTGCATGAAATAGTTATTTGTAGGCATTTTTCATATTTTCAATATGGCTTCCAAAATGGCCGCCAAAGGTCACGCGACTATCTTTCTTATTATTGGTTCAAATAAAAGTTTTATATATTAGAAACATTCTTTGAAAGTTTCACAGTGATAGGTTGAATTGTTCTTGAAATACTCTGTGTTGAACCCATATACCCTCAATATCCAGGAGTCCTTGAAACATGCTTGGCACTGAGATATTTATCTACGATTTTAGCAAATGTTGCCACGATGTTTCCAACAAAATTTCTGTACAATCCGAATTACGAAATGGGAGGAGATGACGTTTGAAGAATTTCAAGATGGCTGCCTTCGCGGCCATCTTGGGTAACCTTACCAAACGAAACGATTTTGAGCAAATGTTACCTTAATGTTTCCCACAAAGATTCTGAATAATCACTATTCAAGTTTGGGAGGAGATGTCGTTTGAAGAATTTCAAGATGGCTGCCTTCGCGGCCACCTTCGGTAACCGAACTCTATAACGGTTTTAGCAAATGATGCCCCATTTTTCCCACAAAGTTTCTGTACAATCATACTTACCGTTCGGGAGGCGACGTCGTTTGAATAATTTCAAGATGGCTGCCACGGTTTGCAATCTTGGATATCGAGACGAAAACAAATTTAGCAATACTGAATCTCCGTCTTGTGCGATGCATCACGCCAACTTTCGATTCAGTTTGACATATTTTTGGGGAGATGGCGTTTGAAGAGTATCAAGATCGTCGGCCGCCACCGACATCGGAACGGATCGATTTTAGTGATTCCGAATCTCCATGCTGCTGCGATGTGTCCCACCATCGATATACTTGAGCCGTGACATGTGATTTCAAACAATGTGGCAATTTGACAAGTGTAGACTCAGACGAACCTGTGCAGCCTCCATTTAAGCTTAGAAACTCGGAATGGTGTTCAGTCAGTAGCTTAACACTCATAGAATATTCAAACGACAAGCAAAGGCTCTGATCAGACTGCGCGTATGCGCAGGCTGGTCTGAGCCTTTGCTGGTCGCACATACCACATTGTTGGAAATCTTATGTCACGGCTCAATTATGGTTCGGAAGTAGTCGTTTGAAGAAACTCAAGATGGCGGCCATCTTGAATATCGGAACGAAACGCTTTTAGCAATTTTGAACTTCCATGGTGCCACAATGCCTCATTATGGTTTAGGAAGAGACGTCGAAAGCGTAACAAGCTAACGACGGACGGGCGGATGACGGTCAAAATTAAGGCCATGTAATTTGCTGCCCTGCTCCAGATGAAACGAAAAGTGCACTTTTACCGGTAACCGGGTCAAGGTTGGTTGACAATATCAGCTGATTTTTTGTTTTTGTTTGGTTTAATTCTTTACGTCCCATCATCAATCTTTCAGTTAAACAGGGACGGATCTTCCTGGGTTGAACCAGTACTAAGCTAGGATAAATGTGTCTTGCTCAAGGACCACAACGCAGAGACGCCGGTGAGGCTCGAACCCGCGGCCCTTCGGTCTCGAGTCAAGCACTCTACCACTGAGCCACTGCGCTCTCTCAATATCAGCTGATCTCCACCTCCCCCACTTCTGATAAAAAAGTTTACTAGGTACATAAACATGTTTGAGATCTCTTTAATGATACATGCAAGGAACAATCATTAACCATTCTCATGATGAATCCGGATATATTACACTTTCGGAGATTACACTATTGAAGAACCTGGATGATCTGGGTATATTCTGCTTGCTTTCTGGTTGTGAATATATACGTATGGTTATATGCAAACAGTCGTTAACAAGCTGATCATCTGAAATTCATATGTACACATGTAATTGATTTTGCCGTATAAAATCGTAATTTTGCTTGTAGAACAGGAGCTAAGACCTGGTAAAGCGATCAAAAATGCACTCAGTATGCATATTTACAATCTATGCATTTGGGGAGGGAAGATACAACATTGTTTTAACCCTTTGAGGACTGGAAACCGCTGAACGAGTACTTCGGTAAACAGTGAAGACCCAGATGAAATGCCGCATTATGCGGCATTTCATCAGGGTCTGCACTGTTTGCGAAGACAGAATCGATCTTCAGAGAAAGAAATGCAATATTTCTTCGGAAATTATAACCTGTAACCCCTAAATATATACATTCGGCCATCCTGACTTAACTATATTAAACTTTATGGAAAATTCCATTAGTCTAAAAAAGATTAAATCTAGTGAAGGCTCCGAACCATCATCAGCAAATTAATTAACATGTTTTGTATATTAAGACATTCTTTCATCTTGTTTCATACAAAGAGTCCAGGACATTAAACACAAGTTACACTTTCTTAATTAAGATATATGAGATCTACTTCAGTTCCAGAAGATAGGTTTTTCAAACTTAACAAACAGAGCAGATCTTGATGAATGTTGCATTCATTTCATCTGGGAATTTATTGTTTAGGGTTCTAGTAGACTGGTCCCAGTCTCTAATGTCATTTTTGTTGTAGTAAAACTGATAATCTCTTTAAAATAGCAGTTTATAAACTTTACTTGGAGTAGTTCGTGACTTGGACATCACTAACTTTGACTATCAGAGAGGATAGTATTTTTATAAGATGATTTTTTCGTAGTTAGATATAATTATAAATGTTATTATATACATTTTAGTGGACTGCTGCCAGCCTAGGTTTCCAGCACATAAACGGTTTACTAAACAGTAGTATGTGATTTGTTCTAGTATGTGATTTGTTCTGCGGCCAGGAGAGTCTTATTTGTGGAGATTATGCAAAATCGCAAATTCCCCCAAAATCGCTATCAATCAGAAAGTATCCAAAAATATGTATCTTTAAAATTATCGCAAATCCTTTGATATGTTCTGGACAAATCGACTATAGTTATCAAAAATATTTGCGATGAACACAAATAAAAAAAAATCCCTGATCATTTTTTCTCTCTCTAGGGGCAATTTGGTCTGCGTGGTGATGGGCTCCGGTATCTGGGCTTGCTTGAACTATGGTGACAGGAACACCTGCAGAAACATTAACCCTCTGTATACTAAATGCATTCTTCCTTCTGGTTTGATACAATATATTTGAGATAGTCCATTGTACATATCAAGGGGTGTCAGGTTACCATTTCCAAAAAAAACCATTGTATTCTTTTGTCTGGAGAATTTTTGTACCTTTACAAACAGTGCATACCCTGATGAAATGCAGCATTATACTGCATTTCATCTGGGTCTTCCCTGTTTGCAAAGTGCTCGTTTAGGGGTTTACCGAAATCAAAGGCTTTATAATAATAATAATAATAATAATAATAATAATAATAATAATGAAAATAATAATTTATATACTTACAAACCATCAGTAGCGACGCCGCGCTTGAGATGACTTTAGTTGATAGATACATCATCAAGGCATATTAATTCCAGTAAATATTACTACATTCCTTTATTAAACACAAAAAACAGATGTTCTACGGATTATTCTTAAACCCCACTGAAAATTGCTCTTTTTATATTAAAGTGACTGTGAGAGAAGTGAGTCATCCTATTCTCGCCCATTGCAGCTTAAGTGCAATTTTCAAAACAACTTCTGTTTTAATATGCCACAACATCCGATCAATGCATAATTGACAAATAGATATGATTACCCTAGGAGTGTGTGTCTGTTTTGTGTTTGGCAGGAGTATGTCGCTCATGCGAAACGCAGCTGTTTTTCCGCTGCTGTCTTAATAGAAGGAAACCAAGTACTGGTTTCTAGAAAATCATTAATAGATCTTGTTTCAAAACATATGGATTGTAACATTTGTTTTCGATATTGGAAAAGGAAAGGATGGTCATGAAATCATTTTCCTAAGATTGCTTACTTTCAGGGTAGAGACATCACGTGTTCTGTGTGTCTTGCTATTGTTGTTTTTTGTGTTAATACATTGCACGGACTGTTGTGACTTATTCAAATATTAAGTAAATAGCATTTTTTCTGTAGCCATCGATCCATTTGGTTTACCACTTCCCAGTTCTATTTTTTTCGCATCATTTGATACAAATGTACTTTATTGAACAAAAAAAAGGTTTGAACTTTGAGCAAACACTCTTTCACAACATTTTCAGCCAGGAACGTCCGTGCAGTGTACACTGGCATTTGCCGCTCTTCAAATTTGTCACAAAGTGTTTGCCAAAGTAGGAACTTATGTGAGAAAAGTATGATATCATTAGATCCGACCAAAGGTGGGCTGCAATGTGGTGCATGGATTGATGGAGATGTTTACCAGAACAAAGAGAAAAAAACTCTTTACCATTACGAAAAAATAGAGTCCACCAGTGTATCACAACAAATTCCCCATCCTGGCTTTGGGAAATTAGATACATGTATCACATGGGGAGATAAAGAGATCAGATTGCATAATATTCTCAGTATATATATATATATATATATATATATATATATATATATATATATATATATATATATATATATATATATATATATATATATATATATATATATATACGGAGTAATAGTGAATCAACTGAGCCAATAGATTCGAGCGAGATTCGAACCCACGACCTCGGCAACACCGCCTAGCACTACACCAGACACCGACGCTACCAACTGCGCCACTGAGACATCCCCAAAAAAGGATGTTCAGGAAGCGCTGATATTGACGACGACTGATGCAGTACACGTCGTATATTGGTCCTTGTTCAATGGATGGCATCTATTTCGTTCGCAAGTGAAAGCCTGATATATGAGTATCCCCTAAACGGATACTTTTATAAATAGTGAAGACCCAGATGAATTGCCGCATTATGGGTCTACACTATTTGTTAAAGCAAAAAAAGATCTTTAAGCAAAAATATACAGTTTTTTTTTTATTATTATAACCTGACATCCCAGGAAATTTACAGTGGACCATTTCATGTTTATTGTAACAAACCAGAAGGAACAATCCATCAGTATGCAAAGGGTTAAAAAGATTCCATTCGGTGCTTGACAAAACCAAAACATTTACCTGTGTACTGAGCGAATACCCATGTCTGCCTCTGTATAAAAGAATACATTAAAAATGAAAATATTTTAGGAAAATAATCAGTGAAAAGATGAGCCATCGACGAATATATATAACTTTAACTGATATCGCATCAGACTGAATGTAACTCTTTCAAAGCATCCGTGTATACTATAATTTAAACAAACGCATCATGACATGTGATTATTTCCAGATTAGTGAAATCAGTTCCCACACAAGTAGCCTCTGATCTAGATGGTCAATATCTCCACATCTCTTGCGTGCTTTGCAGACAATTATCAGATATGCTTAAACCCTATAAATATAGACTTGGGCATTTACCCATATGAAAAAGAAGGGGACAAACAACTTCATCAAGACCCTATTAAAACATTGTATTGTGATGGGGTATTGATAGTACAAGATGAGTCCGATAAAAATAAATTTGCTTGTGGAATCATGTAAACATGGCAAAACTGGCACTATATTGTAAGCTATCATAAAAATGTAATTTAAATCGACTTAGCTCTTAGAAGTTAGTGTCTTTATTTGGGTATGGTCTGTTGTCAGTTCGTAAGTTGTGTTGTCACATAAGTTACAAATAATACATTGTATATCTATATGGCAACGACACCTATTAATTTAGTTTGGATAATATATACTTTGCACAATAAGTTTAGCAATTGTTTTGTATGGGCGAGCTCATCCACATCAGGTTTCAAGTTTCATTTGATGACATCTTCGTAAACTAGTTCTCTAATGACTTAAAACACCAATTAACATTAGAAGTTTAATCAAATGATGACTACGTTTTGACGTCATTGATGGCAGCTGATTTTTTCAGCATGGAATCTCTATCACATCTGTCACATAACCAATAGTTTTTATAGGCGTATGGTGCATGAGGAAGATGTAAGACCACCAAACGAAAAATCACGTGCTTATCATTTTAGCATTACTTACAACGGATGTGAATTTTGCTTACTGATCCCTCCTACAATTCTTGCTCTCCCAAAATGCCTATTTAAAGGATGGGGTTTGTAAATTCGTGATTAAATTTGCCTAAGATCCTGTTCTCGTTATTGCAATTGAAATTGTTTGATATTGCACAAAGATAGGCACATTAAGATGCCAAACATAAGAAATTACTAAACTTATTGTAGTTAGTATATAACATGCTTGCGGACTATGAAGTAATAATCATGCATGGCTTTTCAATCCATTAAATAATATTTTCATTCGTACTTTATAGTGTTCTAGTGCTGAAACATATATAGGAGGGTTTATGATATAGTTATACCATGGTTTGTCCGCCTGTACGTGGAGAAAATCCACGAGCTTTATCGAGTGGATTATCTCCCCTACAGGTGAACAATAACAGTTTATCTATTTTATACCACCTCAAACAGTGACTCAGTGTATACCTACCACAGAATGAGATCTATAGTTGGCAAGGGTGGTGAAAATTAGTGTTCACACTTTGCAAGTCAAAACATTGCTGTAAAACATAGTTTTTTAACTGTTGACTGGGTATATATGTTCCATTCGCGGTAAGTGACACGATATTCTCGTGTCGAAATACTTATGAACTTGGCATATGGTAAATCAAGCTCTAATGGACACGTCACTAACTGGTAAGTGGTACTTTATTGCCATCAAATAAACTCCGTATGTTCATACTCCAATGATAATGAACATATTGATGACAAACCCAACAAATTGAAAGGTGTACCAGCTAATACTCAGATTAGCCTGTAATTCGGCTGTCTGAATAGATGCTCTGTTTGCGCTCAAATGGCAAAGGTCCCAATGTCAACTCACACGGTCAACGAAGAGTGGCCAGACTGTGTGAGTGTCCAGACTAGTCTGAATCTTCGTTGGGCGCACAGGTTTAATATTTTTGTTTGTTTTGTCATGTACCCGCTAGTTATCATTAAATCAGGTCCAGATTAGCCCATGGTACCTCCCAATCTTATCAATTGGACCAGTCCATTTCCGTTATAAGGGTTGATGTGTGGTACTTTTCATTTTGATTCAAATTTTAATAGAAACTTCTGTAAGCAAACTGTAGAGAACCTGATCAGAAACTACGTTTCGCGGTGTCTGATCAGGAGGGCTCTCGGGTCCTGCGTCGCTAACCTGAAAATGGCTTTTTTTATAAATTGGTTAGGCTCCCAACATTCCAGCTCTGAATTTTGATTGATCAGCAGTTTCAATAAGACTTCACATGGTAAACTGTTTCACAAATGTGGGAGATATAACTCAGATAAATATTCCTTTATTAAACTGATGCTGCCAAAGTGACCTTGACATTGGATTTGAATGACCAGGTATAACGCATGACACAGCTTCATGTTATGGGTTATAATCATTTGATGTTTGTCACAACACACAAATTTTGGATAATTGATCCAGCTACAAAACCCAGTCATGGCATTGAGAGTTGGGAGTTGGTGGCTAAGTTTTATACATAATACACCACCATGATATAGGTAATAACCTTGTAAAGTTATAATGAATTTGGAAATCTGGCCTCCTGGACACATGATTCTGAGTGTAAAAGGTTTTGGCCAAGTTGGAGTCAAAATTGTGACCTTGACCTTAGGAGTTGGTGGCTAAGTGTTGCGTGCGCGATACACCTTCATGCTATGGATAATGACAATGCAAAGTTGTAATGAATACTACCCTTGTTGGAGATATCCTTTCCCTGTTGTGTAATTGAAGAAACACACTTTTTGAACGACCCTCATTCTGATAAGACCGCAATAATGTCATGTTTAGAGCATGTGACTCCATTTACACTATTGAATAGGGATTTCAAGCGTTTGCTTACATTTAATTTAAAATAATGTTCCAGCCCGTCTGGCTCATTTAACGCGTTACGCGTCGGTCATTACTCAGAGGTCGTGGCACACCGAAAGGCATACTATAAATATGAGCATTAAGGATATTCATGTGGCCAATATGGCGTGGTGACTAAAATCTGCGGGTGCTTTGACTTTTGAGCTGTAACAAGACCAGTGTGCTCTTTTGCTCTGAATTTCAGAAATAATCATGAGAGTTACATAATATAGTTTATATTTTTGTTGCTGAATGAAATAAAAACAAGAAATAAATAAGTCAAATATTACCTTGAAGTTAGCCAATTTTTGCCTACCCGCTCTCCAATTTATCTCCATCGTAAATAAAAGTTTTTTTACACGAACATGTAGTGTGATATGCAATCCAGCAAAACGAATTCATAAATTTCCAAAATTTATTTCACAAGGTCACTAATCCTGCTTATTCGATAGCACCTAACACTCATAAAATAGCCGGCTAGGCGCAATGTACATGTATATCAACACCTGTGAACAGGGCTACCAATCAACTGCTTTCATAGGAAAATACAAAGAATACCTTTGTTCTCCAAACAATATTTGCTTCGAGATAATTATGAGCAGAAATTCCTATGATGAACAAGCACAAGCCGATTCGTATAGGTTACATTGGGTTCTGTCTTATTGGAGGAAGTCGTTATAATTCCATGGTCGCGAAAAGCTAGCATGACCTCTGCATGGGGACAAAGCTTTTTAGTTGCTGGATGACAATGAAGTAAAACAAAAATCATGGCCAGTAACGAGCAAACCACCAACATACAGCCAATCCCCATAGTGCAACACACTGAAAAATGTATGAGTAATTACTGCCATACACTGAAAACACTAGAGTAAAAATTGAGCTGATACTAGTAATCCATTAAGTTTAATTAATTTTTACTATGAATAGAACATAAAGATAAAAAATGTATTTAAAAATGAGAGTGATGTTTAATAAAAAAAAAGGTGGCAGCTCAGCTGTCATCTTTTTTGATACCAGCCTGAGGCATTTTTTTTTTTATAGAATATGCACTCTAAATTGGGGTCAGGGGGTAAAGCCCTGGTTTAGAGCATTCACATGGCTTAAACTAGCTCCCAAGACACGCAATTATTTCATTACCTTCTGAATGTCATCTGCTGATAACCTTTGCAAACAGATTGGACCCAGATCAGGTCAGACAATATGTGGGGCCTAATCTGGATCCAATCTGTTTGACACTCAAATGGTATTCCTAAAAGAATTATTTTGAAAAAGATGATTTTGAAAACAAAAACAACAACAGCAGCAAAAGCAGCAGACGACAAAAGAGTATCATAACATTTCCGGGGGGGGGGGGGGGGGGGGGGGAAGAGTTTATACAATATTTCCAGTTTGATTTTCGGAAAATCAAAGTTAGTGGCTCAAGAATCTATACTGGTTGCGCAGAGTGGTACGCGCATGCATTTTTTGCGTACACGTAGGCACTCCCTTGCCAGCTCACACTACCCATTTACTGTATTGGTGCGCAGGCTGATTTTGGACTAAGAACAAGCAGATTAATAGAAGCACACAAAGCATCGTGACAGTGGTTGAATAGTGGAAATATAATAATACAGAAACATGGTTACAAGCAGCTCACACAAATGAAAATGAGCTATAATAGCAGAACTTTTAATGCCGATGATGCAACCAGCAATGACCCAACGTGTCCAGCCTGATAGAGTCTCTGTCGACATTTGAAGTAAAATAAGACCTAAGACACAAAATAAGGTCCTTGTTCTGTAATGCACTATACACTTTTGCATTCATCAGAGCTGCTAATCTCTAATTGTGCAATTGCTGTTGTGTGGCAGCTATTGTTTTGTGCCTCTGGTGAATTGGTCTGTGATTGTGGTATTTACTGGTCATCCTCACCTGCATTCTGATAAGACTGTGAGGATGTACAGGTAAGTAAGAATCAAATCAGGGAATGCAGACTCACATTGAGCAGGCCTCTAAATAATAATGCGATTCTTGCGCGGATCCAGGGATTATTGCCAGGGGGTCCAGGTCCACTTGCCAGAAAATAGCTCTGACAACGTTGTTTTTTGTCTTTAGTCCTCGGCTTATTTTACAGTTTTACAGAGGGTGTCCAATGGTTATTTCAAAGAAAACTATTATTTTTAAAGGTTTCAGAGGGGGTCCAACTTTTTCAAGGGGGGAGGGCAACTTTTTCCATGGAGGGGGGGGGTGTCCAATGGGTAATTTCTATAGAAACCCATATAACTTGTGATTTACCAGGGGGGCAGACCCCATATCCCCCCTCTGGATCCGCACATGCGATGCTACAACTTAAAATTATTTCAAAAGGAAACATTAGCTGAGGCATCCCAAAAGATCCCTCTCAAGAAGACGATTCATTTGAGCACCAAAACAAATGTTTGGACTTATAGATAAGAAAATATGCACAGTTCTACGCTGAAAAAAAGCCTATCTGGACCTATGTTATGTAATGTGACAGGGCCTCAAAACTGGATTTTAACCAGCACTATAAAAGCACTGTAAAACTCACAAGCTATATATGAGTCAGCACATGAGCTTATGGAACCTATCGCATTATCGAGCAACGAAAGCTCAGCCAAGCCTGTGCATCTCTACCAAATTGCTATGATATAGATAGTGACACGAGAATACGATGATTCATGCACGAATCGAGACCCGCTTAGCCCTCACACGGTTTTTGTATTTCGCTATGAAGTAGAAAGATTAGTAGACGTGCGTGTGTGTGTAAACTTATCTGTATAACTGACATGTATATTATTGCCAATGGCTATCGTATGAGGATTAGGTGCTATTGAATCAGCAAGAATAGTGACATTGTGAAATGAATTTTGGAAATTTTATATTCCGTGTTTGCTAGATCACATATTACACTACATGTTCGTGCAAAAAGCTTAAATTTATGATGAAGACAAATGGGAGAGTGGATAGACAAAAATTGGCTAACTTCAAGGTAATATTTGACTTATTTATTTTTTGCTTTTATTTCATTCAGTAACAAAAATATAACCTATATTATGCAACTCTTATGCATGATGATTATTTCTGAAATTCGGAGCAAAAGAGCACATTAGTCTTGTTACAGCTCGAAATTCAAAGCACCCGCAGATTTTAGTCACCACGCCATATTGTCCACATGAATATCCTTAATAAGAAACGCGAAAAATCGACTTTAAGTGCATCTTCTCACGTTATTTTCTCTTGAACTTTTCGATATGCGGGTAGAAAAAGCTGCAGTATATTTTGACAAAATTTTCAGCCTGATGATTTTGCTGTGTTTTTCTGTAATTAGATGGAATTTTGGCATATATTTTGCTCTTTTCAACGGGGGAGTATTATTGTTGGTAGAATAGACATAAACTGACCCACTTTATTAATATTATGCAACGGTTGACTAAATAATTCGTCTGTGATTCCCGTGTAGGTTATATATTGAACAAAAGTGATAACGCTACACCAGAGGTGAGTTCAATAATGCGAGAGCTCGCCGGGCGCTCGTTGACTGGTACCTATCTTTATTCGTTATGTGTAAAGCCTGACATCAGTACAACGAGCGCTAGCAAGCGCTCGCATTGTTGAACTCGCCTCTGAATTGTTTGCCATTTATATGCAAAATGATGCAATCCAGTGAAGCAAATGAAAGTGTATCTGACTGTTCAAAGACTAGGTTATGCAAAAAGTAAAAGGTTTACGGATGTTGTCCCGAGGAAACACATGAAAGTAAGAAAGAGGGCAAATATCAGGAATCGATACAATCAAGCCCACACCTGACCCAGGATACCAATTGGAAAGTGATAATTTCACAATTAGACATCACAAACCAGAGCCAATAGGTCAGCCCTTTCTAAGCAAGGGACAACAAGGCATCAATAAACAGACGCGAACGAAAGCATAACACAAACAAGACAGAAAAAAAATAATTTAAATGTGACAGGGGTACAATTTTTCAGGTTGCGAATTGGAACAGAAATCTCACATAGTTTAGGCCTTCAGAAATCCACGTCCAACCAGATCTGATTGAACGAAATTGTAGTCTTAGACATGTGACAAACAAAAATATGCATTGATCGTTTAGAAAAGCAACCTAAGAAAGCGGGTTTGTCGTCACATTGGTAAAGCTTGATATTTTAACACTGAAATCTCCATAGGAAAATCAAAGTGTTGTTGCATCTTAGTCTGAGCACATTACTGGTCGAGAAATGGTAGGAACAATGTGCTGATAGGTCTACTTGATTAGGCAAAAGGAAGAAAGTTATCGAAAATCGTTATAAATCGAAGATTACCAAATATTTAATATTCCCTATTTGTTTTTGTCAAAGGGAGACATTTAAGTCTTTTTTTTTTACAAATTTGATGAATTCGAAATTGATTTCTGAGCTTGTTTCAAGTGATAATACAGTTTTCTTGTGTATTAATGCAACACAAGTATGACGAATTCTGATAAGCATAACAATCTTTTTTGCGCATGCGCAATTGCAAAATTCGGTGAATAAAGCTTTAAGCATAAAAGAGGAATTAACTCAGACATCAAACGAAACAAATTGGTGGAGCTTCGACGAATCGCCTGCTGGATGTCTTGAAAACATTATTAAGCTTTAGTAAATACTTTTCGTCCAAATATGAAATATTGCAGTGTAGCATTTTCACTATTGTTCAGTATAGCATAAAGTGTATCGTACATATAAAGTACTGTTGCATAAATAAGAATCGCGAATAGATGACTTTGATGTACATTTTCAATTTAAATCGCATTGAGCATTCAATAATCGTGTATCATTTCAGGCAGCATTTTGACAAAAGATATTAGCCGATATTACGGCTAATTTTTGCTCTAATAATTCTGATGGTAGTATTGGGCATTTTATTCCACTTATTTGACACTTGACAGGGATAATCCTGGGATAGGCCTAATCCATTTTGTTAGAAAACTATTATTTCTGCTAAAATGGACGTTATTTTAGCTGGGCCTCATATATAAGCTATTCAAAGCTCATGTCAATTATGCTCTATTATAGATATTAAGGATTATTGGGCCCATCAAATTTTGCAAAGGTTCCATAGGAATTTCAAAAGGCCCATTAAAATTATGTTATCTGCATGGATTTGAATAGGATATGGGCCATTGGCCCATTCTAAAGGCCCATCATCATTTTTGTCCAGGAGTATCCCTGACTTGAGTGTTACCATTGAAAGAATGTATGTAAACAGCTCAAATTAACTAATTACAAAAAAATGAATGGTTGACTATAATACTACATATGTAGTTGAAAATGTTTAGGCCGTTTACCACTGTAAAAGTTGTTTTTTAAAAAAACTATCCATAATAGCCACATCACGCTGTTTAAGTAGAAGATGTCCTTACAAACATAGCAAACAGTATTTACTCGGTTCAAACCGATCGTATTGGATCAGTTGGATATGTGTCTACGCTGATTGAATCGATACTATCAACTGAATGGCAGTGCTTAAAAATAAAACTGGCATGTACAAAGCAATCGCGATTTTAAAATGTGTGATGCTTTTGACACTTACCTATAGAAAATTAAGTACAGATATATGGCCGTCACATGGCTGTTACACCGTTTGAATTCCCCCCGCTTTTCAGAAAGCCTAAAAATGTCAAAATTCCCAAGAGATTAGGGGTCAGGGCAGTGGTAGTAGATTCTTCAAACAATTTTCTTCTGACACTGCAGGATTTTCTAAATCCAGATTTGAGCCTAACGTTCGGAGAAATGCAAGTAATAAAATAATATTCCAGATTTTTACGTTTCTTATTAATGCGGCAGGACTATAGTCAACATTTATAAGCTAGTTAGAAGCTTCCAAAATTGGAAAAAGTCGGTCAAGCGTCTCCCGCCTCTCAAATTTTGCAGAAAAACTATTCTAGAAATATTATATACTGTTCACAAAAAGTAGGGGATATTCTCATTATAAAAAATTATAGCACTTGCCAAACAATATAAATTATGCCTGATGAAAACACGTTATGTCCGCTTTTTATACGCAAAACGTTTAATTAGATGACTATAAGAACCAAATCCATCCACCCCATTTTGACAGCTTTTTCATAAAAACACTCCCGCGGATATGGCACGGGCAAGAACTTCTGAGCGTAACAGCTTCTTACCATGTTTGAGTTACCAAGCAACCGAATAAAAGGATAAATGCAGAACAATAACTGTTGGTAGGGGGATAACCGGAAGGAGGCGATTAAGGTACAACGGACCCATAAAAGCCATAATCCAAATTAAGGCATTCAATGAAAAAAATACAGAAACACTTTCCCGTAAAATGTCGCGTGCTGCGACAGTATACAATCGCTTCTTTCCGTATCGGACCGTTATGCTCCAAAATGTACACCGAATTTAGAAAAATACGAGAATAACATTATTGAAAATATTGACACATTTGATGGCTGGCTGTGTGATTTTGTTTTGTGCTACCGGCACGAGTTCAGTTGTAACCAGTAAAAATAGACGCAATCACAAACAAGAGGGCCCTTGGGCCCTGTGTCGCTCACCTGAGAATGACTGATCAGCGGGGTGGAACCTTTTGTGAATATTGGTAGAGTGCATCATGAGGAACAATTCTGTGAAATTATTTTGAATTTGGGTCAGTGGTACAGGAGAAGATGTCTTTTAAAAGATTTCTTATCTGAAGCTCTGGCAGTCCTCCTGTTTGGTGCAACAGAACCATTTATGCAATTTTGAAAGAGGGCTTCATGGGGAATATTAATGTGAAGTTATATGGACCTTTGGTTCAAAAGGAGATGTCGTTCAAAGACGTTTCTTATCTAGAGCTCTGATAGCCCCTTTGTTCAGCAGACCAAAACCATTTGTGCAATTTTGGTAGAAGGTATCATAAGGAACAATTCTGTGAAATTATTTTGAATTTGGAACAGTGGTTCAGGAGGAAATGCCATTTAAAGGTATTTCTTATCTGGATATCTGGCAGCCCTTTTGTTCAGCGGAGTGTAACCATTTGTGCAATTTTGGTAGAGGGTACCCAGAGGAACAATTCTGTGAAATTATTTTAAATTTGGGTCAGTGGTTCAGGAGCAGATGTTGTTTAAAAGATTTCTTATCTGGAGTTTTGGCGACCCTCCCGTTTGGTGAAGCCAAACCATTTATACAATTTTGAAAGAGGGCATCTTTGGGTACATTAATGTGAAGTTATATGAAATTTGGACCAGTGGTTCAGGAGGAGATGTCGTTTAAAGACATTTCTTATCTAATGATCTGGCAGCCCCTTTGTTCAGTGGACTGAAACCATTTTAGTGCTGCAGCAATGTGGCAAAAAGTAGCCTAATTTTAGAAGTGCCCATACCAGCAGGGTAACAAATACTACTATGTACCAAATTAAAGCTTGGAGTCTGCTCATTTCAAAACTGCATGATGCCACTTCCAAAATTTTGCGCGAAATTTTGTAGGGCCCTTCAAAAGTATACACCCTAAATTGTTAGTATTTGCTTTCTGTGGGCTTCCCAAGCAGGTATTATCCTCATATATGCACATAAAAATCTATTTCTTGTAAATTGTGGAGAGGAACATGAATAAATATAATAATAGATATTAAATGACAATATGCAGTCTAGTTTTCAACATTTTATGAGGTCATTGAGTACAAAGGTCACGAAAATCTATGACATTGACGTAACATTAATCTGGATGCAACTGCATGTAATCCTGTCCAATTCTGTAAGGATTTTTACTGTTAGAAATTGTAAATATTTAATCTATACTCTTTTATTATTTTTGTGATACTTGCTTGTAGCAAGGGTGTGGCTTTTTTAAACAGGGTGTTACATAGGAGTTCAAATTCGCGTCAGTCCATCCGTCCGTCAACAATTTACATTAAAGTGAATTTCTCTGCAGCAATGATAACTGTTATTAAACATTGCATAGTAACTGTCCTCTGCATATTCTTTGAGTATACAGTGGGGCCTGCTGACATTGACCTACTTTTTACGCTCCAGTGACTTTGATGTAAATTGACGTCCGTCCGTCAAAAATTTACATTAAAGTGAGTTCTCTGCAGCAGTGATAGTTGAGAAGGTCAAACCTTGTATAGTAATCTCCTTAACCTTGCTTTGGGACACTGACCTTCTTTTTACGTTCCAGTATTTTGACTGTGACAGACATATATATGACATTACTCAAGCAGGTGTGACACAGCGTTCCCGCAGAACTAATGCCATGTTGGTTTAGTATATCGTTTTATCAATATCAAAACAGGATGAAGCTATATTGCTCAGTTGTGTTAGCCATACTCGTAAATGACTAGCATGCATGTGAGACACCAATACTTGTTTTAGACAAAGTGGAATTCCTTTTGACCATGACAATGAGTTCTTCACCAAAGACATTTACAGTCAAATTGGTCTAAAATGCTTCGCAATAAAGGTGTAGTGTATTTATCCTCCCATCTTCCATCTGTCAAAGAGTGTTGTTAAAGCACATGATATTCTCTATTCTGAATCACTTATGTTTTGTCCGGATAATGTACAAAAATGTGTTTTCATGGAGCTGATATTTTGCATTTGTATGTTAGGTTAGTGCACATGGTTGTTCATTGTGAAAACATGTATAATGTACAGTTATCGTCACAAATACTGTTCTCGCAATTGCATGTAAGGTCATTTAAAAACTTTGGGGCAGCTGTTGAATGGTTCATCATCGTAGGACACATACAGTATGTGTGTCATTAGTGTATTCAACTTTATTTTATCCATATTCATTCTGTGGAGTGGGTGGGTAGAATGTAGAATATGCAAATGGAAACTGTTATCTGTCGATAGGACTTTTGTTTCTGCCTTTGCTAAGCTTACCTCGTTTAGGGATGTAGGGTCTAGTACCAAAGAAAGCACTGGCTATATCACATCCAGCTAGACAGTATTTTATGATCAGTATTGTGTGTTGTTCTTTTGTAAGACTGGTGAATAAGATGATAACAGGGATACAAGGTCTCATAGCAACATCCAATGCCAATTCGACATTAAAGAAAGGTCTCATTTGTAGCTTCTTTTTTATCTATGATGAGGAAGTTACAATAAGAAAAAGAAAATCTGTATTGGGACATTTGCAGCAACTGAGGCATGTAAACAGCCTTGTATTCGCTTCCTCTCATAGCTCTGAGATATCCATATGCTCATCTTTGGTCTTTTTGAGGGCTCTGTCCTTCAGTCCACCACTGATGAAGATTGTATGTTTCTATTCAACTGGCTTTTATCAGTGTCAGTGTAATAAGCAACAAAGTTGTCCTTAGTTTTGCCTCTGGATAATAATTTCTTCTATTCTTTGAGTACTTTCATGTCTGCTTGTAGAAGCATTTTATGTCCCTTTGTTGTGTTGCCTCTTTTTTTTCGGCAAGCTAGCGTATTCAAACTATTCTCCCTCCCTATACATGTCAAAGAAAATGTGTATCTGTGAAACGGATTAATAGATGCAACTGGCCTAAAGTATGTAGACACGGAACTGTTCAACTATGGCTACATATGTTACTTTAGCCGTTTTGATGATGATTTTTCAGTTATTGTGACGGTGTGCCGCGGTCCCTGCGCACAAAGCATATATAGCACACACAGCACATCCAGTTTTATGCACCCAATTGGCTTCAAAAAAGGAATTCAGGCTGTATCCTGCCCTTATCCTATGCCTATTTTGCATTAATTAAAGTGTGGGGCATTAGTTAGTTTGAATTTTGGAAATGTTCTAAAGCAGGTTTCAATCTTGTGGGGATCGACGTGACAATTTCGTCTGCCAAGTGTCACCCCCACTGTTCCTGAAAGTGTAAGTGTAAGTTTAATTCCGCCTGGAAGGGCAAGGAGTTTTGTTATTGTTTGTTTATGTTTTCCGCTCCCCCTAATGGTGAGCTGTACGCTGATGTTTTTTTAAGGTAACATCATCCAGGGTATCACTCCGCTTCTCCGTCCAGTCCTTGTATACATAAGCTCGCGGGTGGTGTTACTAAGACGCGGACATCGGTCTACAAAGTTAGCTTCCCCTAGGGTAAGCTTTCGGAAATAAAATTTTGACTCTTTTATTTTTTTTCTTCTGTAGCCGTTTTAGCAGTATTGGTAGCATCTGTATCAAAGCTGTAGCATCAAAGATAATGCATTCTGTTTTCTCAATACATGTTACTTTGCCTTCAGATATGCTTTTGAGTTAATGGATGAAATCTGATTTGATACATGCAGTCTTTAATTCGAGCCATAGTTTTTGAAAATATTTAAAGAATCCTTGCGCATTCTCAAATGACAAGGTACCTCCCTGAAAGAGCAAGCTGCTCTCAAACACAGACGCATTACTTAATTATCCATGACTACACTGCTGTATCTTTGGCAAATCTGCCAGTGTCTTATTGTTTACCTTTTGCTGGGGGTCATCGAAAATCTTCTGAGGTTTGTCTTGTCCATCAAGCTTTATAAATCCTTCCTTCATGAATGATTTCCTCACTTCCTGTGCTTAAGGCACCTAGCAAGCCTGGATGGTATAATGCATGTTGCAAATTTCGTTAGAAGGGTGAGGCGTGACCTCTGTGGGGTCAAAGGGGGATCAATGAATCGACTGTCAAATATGTAAATCATTTTTACAACAGAATCATATTAGTGCTTTTGTATCCGAATGATGTGAAGGTCAACTCTGGTTTGGTTTCACTGTACATGTACATGCACTTCGACATACATCATTGTGGAACATCATTGAGTACTTTGCGGTCACAGGCTTGGCTCAGAAACCACGTGACCTAGTTTAAGATTAGTCCAATGATTCCTCTAGATCCTATTAAAACTTTGTATTCTGTTGATTAAACCACACAGTTAATCCAGGCAGAATTGAACTTGCCCTCTGACAGTTTTACAGTACATTAGCCATCATGGAAACCTATAATCACCTCTTCAGGAATGTACTGCATTTGAAGGATTTGATATTATATACATATATGTTGCTTTTAAACATCAGAGGAAATATTTCCGCCTTTGCAAACTGATGCACATCTCAAAGACAAAGCCTAGTTGTGGAGAGGAATAGTTTAAAAGAAAGCAATACCATCTCCAGCGAGTCATTCCAAAAGTAATAATGTTGGAGAAATAGATATTTCCTTTTACCTGAACTCTGATAGCAGGCTAATCTGTACAACTTCACAAAAACGACCAGATAGTATTAGTTCAGTACAGTTATCTGTTCATTTATGTGGCTGATTCATAGTAAGGAATCCTCTAAGAACTCATGCAAATGACAATGGATATCATCAGAGAAAGTTATGTTGTTCTTTTCGCACCACTTTCAAGAACTGTATAGAAAATGTTAGTTTAAAAAGTTAGTGAGTACGACCAGGAACTGCCACAATCACACACTGCAGACCAACCCACAGCACGTTGAGGAAGAGTCAAAGCATGATAGCAGCCTCATGACAAAGCTCGTAAGGCTTTGTCACACTCTTTTCCAGGCAAGTTTTGTTTTACAATGACAACAGCAGAGACATCAAGAAAAGTAAGTGAGTATGATCAGGTAATACCACAATCACAAACTGCAGACAAATTCAAATGGCAGTTCTCTGAGTCCCGCCTCTCCATTAAGGTATCCAATGCTAGCAAAACCTGCTACGAGAAGGTGCATTCCACCTCCACATGGAAAGATATATTTCATATATATGTTCTGCGCAAAGTGAGAATCTGGACAATTCTGGAATCGCTCTGCGCAAAGTGAGAATTCCTAAAGGACCTCGGACAGTTTCCTATTCAATCTGCCCAAATTTTGACAGCCTGTGGCTAGCATAACGCATAACTGACAACGATAGTTTTGTGCTTAAATCAAACCCTTAGATTTAGTGCACCAAGCAAAATGAAAATATTTTGAAAATATTGCAAAATTATGCCAGGACTCTAGGGTTTAGGGGGTGGGGGTATTTTTTGTGACCAAATTTTATTTCACAGAAAGTCAAAGTTTCGTCGAGTATTCACCTGAATACATTAAAAATTATGTTTGCGGCATAAAACTTGAGACAAAAGTGATGCGTTTGCATAAAATACGGGTTGAGAAGATTTCATCGTTTCATGTAAAGAAGTGTGCTGTCAATTACTTTTGACTATTACCTGTAATGTTCCAAGTCAACCAGTTTGACTTGTGCACTGCGGTGTATCATATCTGCATACTGTATAAATCTTATTCTAGATAAACACAGTTTTTGTGCGTAAAATCGTTAAGATTTTCTTACACATATCAGATTTAACCTATAATTTGGTGCTTAAAAGAACCGTCTCATTGAGACGGTTCTTTTGAGTACCCAAAACATATTTTTTGGTTGAGAAATGAGACAATTAATTACTTTGTAAGCACTCATAACTAAAGCCCTGATACATGCCATTGCAAATTGATAATTACCTACAGGTTTTTACAAAATAAGTTTCTAATAAGCTTTTATAATAAAGTGTTTTGAGCATTTCGACAACGTTCCCGCCCCCCCCCCCCCCCCCCGTGACCAATCATGCCGTTTTTATATGATGTGTGAAATGTAAAACTACAACTGTATGCAAAAGGAATAGCACTTCAGTAAAACGTTTTCTATTATCTATATGTTGAATAGCAAAAACAGTTTTCAACCCATATTTTTCAATTGGTACTTGTCCAATGAGAAAACTGTTTTTGTGGATAAGCCGAGGGTTAAACCTACTATCTTTTTCATAGAAAAAATATCGTTTTCTTTGAAACTTTTCTCTGGTCATTTTTATGGGCAATCCTTCATTAAGACTGTCCCATGTCCTTGGCGGACAGAGTGAGAATTCTTACTTGGCGCGGTACAATTCCGGAATTGTCCGTGCGCAAAGTGAGAATCCGAACAAAGTGAGAATCGTATATTCGTAATATGTTTTGCGGGTAAAATTGATATGGAACAGAGGTTTCCAAACTTCTACAAAGTAGTTCAATTGCATATTCGCCTTTAAGGGTAGGGTTATCGTTAATCAGCTGAGATTAGGGAGGGGTAAACGGTTTTATTGGAGTATATGTAGAGGATAAGTGTTGTGTAAAATATCAGACTGCTCACTTTGAAGCATGCGACTGACGAGAAAAGCGTTAATGTTTACGGTAGGTCTGACTACCAACTTCGATGCATGTATGCCGAATGTTGTAGGTACATACTAATGTCCGCATCGGCATTGTGCTTACATGTGGGCATGTCAGCGTGTTTTGTTCGTCCTTTTGTTCATCAATCTGTTGCTTCTGCTCGTCTGTCTGTGCGTCGGATGATTGTATATCACTGTGCTCGTCGTTTTATCTTCCGTCCGTCCATTTGTCTGATATTCCTTCCGTCTGCCCGTCTGTATGTCTGACTGTATATATGTTCACATGTACCTATGTAGAGACGAACGTACTAGTGTATGAACTGTGGACATCGAAAATTGAATTGACTTGACTGATACCTTGTCAGGCTTGAGTCTTCACTGGTCACTCATTTCATTTGGTTGTTATTTTTGTTTTGTTTTTTCGTGTCGCGGTTCAAACGACGGCATTGTCGGTATGTGCACCTTTTTATGCAAAAACTGTGTTTACGATCGCCAAAAAGTACACATATATTTGTGAGCGATAACATTGTACTATTCCACAAGTCGTTTATTACCGTGACGAAAGGTAAATCCCATACCTGTTTTTACTTTCTATAACTGTAAGATCTGCCGATACCTCAAACTTTGTACTAAACATATTATGACCTCAATGTCGGACCCTCCTTGTTTAAAAGAACATGGAGGCTCTACCTATGCGACCGTTTTTTCGAGCAAAACATGGCGGACATTGTAGGATGCACCACACCAGAGGGAGAAATTTTCGAGGTAAATACATATTTTGTCTATTTGATTTAACAGATTCAATGCGCATTCCCCTCCCAAAATAGATTTTTTATTTAAATGTTTCTTGATTTCCGTTTATACATGTTTTATTTTGCTGTTATGAATAAAAATGCTGCTGAAACGGCTGTTGCTCAGTAAAACTTGCCTGGGTTTGGGCCATTGAATTCACATTTTTGTCAAGAAAAGATTGTTTTTATTCCATATTTTCTTCATATTAAACCCGTGACATGAAGAGAAAAGTAAATATAACCCAAATATATTGCTATTTCTAAACTTAACCCCAGTTTTATGGCCATTTACAGACTGTACGCCACCAAAAGTTCCACTAACGGGGTGTATAAACTGTAGCATTTTTCGAGTTGAGGTGGATGGGTATTTCCAGTTATGCAACGCTTCTGGATGAGTATTCTGAGCATAATTTCTGCACGGGTAGTTCGAGTAGCAAAGCCTTTGTGATTCTGGGCCATACCATGTCTATCTAGAGAGGCAGTCAGACAGAATGACAAACAAACAGCAAACTACGCTACTTATACTGTTTTAAACAGAGTTAAGACAGATAGTTAACTAACAGAATAGATATCAGTTTACTGACAAATTTTATATTGTAATTTTATGGAATATCCCAATGCATACTCATTTATCGATGATATAACAAACAAAGGCCTGATATAAAGTCAATTTAGACACATATTAGCCATTGCACCTTGATTTTATTGGACTTACGCACAGCACATGTCTATAAAGCCACCATTCCATTGTCTGTGCAAAAATATCTTTATATCACCAAACATAAAAACATAACTCATTGAAGGTATGATGGAAAAATATGGTTTGCCTACAATTAATCTGCTTTGGTATTTAAATGGAGTACTTGTCATCTTACATCTAAAATAAGATATATATCTTGCTATGGGATGACATCAGTCTAGCTCCATGTATCCTTCAAATGTTTGCCTATTATTAACTAATCAGGTAAACAAAAACATGTGTTAAATCAACAACTTATCTTGGTGCCTAGAAATGTTGTAGATGGTCAGTCCTAACTCTTTATGTCAGTCATCCATTATTGATGATCCAGTAGTAAAATACAACAGTAAAATACTCTCTAATTGTCAGGGAAAATGTTCTATCAATCATCTACACTGACAACGATCACATTCAATCAATATTCTAACTAAAGTATATCTACTTATTACATCAAATCTTGCCTGGCTCCCAGCTGCCAAACATTTGTTTAGTAAAACATGCATATCTTTACATAGCGTTCAATCTTTAAATGGGTGAGTTTGTGTAGCATTAGGAGAGAAGTAACTATTACAAGAAAAAATAGGTTATAGGACATGATATATTTTGGCAAATATGGAATATACAATGGGAATCAGTCCACATCAAATCATTCATTAATATTCATACTAATCATTGATAATTTTCCAACCATATGTTATTGAGCTCAATAACAAATGTGCTTATGGACTGTCTTCAAAAATATCAAGGAACTGGTTGCAATTCTGTCATCAAATTTTGAGGTAGTGTCTGAGACTCAAAATCTGCTATTTTGATTTAGGAGCTAAATATTTGAAAATTCAATTCACAAAAGTTTCATGTCTGAAAAGGTTTGACTTCATCAGAGTTAGGACTAGCCTTCTACAACATTTCTTGGCACGTTGTACAATCAAATTGTGGTAGCAGTTTTTCAGGGGCAGGTGTTTTATACAACTACCCCATGTTTTACTATTAAAACAAAATTGTGATTTACAAAAAAGTATCCAGATGATATATACAGTCGTTCTAAACTGCAAACAGCGTGTTTGGGTATAAAAGTAAATTGTTTGCTTCCAGAAACACGCCATTATGTTATTTATGTCATTTGCGTTACATGTGCAACTACACCTTACAAAATCATTTATGTTTGATAGTTTCTTTTTATTATCTATATAAAAAGTATTTATATTTTAAGTACCATAATCCTAATAGACAATTTACTTAATATTTCAAAACTGCAAATAGCTTGTTTCTATCACCCATACTTTAAGAATTATAGGCTGTTGAATATGATGACCCCAAATAAAATGTTATTTAAAGCTGCATAGTCTGTAACTTTTGATCTTTTAATTTTAAAACTAGTGTTTCTATTTTTCAAGAACACAGTAAAAAACTAAACATCAGGTATACATTTTACCAATTTCGTAAATCATAACAACTTATCAGTATCAAAACAACGGTATTTAGGTTAAAATTAACTGTCTATAATTATTGGAGGGACGCAAATAATTAAAAACACACCTGTTTTTATAAGATAATTCACTTTTCCTTGCAGTTTTCAGCTATAGTGAACAGATTTATTGTGTAAACATAACTTAATTCTACTTTTACAAATGATTTAAAAAGAAAATAAAAAAATTCGAAAAATGTTCATAGTTGCAGACCTAGTCTCTTTAAGGATAGAACCTTTTCACTTCAAAAATAAGCATGCACACTTTACAAAACCATCAATGAGCATTCTACAGATAAATAAGAGTGAAAAGCTATAACTAACATAGTTTCTGAAGTAAAATATAATTTTGTTGCTTGTATGTTAATATGCAACATACATTACAGACTTTAAGAATTACGCCTTTTTAATTGCTGCTTATATATTCTATAAAACACTATGACTTGAAGTGGCGTTTTAAGTGATTACAGTTTTAAGTGATTTAATCAGCCATGCTTTATAAGGGTTTATGCATAGTTGTATTTTGTGTCAAATACTATATTCATCATTTCTCTCCTTGCTGCACACTCCAATGACAGTATTTACATGAATTAGTAGTACTCGCTCATATAGTGTCATAAATGCATAAACTATTTTAATTAAAAGAAATTGAAATATATAACAGTAAGAACAGTCTGCCTAAAATGTATTGCTTGTCATTTGCATTCAATTTAAAGATGCAAGTGATATGCAAGAAATTGGAATATTTTGATATTAAGGTTATATGAACTCCATTTTTTTTCAGGGTAACATAGTAAATTTTACTATTGAAGGGTAACTCTCAAACTATTAAAGAGCAAACAACTTTATTTATGTGGTTAAAATATGTGAATTTAGAAAATCACAGTCTACAACTTCCTTCTTTGGAGTTGTTGTTGCAGCTCATGGTCTAATGATAGTACTGCATTAAATAGTAATGCATTTGAAATTAAGTAACGTATATAACTATTATACCATATGGTTTATTGTTTAATCGCATGCTGACTGTTTTCTGCATTTAATTAAATGCTTTTATGACATGGGTCATGTTGATGTATAAGAATTAAGTAAAGGTCAATAGGTCACAGGTACAAAATATTGCGACAGAAAATGTACACTGAAATTAATATGGCTCTTTGAGTAATACGTGCATACTTTCTTGGACTGTCAGTTCAAATGGTATGTTCTTTGTTTGTTATAAGTAAAAGGTCTTGTGAATGTTCAAAAAAACTTTTTTTTAAAAAAAAACTCCTCCTGATTTTAAAGACAACAATAAGAGAAACAGAATGCTGAAACCCCAATAAAAAAATCCAAATATTTACCAGGTTATGAAGGTTTCAATCTTTAATTAGATGAAAATATGCAAGAGACTCATGTGACATCAGTTGAGCTTTTGAATTATTAAAATCAATATTTTTCATTTATTATGACTTTATTATAATATTTGATTTGCTGAAATTGATTTATTATGATGAAATACAACATTTACATGCACTGTTTTAATTGCTTAGAAATTGCACTACAGTTGAAAATTTGTGCCTAGATAATAATGTGGGCAGAGCTTATTCGCTAATTTGCATTATTTTAAAACTTTGATTATCAGAGTTGTTTTGTCTGTGCTGCATGGCAGCCCTAAAAAGTCTCCCCCCACTTTCATTTAATGCTCTTATTTTTCCAATCCTCAGGATTGTCTGTACAATCCCATTCCATTACTTGATTGTATCGATTCCTGATCTTTGCACCCTCACTTACTTTGCATAACCTTTGCCTTGGTTGGAATTTTTAGATGGGGGTTTCTGCATTTTGTTTCTCTCCTCACTATCAGGAAGATTTCAAAAAATGGTTTTTGAAGATTCAGAATACCTTTAAACACTAAAAACATACCATAAGAATAAAGCTAAAAAATGATGTATAATATGTTTTATTTGATAAATTAAGAAAAAGGAAAGACACCTTTTTTCAAATTAGGATACCATTATATTAGAGGGGTGGGGTAATTCCATCCCTTCCATAAGGCATATTTGAGTCTGATATGCCTTTTGTCTAAATATTTTATATTGTTTTACTGTCTTATGTCAGTACATAGATATAAACACACATTTAAATGGAAATTATTTTTTTGAAAAGAACAGCAATAGATGAATATCATGCATGTTTTCTCTCATTATCTTATTACCATTATGCGACAAAGTGTACATATAAATATTGCGTCCTACAGAACATTTGCTACTGTAATTTGACAGTACAAAGTGTCGAGCAATGTGGCAGAAGACCATCAGGATTAAGTTTTTGCAGTCAAACCTGATTTGGTAGATCAAATACTAAGGCTCATACAGAAATCAGCTCCTGGTCTATTTATGACATTAAATGCTCGAATTATATAATAATACCAACAAGTACATGGTTGAATTACGACACTCATTCTTGCTACATTTCAGAAAGAAGCATAGATTGTATAAAGAAATTGTGTGACTGCCTGTTGACTTAACGCTACACAGCTATAAAAAGCACGTGAGCATGATCAGGAAATACCACAATCACACCAATAGCACCTTAAGGAACAGCCACAGCCATAACAGTCACAAGAAACTAAGGAGACAAACAAAGCAAAGCGATCAGCTCTATTCCACAATAAGATGGTTGCAAAACCATTAAGGACAAAGGTGAGCTTTACGTTGAAAAGCTGTTTGGATTCTTCATACGTTGTCCATCTAATGAGCGTCTCCGTCCCAGGGGGGTACTCTGATATTTCCATACATACGTAGGCTTGGGCCATTTTTGGGCTCAAAATTTTGAATTTCAATATTCTTTTAGGTTTTCAGAAAAATGAAAAATTTTTGGGGTATGAAGAATATTTTTGGGGGGTGCTTGAAATTCCTGATATTTTTGGGGTCGAATGGTAGATGCGGGGCCCGAGACTACGTATGATAAAACAAATCAGAGTACCCCCCCCCCCTCTGGGGTCTCCGTGCGGTGTTATGTCGACTAAAGGGCCCATTTGAATGTGAAACAAAATGTGGATCCTGATGAGCTGGCTTATCAAAAATCGCTTTTTAAAAAACGGCAGAACTTGAGTAACCAATACTTCAACATTCAAGTTTTGAATATAGAATAACGAATATATAACTGAATCCAAGATTTAAATCTTTTGAATAGCGAATGTCGGACTTCAAACTCAACCCAAAATTCAAATTTTGAATGTTTTATATCGAAAACATGCAATGCTTTTGAATTTCGAATATCAATCCACTATTCAAATCTTTTGAATGTTTAGTACCGATTATCAAACTCAATCCAAAATTCATTTTTTTAAATATCTAATATCGAATATTTGACAAATAAAATTTGAATTTTGGACTGATCTCGAGATTCATAAAAATGATTATTGGATTCAGATTCTAAAGTTGAATGTTGGATTTGACATTCTATATTCGAGATTGACAAGCAAATAATAATGTTGAATTGAGTTTGATAATCGATATTCGTGAGTAAAAATGTGAAAGCATCAAACTAATTTTGGTTAATAGGATTTGGATTTGTTTTCTAATACACCTCTAAACGGATAACGAAGACCCTGATCAGTCCGACATACATGGGGCTGATGACTAGCTTGGGTCTAAATTACATAACGTTTTTAAGGCCATCGAAGATCCCGAGCAGCCCAACTCAGAGTGCCGGCTGACCTTGGCCTCACATGTTTTTTTGGTAAATTTGGTAGTTTCTAATAAACACCGATAAACAGGTAACAATTGGAGACAATACCGAAACTCCGCCCACTAAAGAGAGATTAACTGACCACGTGACCTTCATGCCACGCCTTAAGCATCGTTTCATTGGTTCCCGTTATTTTATTTTCACACCTAAATTATTTTATTCATGTCTCAAAAACGAAATTAGCAATAAAGATAAATAAATGCTAAATTAGCAAGATGTACAGATTGCCGATATATTTGTAACGTTACTAAAATTATTTTGAAGAGTTCTTGGATTCTATTTATTCGATTCTTTTGGCATTTACTGAAAAAAGTAATAAGATAAAAGAAAAAAAAATCTAACAACATTGTATCAAAAACTTGTGTGAATAATTTTTGACTCCCCCATGGTGATTGAAATGGCATTGTAAATCCTGATCGAATTGCATTCTAATTTGCGCTTAGACTGTATGATAAAGCATATTTATCGGAATATTTGGTAAATGCGGAAACTGATCACAAAATCTGTCATAAGCAAAAATTCAAATGGTTGGCCTTTTCAAGTCAGCTAGATGGGTTTGAAATCACTTGTACTTTTATTAAATAAAACTACACTCAAAACGCTTATTTCTTAAAAAAAATAATTTTTAAATTTTTGAACCCAAAAATCATGAAGTGATAGAGCATCGCTTAATTTTAGCCGATTGAAAGGCACTTCATTTCAATATCATAATAATTGGGGCGTCAGAGGAATGAAATTGAAAAGCGGCCACATAACTTCTGTTCAGTGTATATATCATCTCTATGTAGCATCTCTATGATATGGGGTAAGCTCTGTCAAACTGTCCCAGGATGCACGTAAAATCGAGGCACTACCGGCCTGTCGGCGAAACGCCATCCGAATGGCGTTTCGCTGGCGGGCCGATATTGGCCCGCGATTGGATTTTGGCTGGGTTTACTCTCGGAACATATATCAAATAAAAACAAGCTAATCTGTAGCAATGGGTAACGATAAACATGAATGGACAATCCTACGCATGTATAATAAAACAAAAAGGATAGACCAATCTATGTGAGTTGAATTCAAAGTTTTATTTGTTTGATTTGATTCTTTACGTCCCATCAACAATCTTTCAGTTAAACAGGGACGGGTCTTCCTGGGTTGAACCAGTACTAAGCTAGGATAAATGTTTCTTGCTCAAGGACCACATCGCAGTGACGCCGGTGAGGCTTGAACCCGCGGCCTCTCGGTCTCTGAGTTCAAAGTAATATTTGATTTAAAATCTGATATTATTTTTCTTGTGACGATTTCATTGTGTTTTAAGCTATGGTTATTTTATGGGTTGTGTGCGTGTTCTGGAAGCTAACTCACTGGCCTAAGAGAGAGGATTATCGCTCGCACATGCCAATAAACCTCACATTATCTTGCGTATTGCACCGGCATGGACATGCACTGTGTGCGTTGCGTGATATAATGATGATAAATGAAATAATGAAGCCAACATTATGTATCGAGTTAACCTGCGATTCGCCGCTTGTCCATTTTCTCTTTTCGGCACCATTTCGTCCGCCCAGTACATCCATCCGTCCGTCTTAGACAAACACTCAAAATATCTAATTTACTGACTTCTCGGATAAATAATATTTCTGTTTTCATCAAAAGGTTGTCGCTATTTAAAAAGGGCATGCTGTTTTCCTTATCATAATCGTTCTCTCTCTCTCTCTCTCTCTCTCTCTCTCTCTCTCTCTGGCTGTAACTTGATATGATTCTTCTCACGGACAGCCGTTTTTGAGCCAAAATTTTGCTGACATCATCTGTAAAACTAGTGATGCCCGGACAACTGTTGAATAAAGGACTTAAAGGCATCACTCACATTTAGAATGTTTATTTCAATTATATAGTGTTCACTGCCCATCTCTCTCTTTCTCTCTCTCTCTCTCTCTCTCTCAAAACTGGCGAATTTGATACATATTAAGCGATACCCGGATTAACCTTACTCAATATATCCTATCTCTCTCTCTCTCTCTCTCTCTCTCTCTCTCTCTCTCTCTCTCTCTCTCTAAAAGTCACATACAGGATAATCCCAGTAAAGCAGAGCATGCAACCAGTGCAAACAAAATGCAATGTGTTTGAAGTGGCTTCCATCCAATTATATTTGAGTTTGAAAATGAGAAAACACCTCTCTGCGAAAGGTCAAAGTTAAAACGGGACTCCCATGCATGTTCACCCAATTCTCACTTTGTCCAGCACATTTCTACTTTGCGCAGGGCCTGGATATAGCAAAAATCGATAAAATATCCCTTGCGCAATTCTAGAATTGTCCGGTACAATATTCCGGAATCGGTGGACAAAGTAGGAATTCTCACAATGCGCAGGAATTGTACCGATTCTCACTTTGCGCTGAACATATATATATATATATAGTGATTTCTAAAGCTTTCATTAATAAACCCATATCAAAATATGCAGATGTATAAATTTGAATAAGTACATTTATGCACGTTTGCATTCCCTTCAGAGTTGTATTATAAACTGCTTAATCTGCTGGGGTGACATTATAATTGTATTAATTGCTACATTAAAATCATTTATCATTGTTTATATTGACTTTATATTGCAATAAAAAACTCATTTTTATGATTTAAAAATGTACATGTAGGTCTAAATGCAATACACGTGACTATTTGTAAAAATCATTGGTTTTCGCGACTTTTGCACTTAATGACCTTTTAATTATAGTCGTCAATATGCGCAAGTAGCATATTAAATGCAAACAAAATTAATATTAACTATTGGATCATATACAACCTTATAACAAGCATTTTATACAGTATGTATGTTTCTTGTCATAGAAACAAATCATCATTGATGACGGTACCCAGGTTTAAAGGGCCGTAATTTTTTTCGCACAAAATTCTGAAAGTGGCATCATGCAGTGCTGAACTCAGCACACTCTAAGCTTTAAAATGATGTATGATGCTACTTGTTACCCTTCCGGTATCGGTGCATGTCACTTTGCGTGACCTCTGCTGCAGCACTATTTGTGCCATACTGGAAAAAGGCATCATGAGGAACAAACCTGTGAAATCATTTTGAATTTGGACAAGTGGTTCAGGAGGAAATGTCGTTAAAAGGTATTTCTTATCTGGAGCTCTGACAGCCCTTTTGTTCAGCGTAGCGTAACCATTTGCGCAATTTTGGTAGAGGGTGTCCAGAGGAACAATTCTGTGAAATTATTTTGAATTTGGGTCAGTGGTTCAGGAGCAGATGTCTTTTAAAAGATTTCTTTTCTGGAGCTCTAGCGACCCTCGTGTCCAGTGGAGCGGAACCATTTATGCAATTTTGAAAGAGGGCATCATGGGGAACATCATTGTGAAGTAATATGAAATTTGGACCAGTGGTTCAGGAGACGTCGTTTAAAGACATTTCTTATCTAGAGCTCTGGCAGCCCCTTTGTTCAGTGGACTGGAACCATTTGTGAAATATTGTACGAAGGTATCATGAGGAACAACCCTGTGAATTATTTTGAATTTGGACCAGTGGTTCAGGAGGAAATGTCATTTAAACATATTACTTATCTGGAGCTCTGACAGCCCTTTTGTTAAGTGGAGCATAACCATTTGTGAAATTTAGGTAGAGGGTATCAAGAGGAACAATTCTGTGAAATTATTATGAATTTGGGTCAGTGGTTCAAGAGCAGATGTCTTTTAAAGGATCTCTTTTCTGGAGCTCTGGCGACCCTCGTGTCCAAAAGGAGCGGAATGCAATTTTGAAAGAGTGCATTATGGGGAACATTCATGTCAAGTTATATGAAATTAGGACCAGTGGTTCAGGAGGAGATGTCGTTTGATGAAAATGTTTACGGACAACAGAGGGATGAACAACGGACGACGGGCAAAGACCGATCACAATATCTCATCTTAAGCCTTAGGCTCAGGCGAGCTAAAAACTTAGAGAGCTATTGTCACTTTTGTAGGTGGTGGGTTTTCATTGGACAAATAATTTTCAATTCAGCCCAGTAATTTTTTACAAGAATTCTTTATAAAGTTTTCCCCATATTTAAATAGGAAAACTGGCTCTGTCCCCTGGCTGTCAAGTTTTCAACCAATCCGAATAATTTCAACAACATTGGTAGAGGCTCATCCAAGAACCATCTTTGTCAATTTTATTCTCAAATAGGACCTGGAGTTTTTGACAATAATATTTTATCATTTGGTTCCTGTTGTCATGGCAACCAGAGATCTACATGCATGGAATTGAAAACTTCAAACAACTTTGTAAGGGAATCACCTACTTGTTTAGGAGATGTTTGAAGGAAACTGTTGACGGTGGATGAACGCTGGATATCATACATCCTATACTCAACACTCGCAGTAGCTCACCTTGAACTTTCTTAATTATCTCCCTTTGCAGATTTTTTGTAAACTTAAGACATTTCTGCATCTGAACTCCAAAGCCATTTCAGGTATGTTGACAATACTAGGTAAGAATGTAGATCCAGATGAGTAGTTGAGCTGCACACAAGTTGGACAACTCTTGGTTTCTTATTTTCTTAATGATCTCCCTTACCAGTTTTTGAGTCTTATACTATCTATTTGCATGTAACTCCAAAACTCTTAGGTATAATTTGATAATACCTTGTAGGGATGTAAACCCAGATAAATAGGTGTACCACACAAGACGATCAACTCTTGTTCATACTTTCTCAGTTGTCTCCCTTTGCAATTGTTAGCTTTTGACATTTTCCTTCTGTTTATTCAACATCTCTTTCAGTTATATTCATATAACTTCGTAGATATGTACACCCAGATTAATAGGTGCAGTGAACACAAGATAGATAACTGTAGCTGACTTTTTCACTTATCTCCCTTTGCAATTTTAGACATAAGACAAATTTTATTTAAAGTCGGAGAGTATAAACAGAGATAACATTAGCTGTGACTGTGTCTTTATTTTAAAATTAGCATCTGTAAATTCATAACCCTTTGTGGTATTTTGTTAATACTGAGTAGTATTTCCAGTGATCTCCCTTTGCACTTTTTATTGAACTCCACAGCTATACCCCTGAGGTATGTCCTGTGCGTAAGTGGGCATGTCCCATGCAAGAACAGCAACTCCTATGTTTATTGACTTTACTTGTTTGTATTCTATACGTGTCTAATACCTTCCTAGATATATATATATATATATATATATATATATATATATATATATATATATATATATATATATATATATATATATATATATATATAATGATGAATTGTAATTAATATATGAATTTTGATATTACACTTAACATTCGACAAGCTATAGAATGTTGTGCACAAGTTAAAAGATTAAAATATTTGAATAAAAACATGTTCCTCCAGACTACCCATAATTATCCTTATCAGATATGTATAAAAACGGCTATAATGCCTTTTGGCATTTTTTCTTGTTCTAGATTATTTAGTTATTGCAAAATTTAAATATTCGACCTTTGACCCTGCCTAAGGGGTCAGAGGAGGCGAGGTCAAAGGTCAAATATTTTTTTGACAGTCATGCCTATCTACAGGCAGTGAGCAATCATGGCCCATTGTGAGAAGTTGAGAGATATAAAAGCTTTGGGGCAATGTGAAGTTCGTTACATAGCTTTCGTATTCTCATTTCCTAATATAAGTCAAGGACAATGTTAATGAGTCCATTTTGAGGAAACTTATAGGATCGAGGAAACTTAAAGGATATCGACTGTGCATGGTACTAATCATTTATATTAGGATTGCTTCAAATCTGACTAATATTTTTTTTATTTGATTCTTTACGTCCCATCAACAATCTTTCAGTTAAACAGGGACGGGTCTTCCTGGGTTGAACCAGTACTAAGCTAGGATAAATGTGTCTTGCTCAAGAACCACAACGCAGTGACGCCGGTGAGGCTCGAACCCACAGCCCCTCGGTCTCGAGTCAAGAACTCCACCACTGAGCCACTGCGCTCCCTCAATCTGACCAATAGGTACTGAGATATATTTGTATGTGCTAAATGTTGTAACCTCTATAAATAGTCTTTACTAACTTCGATATGTTCCGAACGGACAGACAGATGGACGACACCAAAACTTTATCCCTCAAACTTCTTTGGGGGACAACAAAAAAACTATGATCCCTGATCAGACTGCTCCTAAGAGGAATCTGATCAAGGTCCATATTGTTTGCAATACTAGCCACTAAAGTACATAAGCAGAAGCGAAGCCATGCATATTATGTCTGTTTCATATATTCAAATGCACTCAGATTACAAGTAATTTTATCATGTAAGCAAAACACCACTATGAACCCTGGTCTGGGTCCATATTGTTTGCAATATAAGTCACCAAAGTACACAAAAACAACAATTGTCCTGAATAGTGGGGGAAAAGGATAAGAGAAGTCAGTAGTACAAGCAATTATTTTCATTATGTGTGTCACATACATAGTATTCACAATAAATGCAGTCATCTCCAAAAGCCCATCTAGCTGAACTGAATAACTGCTTTTTTCCCTACCATAAGTTATCATCGCTTTGCCTACTGTGTTATTTTGCATGATTTTTTGTCTCCTGTTTTATTTTTATTCTTTCAGGAATACCATCAGAATATCAAACAATTTACATCCAGATCAGGCCTGATGTTAAGTCGGACCTGATCTGGATGCAAACTGTTTGCAAAGTTTTACAGCAGAGGACACAAGCAGGCAAAGCATTAATTTGATAATTTGTGATGAAAACAAAACGACAGTCATATAGGTTGAACATAAGGGCTTTAAATGAACATGTACTATTAAAAACTTATGACAATATACAGGATTTTCCTTTCCCCAATTTGAAGCCCATATTTTACCTTGCCTACGAGATAAGGGTGTTTATGGCATGCGAGGGGGGGGGCTTGATATCATCACACATGTGACAAGCACTATTTATAGTATAAGCTGGCTCATTCATTGTTCAAAGATCCTCATAAACAAAATTTTGAGAGTGAAATTGTGATTATTTTCTTGTCTATCAGTTTTAAAATTTGTTTTTCTCATTGAGACGGTACATTTGAGACGGTACCCATAGCATATATTCTGGTTTAGAAATAATAAAAAAAATACTTCATACTGTTATCTTTGTTTGTTTTGTTGCTTTATGTCCCAAGTCAACAGCTATGGTCATGGCGGGACGGCCAGTCCACCTAACCACACTTTTTCCTGGGCAAGTTTGAACAAGCATTTAACCAGTACTTTGTGCACATACTTACGCTTGTAACTGACAACAACCCTTCTTGAATAATTCAGCTGAAGGGAGGAAAATAACCGTAGATATGATTTCATGATCAATCTCCATGAAAGTATGGGACCGGGCCAGGATCAAACTCGCGACCCCTGGATCTGCAGTTAGACTCGCAACCTTTGCCAGACAGGTTACCTAGTGCGCTACATACTCTTATATAGAGGCCTGATTGGTGATGATAATTGCTAAGAAAGGCATGCATGAAAGATAGTCCTGTGATAGTTTCCGCCAAATTAGGGATCTCTGGCCCCAAATGGAGAAAGGAAAATCCCTAAATAAAATTCCCTGATGGGGCTGGTATTTCAGATATGATACATGTTATGCCAAAGAAACATCTCACTAATGTTTGTCATTAAACAAATTGGCAGTTTAATGTAATCACTAGATGAACATGTGTAAAATGTGTGAAATCCTACGGTATATGTTATAAAATTCTGCACAGAAGTAAGGCCTCAACAGTGCAGACCCAGATTCGACTGCTTCTGAAGAAGCAGTCTGATCAGGGTCTTCTCTGTTTGCTATTCTGGCAAGCATTTTGCTATTTCCAGCCTTGATAACCATTTTATCAGAGAACAGAAAGAGAAAAGTGTTTGAAATTTTAGAACATTTATCATATATGTGTTTCCAAATGATGAATTTAAAATATGAGCTGTGACGTGATTTCCAACAATGTGGCATTTTGACACAGACAAGCCAGTGCAGCCTCCTTTTAGGCTTAGAACCTCCAAATGGTGTTCAGTCAGTAGCTTAAGACTCATAGAATCTTCAAGTGACTAGCAAAGGCTCTGATCAGACTGCGTGTATGCGCAGGCTGATCTGAGACTTTGCTGGTCGCACATACCACATTGTTGGAAATCTCATGCCGTGGGCCATATGACTTATGCAGAAGACCTGTAAAGAAGAGATTTAGACAACAAAATGATGAAATCTTCACATTTCCCATCCCTATAGCACTCAGTGGATCTAATTCTATATACACTGTAGTTCACCTGTGTGTGAAAGGGCTTTAACAAAAACATAAACACATGTTATGGAAAAAGTATCTTGTGTGTACTCAAGGAAAGTGTCTTAAAAACACTTCCAATGAACACCTAACAAATGTTTTAATGGCACAAGTAAGGAATATGTGGAATTCATTCACTTGACAAAGTATCTTATCAAAACACTTTTACTGCCCAAGTAACACGGGGCTAACAGATGTGCAATAGATAAAAAAAATCTTATCACTAACAGACTGAAAAATTGTTGATTGGGATGTTAGCCATCAACACAAATAAGTATGTACCCATAATGTTTGGTTAGAGAAAAAAAGAAAATGTACTCTTATCTAGGAATGTGCTTTTTATATTCATGGGTGAAAGTTAAAAATTTCCTAAATCCTTTCTCTAGAAATTCAAATCTTGAAGCTGACTTTCCATCCAAACCCGACTCAGGAATAATCCTGATAATTTACTCCCATGTATATTCTCTTACCAGAGTTAAAAAGATTTAAAATATCTGTTACCTAAGGCTGTATTTAAAGCAAACTCTCTAAAGCAGAAACACATTGTATCAAAACTGTAACGGTAGCACTGTTTCAAAGTTTTGTGCTTTACTAATGAGCCATGGTGTCAAAAATCTGTATCTTTTCTTGTTATGAGAAAAATAAAGGTGCACATCAACCTGATCGGCACCCATGCAATATCATCAGCAACTTCATTATTCACTACAATTATACAAGCTATGTACAGTGCAATCCCTTTATAAGGCTATGGTTGGGGTCAATAGGAATGGACTGTGTTCAAAGTGAATCACGTTGTAAGGGGACAATTTTACAAAGGAATTTTAGGAACATGACAATTTTTTAGCCATGTTCCTATAATTCCTTTGTAAAATTCCATGGTAAAAAAATTTGGGAGCCACAACATGACTGTGTTATACCCAAATCTGTGTTATAGTGTGGCGTGTTATAATGGGAATGTACTGTACAGTAAAACCTGTGTAAGATGGCCACTCAAAAATAGACAAAACAAAAATCTTTATGACAAATGGTACCTTAATGAAGGTCGAAAGTATTGCAGAATGCTCCCCTTGGAGCATTCTGCAATACTTTTAACTGCATTAAGTGATAATAATTAGTCTTGAAAAACAATTTTTGGTCTTTTCTGAGTGTGGCAGTTTTACACAGGTTTTACTGTGTATCAAATTTTCAAAGAATATGGCTGGTCTTAGTAGCTGAGCAGGTTGGTTCGAACCTTACATTGTTCTCAAACAACTAACAAGTTATCTTGCTACATGACACATACAGTCATTAAAAACAAAATCACCGGATTCTAAGAAAACTTGGGACTAACTATAAACTACACCTTACAGCTCAACTCTTTGCCTGCTAGTGCCTGCTGCTGATAACCTTTTCAAATAGTGCGGGCCCAAATCAGGCTTGACAAAATGTGGGGCCAAATCAGGCTTGACAAATTGTCCGGCCCAACCTGGCTCCAAACTGTTTACACAAATGATATCACTTGAAGAAATTTTAGAAACCTACATCTTTGAAAAAAAACAGCAAACGACAAAAAAAATATCATGAGATATTTTCCAGCATGCAAAGTGTTAAACTGAGAACCACAGGTTTTGATAAACAAAAAAATTCAGTGTAAAATTGTTAATATTTTCTTACCCATCAGTTTTAACATATATTTTGGGTGCTCAAAAGAACCATCTCATTGAGACGGTTCTTTGAGTACCCACAACATATGTTTTGGTTGAGAAATAAGAAAATTAAAATTGCTTTACACACTCTTAATTGAAGTCCTGGAGAACTATTTCACATGGAAATAAAACTCTCCAGACAATATGCTTCAACATACATAACAGCAGTACACTGGTAATCCCCACTAAAACATTATGATGAGGTGAATAGGAATGATCTCTTAACAGGGTTCATAAAGGCCAGTTTATGTAAAATTCAAGGACTTTACACAGACATCTAAAAGACCTCCTACTGTTTTCAAGGAAGACTAGTTTATCAAAAATTATTTACCATTAAAATGATCGATTGAGATAATGAAGAAATAAGTATTAAAAATTAGTATAAAATTGTTATGCCTTTATTTGGTGCAGCATATGCTGCATCAAATAAAGGCACAACAATTTTATACTGATTTAGGTCTCCATTAACTGAGGTCAGTCCTCCTACAGAGATTAGTTAATTTCAAAGATTTTCAAGACCTTGGAGTAATTTTCCAGTACTGTTCAAGACAGACTTAGTTTTCAGGGACTTTCCAAGGAAGCTTACTATATTAAAATACTTTTCAAGCCTGTGCATACCATGTCTAGGGTGAATGTCGCCCTAAATTGAAACATTTATAAGGAAATAACAAGCATATGTTTGTCCAATTATTTCCATGTCAATTTCTAAAATTCTGCATCCAAATCACATGCTGCATTCCTTCCTTCATTATAATTAGCTTCAAAAGTTCCTATTTGTACACAAATGGGTGCAATAAATTTTAATTTTGCATTCAAACTATTTAGAACTTTCTTTGCTAGCTGTGACTTCTGTCGTCTGGTGATAACCTTTGTAAACACCCTGGACCAAGATCAGGACGGACAGAAAGTCGGTCCTGATCTGGATCCAAGCTGTTATGACACTCTGATAGTGATCCTGAAAGAATTTTTTTGAAAAAGTTAATTTTGAAAAAAGTCAGTACATGACAACAAAAGCATGAAAAAAAAGAAAACAGCATGCAAAGAGATCTATTATGTAAAAAAATATTTTGCCGCTTGAAAACATGTTGACATTTTTTGTTATTTCTCCATAAAACACATTTTTTTTTATTCTTTCCGTCCCAGTCAACAATCTTTCAGTAACGTCTGGACATGCCTTCCTCGGTTGAACCAGTACTAAACAAGGATTAATGTGTCTTGCTCAAGGACACAAGGCAGTGACCTCGGTGAGGCTCAAACCCACGGCCCTTCGGTCTTGAGTCAAGCACTCTACCACTGCGCTCCCATACATTTTGTTGTGGTGCACATTGGAAGTGTCTCATTGTGAGGCTTCTTTATCACATTTAAGTACCCAAAATACAAGCCTTGATGCGAGAAACTTTGTCTGTGGTTTCCAATCAGGGGAGGCTCAATCCTGCCTGCTCAGCTACAGAGACAAACTGGAATATTAAAATTTGGCATGTAGCAACCTAAACCATCATACTCTCCAGACAGCCAATAAGAAAGGTGCTGATCAGACTGCGCAAATGCACAGGCTGGGTTAGGTCTTTGTTCTTTCTAGCAAGTCAGATTTTCTCGCGACGAGGCCAATAAAGTAATCTAAATAGTCCTTATCAAAGGCTAAGTTTGCAAGGTTACTGTCGAATATGTGTGCATCATGTTCCAATTAGTTGAGTTTTTTTTATTTTGTCTTCAGGTTATCAAACAGTTTGTACCCAGAACAGGTCTGGCATCAGGTTATCAAACAGTTTGCACCCAGAACAGGTCCTGCATCAGGTTATCAAACAGTTTGTACCCAGAACAGGCCCGACATTCTGTCGGACCTGATCTGGGTCCAAACTATTTGAAAAGGTTAACAGCAGGAGACAAAATTTGCCACAAGCAGGAAAAGTATTGACTGGCAAAATCCATTCAATTTTGATTGCAAAAACTAAAAATGTTGCACCCCTTTGTTTACACCATAGGGCCAGTCAAGCAAAAATTTTTAGAGTAAAATTGTGATTGCTTTCTTATCAATCAGTTTAAACATGCATTTTGATGGTCAAAAGAACCGTCTCATAAGGACGGTTCTTTTGAGTACCTACAACATATGTTTTGGTTGAGAAATAAGAAAAATAATTTCAGTTTCACACTCTTATCTGGGGGCCTGATACACATTGGTAAAATTTTAACAAAACTTTCATATCTGAGACATGTTTAGAACATTTATGTACAATTTCAAACAATACAAATTTGCATTTTCTGATCACTAATTGTAGTTCCAGATAAAAAGAGCTGAGCAAAATAATCTTACTTTCTATTCTCACCCAAAACATTTGTGTGGGTCATTCTGGCCAAGCAGAATTAAATGGGCCTCAACACGAGAAAACCTAGCATTAACTTTTTGATTGCTTATAACTCAAGGAGTTCAAAAGAACTCTCTTTGAGATGGGGTTTTTTTTTAGTAGTTAAAAACATAACTTGGTTGAGAAATTCAAAAATAAAACCTTATTTCCAGATATCTGTTATTAAAATAAAGCATTTCCGAAGGTGCCCAAAAAAATATTTTTCTAAGAGACAAGGCCTTTGAGATTCACTTTGGGGTATTTTTAAAGTATCCACTGAGATGGTTCCTTTTTGAGCACCACTTACAAACTTTTGGTTGTTGAATAGCCAAAACATATATTATCTGGGTGAGAAATAATTAAGGAAAATTACGGCACACCTCTAGTTTACCGGGCGCAGTTTATGATGGCCAAATATTAACATTCTGCTTGTTGAATGACGGGGGGCTGCGCCCCCACACCCCTGCTTCCTTTTCATGAAAGAATTATTTCATCATTTGTAGGCCATGCTGTTTGGATCGTTCTGGACTCGAATGTGGCAAAAAACCCTAAACAACAAATATAATAGAATGGGCCCGATAAACCAGAGACTACCCAAAGTTACTTTTGCATGTTTTTTTTGTAATCAGCTGATTTTTTGAAAATTAACTTTTTCTAAAAAAAAATTAGAACACTATCCGTGTCAAACAGTTTGAATCCAAATCAGGCACTACAGAATGTCAGGCCTGATTTGGGTCCAAACTGTTTGCAAAAGGTTATAAACAGATGACAAGTCACCACTAGTAAGCATAGAGTTAAAATAAGAATGTTTCACCTGACACCACTAATCCGTTGATATCATTAATAAATATGATCATTAACTAGGAGCATCAAGCGGTATAAAACAAATTGAAATCCTCAGAAAAAATCAACCAAAAATGACTAATGCACCAAAAATGACTAATGCTTTTTTCTTATCTGTGATAAAATCAGGCCTATAGTTAAAAATACGGAACAAAAAATTTATTTTCTTATTTCTTAACCAAAACATATGTTGTGGGTACTCAAAAGAACCGTCTCATTAAACTGATGGATAAGAAAATAAAACCAATTTTGCGCTCAAAAATGTTGCGTATCTGAACCTATGCTTTTCTGTGATAAAACAATTTCTATTTTCATTCTGTATAATGATTACTCCAATAATGATCATATTCATGACAATAAATGGGCCTCGACGAGACAAAACCTGGCTTCGGGGTTTCCCACGGAGCGAGACTCAGTCTCCTCAGCTACAAACTAGCTAGAAAATAGAAATTTCACCTGTAGCAAGTTTTGATATGATACTTTTCAATAAACGAATAAAAAGGTGCTGATCAGACTGCGTGAATTAGCAGGCTGGTCTGCGCCTTTATTGTTACAAACACCCAAAACAGGTCTTCTCATGTGATGCCCAAATGTTCCTCAAATTATATGGATTGGATGAAAATTGCACATTTAAGTAGATATAGTGTCGTTTAACCCTCATCTCACCAATCACAACTTTTGACATATGTTGTCTCTTCTGCTTATGCACTTAGGCAACCTGTATTGCAAACAATATTAACCCATATCAGACTGCTCTTTGGGAGCCAACACTATTAACCAAGATCAGACTGCTCCCAAAGAGCAGTCTTATCTGGGTTAATAGTGTTTGCTTCCATGGCACAAAAGGTACTTTGGAGTGCATTTAAATAAATGTAGCAGACATAAAAAAGCAAGACATTTTCAGGAAGGAAATTTGTTTTTGTGAAAAAAAAATTTGGCGAGATAAGGGTTCAAACTCCCTTTTATCTGAAACCCCAACTAGCACTTAAAACGCCGGCAAAAATCATCTGAAAATGTTGACTACTTAAGTCGTCTGGTGCAAAATTTTGCTAACATATTTAACAAATTTAAGTATAGACAAACAGTAAGGACCTAGATCAGACCTCCTACTCCTACAGGAGCAGTCTGATCTGGGTCTACACTGTTTCCTGCAAATGCTTCTAAAACATTTTAGCAGACGACAAAACCAGACAACTAGTTGTGATTGGTGCTTAAAGGGCTAATGACTGATTGGTCTTGACCTCTTAAAGCTGTATGGATATTTTTCATATGTTTCTCTACTGCCTTTTTTGGTCACTTTCCATTTAGAGTCCGTCTCATGTTCCGCTGAGTCCTTCCCTTTCATTTCTTCAGACGGCTTCTGCTGCCTTTGTTTACGAATTTGTCTTAGAGTGGTCTGAATGTATTTATTGAGATCAGCATTAGTTTTCACAAACAAACTTGTGTCAGGTTCTTGGTGACCTTCAGTTTTTGTTAATTTTGTTCTTTTTTTCTTCGGTGAAAGAGTGTCTTGGGCATCCGTTTGTAAGAGACCACTTTTTCTTTTTGAACCTGAAGGTTGCGGCGAGATTTCTCTCTTTGCTGCTGCTACTCCTGCACTTGCGTATTCAGTCTCTGTAATTGATCCTTTCTGAATTTCAAAAACTTTTCCACCATGTATTAAGCGTCTTACAGCCGGTTTCTTACACTGGAATGCCACGTTTGCAACTTTTGAATCAGTTTTTTGCTTTCTTTTGCAAACTTCACAAGAAGAATGAACACAGTCACAACTACTGTTCCTATCATTTCCACTTTGACTAACTGTACACATATTTACATCTGTCTGTTTCAACCCAGAAACTGATTTGCGATCATTTGCTTGCTGTAGTTCACTACCTGCCATTGTTGTGCTGGCCAATGACTTGCTAGTGTTGCTTTGACTAGTAAGAGAACTCATTCCTGAATGAGTTCTCTTACTAGTCAAACCAACACTAGTTTCAGTCGCATTTATTGTACTCGTCTGATTAGATTTTATGCTATCACTGCCTAATGATGCAACACTGTGTCTTCTAGGAGGTACATGTGTTGTTTCTGAACCAGTTTCTATAACACTACCGTCAACATCAATTGGAAGATCACTAGGAAAGCACATATTAACATCACTTGAGTTTTTAGTTGGTTTATTTACAGATCTTAATATTTGCTTTGCAGTTAATTTATTTGTTTGTTTAATGTGTGCTTTTGCTAATGAGGTTCCCCTTTCTGAAGACGATTCTAAACGACCAGTTGACTTTCTTCTAGTTGTCATCATACTAAAATTCTGTTCCACTGATTGAACTTTCTTTCCTCTCCACTCAAATTCATTTTCATGTAACTGAGATTCTGTTTGAACCGGCGTTCCAACCTTACCTAAAATCTTCATTCCAGTGGCTTGATTGCGTACACTTGAGGATTTTAATTGTCTTTCTGATTTTGCATCTGAATGCTGAGATAGATTTTCTGAAGAACAAGGTGCAGTTGTCTTTTCAAGAACTACCTTATCCTTATTTATCACAGATACAAAGGATTTTCTGCCAGATTTATTTTTTGTCTTGTCATTATTTGATTTTAAACTAGAGTCCGACAAATTGTCTGAGTCACATTCCCATGTAAATGGGGCTTCATCATGATGTAATTTTCTAAATTCTTTCATTGCATTTAAAGTTTTATCTTCTGCAATTCTAGAACCTGCTTCAATACTTTCAGCACCACTTGCTGAGCCTGAAGATGCAGAAGAAGGAGAGTCAGGATCATCCAGCCTTGTACACTGCAATTTTGCTACATCAAATTTTGGCACTGAACTCTTTCTTTCAGGAATCAGCTTTGATGGTAACTGATTTCCATCTGGAATATCAACATTTGTCAATCTGGCACTGTCCATTTTTTGATCAGTTACACTCTTCCTAGGGGTCACCTTTTTTGAATACTTCTTAACTTTGTCAAACAGGACTTTAGATACAATATTACTTTTACTGCAGTATGCTTTTCTACTGCTGATTTTACTTGTCAAAGTTGATACAGTGTTCTTTTGTGGTGTACTACAAGTTGCTTCAGTTTGTGTGATATTTGTATCCATTTCAATATTTCCACTGTTCTTTTTAGGACTCTCCATTTCTGAAGAAGGAGCATCTACGGCTGTCTTTTGAATAAACTTAACACCAACATTATCTTTTCTATTATCATCGGCTTCAAAATTAAAATCACACTCATATGGTCTTCCTTGTGATTTCTTTAAACACTGTTTGACAGATTCTGTCCTCTTTTTGAATTCTTCCATTTCTGTCTCATCCAAGTCTTCCAAATTAGCCCTGGCTCCATTACTTTTTTCCTTTCTTGGAAATTTCAAAGTATTCTGCTTTACGATAGTATTTTCAACTGAGCTCTTTTCTTTATCACTTTCCAAAATGCTTTTACCAGTAAAACTTGTATTTTGTATGTCTATTTTGTTCTGTTTATCTTCTTCCAAACTAGTGACTTTACTTTTTAGTTGCTTTACTAAAGTTCTGTCTTTCACATAGTTATCTTTTTCTACATCTGGTTCTGGCAGAATCTCCTTGATATGCTTATCTGCCTTTTCATGTATACACACTTTCTGTCCAATTAAACTACCATTATCCTCTTTTGACTTTGTTTCCACAGATTTTATAGTGGAAACGAACTTTCGCAAGATGGGCTGGTTGATGTCTGTTGTTTCTTTAACAGCTGCTGTTTTACTTTCTGGATTATCTGGCTTCAATATATCTACTGAAGAATCATCAACCAATCTGTTTTGTTGTGTGGTATCTGTAACCTCCACCAATTTGTCAACTTGCTTTGGAGTTTGTTCTGGAATTCCTTGGTTAATCCGTTCAAGACTAGTTAATTCTTTGACAACATCATGAGCATCATGTGGTGAGATTAAATCTGTTGAAACAAGGCTTTCTGAATTATTTACTTCGGCAGTTTCTGGTGTAATACTATACGATTCTTTGCCATCAGTTGAGTCATCATTCATGTCAGATCTTGAAGATGAATATAGATCAGCTTCAACTTTCTTTGTTTCAATGATTGCTTCATCCTCAACCATTATGTCTTCTTTTAAAGTATCCATGACATCAGCCCTAGTCTTTGGTAATGACTCTCTTTCTACATTAGCCTGGTTTTGCCCAGTGTCTTGTAAATCAATAGAAACTTTGCTTTCTGATAATTCATTGCAGTAACTTTCATTGCAGCGGATACCATACACATTTGTGGACTTTTGTATGTCCCAATCATCAATTTGAAAGTTCTTTTGATTTTCACTATATTGTTCTAAATCCATCACTGATTCTTTACAAGAATTGCCAGGTACATTTTCAGTCTCTTTGAAAGCACAATCTGTTACATCTGGCTTCAATTGTTGTTCACACTTTATCTGATCAATTTCTGCACTTTCATGCTCAATTACAGATTCAGAAGACTCAAGAACACATGCATTCTGATGGTCATCACCAGATTGCAGTAAAATGTTTGTAGTATCATGAAAAGAAAGACCAGAAGTTGAGCTGCCATCTAAATTGGTTTCAAGTTTTTGGTTTTCATCAATATTTAAACTTTTAACTTTTTCACCATCTTCTGTTGAGCTTTTGTTTTTCTTCTCTACAATTTCAGAAGCATACCTAGCACTCTCTGTATTCAACTGTGTGCATTCTATGTCACTGGTCCTCAATTTTATCTCAACATAATCCTCATAATTTAACTCCTTACAGTCCAATTCTTCAGTAATAGCCTGCTGACACACACCTGAATCAGCAGGTTCTTCAATTTGGCTATTATTAATAGGCTTAGCCTTGGAAAGACTGATAGAGTTTATTTCTTCATCCTCAGAGCAATGTATTGTGTTTTCTTCCAAGACAGAATCTTCATAAGTGCCGCAATTACCAATTGTATTAGTAGGCTCTTGATTGTCATTTTTGTCTATTTGATAGTTTTCAGCTTTATTCTCAGTTTTCACTAGCTCTTTATCAGAATGATCTTGATCAAATAAATCTGTTTCAAAATTTGGCTTCAATAAAGCATCTGTAAACTGACTGTTACTTTCTGGGCATTTATAAGTTGAGTGACTATTAGAAATGCTAATTTGTGCTCCACCATTCTCTTGCATTTCTGCCTTGTCTTCAACAACTTCCTTGTGCTGCTGACTATTACTCATCTGTGTCAACTGACTAGTGCCTTCTGTTGCTTTTTTCAAAGGTTTATCAAGCTCTGTCTTTTCACTGTATTCATTTGGATTTGCATCTTGAAAAATCTTACAGACCATAAATCCTGCATCATCCTTTATCAAAGGATCTGTGTCTAACAAACAATCCAATTCTGAAGAGCTAGTTTCCACTTGATTTAAACACACAGCACTCTCTGGATCACTTTTAGAGAAACAATTTGTATCAAATTGAGTGTTATTAAGTTCCTCTGTTCCTTGTTCTGTAGATTTTATGACATCAGAGTGAATAGCATTCATTGTGCTCTCAATGCTGTTGCTTTCTTCATGTTCTTCTGAGTCCAAGGCAATTATATCTTCATTGTTTTGTTCACTTCTATGATTTTCAAAACCTGCCTTAACCTGAAGCTCCTCATAATATTTTTCATTCTGTAAAAGTTGGTCTTGTGAATCAATATTCAAACTATCTTTAAAGTTAGGCATTTCAATAAAATGTACCAGGCTGTCCAACTCAGTCTCCTGGTTTACAGCACTGCCAGTAGCTGCATCAGAGTCCACCTCAGTTCCTTCCATTCGCTGTGATAAGTCTTGTATACTATTGGGTTTCCTTGAACTTTCATCATATTTGTTCATTGAGCACTGATTTTCTTCAAGTAAATCATATTTCTGTTCAAAATCTGTATTTTCCTCCAAGTCAATCTCTTTATCATTATCATCCATATTGCCTGTTTTTACATTGTGACCAATATATTCGATTTTGCTCAAATTTACTTCCAGGCTTTCATTGGATATGATTTCTTTATCACCAGGCAAGTACACATCTTTCTTAGACTCGCTAGATGGCAGCATTGCAGCTGAGCTATCTGTTACACCTTCCTTAAATTCACAAGAAGACATTGCAGTCAAATTATCTGTTACAACTTCCATAAGCTCACTAGATGAAGACATTGCTGTCAAATCATCTGTTACACCTTCGTTAAACATCCCAGATGGAGACATTGGGGTTGAATCATCCGTTACACCATCCTTAAACATCCTAGATGGAGACATTGGAGTTGAATCATCTGTTTCACTTTCCATAAACTCTCTAGAGGGTACATTTTGTGTTGAATCGTCTATTATGCCTTCCTTTATGTCACTAGATGAAGATATTGCAGTTATATCAAATGTTACACATTCCTTTAACCCACTAGATGGAGACACTGGCGTAGAATCAGCTGTTAGACCTTCCTGTAACTCACCAGATGGAGACATTGCACCGGAATCATCTGTTATACCTTCCTTAAACACACTAGATGGAGACATTGGTGTTGACTCCTCTGTAACGCCATCCTTCAAATCACTAGATGAAGACGATGCAGTTGAATCAACAGTAACACCTTCCTTTAACTCACTCGAGGGAGACAAAGCAGTTGAAATAACTGTTACACCTTCCTTTAACTCACTAGATGGAGACATCTGTGTTGAATCAGCTGTTACACCTTCCTGTAAATCTCCAGATGGAGTCATTGCACCTGAATCATCTGTTATACCTTCCTTAAACTCATTTGATGGAACCATTGGTGTTGACTCCTCTGTAACGCCATCCTTCAAATCACTAGATGAAGAGGATGCAGTTGAATCAACTGTTACACCTTCCTTTAACTTATTACATGGAGACATCTGTGTTGAATCAGCTGTTACACCTTCCTGTGACTCACCACATGGAGTCATTGCACCTGAATCATCTGTTATACCTTCCTTCAAATCACTAGATGGAGACAATGCAGTTGAATCAACAGTTACACCTTCATTTAACACCCTAGATGGAGACATAGGAGTTGAATCATCAGTTAAACCTTCCTGTAACTCACCAGATGGAGTCATCTGTGTTGAAACAGCTGTTACACCTTCCGGTAACTCACCAGAGGGAGACATTGCTCCTGAATCATCTGTTATACCTTCCATAAACACACTAGAAATAGGTGTTGACTCATCTATAACGCCATCCTTCAAATCACTAGATGAAGACAATGTAGTTGAATCAACAGTTACACATTCCTTTGACTCACTAGATGGAGACATTGCAGTTGAATCAACTGTTACACTTTCCTTTAACTCACTAGAAGGAGATATTGCAGTTGAATCATCAGTTACACCTTCCTTTAACTCACTAGTTGGAGACATCTGTGTTAAATCAGTTGTTACACCTTCCTCTAATTTACTAGATGGAGACATCTGTGTTGAATCATCTATCAGACTTTCCTTAAACTCTCTTGATGGAGACTTTACAGCTGAATCAACTGTTACACCTTCCTTTAACTCACTAGCTTGAGACATTGCAATTGAATCAACAGTTACACCTTCCTGTAACTCACCAGATGGAGTCATTGCAGTTGAATCATCTGTAATACCTTCCTTAACCACACTAGATGGATCCATTGGTGTTGACACCTCTGTAACGTCATCATTCAAATCACTAGATGAGGATGCAGTTGCATCTACAGTTACACCTTCCTTTAACTCACTAGACAAAGACATTGGAGTTGAATCAACTGTTACACCTTCCTTTAACTCACTAGATGGAGACATCTGTGTTGAATCAGCTGTTACACCTTCCTGAAACTCACTAGATGGAGTCATTGCACCTGAATCATCTGCTACACCTTCATTAAGCACACTAGATGGAGCCAATAGTGTTGACTCCTCTGTAACGCCATCCTTCAAATCCCTAGATGAAGAGGATGCAGTTGAATCAACAGTTACACATTCCTTTAACTCACTAGACGGAGACATTGGATTTGAATCAACTGTTACACCTTCCTTCAACTCACTAGATGGTGACATCTGTGTTGAATCAGCTGTTACACCTTCCTTTAATTTACTAGAGTGAGACATCTGTGTTGAATCATCTGTTGGACTTTCCTTAAACTCACTTGGTGACTTTACAGCTGAATCACCTGTTACAGCTTCCATAAGCTCACTAGATGAAGACATTGCAGTTGAATTATCTGTTACAGCTTCCATAAGCTCACTAGATGATGACAATGCAGTCGAATCAGCTGTTACACCTTTCTTAAACTCTCTAGATGAAGATGCTGCAGTTGAAGTATCTGTTACACCTTGCATAAGCTCATCAGATGATGACAATACAGTTGAATTATCTGTTACAAATTGTTGAGTTGATTCTCTTTCACAAATTTGATGAAATTCTTGATCTACATGGTCTTCTGCTTGTTTTTCAGAAATGTTTAAGGACGTGTTTCCCCCCTCACATTCTTTATTTAGCAATCCATTATCTTGCTTCACTCCCATGTTAGTTTGTGCTTTACTAATTGGTTCTGTTGAACTCTCCAGAAGACATTCTGACTGAATTTCCTGTTCAAAATCTTTCAATTCAGAATTTTCCGCTGATTGTGAAGAAACACTCTCTAATAAATCTTCTACACATTTGACTATTGCAGCATTGCAAGAGGGGTCAGGCTCATTGCATTTAGATGCTTTCCCGTCTTCCCTGATATTTTCATTTGGAATATTATTGTCTTTGCTAGCAAATCTATTATTTGATAATTTGGAAGTCTGTTTTGAAATGTGCAAATCTACTCCAACATTTTCTACTACGACAGTACATTCAGTTTCCACTGTATTACTATGATACACATGTTTTGATTCTGATTCACTTTTTTCTAACTCAGAGGTAACTTTCCCTTCAATGGGTACATCTATAGTTATGCTGTTGTTAACAAAAGCCTTAATTTTTTGAGAGTCATCTGTACTATCATCACTGACACTATTCTTCTGCAGATTACTAATATTAGTGGTTACTTCACATTCAACAGACACCGGTAGAATGACTGCATCTTCAACACTAGAGGTATTAGCTGATGGAGTTGCAACTGAAGTCTCCGGCAGCAGAGAATTTATCATATTATCTTTTCCCAGTAAACTATCCTTTTCTTCACGTAAATCACTTGCAAGGCATTCTTTTCCTAAATCATTCAGTACTTTAGGACCATCCTTTAAGTTTGCTTGTAAAGAACTTTGTACTATTTCAGTTAATGTTGGTACAATACTTTGTGGCAATTTATTCAGTGTAGCTGATTCAGACTTGCATTTAGATATAGTACCATCTTCATTACTATCTAACTTTTTGTTTGATAGCATTTCAAGACCTTCACTGGAGTTGCATACCAAAGAAGTTTCTTCTAAAACTACCATTGTAGCTTTTGCTGAAACGTTTTTCTTAATATTACTTGATTCAGTTGTGGCCTCTGTCCTACAAAGTAAGTCTTGAATATTTGACTCAAAGTTTTTGTCAGGCTGCTTGAAAGCACCCTCTCCATCATCTTTTTGATTTCTTTCATACAAATCAATTTCAGCTCCTGCTGTGCAGGATACAGTTGAAGAAACAATATCTTTCTCTTTGCCATCATTATTTAATTCTTTGCAATTTTGCACATTGTCAATTGAAGTTTGATGGTGATAATCTGAGTTATTTGTTTCCAGTTTTTCATCATTTCTTTCTTCGCCTGAAATGTTTTTGTCATTAACTGATCTGTTTTCCATATCAATTATAACAACATCATCATCTGTTTCGTTTGAGCTTTCGTCATCACTGTCCAAAACAATAATCTCACCTGACGGACAAGGTTTTTCAGATACTTGATCATGCCTACTGCATTGCTTATATTTCTCAATGTCTTTATCACTTAATCTATCTAAATGTACTTTACATTTCTGAATACTTTCCATCAAAGGTTTTGTTCTTTTATGGGATTTCTGTTTGAGTTTAGTCAGAGGCTTTGCAACTTGCTCTGGTTTTTCCTTATCAATATCATTTGTTTTGTTCATAAAAAATTCTTGGAAGGCTCCAACGAATCCTGTCTGTCTGCTTGTTGTTTTAGTGTAATGTTCCTTACTATCATTCAATGTTTGTTGGCTTTTAATGGCTTCAGCCTTTCGCTCATCTTTCTTTTGTTCCCTTTCAAAACTGTTCCTTACGCTATCAATGGGACAGGGGACTCCAGCAAAAGCTTGAAAAGCAGCATCGAATGAAGACTTTTCTTTAATGATTGTATCTGACTTGGACTTTGAAGAAGCAACACTTTGACTAACATGCTCTATAGCGTTATCAAATTTTGTTCGTTTAGATGCTTGTTCTGAGATTTTAGAGTCTGTTTTCTGTTCCATATCAGATTCTGATTCATCTGAAGATGAAACTTCACCAAACTGGCGCTTTTGGGTGAACTTTAAGAATTCAGAATCAAAATTGTCAACCTGTTTAACTTTCACTTGCTTTGTTGTATCAGTTTGCACTTTCTTTTTAATATCATTTTTCACAACAGAATCATTTGACATTAAACCTGAAAATTCATCCTCATTATCTAAAACAACAAATGTTTTCTCAGAGTTTGTCCCTTCGCATTCTACTTTCTCCTTCAAGACAGAAGTAGGGCTCAAACAATCATCATCCGGGCCAAGTAAAACAGAGAAAGAATTCTTATAAGTTACTTCTTTGGTTTCAAGATGTGTGCTTTTTTCCTTACCGGTTTGATCCAAATTTATTTTTTCTTTTATATTGCTGTGGTTATTTGAATTATCCATCTCATTTGTGTTTACCTTGTGACTATCATTCACTGTATTTGAATTTGGAGAGTCTGTCTTGTAATTCTTCCCACCGTTACCTTTTTGGACATTTTCCTCTGTAGACATCTTGGAAAAATCTTTTTCTTCATTCTTCTTTTCAACCGTAGCATGTTTTGATAAAGTATCAAATTCAACTTCGACGGCATCAAATATTTTATCTATAGTTGCTTGGGAATTATCATCACAGATTATATTTGAACCTCTATCTCTACGTAGCAAGTATCTTTTAATGCTGTTTCCATGTTTATCTTCTTTGTCCGTTCCATGCTCAGAATGTTGCTTTAGTTGATCGCTAGAACTCTTTCTTTCTCTTAGCCTTTCTTTTAATGGTGTAGTCCTTTCATAAGAAGAGTCAAGTCGTTTGTTCTGCTCTTCTACATTTAAACTATCACTTTCAAGCAAATGCCTTGGTTTGGTTTTGGCTAAATTTTCACAGGGCTGGTCAACTTTTTTCATAGCAGTTTTAGATGACTCCACCTCTTTTTTCCTGCTACTGACTGACAGACTATCATCTCTTTCGTTTGGATTTTGAGCTTTTTTTTTAGAGGAAAACGCGTCTAATTTATGTGTGGTTTCTAACTTTGTCTGATTTGAGCCACTTCTTTTGCGCAACTTTTTTCTCATTCCCAGCCAAGTTGAATCATGATCTGTTTCATCATCATCTTCATCTGAATCCATATGCTTTGTTTGTACGTTTACAATTTTTTCTCTGCATCTTCTTGCGTTGGGAATTCTTCTATGGACAACATCAGAAGAATTTGTGCATTTTACCTTTCTGTTATACTGGAGACCTTTTCGGAGACGTTTCCTAAAATTGAAAAATCCTCTTGTATCATGATCTACAACAATACTTTTTTCATTTGCTCTATGATCATGCTTTTCTCTGGAATAATTCTTCTTACGTAAGCTATCAATATTGCTACCATCAACTATGCTTGTTCTTGATCTTAATTTTCTGTAATTATCAACCAGGTGTTCCGAGTCTGAGCTGTCCAAATGAATATTGCTTTTCTGATTTCGCCTTTTACCAGTTGTTTGTGTTGTAGATTGAATTTTCTTACATGTCTCAACAGAACTATCTATATTGGATAAGTGTGACATACTTTTTATTTTTGATGGTACATTTTCTACAAAGTCTGCTATTCCCTTTACTGAAGACTCTGTTTTCAATTCTGATCTTTCAATTGGCTCTTTTCGTTTTCTTAGTCTTTCTCTCATAGGTTCAAATGAATCTGAATCACTGTCGGAATCTTCAGAACTTATGGTTGTAACCATATTATCTTTAGTTTTTCTTCCTCCTAAGTTTTCTCTTTTTGTATCAACATTTAAAGATGACGACCTCCTTAAGCATCTTTTAAAGTCTGTATGTTGTTTCTCTAGATTTCCTTTATCTTCCCGACACTTTCTGGATATTCTAGAGCCTACACCATGTGAATATGCATTTAAACGGTCTTCTGAATTTTTAGTCCTTCCTTCCGTATTCTTATCTGCCTTTAAATCATTACTTCTGGACCTGCGTGTATTTTCTGGCAGTTTTATATCACAAATATCTGATGTGGTACTAGACCTTGTTATTTTCCTAATAATTCCCAACTTCTTTGTTTCTGACAAGTGTTTTCCTTTGTGTTTTTTATCCTCCATTAAGAGTTTATGTTTCTGTCGTGATCTAGTATAAAAGTCTTTAAACTGTCTGCAAGGTTCCTGGCGTAATGGGTATTTCCTTGTTCTGCCTTTTATTGACCTTAAGGGTGTATATTTCTTAGTTGCAATGTTCACATTAATTTCAATCGCACTCACTTCTTCTTTCTTATTCCTATTTGAATTATCTGTTTTTGTTGACTCAGTCTCTGTAAAAACTATTTTTCTAAGATTCTCGGCACATTTCGATCTGGCAGCTCTTGCTTTTATCTGCTGATTTACTTTCGCTATTTTTCTTGGTGAACAAACAGATTTAATTTCAGGTGAATTCCTTTTTTCTGGCGTCAAGTAAGGATGTGATCTATTTAAATGCTTGCTTTTTGCTATTTGTTTAAGTAAAATGTCTGCATGCTTCATCATGTGTCCTTTAATCATCATTTTTGAAGAAGATTGAAAACTAACGTCACAATATCTACATCTGTATCTCCTATTCTGCAATTTGAAACCGAAGTCATGTGCTTGAGTATAATGCCTTGCTAAGCTTCTTTTTTCTTTAGTTGAATATAGGCACAACTTACATGCACTTGAGCTTTCATCAAATGCTGCTGCTTCGTCTTTTTGAATTTTTGAAGGTGTTATTTGTTGAACTGGACTTTCTTCATCAAAGAACATTTTTCTTTTAATATTTCTTTTTTTCCTTAGTGTTTGCAATCTCTGCTTTCTGCTTTCATTCCTTAGCAACTGGCTTCGTGTGCGCTTATCAAGTGTTAATTCTGACCTCTTAACTTTGATTGTATTTCCCTTGTCAGATTTATTTTCATTCTCTTCACCACCTTTATTGACTTCTTTTACATTTTCATTACTTCCTTTCTGCTCCTTCACATTTTCCTTCATTCCTTTCTGCTCTACATGTAACCTATTTGGCTTTTGTTTACTTAAATCAGTTTCTTTTTTAATAACATTCACAGCTTCTGTTTGCTTGTTTATTCCTACATCACACAATGGTTCTGGTTCACTCCCCTTGGTCATTGGAATTTTCTCATTTTTTAGCTTTACATTGTCTATGCAATCTCTGGTCTCAAAAACAGTTTCACTCTTCTCCATGCCTTGATTTTCAATTTTAACCTCTCTATCAGACTCTTGTTTGCTGATATTAGATGATTTACCGACAGAAAACTCAGACAGCTGCTTTGAATTGACACCATTCTTTGGGGGTTCAGAGGAACTGTATTGCTTTACCTTTTGCATATCAACAGCTGTATGTGCAGCACCAATCTTTCCATTATTGGTCTTTAACTCAGTCTTCAGTTGATCAGTACAAATGCCTTCTTCTTTGATTAGTTTTGTGTCCCTTTCAATATAAGAGCCATCCGTTATATTACGCAATTTGTCTATTGTCTTTTGTGCATTTTGCATAGCTTTCACAGCTTTTAACTGAGGACATAACTTAGAGATATGTTTATAAGCAACATCTTTGTCATGTAAAACTTCTCTACACATATGACATTTAAACCATATTGTTACCTTTGCCTTAACTGGGCTACTTGATACATTGCAATTTTCCACATGCTTCACTCCAATTTTTTCATTCTGTGATGTGAAATTACATTTGGAACAAACATAAATTTTAGTATATTCAAAATCCTTCATTTTCTCCCTCTGTCCTTTGCAAGGAACTTTAAGGTGAAATCGAAGCTGATCAAGTGATGGAAAAGATTTTTCACAGATAGTGCATGTCTTTGAAGGGCATAAATTCATTTTAGCATGCTCTCTCAACTGTTCAAGGTTGTTAAATATTTTGCTACATATTCCACACTCATAGACTTTCTGTCCAGGTTGTGGCTTTTTGATATTTCTTTCTCTATCTTCTCTTTCTTGTGCCAAGCGAGCAGCATTATAAAATGTGGATTGATTAGGAGACATTTTGCTTTGAGTCACCTCTTGTTGGCTGTTTTCTCTTGCAGAATTGCTCTTTCTCTGGTTCAGAATTTCCACATTTTTATTAATTTGGGTTTGATAACAATGTTTGTTTTGTATATTTGCAAATGACTGGTTGAAGGAATTTTTCGTTTCTTCACATGGGGACTGGGCACCAACAGGTTTTCTTGGCTTGTTTTCAGAAATCAAGAACTTGGTTTTATCAGGTGGTTGAACTGCTGAAATGGTATTGCTTCCACTTACCATGGTTTTATCAGGTGGTTGAATGGCTGAAATGTTACTGCTTCCACTAAACATGGTTTTATCAGGTGGTTGAATGGCTGAAATGTTACTGCTTCCACTAAACATGGTTTTATCAGGTGGTTGAATGGCTGAAATGGTACTGCTTCCACTAACCATGGTTTTATAAGGTGGTTGAATGGCTGAAATGTTACTGCTTCCACTAACCATGGTTTTATCAGGCGGTTGAATGGCTGAAATGTTGCTACTTCCACTAACCATGGTTTTATCATGTGGCTGAATAGCTGAAATGTTACTACTTCCACTAACCAAAGTTGTTTCCTTACCCACCACTTCATGGTCAGATACTAACTTATACTGGTTTTGGGCACCATCTGCTTTTGTGCTCAAATTAGAAATCTGATTAGCTTTACTAGTGTCCATGGGAGATTCACAAGTGACTGTACTATTTGGTTTTATCACATCGGCTTCACTCCTTGAAGTGCTATTAGTGATCGGTAACTTTTGATCATTCAACTCTACACTGCTTTCTGTACAAAGGAGTTCATCTATACCAAATTCTTTTCTTCCTAGGTCAGGTAACTCTGGCACATGCATTATCTGAACAGCAGTTGCAGATTGTGTGCCTGTTATTGGAACTGAACTTGACAGAGCTGACAGGGACCTCTGTGTGCCTGACGTGACTGGGGGAACAACAACATTGCTTAAGTCTAAAGCATTGGGTGCCAAAATATTTGTCGGCTCTATTTGCCTCGAATTTACATTGTATTTACCACTGTAATTTCCATTGTTGTATGGTGCTAAATTGTTTATGCTAGCATTCTGATTACCAACTGGATTGCAAGTGTTCCTAAAGATCTGGCTACTAGCTGGCTGTGACCCTACACTTGAAGTGTGTGCAACACCAGTTACTGCTTTATTCACCTGTGAACTTGTTTGCTCCTTTGTTAGCAACATACCAGTTGGAGCCCTACTCTCTACTGGCATGCGGCTGTCCACAGCTACGGTGTTTGGCGTAAATAAATCCATCCTTTGAGAGACAGTTTTCTCTTGTACATTTGAAGGAAACCTAGTAGTATGGGTGTCTTGTTGTGATCCTGTTTTCATTAAATCTGTAAGGATTTGTTGAACCAAGGCTGGACTTAACTCTGGTACAGTATTGAACTGCTGCTGGTTTGCAGATGCACTGTTCTGGGGAATTACAAGCTCTTGGGTCTTTGGCATTGTTGCAACTTTTGGTTGTACAGGATTTCCTATGAAAGCAATCTGAGCAGTATTCATATTACTCTGCGGAGCAATAGGACTAGCCTGAACTGGAAGCGCTTCAACATGCTGACCTTTTTGATTAATTGAAGACTGAACAGGAAATGTGGGTTGAAAAGATGAGACCGGGGTTTTCATGACTGGATTTTGTTGAATAAGGTGTGACTGTGGTGTCATGTTGACAATCTGCTTGTTTCCAAACTGATCTAGCACATGCATGAATCTGGGCTGTTCTAATGTAACTGGCAATCGTATTCTGTTTTCACTACTCTGAGGCATACTATTATTTCCTGTCTGAATTAAAGGCTGCTTCGCTATCATAGTCTGTTCATGGGGTCTTGGTGCATGCTGAAATGGTATCCTTTGCGTCATTTGGATATTAGATGACTCGGGTGGCATAGTTTGGAACACATTTTGAGGTGGTTGATTATATGTAAAAGTTTCAGTTGACACTCTTGAATCTAATCCTACCGTTGTTTGCATTTCATCATTAAGTGAACTTATTCTTTGCATTGGCTGCCCAGAAGTTATAGAATTGCTAGCAACATTAGCCAATATATTTAGCCCAGAATTTTGAGTAGTTGTTGCAATTCTCGTCATTGGTGGCACAACAGAAGTTCCTCTAGTGCTATCAGCAGCTTGATAAAATGAAACATTGCTTTGTGTGTCAGCTTGAAAATTTGCATGAGAGGACTGTCTTGGAGATTCAACTGCAATATGCGAGGACATATTATTTCCACTTTGATGAGCACTAACAATCTGCCCTGAACCACCTACATTGATATGTTTCAGCTCACTGTTTTGTTTACTTCTTTTCTTGTTTTGAAGAAATTCCAAAACATGATCAGGCAGGGGGGCACTTATAAATTCCTTATCTTGACTAGTCTTGGTCTCTTGTTCTTTCACATTGCTTCCTACTGGTTTTATTTGGGACTGCATCATTGTACTGGAAACACTTGTGGTTGAAGTTGACATACTAATTTCTTTTGAAACTGTTGCTTTTTTAACCATGTTTGTCACACGCCTCACAAGCTCCTCTTGATTGTCTGGGTTTGTCAATGATCTTGGGACCACCATAGAAAAGACAGGTTTAACAGAGAACCCTTTATTATGTCTAGTGTCTGATATATTCACATTTCCAGATTTATCCTTTTTCAATTTGTCAATAACTTTTGCAGAAGCAAAAAAGAACTTTTGAGATTTAACATCCCCTGGATTGTTAGAAGGGATATTATGTTTAGAGTTGTCTACTATGTTTGAAACATTATGAGGAATTTGATTGGTGTTAAATGCAGTTCCAACTTGAGAAATGGCTTGTGAATCTTGCTGTTTCATCACAGAGGGTGAACTCATTGCATTAGTAGCTTGCAAAATTTTGTTTCTTATTTGTGCAATGTTTTGAACATTTTTTTCAACTGTATTTTCTGCAGTTCCTTTTATTGTTTGAGATAAAAGTTCTGATATCTGGCTCCTGCTAGGAACACTCTTTGATGTCAAAGATGTTTTAGGAATGGATTTGTTCTGCCTTCTTTGTTTTTTGGCTTCCAACTTGTCCCTTTCTCTTTCTGCTCTTTGTTTCACATGCATTTCTGCAATTTGTTGAGCTATTCTAGCACATTCAGCTGGTGATGAAGAAGCAGTTGAGTATTCAAGAACACAATGTCTTTTCTGATTTGCTGCTGATGTACTTGAAGAAGATGAACTTCCTGGAGTAGAACTAAATGAAGGCGCAGACACATGTGAATAAGGGCTCTTCTGTAACACTGAAGGGTTAACTGGATTACTGATAATTTGCTTATTAGCATGAGAAGCAGCTACATTTGCATGTGTCCCTTGGGATATGGAAGAAAAATTACTTGTTGCTACTCCAGACATTGTACTTGCCATACTAAACTGAGAAGGTGGATTGTTATGTCTGTACAATGATGAACTAGAATTAAACTGTCTTGCTCCCGTTGACTGTTGTGAGAAAACATTTCCCTGTGATTGTGCTTGCTGGTTTGATGAAATGGTGGATGAAATTCTTAAAGCATTCTGTTGTTGTTGTTGTTGTTGGAATGCAGCTGAAAGATAACTTTTTCCTTGAGACAAAACTGATGACACTTTTTCTAATTGCGACATTCCCTGTGAAAGAGTCTGCGGATTTCGTCCCTGATTCATTGCTGAATTTGTGTAAAGTTTCTGTTTATTATTTTCAGCAGCATTTAAATTTGCATTCTGAACACTATCTTTTTTATATGCAGTATTTTTCACACCTGGTTGTGTTATTCTGTTTATTCCTGCGTCCTTTTTCTTGTTTTTCTCCACAACTTTGTCATCTGAAAGACCCGCAAGCTGCAACTTTTTCTTGTATTCAGTTTCTTGATTAATAGATTTTTTCAAGTCATTAATTGTCTTATCTAGATCTTTCATTGAATATTCATCCATACCCTTTCCTTTGAGAGCATCCTTAGAGAAGTGCTGACCTAGTAAATTATCGATGTCAACAGGAATTGGCTTTTTAAGTGCATCTGCTGCATTCGACGTTTTCTGAACGGAAGTTTTTGTTTTTTCAACTGTTTCATCTGAGCCTTTTCTTTGGTGCTTAAAATATTTCACACTTTCAGCTGGATCACTTAGCACTGGAACATACTGACTAGATTCCCTTAAAAGAACATCTCTCTCGGTCTTATACTTTTTACAGAGTGGAATTATTTTCTTCCAAGTATAGTCTGGATCTAGCACATTTGGTCTTAATGGTTGCAACAGTCTCTCTATTTCATAGATAGTTGCTGGATTAATTCTACTTTCATCCGACGTTGCTGTTGTATTCTTTACCGTCCAGTATAATCTATTCACTAAATTCAAGGAATCAAAAGTTGTATCCAATGAGAAAGCTGTTAATCCACATATTTTGGATATTCTGAAGTCGTACTCTTTCAACATGTATGCCATTCGTACACACGTCTTGGCAATAGCAAACTGCCTTTCTTTAACAGATTCCAGATTATCTTTAGACAGCTCCTTTTCCATGTTGCCTTTGTCTATGTTGATGGCGTACTTGCACAACTCTGTATATAACTGAATAAATGTGTCTCCACACTGAAATAGAGAAACAAAGATTTACGGTAAAACCTGTGTAAAACGGCCACTCTAAAAAAAACTCAAAATGGTTTTCAAGACTGATTGTCGCTTAATGTAGGTCAAAGTATTGCAGAATGCTCCAAAGGGAGCATTCTGCAATACTTTTGACCTTCATTAGGCTACCAGTTGTCATTAAGACCTTTGTTTTGTCTATTTTTGAATGGACGTTTTACACAGGTTTTACTGTACGTTTAACTCTTTACCTGTTTGTAAACAGTTTGGACCCAGATCAGGCCTGACACATTGTGCAGGACCTGACCTGGATCCAAACTCTGACACTTTGGTAGCACTCTTGAAAGATTTTAATATCGAAACAAGACGGTCTTTGGGGCCCTGGGTAGCTGAATGACTGTTAATAAGGTCAGGAGAAAGCTTTATCGCTGACAACATTCCAGCTATGAACTTTTGATCAACCACCAGTTTCAAAAAGTAATGTTATCATAAGTAAAAGGTAGAACCTCAGTGGATACAATCATTAAAACCAAGAATGAATCAAAGCTGACCATTGGCTAATGGGATAAATTTCCAAACAGACAGATGTCTAAATTTGCAAAGCGTAATCACTCCAAAAAAAAAATACAATAGCCTTTTTTTACATTCACCAGGTAATCTACTCATCATCTTCTATCAGCTGACCAAATTTGAAGCTTTTAGCTGTAACAGTTATTGAGATATCTTGATTACAAAAGTTCATTCTGACCTTATAAAAGGGGCATAACTCCACAAAGGAAGATAATTCAGACTAAAAAAAAATATGAGTCAGCCGTTTTTTTGATGAGGAATCCATTTATGAAATTTCAAAACCCTAACCAAATTTTTTGAATGGACACACAAATGGACGGACGGACAAGCCCAAAGTAATATGCCCCTTCAATTTTTTCAAACTTGGGGGCATAAAAAATGGAATAGTTAACATTTTACACCATGAGATTTTTCATGCTTTTTTGTTCTCTGCTGATCTTTTTCAAAATCAACTTTTTCAAAAAATTATATCAGGAATACCATCTGAGTATCCAGATCAGGCGCAACATTTTGTTGAGCCTGATCTGGGTCCAATCTGTTTGCAAAGGTTATCTGCAGACAATACTAGTAGATAATGAGTTAAGATGTATTTCCGTCCCTTTCGAATGTTTTTATCTTTGTGGAAAGTGCAGACCCTGATGAAATGCCGGGTTTTTTTTTTTTGCAAATGTGCCCATTTAGTGGTTTCCACTATACAAAGGGTAAAGTAATGAGGATAAAGTGTCTTGCTCATGGACACAACACAGTGCCTCCTGTGAAACTCGAACCTGCATTCCCTCAATCTCAAGTCAAGCACTCTACCACTGAGCCACTGCGTTCCTTTAAATAAGTTAATATTTTATGGGTATACAGTCGAATCTCGTAAATTCGAAGTCCTAGGGATTAGAGATTTTATTTCGAAGTATTGAAAGTTCGAATTATATGGAGGTAGACATAAGAATATAATTATAATATGATCAGTTTTTCCCCTGTCAATACATGTTTTTGTGCGTAAAAGAAACGTCTCAGGGAGACGTTTCTTGTATGCACAAAAACAAGTGTTTTATAGAGGGTTTACTGTATATTTTATAGGTTTCTTTCAATCAGGTAGTCCACTCCTTACCTCTTTCATAGTTTAATGACTAGCTTTTATAGATTGAACCTTTGCTACAATTGCATATTGGAAACGCCTAATTAAAGGGGTACTTTGTCAGAATTGACCTTCAAACTTTAGATATAATTCTTTGAAAATATCAAAGGATGACACAGACAAGGAAGAACGATGACAGTTCCTGGACCATTGACATACCTTCAGCCCAGTTCAGCAAAAAATATTGGTAGTCTACAGGCCTTTAGTTAAGAGTGTGTACCAAAAAAAAATAATTTTCTTACTTCTCATCCAAAACATACACTGTTCAAAATATTTCAAGGAACACTGCATATTTTGCCATTGATCACAATACAAAGTCACTCATAGTCTGACTCATAACAAGAGTTGGATTAATAAGGCAAAAACATGTTTCTCCTGTGATTAGTTTGGTCACCCATTAAAGTGATGCTTGTTTATAAAAATGAAGTAATCCTTTTCCAGAAATATCCATGGAACACTTTATGTAAAAATGGAATTTTGTTAAAAATACCCCATTTTTCAAAACCAAAATTTAAGAGGATGTTTCAATCAAACATCATAACACAATCATTTCTGTACAGTCAATAGCCTTTCAATGTTGCAGAAATCATTAGGTTACGCTATTAACAAATTCAGAAGATTCTACAGAGTTCCAGAAAATATCGTCATTTTCAAGAAAATTAAAAATTACAAAATTTTAGCCATGAACTTAAGCAGCAATTGTTTAATCAAAAACTTTTTCTGATCCAAAACTTTGACTATCGTAGCACAAATGGCAAAAAAAACTGGGTTTCTGCCTTATAGTCTAGTGAATACATTACTTTGTCTATAGGACAGGGGTTAACATTATCACCTGTGGAAAATCATCAGGTGTTCCTTAAATATTTTGAGCAGTGTATGTTGTGGGTACTCAAAAGAATCGTCTCAATGAGATGGTTCTTTTGAGCACCCAAAACATATGTTTAAACTGATGGATTAGAAAATATTAACAATTTTACACTCAAAAATTCTGTTTATCAAAAACTATGAGGCTATCAAAGTACATCAGAAGATGAGCAAGCAGATGGCAATTGTCGTTAACCCTTTGTATTCAGGAAACCCCTGAAAGCGTACTTTTACAGTGAAGATCCAGATGAAATGCCGTATCATGCTGCATTTCATCTGTGTCTACACTGTTTGTTAAGGTTATAATAAAGCTCTTCAGACAATTTATCTTAATTTAATTATAATCGGACTCCCCTAGGTATGTACAATGGACTATCCCAAGTTCATTGTATCAAACCAGAAGGAAGAATACATTAGTATACAATAGGTTAAAGAGCATGGAATGAAATAGGAAGAATAGACTATTCTTAATCCTTATCAACTACTATTTTTGTCCTAAATATGTGGTCTGCTTTTTAAGTCTGTTGCATATATTCAATTGCAATTCAGACATTTTTTTTTCATGGAAGTAAGCAATATGAAGCCTGATCAGCAGTATGATCTGGGACCATATTGTTTGCAATATAGGCTACCTAAGAACATAAGCAGTTAGGGAGTAGACGACAAAAGTCATGACTGGCGGGCTAAAGGAAGTTGGCTTTAATATATGCTATTGTTACACATTTGTAACATAAGAATGAGGGCTCAGGCAATCAATGCTGTTTGATGATAATTGAAAATCTGATGGACAACTATATCTGAAGTTTTAACTCTTTGCCTGCTAGCATGACTTTTGTCATCTGCTGTTAACCTTAGCAAACCATACCAAGATTAGGTCCAACAAAATGTTGGGCCTTATCTGGATCCAAAATGTTTGACTAGATCTGATGGTATTCCCGAAATGATATTTTAGAAAAAGCTTATTTTGAAACAAGTCAGCAGACGACAAGAATTAGCTGACTCTGTTGATGAAGGTAGAGTTGTTGTGGATCTGTGATTGTAGTTTTTACTGGTCATATTCACTTTACAGTAAAACCTTGAAAATTCGAAATACTTGCTTTTGTTTGATTTGATTCTTTACGTCCCATCAACAACCTTTCATTTAAACAGGGACGGGTCTTCCTGGGTTGAACCAGTACTAAGCTAGGATAAATGTGTCTTGCTCAAGAACCACAACACAGTGATGCCGGTGAGACTCGAACCCGCGGCCTCTCGGTCTCGAGTCAAGCACTCTACCACTGAGCCACTGCGCTCCCTTGCTAATTCGAAATAAATTTTGGACTGAATGGATTCCGAGAATAAGGCCTATTTATGAACTATACTCAGAAAAACAATTGAAGGATATTGAAATTATTTTTACTTTATAGCATTTGAGACAATACTTTTCAAACGAAGTAGTTTTTATTTCTGATAGAACTACCACTATGCAATTCAGCAAAGAGCAAAATTAAATTTACGGGTCATAGGTTACGATACAGTACCACGCCAAATGTGCCGACCCTCTCTACCCAAAGTTCACAAGCAATAAATTTAGCGCTTATCAAATATGCTGAAACCTTTACCTTGTCATTGCTTATGTTCTAATTCCGACCACAGACGAGTTTTTACTCCCATTTATCAGCCATTGGCCCTAATAATGGGACAACTTCCTCACCAAAAATGCACAGATATGGCATACCCCAGTCAATATGACAACAAAGTGGCAGTATAACACTGACAACAACTACAATATTATGTGCCATACTTTTGAGGGAGAGCCAGCACTGATTTTGAAGCCAGTCATTATGGAATACAAACGATAATAATGAGTTTCAATCACTTTTGAAAGTTTGTGACTTTTCAGTATAGAGGGTTGCGCCATTTGGATTTGTACGGTACTTAAACCATTGAAGCATGACATAAATCAAGCATCCATTTTGATTGCAGATTTATAGAACTATGAAATGCGTGCATTATTAGTTTAGTTTTTATTGTATTGAATGTTAGAGTTGGAACTGAACCTAAATATCCTTCAATTGTTTTTCTGAGTATATTTTAAATACTGTCTATAAAAACATGCCCTGTGTGCGTAAAAGAAATGTCTCCTCCTTGAGACATTTCTTTTACGCACACAAAACATATGTTGATAGGAAGAAAAGTTATAATAATCATTTTGAGGGGTTATATATATATAACATGTGTTCATATATATGTCAGGGTTCATACAGGCAAGATTGTGTGAAATTCAAGGACTTTTCAAGGACTTCTAAAAGACTTTCCTACTGTTTAAAAGGACTGAAAACTTAAGAAAAATACTGATTTACACGTTAAAATTCTACTTCGGAAATGCTACAGTCCATTTCCAAAGATATAAGTTTAAGAAAATTAGTGTAAAATTGTGGTGCCTTTATTTGGTGCAGCATATGCTGCACCAAACAAAGGCAACACAATTTTATGCTGATTTAGGTCTCCAAAAACACTCTTGAATCCTCTTGTAAATGGTAAAATTCAAGGCATTTCAAGGCCTTTGAGTGCTTTTCAAGTACTTTTCAAGTCAAATTTAATTTTCAAGAGTCCTGTATATTCAAGTACTTTTTAAGCATGTGGGAACCCTGTCTATTCTTATGTACACCTCCGTATAAATTCAAACTTTTGATACTTCAAAATTAAATCTATAGTCCATAGGACTCAGAATTTACCAGATTCTATTGCATTTTGCTATCTAGATCTAAGCAATGTGCATGTATATATACCTCTTTTCTAACTCCATCTATTAGCACACCAATCTGTTCTGTTGATCTCGATACCTTGGCTACTGCCCATATACTCTCCAGAAACCTTTCTTCGTCTTTGTCGTCCAAGTACTGGTGATGAATCCACAGTTTCAGCAGTTCCTGAAAACCAATAATGAGCATAGGTCAAGATAAGCAATCTTTTTTTTGGCATAAAATTGTCAATATTTTTTACCCATCAGTTTTAATATATGTTTTGGGTTCTCAAAAGAACCGTCTCATTGAGACGGTTCTTTTGAATACCCATAACATATGGTTTGGTTGAGAGATAAAAAAAATAATCTTTACTACACATTCTTATCTGAAGGCCTGAATCAGAGCTTGTAATATCATAAAATATATTGATAGCAGTTTTTACATTGAATAAAACTTCAAAATATTCACTCGCGGCCTAAAAATAGTTAACAAGTAGATTTTTCAACTATGTATTAATACCATGGAACCTCTGCTCAGCTAGATGGACAGATAGAGATAGGCCCCACTAGCTGGTACAGCAGCCCTCCAGAAAGAGATTTTTTTTTAAATTTATTCTTAACCAAAAGGTTGGTGTGTGAGTACTTGAAAGAAGCATCTCAGATCCATTGTCACTTCCCTGGTAAAATGATTGTATGTGATTGCCAACAGCAAAAAAAATCACCATTTCTGTACTTTCTACTCCATGGTTGCTTGAGCAGATTGGACAGTCAGAGACTTGTTGACTTCTAAGAGTTTTGTCTTTTTTTATTCTGCTGTCAGAGTCAGATTGAGACGATTTGTCTTTAGAAAATGGTCAAAACCTTCTGTAGACAGAAGAAAAACAATGTTTCTATGAATCCATATTTTATCAACAATTACTGGTTCCACACATTAAAATTTTACAGCAATTGGACGACTTACAAAAAGCAAAATGAAATAAAAGCGCTGCAGGCATGCAACATACCCCCCCACGAGATATTTTCAATGCAAAGAAAATCATTTTGAAACAAGGGCCATAACTCTGTACTTATTTGTCGAATTAGAGAATTAGCGAAATTTATCCATCTGCAATACCTAGACACTACTTTTCAATATCAACTCTTATACCCAGTTTGAAGAAAATCGGTAAAAAATGCCGAAGATAGATAGTGAAAACAAATTTCTAACATCAATCAAGGGCTATAAATCTGTACTTATTTGTCAAATTTACCCATCTGCAATCCCAGAACACTCCTTCACAATATCGACTCTTATACCAAGTTTGAAGAAAATCGGTAAAGGAATGCCAAAGACAGAGAGTGAAAACCAATTTCTAACGTCAATCAATGGCCGTAACTGTACTTATTTGCCAAAATTTACCCATCTGCAATCCCAGGACACTCCTTCCCAATATCAACTCTCAAAGCAAGTTTGAAGAAAATTGGTTAAAAGAATCTACCAGCAGAGAGTGAAAACGATGCGCTGACAGACGGACAGACGGACGCTCAAACTCAATTTTTTGAATGGAGGGAATAACATAATACCCAACACTTTTTAAAGTGGTGGGGTATAAAAAGTAATTAAGCAAATTAAAGCACAGTAAGGGTCAGTGAAAAAAACAACATTTTTTGCAAAATATGGTTCAAACCACAGGGATAATTCTGGAAGGGGCCCTGTGCTTCTTCTAGAAAATATGGGCCTTTTTTATTACGTAAGTGTAAAGGGAAGTGCTGCTGTTTGAGTATTTTTCTACGAAATTCCTTCTCAAAAAGGCCCATTGTGTCTGTGAATCAGAATTATCCCTGAAACCAGCAGACCTAAGTTTTCAAAACTAGGTTTCAGTAGAATCTGTGCAAATGATCTTTAAGATAACAATCTGCAACATTTGGTAAGATTAAATGCACCGAAAATATCACACCTTGAAGCTCTTTGAATATATATTATTTAAGCATATATCGGGAAAAAATATCTAACTTCTCATAGCTGTCATTTTGTAAAAGCGAGCCTGTGGAAAAACCATGCCCCACTTGCCAGGTACTTGACAACACAGGGCAAGTGCTTTTCTAAGATTTGCTTGTCCATCAACAAGTGAAACAATCTGTTTTGCACCGGGTCACAGTCTGCTAAAATCAATTGTTTGTGTTCAAAATGAACTTAATTTCCAAAGATTTTTGGTGTTGATCGGCCCACGAAAGTACTATTTATGCATATACAATTATACATGAAAAATTATATACAAGAAAATTTGTTTAAGTCCTTTTGCTTCTTTACTTGATTTGATTCTTTACGTCCCAGTAAACAATTTTTCAGTTATGTCGGGATGGGTCTTCCTGGGTTGAACCAGTATTAAGTATTATTAAAGCATAAATGTGTCTTGCCCAAGGACACAACACAGTGATGCCGATGAGGCTCAAAACCGCGACCCCTCAGTCTCGAGTCAAGCACTCTAGCGCTGAGCCACTGTGCTCATAGTCATCATGCTTATTGTCAAAATTAATTTTTTATCACCAAACTCCTTCAAGCATATGTTCAATATGTCTACTATATGTAGGTTAAGTATTGGATTAATTCAGCAAAAGCTTCATGGTAGTTGATCTGCCTATAAAGACACTGTCAATTGTCTAAGTTCTCATAGCTCAAAAATTACACATTTTGAACCAAACTCATTCAATCATGCATATTTTCAATAATATGTCTACATTGTGTAAGTTAAGTATTGGATTAATTCACCAAAAGCTGTGGTAGGAGTTGATCTTCCCATGAAGGCACTTTCTTTGCATATACAAAAGCCATTTAGGGAAAAATGGTCTGAGTTCTCATTGCTGTCATTTTGTCAAAAAAAAAAAACATTTTTGAACCCAACTCCTCCATGCATATGTTCATTGTGTCTACAATATGAAGGCAAAGTACCGAATTGCACCATCGAAAGCTGAGGTAGTAGTTAACCGGCCAAAAGCTGTGCTACGAGTTGATCAGCCTATGTATGCAATCATAGCATAAGCATTAACCCCATATAAAAAGCCATTTAGAATTACAAAGGGTATAACTCAATAGAATTGGCCAATAACCCTTACATTTTTATTTGAAATATTTGTCTTGGTGATATAAATATGTTTGCAAGGTTTGATGAAATTCCAGCAATTACTCTTCAAGATATTAAGGAAACAAAACATTATGGACGGACGGATGCACAGAAAACAGTAAGCTTCCCCACAAACACTTTGCGGGGTATAAAAGTGTTTCAGGTTACCCCATCATTCCTGAATTTTTTCAAGTATTTTAGGGGATTTCCAACTTAGGTCATATTGTTTCCCCGATTTCCTTAAGTAAAATCTTAACAAAATAAAATGTTTTTCCTACCTACCATCCCTGTTTTAAAATTTCATGTAACCTGAAACATTCATGTATTTTTTTGGCCTTACCTGTGTGCAGCAGTTTCTGTCTGGTTTAATCCAGTCTTGTACAAGGAAGATCTGAGCTAGTCTGATACATAGGGACTGGTTGGCTTGATTTTTCGCCAGGTGGGCCATCACTTTAATACCATCATGACACATTATGGACTCACACTGAAAATACCAAAGCTCAAAATTTTAGGCAAGACAATATTTTCTTTTTTTAAAAGATAAAAGCATTGTGGTGCTCATTAAAGCTTTCTTTGTTTTGATGCTTTAGGTCCCAGTCACCAATATTTCAGCCATGCCAGAACAAGTCCTGTCTTCCTGGGTTTTCCACTTCTCGTCAGCCTGTGTATTGATGTTAATTTCATTCTGGCCTAAGTGACGATTGGCAGTTGTGTCTCGGGCATGTAAACTCATAACACATTTGCAACTGTTAGTGTTTACAAGGAAATACACTGTCACTAAGGAAATGTTGGTAATCGAGCAGCCTGTGCATGTTGCAGTCGGGTTGCAATTACTTGAAATAAGTTCTATTACAACACTTAATATTGACCATTTTAGCGATCTGGGATAATGAAAAAATTCAGTATGATAATTGCGTGTAAATTTTGTAAACAGGGAGCCCTACCCATTGACCAATGCATCCATGTTATAGCATACTATCCTAAAATGTAAATTATTATTGCACATAATAAGTTTTATATACACCTTTCATCACTTTCCATTTAAGCCGCGGCATCAATAATGTTTGGGGTTATTAAAAGCATACGAAATGACATATATCTATCGGGTAAAAAGAGTATGACATTTAAGATGAATATCTGAATTAAATTTCTGTAAAATTGACAAAACCTTATAGATGAGAAAATCTTTCAATTTTCAAAGGGCTACAACTCCAATTATTTGCAACCCATATTAATGCTTCATATCAAGCTTCTTTTGATACTTTACAGTGATGCAATGTTCCATGAAAATATCTGAAAGTTTTTTTTAAGTTACATAGCAGACTTGGTCATATCACATTCACAGAGTCTACTGTTTTCAATTTCAAAGGGGCCATAACTTCAAAAAAAAAGCATCAATCAATAGATATATTTCTTGCAATCTGCATATTCCTCAGGCTATTAAAGTTTCATGAAATGTCTCACACCAATTTTTGATTTACGGAACTGACTTGAACAATTTTACTGGACACTGACAAACATTTGGGCTTGCACCTTTTACGACCTACAGTAGACAAATATTTACATTTTTGAAGCAATCCTTTAATGAAAATTTAGATTTTTGCAACCATTCATATCCTTATGAACTACACATATTTGATTGACAGCTGCCAAGCTCACTTAACCGTCCAATAAGCTACTAGCATCAAACTCATTCGCCAGAAATGATACTGCTGTTGCTACTGACAGCGAGCCACACCTGAGTCGCACATGCAAAACAAGCCTCTTCTATGCTCCATTGGCTGTCCGTGGTCAAGCTGGCTGTTCCGCTTTTCCATTTTACACTTTCACTAAACCGTTAATATGATTAAGCTGTTTTAATAGCTAAACTCTAAATATTTTTTATATTTTAGGTATTTATGATAAAATGTTAATATAAGAAATAAATTTGATTTTTGGAATGTTCATGGAATCATGAATACTTCGGGTCTCTTGTAAAGTTAACGTGAAGCCTTTAGGCTTCACTTACTTTGCAAGAGACCTAAAATAAATATCTAAAATAAAGTTTGATACAATTAAGTCAGGATGGTCCATTGTAAATACTGAGATCTCGGGTTATAATTTCCAAAAACTATTGTTTTTCTTCCTCTGAAGATCAATTTTGTCTTAGCAAACATTGCAGACCCTGATGAAATACCACATTTCTGTGCCATTTCATCTGGGTATTCACTGTTGGCAAGAGTCCCAGTCTACAAAGAGCTAAAAGAGATAAGATTTATTATTTCATAGGCTTAGAAACAAAAATTTTGAGCGTAAATTTGTAAATATTTTTTTTACCCACCAGTTTATAAATGTGTTTTGGGTGCTCAAAAGAACCGCCTCATTCAGAGGGTTCTTCTGAGTACCCCCATCATATTTTGGTTGAGAAAAATAAAAATTAATTTTGTATTACACACATTTAACTAAAGGCCTGTTATTAGCCTATAGATATAATTAAGAAACAAAAAATTTAGTCATCATTTCCATATCTGTCGTACTAATCCTACCGAGGAGCAAACACTTACCACTTCTTGCATTTTAGCGAACATCTGCTGTTTGTACATGATCACAATTTGGTGTTCCTTAATTTTCAGATCGTTCTTAAGCTGGGGATGTTTCAGGGACCAGGTACAGAGGTTCAAAGCAAATTCCTCACAGTTCTCCTTCATCATGATCTCAATCCGCAACTTCAGTATCTCAGGATCTTGTTTCACTATGTAGGCCAGACCTGCAAAATAAGCGAACCACAGGTTTGGATAAACAAAAATGTTCAGCGTAAAATTGTTAATATTTTCTTGCCAATAATTTTTAGCATATGTTTTGGGTGCACAAAAGAACCGTCTCAATGAGACGGTTCTTTTGAGTACCCACAACATATGTTTTGGCTGAAATTTTTTTTCTTATTTTTCTGTTACACCCTCGTTACTAAAGTCCTGAGAGTCGGATAGAATATCAAGTGCAGATTGATTTAGAGCTATAGGAGTCCTAATCTGTCTGCAACTATTCCTGAACCTCTAGGCTCAATTGAAATCCACAATCTATAAATAGTTAAACTACCACTGCTTGCAATAAAGCATTCGTAAGACATTTAGTTAACAAACAGCACCAGGCGATATCATGTAACAATGAAAAATGTCCCGATACTTTTTCTATGCTCAGTCTCCTTTGATTATAATGGAAAATACCCCCAAAGTTGTGTACAAAATACCTATAAAACATAGTATATACAGATTACCATGTTAGCTGGGAAAACGGCATAAATTTGCTGCAATATCTTGATACCAAGTCTTTAAAATATTGTTGTTATTGATAATTTTGATTTTAAATCTATAGATTAAATTTGACAAATTTTGATTTTCGGGATTTTCGGCAGTTTCTACACATTTCAAATCCTCACCACTTTCTCATTATCTCGTAGCGATTGGACAACAACAGGTCACATGCTACATGTACAGTGACTTAGATTAGAACTACAGTGGCAGGTTACGTTGCATGGGTTATCACACAGTAGATTGACTTTCAATAGAACTACAGGAGTATGTTAACGTATATGGGCGTTTGGGCCATATGTCGTTTCGGCCTTATCTTTGAGGTAGGTTGTTAGAAATTGTTAGATATATCAGGGATTTTATTTGGCCATTTTTACCGCCTTATGTGGGAGTCATTCCCAATCCAAAAATGGTCTTTATTTCCTAATTTCATTTATTTTAGTACTTATTTTCCCAATTTTTATGATAAATTTTCCCAAACGTGAAGGAAAAGGTAGCTCCTCAAAATCCCAAATAAAATCACTGTATATAAGTGATCTTGATTATTTCAAAGAATCCACTGAAAATCCTATACCCACCTTGCTTGCGCGTGTCCTTTTCGTGGTTTAAATAGAAATGTGATTCACTTTGCAAACAGCTTGGACCCATATCGGGACCGACAAATATTTGGGCCTGAGCTGGATCCTAACTGTTTGACCATCTGATAGTATTCGCGAAACATTTTTCTTTTTTAAAGTTGATAACAAATTATAAAGCATTATTACCCAGAATACACAGATTTGAAGAAATTCTTAAACCCTTTTCATTTTTTTTTTTACTTGATTCTTTACTTCCCAGTTAACAATTTTTCAATTATGTCGGGACGGGTCTTCCTGGGTTGAACCAGTATTAAGCAAGGATTACTGTGTCTTGCTCAAGGACACAACTCAGTGATGCCCGTGAGGCTAAAACGTGCAACCCCTCAGTCTCGAGTCAAGCACTCTACCACTGAGCCACTGCACTCCCCCCTTTTCATTCTGGATAAAAAGTAAACAGGTACTTTGGCAAACAGTGAAGACCTAGATGAAATGCTGCATAAGGCAGCGTTCATCAGGATCTCAACTGTTTGCAAAGATAAAAACAAATCTTCATACAAAATGGTATAATCATAATTAAGAAATTTCTACCTGTGTGCCCTTTAAACAGGTACTTTGGCAAACAGTGAAGATCCTGAAGAAACGCTGCCATATCAAACAGTGAAGACCCAGATGAAATGCTGCATAAGGCAGCATTTCATCAGGGTCTGCACTGTTTACAAACAAATCTTCATTCTTTATATATAATCATAATTTAGAAATTTCTACCTGTGTCCCCTTTAATTACATAATGGGCAAGTCCATACTGATTCTATCAAGTCCATTTGTTTGTTTGTTTGTTTGTTTTGAAGCTTTACGTCCAGTCAACAATCTTTCAGTTACGTCCGGACGGGTCTTCCTGGGTTGAACCAGTACTAAGCTAGGATTAATGTGTCTTGCTCAAGGACACAACGCAGTGACGGTAGCAAGTCCATACTGATTCTATCAACATGCATGGGACAATCCATTCAGAATGAAAAGGGCTAAACGGAAACTAAGTTCTTACTATCTTCAATGTCATCTTCCTCTTCTCCAGACATGATCTGTGTGAGTGTTGGGTGAGTCCAGTGATTCTCCATGAGGTCCAGAATGAGCTGGAAGCGACTGAAGCCGAGACCTGTGAGTATCTCGTGGACATTCTCGACGGTCTTGCAGAAGTTCTGTTTCACATTGTTTTCCTCATCCAGCTGTGGCCACTGTATATTCAACACTGTTCTTGCACACATGCTGCAAAAGAACAGAAAAAAACGGGCATAATACAACAAATTTCATTTCCTATTGATTTACAGTAAAACCTGTCTTAAGCAGCCACTTAAAAATTGACAAAACAAAGGTCTTAATGGAAAATGGTAGCTTAATGGAGGTCGAAAGTATTGCAAAATGCTCCCCTTGGAGCATTTTGCAGTACTTTTGACTTGCACTAAGTGATAATCAGTATTGAAAACCAATTTTTGGTGTTTTACTGTATGTGGTTATGGCAAATCTTGATAAAGAGAGAGGAGGGCAAAAATAACATGACAGCACCAAAATTAAACTTTAAACTAACAAAGTATGAAATTGATGTCTCTAAAATATTTCACCAACATAGGAATCCTCAAGAGAAAGAGAAATTTATTGTAAGATAACATATTTCAGCCTAAATATTCCGACAAATAGGCCTGGGCAACAAGAGTAAGCCCTAATCAGACCAAGAACAGGCAGAGCTATCAAAAGGGGCCAGATGGTTAATTTTTTGTCCTAAACTTCTACTTCATAAGTCATTACATAAGTGCCTTTGATCAGTAACTTAAGATGATGGCTAGACTGCACAGATTGTATTTAAAATATCTCTAATTTTAGGCTTTAGCTAATAGCTATACTAGCCGCTATTTTGTTCTGCGGAGAGGCACCATCTATTAAGAACACTTTTTGACATTATTTATAAATATTTTTTGCACACCATAAAACAGATACATCAATTTTGAAGTCAAGGAGTTTGAATACTCAAGGTAAATACATCATTACATGGCATCATGTTGGGAGTGATATAACCATTGTTGTGCCTAGGTCCAGATTTCTGGGGACCTAAGTTTCAAGGGGACATTTGCAAATTCTGGGGGACACCGGTGTTCTGCCAAAGTTGCTAAGACATGGGGACAAATGTCTCAACAGCCCTGAAAATTAGGGGACATTTTTAAAATTAGTGAGACATTAGCTTTTTTCCTGAAAATACACTGGATCGCCTTTAGAACGCGGTACCTGGGCGCCACAGTTTGCCCACAACGTAATAAGTGGTCATGATCGCTACAACGTGATACCCCACCCACCTGCCCACAGCACATCGATGCTGAAACTTTTCCGCTAAGCTAGTACTTGTTTATAACAGAGCTAAATACTGCATAACGCTAATAGATATAGCAATAGTAAGGGAGATAATGCACTTTTTTATGCATGCTAAAAGTAGTTCGCAAATGCTCAATACTTTTGAAAAAACAAAAACAAAACAAGAAATGTGATTTTTTATAAGGATAATAATTAGGTTTAAATGCTGTTTTGGTGAGCTACATTAAACTCCAAATTCACTCTGTAATTTAACAATGGATTTAAAATATGCAAATATCAGAACAATTAAACACTTTATTTAAATTGACTATTTTATGAAATTCGGCAACGACAAGATTTGCAACTAGGGTGTTTCGGTCGCGACTTTGCTGAAATTTCCGCGATATTCTCGCGGGATCGCGGCCTCGGCAGAACACTGGGACACCAAATCTTTACCAAATTTTACATGTTAAATTAAATACAGTTTCCACTCAAGCCATAATTTCGGATAGTTTCCAACTGTTTTTTTACTTAATTTTGAGCTTGATGTTGATGGTTTGGGCTCTTAAAGGGATGTACATGACAGTTCTTAATGACCTGCAAGTTTTTTATTTATATATTTACTAGCTTCCTCTGAATAAAATCTGTCAACCAATTAGTTTTTCCGCCATTGTTCTTGTACTAGACTGGTTGAGCAATCAATATGTGATGCGACATTATCATCGGAAATTACCATGGACTCAGTCAAAATTGCACTATTTAATTCCCTTAACTATGCTGCACTTAATACCGAAATGGTAATTAACAGCAAGCAAATTTTTGATAGCACGCCCCTAGGTCCACTCTAGGTGAGTTTTTAAGGTACATCGATGGTAAAATCGCATGAATCACATGCTCTAGGCACAACACTGTATAATATTGTGCAATAAAACTAGTGCTTATTTTATAATGTTATATGGACCTCGTCAGGATAAAACCGGTCTTCGGGGTTTCTGACAAAGCGAAACTCACACCAATCTCCTCAGCTACAGAGACCAGCTAGAAAATTGAAATTTCACCAGTAGCAAGTTTAGATACTATACTTTCCCAAAAAATGAATAACCAAGGTGCTGAGCAGTCTGTGCCTTTGTTGTTCGCAAGTCCCTGAAGACAGGTTTTCTTGTGTTGAGGCCTATATGATTCCATAACATTATGTACATCACAAAATTCTAATGTTTTCACAATAAAAATGTGATGCAATGTAATTCTAATGTGATAAAGAGAATCGAACACATGTGCTCCTGTATTATTGAAATTAATACATTAATTAAATATGTTGCAAAAAAGCGATTTATGCTTGGCATTTTTTCCCAACTCATTCAATATACATGTAAATAAATTAAAAAACACGTGAGCACTCATGTAAAATCCTTTATGTACAGTACCGCAAATGTCTAAAATTTCGAACACTTTTCTCTTGTCATTTTCAAAGAAAATGTGAGTAATCAGGCCCCGAAGTTAATTTTTTCATGCAACTCATTGAGCACAAAATTTCAACCGCTTATAATAACTAAAATACCGACAAATACAGAAGTTTCTTGCTTTAAAGAGACTAGATCTGTAACTTTGAACATTTTTTGAAAAAAAAAAAATTCTTTTAAAATCAATTGTAAAAATAGAATTAAGATATGTTTTCACAATAAATATGTTCATTACAGTTGAAAACTGCATGGAAAAGTGAATTATCTTATAAAAACATGTGATTTTACTCTTGTTTGGAATTATTTGCGTTCCTCCAATAATTCTAGACAGTTGATTTTTAACATAAATGCTGTTGTTTTGATATTGATAATTTGTTAAGAATTATGAAAATGGTAAACTTTACCCGAATTTGAGTATTTTTACTGTATTCTTGTATAATAGAAACTTTTTTCCAAAATGAGAATATCAAAAGATACAGACTATGCAGCTTTAAGTCTCTCAGATGTTGTATTAACAATTGTTGGCATTTAAACATTTATGAGTAGGATAAATTTGTGCTCAGCAGAGTTGAGCATGAAAAATGTTTTATAACCTCAGGGCCTGGTCTGGAATTCACAAAATACTTGTCAAAATAGCAAACAGGGATCTGCCCTGTTTGTCTACGCCATTCTGGCTGGCAAGCAGACAACTAGTGTTCAAAATTTAGAACATTTTTCATACTATTTAGTATTTACAATGCTACATGTAGTTTACCCAAATATAAATTTAGAGAGCTGGTCTCTTGCTGCTCCTGCGGCTAGGTCCTTGTATAGCGTGGCCAGCTGGTTCAAGGCCACCCACAACATCATTATCTGATCTTCATATTTGTTTATCAAACGCTCTGCACGCTGCAAAATCTGAAAATAAATACAATTTTAAAGTGACACAACAGTAATGCTGTGGTGTTGAAGAGTATTGCATCAACCAACGTCGCAACATTAGAGACACAGAGCTCTCACTAGGATTTTGAAAACATGAGTCCCAGAGCCCTCATTGCCTAAAAATTGGGAGTTCCACTATACAAAAGAATAAAGCCTCTTCAAAAAGTAAGAGACCCAGCACCAAAAATGGGAGTTCAGGACTGCAAGTCAGCAGTTAGGCCAATTAAAAAATATACCGGTGTTTAGGGTGACCCGATCCTACCTAAATTTACTGGTGAAACCTAGGATTTTTTCAGGTTTTCTGGAAAAATATAATTTTATGCATTTTGAAAGAGGCAAAATGCCTTTCAAAATGCATAAAATTTTATGTTTTTCCAGAAAAAAAAATAGTAAAAAAATATGTCTGCCTACCCTACCTAAAATTTTCAGACCCGTTACCTGAAACACACTCTTTTACTTGGCCTTAGTGAGAGCTCTGACTGACACCTACATTTTTGTACCTCTAAAATGCATGCTGGGTATTTTTTATATGTGTTTTTGAGGTCTGCTGGGTGTTTTTTTTAAATCAGCCTTTTCAAAAAAATTATTTCAGGAGTACATGTACCATCAGTGGCAAATAGTTGGGCTCAAGAGGCCCATACTGTTTGAAAGTTTTAAGGTTATCAGCAGACCACATGTTATCATTAGCAGGCAAAGAGGTACTTTTGGAAAAGACAGACCTGATCAAATTCGGCCAAATAAAAAGTGTGTTTAGGGTAACAGGTCTGAAAATTTAGGTAGGGTAGGCACACACATTTTTTTAATTACTTTTTTTCTAGAAAAAATATAATTTTATGCATTTTTAAAGAATAAGCCTTTCAAAATGCAATAATTTACATTTTTTTCCAGAGAACCTGAAAATGCTTTTTGAAAGGCTTAATGCATTTCAAAATGCATTAATTTATATTTTTTTCCAGAGAACCTGAAAGAAATTCAAGGTTTCACCATTAAATTAAGTAGGGTCCGGTTACCCGAAACACGGGTATTTTTTTATTTGGCCTAACATGAATCCAGACAATCCAGCACCTGATGGAGCAGTAGGATCAGGGTTTAAACTGTTTACCAAAACTACCGCATTTACAAAATTACCGCACAAAATTGTAAATATTTTCTTACCCATATTTATCTCATTGAGACGGTTCTTTTGAGTTTCAACAGCATATGTTTTGGTTGAGAAATAAGAGAATTATTTTTCTGTTGGATCTGACTGCAGATTCAGGGGTCGCGAATCCCGGCCCGGTCCCATACTTTCGTGGAGTTTGATCACGAAATAATTTCTACGGTCATTCTACTCCCTTCCGCTGAATCATTCAAGAAGGGTTGTTTTAAGTTACAAGCGAAAGTATGTGCACGAAGTACTGGTTAACTGCTTGTTCAAGCTTGCCCAGGAAAAGCTGTGGTTAGGTGAACTGACCGTCCCGCCATGACCATATAGCTGTTGACTTGGGACGTAAAGCAACAAAACAAATTTTTCTGTTGGCCTGTGTTCAGAATTGTTCTCAATCCACACTGTTCTCATACACACTATGAATCTGTTTTCTATATTTAATGTGCTGAAGTATAGAGATAGAATATAGTGTGTGGCAGCATATTCAAATACTGATCAAATACAGTATCTTTTCCACACCAGATAGGCGGCAATCGAAAATGCTCTTAACAATCAACAAACGCGGATCAAAAATCTCTAGAAACAGTGTTTTGGATTGCCATTTGTCGCTAGTTGGGTGCCAAATGACAACTAGAGGACCTGAAGGTCCTGAGGCGCTCACCTGATCTCCTTAATAATGTTAAAATAGGTCAAGGTCAGCTACAGCTTATAATGGAACATATTTTGTTTTTACCATATACATTTTGGTCAAGTGACCTAAACAATCTAATGAATAATCCATCAAACAGCCCTGTGATTTCTGAGAAAAGGATGTTTAGATAGGTATGTGGCAGTCCAAATGAAAGGCTTTGGATAAAAGGTCATAGGTCAGCTTGACATTTGGTACTTAATAAACCATTGTCTCAATAGGTTTAACTAATATGGATTCGGCTCAGTTATAGAAAATGAACTTTTAAAGATTTTCTCCATATAAATGCATCAGGAATCAAATTTCACCTTGCCATAAAGTAGGTCAAGGTCAACCAAGATTCAACATTTGTGCTAACCTGGTAGGGCCCACATCCCCGATCCTACATACCAGGTCTCAAAGCAAATGGCCTTTTGGTTCCAGAGAAGAAGAGATTTAAAGAGTTTTACCATATATTGGCATGGTGGCCATGTTAGTCATGTGACCATAACAATTTGTATAAGTTTTGGCTAACCAGTCATAAGGAGTTGTCATATGAAATTTGGTTTCAATTGGCCACGAATTGTCTGAGAAAACTATGTTTTAATATGTTGATGGGATTCCAATATGAGCAACCTTTGCTGAAAGGTCAAAGGTCAACCTTGACCTTTGAAATTTATTTATAGACACTAGATTGAACATATCAAGTGAGAATAATGACTTTGGCTTCTGCAGTATTCAAAAAATCAACTTTTCAAAAAAATTCCCATTCAAATGCATTAGGAAGCAAACTTGACCTTGACATTAAGTATATCAAGGTCAACCTAGGATCATCATTTGAACAAACTTGGTAGGCCCCACATCCCCAATGCTACATACCAAGTCCCAAGGTCATCGGCCTTCTGGTTCTGGAGAAGAAGATTTTTAAAAGGTTTTTACCATATATGGGCGTGGCGGCCATCTTTCTCATGAGACCAAAATATTTTGATTAAATTTTGGCTGACTTATCATAAGGAGTCTTCACATAAAATTTGAGCTCAATTGGGCCAATGGTTTGTGAGAAAACTATGTTTTAATATATTGATGGGACCACAATATGAGCGACCTTGGCTGAAAGGGCAAAGGTCAACCTTGACCTTTGAAACTTATTTATAGCCATTGTCTCATTAGTTTCAACATATCAAGTAAGAATAATCACTCTGGCTTTAACAGTATTCAAAAAATCAACTTTTCAAAAAAATTCCCATTTAAATGCATTAGGAAGCAAATTTGACCTTGACGTTAAGTAGGTCAAGGTCAACCTAGGATCATTATTTGAACAAACTTGGTAGGCCCCACATCCCCAATGCTACATACTAAGTCCCAAGGTCATCGGCCTACTGGTTCTGGAGAAGAAGATTTTTAAAGGGTTTTTACCATATATGGGCATGGCGGCCATCTTGGTCATGTGACCAGGAACATTTGAACAAACTTTTGTTCCCCCATCCTAAGGAGTCTCCATATGAAATTTGAGTTCAATTGGCCCAGTGGTTTCAGAGGAGAAGATGTTTGAAAATGTTGACAGACGGACGGACGGACGACGGACGACGGACGGACGACGGACGACGGACGCCAGAGTCACTGGTATACTAATAGCTCACCTTGGAGCCTTCGGCTCAGGTGAGCTAATAAAAAACTCTGTTTCTAACGATTTTTTATCTTTGTTTGTCAATAGTACTAACATTTTCGATTGCAGCCTATCACACAGGTATCATACCGTTTTCTGACTGCGGAGAATTTGCGGCTAGTCTTGTCTCGGGGGTCGTTTCTTTTATGGTGGAGGGGAGGGTTGGTTCCGTAAAAGGGTAAAAAAATATATTTTTATTAGCTATATCCAACTCAAATCTATTGTATCAACACAACCAAACACTCGTCCATGTGCTTAGAATATCGCAAACCTTGCAAACTCTACTGTTGGACCACAAATTATGGTTTAAAACGGTGGAAATTATTTTGAAAGGCAAAAATTGCTTTCAGTCGATCGAACTGAGAAAATCCTAAAATAACATTCCATTTAACATTGATATCTTAAAAGCCAGGTTATCGATAGCAATTTTGCAAAAAATAGTATAGTAATTGCTCTTAGCATTTACTAGATAATGTCATATAAACATGGTGCCTATGCTCAAAAATGTTGATCTTATCCGCGGACGTTGGTGTACCTGTCCGCGGGGCACACCAAGAGTTTGCTAGTCTAACCGAGGTGATTACTTACGGAAAATGCTAATACTGAAACGCGGATGTTACGGTGTTGAATCCTAGTACTGTCCTCGAAGTTGTAATGGATAAATTGCTTAAAATGCAATAATCTGAATCAACATCGTTGGGGTAGCTACCATTACGCAGTTACGCACGTGCGTAATAAAAAATAGTAACATTCAAGGGAGGTCACCCAATGTGGTAATAGTGATTTTTCATACTATAAGGAACTGCTCATAAAGGAAAGAATTCGCTCCCTCTGGGAACAAATTAGTCTTTCCTTTAAGAGAATTTCCGCTTTTGAAAAGGGGCACAATTAATTCTTTTATTTAGTCAAGCAAACCTCAGTATAAATTCAGCAAATATATGATACCTATATGGACATACGTTTTTCAGTATATCATTACATACTCGCATATGATGTGCGTAACTTTTCCAGCGTTCTGGCATGTTTTATTTAAAATAAGTATGCAATGATATACTGAAAAGCGTAAGCCCATATAGGTATCATATATTTGCTGAATTTAGACTGAAATTTACTTGAATTAAATAAAAGAATCAAATCAAAATAAAATGTTTTGTCAGTATCACGATCTTCCCCTAAATGTTTGAAAATATGGCCAAACAATTTATTTGTGCTTGTTGTTGCTCCATGTTGGAGAAGAAAGTCAAACTTTTAGGTTCGCAACACTATAATTTGATTTCTATGATCAATTTAATACAAATGGAGTTCCCTTCATGCATCCCTTATGTTGGTCTTAATATTGTTTTGAACATAACAGGCCTTCAGTTAAGATTGTGTACATTTGTAACAGTAACTTAACTTTCTTATTTCTCAACCAAAGCATATGTTTTTTTAAGCTTACATGAGAAGAGATGACGTACTGGAAATGTAACAACAACGAATGCTGAGGATGGGCGGTTACTGTTTCAGAGGAACGTCAAGTAACTAAAGACCATTCTCGTTACCCTGACTCTGCACTGATTGAGGCAAAGAAAGGCTACCTCAGGGTGAAATTTTTCAAGCAACTAGCAAAGGCTCTGATCAGACTGTGCATATGCGTAGGCTGATCTGTGGCTTTGCTGGTCGCACATACCACATTGAAATAATCAAAACATAATTCACGCAAGAACTTCTGTTATTATAGTAAATGTAGGTGGAATAGAATCGGGATAAGCTCCTGTTAAAAAGACTTTTAAAAACATGATAATAAAATAGAATAATAAAATAAATGTGATCCCACTTATTTCTGGGGAGTTAGATAGACACTGCTTTCCATCACGAAAGATAGAGGACCTTTGATCTTTTTTCCTGTTTTGAGCTACTCCCGGATGAGTCGTCATACAATACATTAGATCTACTGCGTTTGTGTTTCTTTTCAATAAGCAATATTGTGATCAAGAAAAAAGTAATTGCAGGTGTTTTGGGGGCAGGGAACATGGCATTTATTTCACGCGAACGGGGAAAGTAAGGCCAACTTTTGATGGAAACAGAAGAATAAAGATAATAATGGGGAACAGGGAACATAAGATAACGAATTTTCGATGGGGGGGGGGGGGGGGGGGGGGGGGCAGGGGAACACGCCCCTTTATTTCAGGAGAACATGGGGACATTTACCCCCACCGCTTTGGGAGGGCCTCCCGAATGTATCGTCTGCTAAACACATCAAAGTTTAACAAAAATGAGCCAGTGCATGAGATTTCCAACAACAACAACACCATTTGGAGTTTCTAAGCTTAAAGGGAGGCTGCAGAGGCTCGTCCGAGTCTGCACATGTCAAAATGCCACATTGGTGGAAATCTCATGCCGCGGCTCATATAGTATTGAGGCCCCCAGGGGGTCTATGCTCCCTTGATCCCTGAAAATTATGCACTGATCTCCCAAAATGCCTCAGCTCCCTGAAAGTATTTTTCCTTTGCTCCCCAAATCCTTAAAATTAATTCAGCTTCTCCCAAAATCCCGAAAAATATAAGCCAATTCTCTCCTAAAATGCATTTTTCTTTCCATAGTATTAAATTCACATGCCTAAACAATGAAGCTATACACGAGCGGATGACTAAATATTCACTTAATATATTTAATATATACATGTAAAAATAAGGCTTAGCCAAAGAATACAAATATTACATGATATGTAATTAGTTTAATGAAATAAACACGTGTGCTAGTGGGTTCCGGTCACATGCTCCCCCGGGAAAAATTGTGTGATCTGGTGCATTCTGGGTGTTCCAAAGTATGTTATTATCAACCTAAAACTCAACATTTTTTAGGATATAATAAATCAACAACACCCCAAATTTTGTGCCATATTTTTCTCCAAGATTAATCCAGATGCGCACGTTAGCACAAAAAATGAATACAATCACATATTACAAGGGGGGCCTGGAGCAATAGCCCCCGAAAGCCAAGGAAATGTAAAAAATGGATGCTTTTCTTTTCCATGTAATGATGTCGATTCAGATTCGTGCTAGTGGGGTACGGGGGTAACTCCCCGATTTTTTTTTATTAAAATGGTGCTAGCTGGCGCAATCTCATGGTTCCAAAATACATTATTCTCAACCTAAAAATTAACAATTTTAAGGATAATAAAATCAGCAATAGTAAAAAGTATTCGTCATACCTTTCACCAATACCAAGGCAGAGTAGCATGTTACAGCTCGAAAGTAAATACATTTAGATTTTCCAAGGAGGGGGATGGGTATTGGGGCTTCTCCTCAGAAGCGGAATAATTAAAAAAAATCAAATGAAATGATGGCTTTTCCTTTAAGGTAAGAGTTCATAAATTAATTTTTACTTTATTGCAGGGCTCCCAAAATCCCCAAAAAAATAAGTTTGCTCCTCAATACCAGTGCAGCCCAGCTCCATGAAAATATATAGCCCTTCTCCCCTGCTCCCCCAAACCCCTGGGGGCCCCAGTATTTATTTCAAGATAAAGGCGCGCAGCAAGGCAGAAGCAAGGATGACTAGGCTTCAACATCACATGGGCCTCGATGCGAGAAATCTCTAAGAACAATAAAGGCACTGGTCTTTCGCGCAGTCTGATCAGCGCCTTTGTTATTCGCAATCATTGCTGAAAAGTTAAGTAACAAGGTCAACTATCTTAATTCTTCACTTTTTGGTAATTTCAACATGATAAAATCCTCTGACTACGCCCCTATTTTGTTTGATTTGATTCTTTACCTCCCAGCCAACAATTTTTCAGATATATCGGGACGGGTCTTCCTGGGTTGAACCAGTACTAAAACAAGGATAAATGTGTCTTGCTCAATGACACAACACAATGCGACGCCCCTGACATATAAATGTTGTCTGCAACTGTTTTTTTTCTCCAAGATGTCCTCTTACGTCTACTGAGGACAACAGGCAATCCCCTAATACAATAGGAGCAACAATAAAAAATGGACGGACGCCAAAAGATTCGCCGCCATAGGACATCCGTGGATCCAGACGCCCCCCCCCCCCCCCCCCCCCCGCCCCGAAATATCACAAAAATGTAGGGTTTCTCAGCAATTCTGGTCCGGATCCCCTGAAAAATCAGTTATCATCCTAGCATTCAAGGATGGGCCAGCAGCATCGGCTCGCCAGCGAAACGCCATTTGACACCATTCAAATGGCGTTTCGCTGGCCGACCGACGATGGCCCGCTTATAGTAGTATCTGGATCCAACCTCTCGTCATCATTCAAAAACAAGCAAAGGAAAAAAAACCGTTATAGTTGGACCCCTCTCTGACAAAAACTGTCTGGATCCGCACATGTAGGGCGGTCAGTAGCCTATTCCTCTGTTGTCTACAATGCATATGACTTGCAACAAATATGCCCCAACAATTCTGTTGTTGTTATCAATAACTTACTCCGAAGAACAAGACACGCAGCTCAGGAGGGGGAGGGGGAGGGGGGTTACTCTAATATTTTTATAAACACATAGGCTAAGGCAATTTTTAGGGGTTTAAAATTTCAATTTCAGTATGTTTTGTGGGTTTCAAAGAAATGAATATTTTTGGGGGTATAAAGATTTTGTGGATATTTTTGGGGTTTATCACATAATTGGGTTATATTTAAGGGTCATTTCTATGCATTTTAGGGTCTTTTCATTCGGTCAAGGTACATAATGGGGGATATTTTGGGGGGTTGCTAAATTTCAAATATTTTTTGGGGTACTTGAGATTCTTGATTTTTTGGATGAACCGTAGATGCTAGGCCTGACCATACGTATGAAGAAAAAGTGAGAGTTCCCACCCCCCCCCCCAGCCCTGGGACATGCAACCACTTTTATGTAACAAGTATACACTTTTACTAAGTAGTTCAGTCTACGCGGTTGTTCGGAATGGCTGGCTGACTGATTGATTGACTGAGAATTAAGCAGACAGACAGCTATATTTTGGTGCATACTTCTCTAAAACAATGGTCAGCTTTCGGCGGAGGGGGGGGGGGGGGGATGGTACTCTAATATTATCATAAATAAGTAGGTTCGGTCCACTTTTGGAGGTTCAAAATTTTGAACTTTCTTTTTTTTTTGTTGTTTTTTTTTTTGGGGGGGGCGGTCAGGAAAATAATGACCACCTGAGCCACTAGACACATGTTAGCTGGTTTAACGAGCATACAAGTAAAAGAACCAATGCATACAGATGGGCAGACTGATTAACGGGCAGACAAACAAACAGCTAGACTTTGCTGCTCACAACCTTTGGCACTTTGGTCAGGCGATCTTACTACCGTAAATACTAGATTATTTCGCTAAATGAGCATTCAGAGAAATAAAAAGAGCGATTGCCGAAACCCAATGGTTTCATTCTGATTTAACCGTAATTGGTCCAGTGGTTTCAGCACACCACCTACCTATCTTTTGTCATAGATGATTCTGATAGTTTTTTTAGCTTTAGGATTTCCGCGGAAAAGAAAGCATATTGCAGAACCCCGCGGCCATGAACAACGCCGACAATGGTCACATCCGCGGTAAGATTAGGAGCATGCTCTCACCCCGTGGTTCAGATTCGCATCAAACTCGCAATAGAACCAGTATCGGCTGTCCCTGCTGGTAGAAACCAACAGACTATCAAAATGTAAGTGCCTTTGAGCCCATAATTGGTTCTTGCCGCTTTAATTAATGTGTGAAAAAACGGTTCTAAAAAGCCCTACCCCGCGGCCAGATAACAAAACCCCGCAGACGCTATAGCATTTTTTCACGCACCTCCGTGGTTAAGACTTGCAACAGTTGAAGGGGTAGGGGCAGAAATCCCGTTCTCATAAACAATTGACGCTTATTTAAGCCGAATCATTAGTTACAGGTAAAAACAAGTAAACGTCGTTTCATCAAAAACGCAAAAAAATTAGAAACCATTTCTGTAAAAAAGTGTAATTGTCAATCAATCCCAAAGTATCCCGATTTCAAGGACTCGTTCATGATGTATTTGCATTTTACTCGCATATTGTAAGTACTGTAATGCCTTAGCCATGATGTGTTGTTAGGGTGACTATTCAAGAAAACATATGTGCTTTTAATCCACTCTAACAAGTGTTCGTAAATAAGTTTTTACTATTTCAAATGAGAGCCCCTACCTTCAATTTCAGTATATTTATGCCCCGCGTATAGACTAACAGAAAAATATCCGCGTCCAAGAATTCGGTATGATACCTGTGTATCAGGTGTTTTCCAAAATGTCAAATGGATAAGTTCAAATATTGGGATAAACCTGGTTTATTCTAGAAAATGAAATGAAGGGGGATTTCCCGCCTCCATCTATAAAATGGGGGGGGGGGGGGATTTTCAAAATATTGGGGGGACCAGTTTGGAACATAAAAACACTGCTTATAGCACCTAGGCTTCTTAATGTATGCCTCTTAACCCTTTTACCATAACATTTTTTTACCCTTTATGCAAGACAAATTTCTTTTGTTGGTGAACTGGCCCACTGGGTGATGGTCTAAATTGCAAACAGTATGTACCTAGATGAAATTTCTCCAAGGAGCAGTCTGATCAGGGTTCATATTGTTTGAGACCACTTAAAAGTGCATTTTGGTTTGATTCCTGATCTTTGCCTTCTTTACTTTTCTTGCAGGCATCCAGATTATTCAGGCTCAACAGATTACACAAACTTAAGTTTATACTTTATAGGTTAAAACCATTAAAAAACATTGAAGTTTATCGGCAAAATGTTTACAGTGTTTGATTTTATATAATCTATGCTGGATACAAGATTAACTGCCAAGAATAATAGGGCAAAAAAAAAATAATTGTGTGGTTCGGGTAACGGCTGAAAAAACATTAGGTAGGGTAGGTAGGTATATTTTTTTTTTTTTTTGCGATGGCTCACATGCTGGATGACAAAAAACGGCTTTCTAGCTGAGAACAATTTAGAATTCTGAAAGTACGGAGCTCTGCCGCGTGTTCACATTTTGGCCTGAAGATATTCAGCAAAACGCTGACAGAATCCAATATTTTAACGCAGAAATGGGAAAAAAAACACGAAAAATCGGCTGATTGAAAGCGAAACCGGGAGTGGCAAATGCGTGGTTATACGATCTACCCGAAATGACCGGAGCGACTATTCCGGTACTACTGAACTGTACCGAACCGAATCGCTAACTGTACCGAAAAGTACCGCGATTTTCTGTGATTTTTTAAAATAATTTTTTACAGGACGAAAAAAAAATTAGGGTGGGACCAAAATCGTAGGTAGGGTCGGGTTACCCGAACCAAACAATTTTTTTGTTTTGGCCTAGGGTCTTTTAACTGTAAACTATGGTGAGAGAAAAAAAGGCTGAAAAGATTGTTTTTTCATTGAAAAAAGGGGTATTTACAGCAGTCAAAGGATAAAGGCTAGTTTCAGGCATTTCTTTCACAAATTTTGGATGCGGGACTGTCTCACATCAGGTCAGAATTTGTGTGTGATCTTCAAAAAATAAACGTGCATCCTGCAATCACGCCTCCTAGAATAAACGCTGGGTAAATATGGTAAGAAACCAACTAGTACTGTCCCACTATTTAGGGTACATGTATAAAGTATCTACTGGACTAAACTCTCTCCTTGCTAGTTCATGGCGACTTTTGTCATCTGCTGATATCCTAATTGCAAACAGTTTAGACGCAAATCAGGAAGAGCAGAATGTTGGTCCTTATCTGGATCCAAACTGTTTGACACTCCAGTGATTTTATTTGGGATTTTAAGAAGCTACCTTTTCCTTCACATTTGCAAAAATATTTCATTAAAATTGGGAAAATAGGTGCTAAAATGCATAAAATTGGGATAATTAGGGCCATTAATGGATAGGGATTGCTTATAAAAATGGCCAAATAAAATCACTGCTGAATCTGATAGTGCTTGTGAGAGTTTTTTGAAAAAGTTAAGATTTGATTAAAATGTCAGCAGACAACAAAAGCATGTACCTTGAGCTGAATTGCAAATGTCATGAGTTTTCGTGACCAATAAAGTTCCAAAGACTGGGGGGGGGGGGGGGGAAAACATGTAAATATGGAGTTTGGCATCCTATTTTCACGGATTTTTTGGAAGAAAAGTGGGCTCCCATAAACATGAGAAAATTCACCCCAGATACTCACTTGTTAGTGGGCAACTTAACAGGAAAATTTGACTTGCTCAACGGCAAAATTTCCCACGTCGAGCATGGAATTTCCACACCCCTGCCCTGCATGCAGTGATCTGCCAAGAAATTTCAGAATTTTAATTTACGTATTTATGAAATCACTGCCTATGTACTGCTGATTCTAGGGGTGCAACGATACGCTAAAAAGTGTATTGCGATATATTGCAATATGGAAAACCCGTATTGCGATACATATTGCGATACACCTGGTATCTTTATTTCTGTCTATTACTGACCCTAGTTCAGTAATATAATAAAATTCAAGGGTCATGAAATTGGCATCTACTACACACTGTCATATTTCAGCTACTCCTTCTGTCCATCGGCTGCTTTTCAAGGAGAAATGATCGAATTTGTGCCTTCCCTTTTAGAAGTTTGCAGATGATTGTAAGGTTTACAGATCTGTTCCGACCGCAGAGGATATTGATATACTTCAACAAGATATAAACAATTTATGTCAATGGTCCAAAGATTGGCAAATGCTATTTAATGTGAAGAAATGTAAAGTTCTCCATATAGGACATAACAATGCATATTGTGATTATACAGTACACCAAACGAGGATTTACCATATTTCACGTTGGTTTCGGTGTCGCCACCCTGTGTCTCGCCCAGTCACGGTGGTTTCATGGTGACGGCCACTGTGAATTCCAGGTAAATCAACGAGACAGACAGCGTGACGAAGAACGTGGCGTAATTATTGATTTTGGGGAGATGGGATGTTTTATTGCGACACCGTGTCTGTTCGTGTCAGGGCGAGAAATACGGTGTCTGTACGTGTCAGAGCGAGAAATTTATGACTTTTTGTTTACCTTTGCCATTTCTGCGCATGGTAGCAAGGTACAGCTTACCACATATGCTCAAAAGCCTTCATAGGCTAGCGATCGCCATTATAATGGATTCGACTAATGAAGAATGGATGATGAAGAAATTGATGTTGAATTAATAAAATTCATTAAGAAATGTCAAATAAAAAAAAGCGGAGGCTAGCGATCGCCATAATAATGGATTCGGCTAAACAAAGAAATTGATGTTCAATCAATTAAACTTCATCAAGTATATCGAATTTAATACAAAAGCGGACGCCATTTCTGCGCATGGTAGCAAGGTACTAAATGAAGAATGGATTACAAAGAAATTGGTGTTGAATTGAGTAAACTTCACAAGAAATATCAAATTTAAAAAAGAGGTTATGATTAAACCAGCCTGCTGAGTTACTTATGCTCGCCCATAGCAAGTCTAGATATGATCATTTCCTTTAAATTGAAAACAAAGGCGCTCAGACTGCGTGGATGTGGACTACGTACAAAAAATATTTATCTTACCTTCAAACGATTTACTAATAGTCCATTTATAAAAGCCTTATCTTCTAACGCACCATTTGTATTTTTTCATACCATCTGATAGCCCCCCCATCCCCCAGCCAGAAGGTGACAATGAACCCCTCCCTTGTAGACACGAGCTCACAAATTGTCTGCTGCGCGAGCGTAAATAAAATATGATTGTCTACGTGACGAAGCGCACATATATGCGCACTGGTCATTCGCGGATCCAGAAAGAACGTTTTTTAGTTGATGACAGGAGAGAATTCAAATACCATCATTGGCGAAGCACCCATTAATTTACACAACGCACGTGCGTAATAAAAATAGTAACACTCAAGGGAGTTCACCCAATGTGGTAAAAGTGATTTTCCATACCCCAAGGAACTGCTCTTTAATTGTAGAAAATCATTGCTTGATACAATAGTCTCCATTTGACGTGCGTAACTTTTTCAACGTTCTTGCGTTCTGGCTACGCCATTGACCATTGAAGCGGACCATCATCGAATGCTGACTTGGTAGATTTGTGATGTTTCAGGGGATCCAGTATTGCTGATAGACTGAACCCTATATTTTGCGATTTTTCAAGGGATCCGGATATCCCCTCATGCTGGTGATTACATAATTGGGTATACGTCTAAAACACGTACGTCAATAAAAAAAATAAGGCGAACTGATTGAGTGCATATGCCTCGCCTAGCCTGTGCTACTCCGCATGAAACATAAACGTTTAGTAGACGTAGACATGCAATAGTTGGTGAGTTTCTTATTGCATGTGCATTGTGCCATCAACAAAAGCTCAGGCGAGTCTGCGCAAATGCGCAGTCTCGTAAGAGCATTAGTTCCTCACATTCAAAACATAACTATGCACGGCGTTTGCAACAAATGCCCAGTCGCTATAAGTACATTTAGTAGACGTTGGTGTTTTTATAGATTGTGCGAAGCGAGCGCAAGAGCAATCAAAATAGGCCGACCTGAAAAAAATGTTGGTTTGGCGTGCTCCTATCTACCCACTCAAAACATGCCATACCCCAAAAAATCATTGCCTTTCTGAGAATCTTTATTTTCTTTTTTTCTTTTTCTCGAATTCTGTTAACAAACTCTTCTTTAAAATCAGTAAAAGCTGTTTTTTAATTGAAGAAAGGTTACTTAGATTGTTATTATACAAGTGCGGATCCAGAGGGGGGAACAGGGGGTCCGGACCCCCCCCTGGAAAATCACAAGTTATATGGGTTTCTATAGGGAATAAGCAATTTTACCCCCCCCCCCCCCCCTGGAACCTTGAAAAATGATAGTTTTCTTTGAAATTAACCATTTGACTTCTGTAGAATAAGCTGAGGACAAAAAAAAAAAAAAAACGTTGTCAGAGATTTTTTTGTCAGATTGACCTGGACCCCCCCACCTGACGAAAATTCCTGGATCCGCGCATGTTATATGCATTCTTACCTTATACAGCATCCATTAGTTCATGTGTTTTGGGCGCTCAAAAGTACCATCTCATCGAGACGGTTCTTTTGAGTACCCAAAATACATGCTTTGGTCAGAAACTAAAAAACGCGAGATAATTTATCTTCGAAGTTTCCAAGACGAGTCTGTTCAGCTACAGGGAGCTGTGCGCCAAAATTTTATATCCGTACAATTGCGCAAGTGCGCAGGCTCATCTGAGCCTTATCTGTTGCAACTGTGTTAGATTATGCGTTGTCCGATGTGGGGAGAGGGTAAGAGGGTTGGGGAAAGGCGGGGTAGTCGAGTAGAAGTTTATAAGTGGTTTTAATTGGTAAGATGCGTATTCAGTTTTTTTTATCTTCTGTTCAAGTGGTGGGTTTGTTTATAAGATTATAACGTCAGGTCTGCGAAAGCTCACGAGTTGCTTATAAATGCATGACCCCACCCCCTGTAACCTTGGAAAAAAAGTTCTCTTGAAGTACACCGTAAACTAAGTTAGACTAAAATACATATAAAAATGTCAGAACTTTTTTGTCAGTTGGGCCTTGACCCCCCCCCCCCCCTCCCTCTGCCGATAATTCCAGGATCATCGGCTGCACGTCATGTCGTTGATGTTAGTGAACAAAGTTATCTTCTTACCTGATTAAATCCGTAATTTCGATTCACCGACGTTTTAAATTTTCCACCAATATACAACGACCAAATTGTTTGTACCCTCCAACACCGGATAGGCGGCAATCGAAAACGTTCTTAACAATTTATGAACGCCATCGGAGACAGGGGATCTGGACCCCCCCCCCCCCCCCCCCCCCGGTTGAAAAAATTCAAAAATATAGGGTTTCCAAAGCAATACTGGTCCGGATCGCCTGAAAAATCACAAAGCTACAAATGTACAAGTCCAGCATACAATGTTGGGCCACCATCGGCCCGCCAGCGAAACGCCATGTGGCGTTTCGCTGGCAGGTCGTTGGTGGCCCGCTTATTGTGGTATTTGGATCCTCTCTTCTCCCCTCATTAACTTAAAAAAAAAGTTGTCAAAGTTGGACCCCCCCTGGATCCGCGCATGAACGCCGGTAAAAAATCGCTAGAAACAGTGTTTTCGACTGCCATAGTCTGGCGACAAATTGCAACCTAAAACTCTGCCACTAACAATTTTTATCTACGTTCGTCGATAGTATTAGCGTTTTAGATTGCCGCATATCCGATGTGCCTCCGAGTTACTTGACGAGTCTGCTCGGAAGAATCGCCTAGGAGAGGCATGAGTGCTCACAACATGTAGAAATAAGTTTGGCATGACCTTTGATGTCAAAAGTTGAAACACTCTTTGCGGACATCAAAGCCGAAATCGCCCTTGTGTACGTGACAAAATGCAGTAATTGAATGACGGGCAATGTCTTCTGCTGATTTCAGGAATTCCATAAAAGTGTCAAACAGTTTGGATCCAGATCAGGCACGACTTTTCATCGGACCTGATCTGGGTCCAACTTGTTTGCAAAGGCTATCAGCAGACGACACTTGTAATGCCTATTGGGTCCACACTGTTTGCCTAAATTAGTCATTATATGCAGCAGACGACTGGAGCAGATTACATTTTTTTTCGCTGGCGCTTTAAGGGACAGCGAAACCTGAACAAAGTTAAAATGATTTGACATCTTTACATGACTTTTAAAAATAAGTATTCGACAGACGGGTGTTCACGTCACACAGCGCAGATGCACAGACTGAAATAAACTTCTGCTCTATTCTTGACCTTGAAGCAGGGCGTCTAAAATCTTTGATGCACGTCGTCTCATAGAGGTCAACGTGTGTGAAGGGAAGGAAGTGACAAAAATATCTCTAGTCCCACTAGATAGCTGTGCATATACGTCCGAAGAATTAATAATCCAATCTGCGAAATATACATAAATCTTCCGAGCAAGTCTTCGGCCAGTACAGCAAATGACAACACAGCATGCTTATGCAGAGGAATTGGCTTACAAAAAAGATTTCAGAATGTTAAACAATGAGCTTCGACGGTCCGCTGTCTTCATCATTGCAATATTTTCTTGGAGAAAGTACACGAAAAAAAGTAACCAGACCTCCAGATAAGAATGCGTAAATGACATATAACTTGGTTTCTTAACAACAAACACTTGTCTTGGGTACTCAAAAGAACCGTCTCACCGTTCCGATGAGACGGTTCTTGAGCACCCAAAACACATGTTTGAACTGGAATCACACTCAAAACATCCGCTAATATTATCTGCGTCGTGCAAAAAGCTCGAAACCTGCAGTGTTTCTGCAAGACCAGAATTTTTGGGGGTCATTGATGACCCCTTCTTTGAAAATTTGGGGGTCATTGGCAAATTTAGAGGGTCAGAACTTTTTTAATGTATAATTACTTTTTGTCTGAGCATGCGTCAATATTAAAGGTATTTGAAGAATGTCCCCTATCGTAAGATAAAAGTTCTCGAAATTTGGTGCATGTTTTACTATCAATAGGCTTGTGATCGACGGCTTTTGTTACATTTTCTGTTTCATGTGAATTATTCAATGTTGTGTTGCTTGTAAAGCCCTATCCTCTAGAGAAAAAGAATTAAAAGTGTCTGCTCACCAATTTCATTACGGGGCAGCCATTGTTGTTTAACAGTTGAGCGCTTTACCCATGCGCAGTCGGCCTGTCTAAAAATAGACGTGATGCATTGGTTTCATTTCTTTTAAAATCGTTGTCTTATATATTTTGGTGTATTGGAGCAAAGAAAACTTTCTTTTCTAGACTACTTTTTTTAAATTAATGCTTCGTAATGCCCCAAAATAGCAACGAGAGTGAAACAAGCCAAAATTATTTGGAACGAAACCCCATCTGTGCGAATCGTAAATGACTTTTGACATGCGCAGTCGTCGTTTTTGAAATAAATCAGATACGTCATGGAAATACCCAGCAAAGATATTTTTGCGCAGGTCTATTTTCAACAGGAAGACTATTTATAGAAGCCTTATCATCGAGGTAAATTGAAGTCCTCAGATCTCGGCACATAAATAAGATGGAGTTTCGTCCTAGCTGCTGTTTTTGTGTGCGTCACGAAAAACGCACAGATAAACTGTCAGTGCGTCAGCAGTCAATTTATTGCGTCAAAAACGCAAGAAACGCACTCTCGCGGAAACACTGAACCTGGCAGCTTCCCGTTTCACGTGCAGATGTCAACATATACATTATGTACATGAGAGGTACATCACATGTCAGTGGATCTCCAGTGTTGTTGTTTTTCTGTTGGTGGTATTCGTTACTAGAATCGCATTGGATATGCGGTTCTAACGAGTTCTCAAACTATGGTTATGTTAGTGTAGATATACGTAAGAAAAGAAAAGTATGGTTTAAATATCGTGACATGAACTGCTCATGCACGGATCCAGAACGTTTTGTCCGAGGGGGTCCAACTTTGACAAAGGTTTTTTAGTTGATGAGAGGATCAAAATACCACTATCAGCGGGCCATCATCGGCCCGCCAGCGAAACGCCATTTAATGCCGTTTCACTGGCGGGCCGATGAGTGCACAAAATTAAATGCTGGCTTGATAGATTTGAGATTTTTCAGGGAATCCGGACCAGCATTGCTAAGAAACCCTATATTTTTCAGAGGGGGTCCGGACCCCCTGCCCCCCCTCTGGTTCCGCCCATGCTGCTTCATGTAATTTGTGGTAGCTACAGGATAATTTTGCATGTTTTTTTTGTGGCCTGTCGAATCTGTAAATTAACTTAAGGAACACTATCAGAGTAACAAATTATAATCAGGACCATTACTGAGTAGCTAAGGCTCTGCCAAGCGTGCGCAAATGCGCACACGTCTGAGCTTTTGCAGAAGCAACAACAACAACGTCGATTTCGTGTCTGTGTCTTCAAAATGTTTTGAATGCGTTTTGCTCTATACAGCGAGACTGGGCAGACTCGTTTGGGCTTTGTTTTGCTCGCACTAAGTGCAATGAAGACCAAGTCAACGTCTTCTAAATGCACTTATGTTTTGAATGGGAATAGCAAAAGCACTGGCGAGGCTGCTAAAATGGACAGACTCGCTAGAGCTTTTCCTGCTCGAACATGCAATGAAAACCAACATCGATTGTTCACGGTAGGGAAATTGTTTAATTAATTGTCTCCCAATGTTTATCAAATGAGACTATTAAAATGAGTTAGTCCGTTGGTGAAATGAGGGGTACTGTAACTTAATGAGCGCAACCCACCACGCCCCCCCCTTACAGGTTTAGTACGATCTTTTTGAAACTTCACAGATGTTTTGTCCATGGACTGAGAATGTGCATTTGGTTTGGTCCATTATCGTCAAATTATTTTTTCACTTTTTTCAACTTGTGAACTTTTAACTTCTGCCAATCTCGGATACAAAGTGTAGTTATTTGTGAGCGTAACTCCTCTTCAATTTTATTCCGGTCTTTAGGAAACTTCGCAGATGTTTTGTATATGGTCTTAAACGTGCATCGTGCATGTGGTTTGGGCATGATCCACACTAGACCTTTCACTTCTCGCACAAGCGAAGTACATAGGGAAAAGAAATATTAAAAAAGATATTAGGTATCTAGTCTAATTTGATAGTCCGGCATGACAGAAATGCTTTAAATCTTAACTTGATTTCAAAGCGAGGAGTCTTGCATCAAATAGCGTTTCATCTGGGTCAACATTGTTTGCTAAACAGAGGGGTTAGAATTGCCTCTGCAATGCGTCGCTAACGAGTTTCCTCAAAATATGGTTGCGTTATGTTGAGAAGAAAAAGACAACTTATAACTTCGAAATAAAAGTAAAGTTTATTGTAGAACCTCAATTCATAATCGGTGCTCAAAATGATCGCATGTCAAAGGTAAAAAGCTGGCGAAATGCGATGTGAATTTTGTCACGTACGCTTCTGTTTCACGTGCAGGTGTCGGCATACTTCATGGGGAGAAAATCTGGACAAATAGCGCAGATTTTCAACGCTTTTCTAGTATAACTAGCACATTACCGTGAAAAGCCTGCGCTATGCTACTGATCGTTTTCGACAGTTTAAATGGGTCCTCACCTGTTAAGCGCGAGTGTAATGTTTATATAACAGTACAATAAAATACACGCTGCGACACCGTGGCTATTATCGGAGCCACCGTGAAACGGTCACCAGTCTCGTTCTGTCGGTGGATGTCAACGTGTCGTCACCATGGCGACACCGTGCGTCACTCTAGGTCACCTCCACTGTGACTAGTGGCGAATGGTAATTACTCGTTTGGTGTACGGTAGTATGAATGGTGAAATTTTACAATCTGTAACAAAAGAGACTGACTTGGGTATTATTGTGTCAAATGACTTGAAACCTTCAAAACAATGTGTTAGCGCAGTTAAGAAAGCCAATATGACATTAGGAATGATTAAACGCCATATAGTATCAAGGGATAAAAACACCATTGTCAGACTTTACAAAAGCCTTGTGAGACCAAAGTTAGAATATTGTATACAAGCATGGAATCCGTCATTAATCAAAAAATATAGAACTACTTGAGCAAGTTCAACACAGAGCAACCAAGTTGATTCCTGAAATATCTCACTTGCCATATCATGATAGACTTAAGTATTTAAATCTCACCACCCTAGAGCTCAGAAGACATCGTGGAGACCTTATTGAAACATTCAAAATACTTAAAGGATTAGAAGGCATTCCCTTGAATAGCCTTTTTGAACTAAATACTTCTGTCACTAGAGGAAATTCTCTCAAGTTGAATAAACAAAGATCAAGATTGAACATCAGATATAATAATTTCAGACAACGTGTGATCAATGCATGGAATCGACTTCCAGAGCGAGTAATATCATCCACAACTGTGAACGGATTCAAAAACAACCTAGATAGACATTTTCAAGAATTACATGGGGTTTCTATGACTCGGTCGCTTAACCCCTAGGCTGCACTTTAGGGTGTGGCCAACAGGTATAACAGGTATAACAGATATTTCACTACATTGTCTGTCCGCCATCTTTTTTGAAACCGAAAGTAGCTGTTTCCTGTTGGTCTAATTTGTGACACGAACAGATATTTTCACGTTTTAACAATAAGCGTCGGTATTTGAAATGGGGAAATAACTTGAAGGGGTTGATAGAAAATGTGTAAACTATCCATAAACAATATGTTATGGCTCGCATTGATGTCTGTCACGCAGAATAAACATCTTTCAATGCTTGAAAGTCGGCGATATGCTGTTAGACACAGTCAACGTTTGTGTAGTTCGTGTCAGAAATTATACCACAGCGTCTTTTTTCCTTTATTTTTAACGCTTCCGGTTTTGAAAACGACCCGATTTTTAGGCAATTTCAAAGCCAATAAAGGATATTTTCTTGCAAATTTTAGATGAAAACTGGCTTGATGACACATAGGGAAGGCTTCTGTACCGGTACGGCCAAAAGTGTATCTCAATACGATATTTATGTAGAGTGAATTGCGGTTTACCGGTATATCGTTGCACCCCTAGCTGATTCCATAGTTTAATATGTCAGAACTAACAAAATGACCTGTGAGAAGTGCAGCCAAGGCTCGGGTCATAAATTCTGAATTTCACAAAGACAACAACCAAGAAACAAAAACAAATATTTATTATCACAGATCAAAATGATCGATTAATTCAATATATAAAATTCAGAGTAACTTTTTCATAATTGTATTTGCATGTTAGACATAATTTTAAGTAGTCTTTATGGTTGGAGTGTCACCTGAAAAGAGGGTTTAGGATAGGTGAGAATCCACCACTGGTCGAATCAGAAAGCCCAACTTCTGTGACTTTAAATTCTGCAAATAACAAACTAATCTAAAGTCGCAGTTCTGTGACAAGTCTTGTCCAAGGACACAACATTAGTAAAACAACAGCCTCCATTCCTTCTGCCAGCCATGGCTTTTGCCAAATTATTTTATTTTGACATCCTCAATGTGGTTGATTTTTCTCGAACGAAATGTAAAATCACACCCATCTGCATCAGCGCTGATCATGTGAAAAAAAGAAACATTGATCTGATAGAGAGAAGAATGAAGCGACAGCGAAGTCTCAAACTGCGATGGTCATGTATGCAAAGGTGGACTTGCAGAAAATGGACGGTCCGTGGAAACACCCCAAACCACCCCAAAACACCCCAAACCACCTCTAAACCACCCCAAACCACATCTAAACCACACCAAACCACTTTCTTAACACTCAGCATATGTTTTTGTGATAGTATCAATAATTGAAGAAGAAATTTAAAAGCATTTTTATTACGTAGACCTTCCATGTTAGCCCCAAACCACCACCAAAACACCCCAAACCACCTCCAAACCACCCCAAACCACCTCAGACCAGTCTCCCTGGATGCAAACAAGCCCATTCACACACACCCTCCCCCTCTCTCTTTCCTTCTCTTTCTCTCTCTCTCTCTCTCTCTCTCTCTCTCTCTCTCTCTCTCTCTCTCTCTCTCTCTCTCTCTCTCTCAACAATCAAAGAAATATGAGTCGACTTGCATCCAGAAATAACAAAAAATGTGACTTTTATGACGACTGTGGCACCTGGGACCACTCAAAGGGAAATACCTGTGGTGGTGGTTTGGGGCTAACATGGCAGGTCAACATAATAAATATGCTTTAAAATTTCTTCTTCATTTATTGATACTATCACAAAAACATATTCTGAGTGTTAAGAAAGTGGTTTGGGATGGTTTAGATGTGGTTTGGGGTGGTTTGGAGGTGGTTTGGGGTGGTTTGGTGGTGGTTTGGGGCTAGCATGGCAGATCAACGTAATAAAAATGCTTTTTAAATTTCTTCTTCAATTATTGATACTATCACAAAAACATATTCTGAGTGTTCAGAAAGTGGTTTGGGATAGTTTAGATGTGGTTTGGGGTGGTTTGGAGGTGGTTTGGGGTGGTTTGGGGTGTTTTGGGGTGGTTTGGGGTGTTTCCGCGGACCCGAAAATGGACATAGGCCAAGGATACCAATTACATTAATTGTAGTGCTGAGAAGGATGCAGTCATTTGTCAGTATGCAGGACGGGAAGAGGAAAATGTTGATGGAAATTATGCATGCAGACAATGCAGTTTCCCCGGCAAAGTTTGCAAGCGATCGGAGTGCGTGACACCAAGCATCTCCGCAATGGCAAACATCTCAATGAGCGCGAATGGGTGTAGGTCACTTTCGAAGAGACTTTCTATACCTTCGTGAACATATCCACATAAACCACCGTGGAAACTTGTGGATCAGATGTCTTTCCTTTATATTTTTCGGCAACATCACGCAGTTCTTTAACCAAAACAGAGAAATCCATCTTTTATCACTGGCCATACATCGAGTAGGCACAGAAACACAACATTTGCACAGCAGCGACCTCTGTAAACGGCGCGTGCAAGGGCAGCGTTCAGGGGAGTCAACTCGTGTACGACTTTCTTATTCGTTCTTCTCTCTATCAATTTTGCAACTTTCGCTGAAAACTGGAAAACAAGAAGCATTTGAACAGCAGGACATGTTGGTTGATTATTTTAGCACTGCAAATAGAAATTTACCATTTTGAGAGAATGATTAATCAAGGTTTTGCAGAAAACAGAAAAAGGGCCTTTCAAAGTTATTTCAGTTGTTTTTGGTTGTTGTTTTTTGTGAGTGTTTTTTGTCGTTGTTTTCCCCCAAGTTTAAAAATCAGCACTCCCTGGCGTAATGATCAGTTTTGATCGCTGCCAGTACAGAAGTTAGTGAGGAAGATAGATAGATAAATTAATTTGACACAACATTTTTCTATGAGCTACTACAATGGTTTGACTCCGGGGGGGGGGGGGGGTGTAGACCGACACCATGCTTTTCTAAAAGCATATCATCTAACAAGCTCTTTGAAGGATGTTAGTCTCTGGCGGCTGGGGCGGTTGGATGTCACAGAGTTCTAATTACGTTACCCTCATTAAAAACAATATGCAATTAAGGCTGTTAAATTAAAGGTAGTACTTGAGCAATTCAAATTGAATAAACAGTCATGTAATATGCAAAAGGGTAACTTCCCTGCAGATAATGATGTTTGTTAAAGCTACTTAGACCCATTATGGTGTCATTTACGTTACATTTTCATTGATCATGTAAATCATTGATATTTGTTAAATAGTTTCACTTGATAAACTTTTCAATAAATATTTTAGATTAAAATACATGTCTCTGAAAGAAAATGTACTGATCATCACAAAACAGCAAACAGCTTGCCTCTATCACATAAACTCTTAGAGTTATAAGCTGTTGAATATGAAAGCCATGAAGAAAACGTTATGTAAGGTAAGAACCTTTTCATTTTGAAATAAAGCATGCCACATTCTATATGTATGCTTTTAAACACAAAAAGAGCATTCTTTTGATAAACAAAAGTGAAGGGGATACTAAACATTGTTCCTGTGTAAAATATAAGTATGTTGTTTGGTTGGCAATATGTAATATATGTTACAAACTTTAAGGCATCCTATGATACCCTTATTGATACATCATAAGGTATTTTATTTCATTTCCAAAACTAATTTGTGTTTGTTAAATAGATATAAGGATAATAGTTTGTCTAAAATGTAATTTATTAGTTCGTATTAAGAGACTGTCAAATGTCAAATCATATTTGTGGCTGTAAAGTAATATATTTTTGACCTTTTTAAAACAACAAAATATGTTTAACAATTTGGCAAAATTTATAGGTTTTAAACCTCATTAACAAAGAAAATTAGAGCTCTCAAGTAATAGCTGAATAAGGATAGATTTCAATGTTCAGACAAAACTGTTAAAGTAACGTATATTACCACATAAACATATCATAAGGTAATATGTGTGTCCAAAATGATGTCAAAGACAGTATAAAATTGAGTATGAGATAGTAATATACGTTGGATTTAGATTATTGTAATACTTATCTGAACTCTGTTGGTACTATAAGTTTAACCAAATTACGTATTTAACTTAAACCAAATAATTTTAATGTACCCAGTTAATTGTTAATCATAATATATAAACATTGTCAGTAACACGATACCTGTAGGCTAGTATTCCTTGTATAGTTAGGTTCGTCGACAGTAACAAAGACTGCCTTTTTACTAAATGTTGTGTGCTAACAATCCAGATAGAATCAACTATTTATAAGTTGGTACAATGAACATTCATTGATGTATGTTACATTAGAAATTATGCATTGTAAGTGTATGTAATCAGATACTGTTTAAAGAAATCGGCTCCAGAGCAAATTTTATGCTGACATCTTATTTGCATATGCAAATGGCGACAAATTACTTTATTTCTAGCTTTTAAATATACTTTATGTTTTCTTCAGCATAGCTTTCGTTTAATGAATAAACCTGCTTATTAAAACAGCATCGTATTTCTGATCATTTGCTTAAGCAATGTAAACTTTATAAGTAAATAATTTATTAAGAAGAAATATTTCTGTGAAAATGGGAAAAATGAGTGTTAATGATGGGTTTTTCATGACAATGGTTGCATGTGATAGGAACATATCCAAAGAAACAGGTCAGTTGTTACTTATAATACCAATTTAAATTTATATGGCTTTATCAGCCAGAATAAGGTCAGACCAAAATAGTAAATGATTATGATCAGGATTATGAATAGCACAATCACAAACTGCAGTCAAACAAATTTGACCAGGTGACATTCGAGTCAATGTAAACTAGATTTTACAATGTTCTTTTAGAATGTGGGATGGAAAAGTTAAACATTTAAAAGGGTGCTGTCACGAGATCTCACTTAGTTTTATAAATTAATGCTAAATTAACAGATGCTAATTTCAACTATACAGAATGTGGTATGACCAAATTATAACAGGTATCCTCAAAGCGCTATATGAATATTAAACGTTAGAGTGAATTGTAAACACACCAGGGTATATATTCAAGACACATACAAAAAAGTCAACTGTGCTGTCAATGATAGTATTGAGAGGCCACTCTACTCAATGTTAACATTGTAAACATTGATAGAATTATATGCAATGTTAACAAACTATAATTAATTTTGTTGATAAGTATCTATGCATTTCTAATTTACATGGGTCTTATTACTTATCAAAATCACATTGAAAATGATATCATAAATATCAGATGTTGATATTGCAGTGTATCTATTGTCATTTGTGCTACAAACGCGTATGATATAGTTTGCAAAATACTGAAACCATACCACAGATTAGTTCTTTAACAGTAACAGGAGTATGAAAATTATTGCCTTTACTTGAGAAAATAATTGTGATCTCATTTAATGTAATTTATAAAGTGCTCATTTGAAGATTTGACCAGCACATGATATTTTGGTACTTATCACATATTGGCAAAAGCCAGATTAATTGTCCATGCTGATGCAGTGATGTCAGTTGTCTTAATTCTGGTCTATATCCATACTTAGTGTATGCAGGCAGCATAGGCTCTGGTGAGTCTATGTCGAATCTATATATTTACACAGGCTCACCTGAGCCTTCTTTTCTTGACACATTTCTCGATTTTTACAATGCTTGGAATGACTTACAATTTCAGAAGTTGTGATTTAGCTTTCTTCCTTGATTGTTATCTATATAGTTGTTGTAATCAGTGTCTGATAAGCTGCATAATGTATTTTGTTGGCTTACATAATGGTTAATGGATTTTACTCAGCTACTACATGCTTAATATCATGTTTCATCCAAATTGAGCTGTAAATAGTGAGGAAAACTGTATTGCATTTCATGTATAAAAATAAGTGAACACATAAAAGTATCAGAGAGATAAATGATATTATTTAAACTTTTAAGAACCAGGATTTCATCATTTGAAATAAGCATTTTCTTTTAGTGATTTTTACATATTCGATAAAACACTCCTAATTGAAGTGGCATTATATGTGCTTTGAGTTCAAGTTTCTTACTTTTCATCACCCATGCTTTTGTCAGAGTTTAATCTCACTTATATTTTATGTTAAAAAGACAATATTTATTGTTTCTCTCGTTTAATTGATACCTCTAATGGCAATTATGTACACCCTTTAGCAGATTAAGTTCATATAATGCTAATATTGTACTAAAATAATGTATTTAAAAGATTGTAACGTATGTAACATCAATAAAATATGCCTAAATGAGTTAAAATCATACTGCTTAATTTCAATAACAAGAGAATACTGATATGTAACAATAAGAAAAAAATAGAACATTATATACTATAGAATTTCCTATTGTTCTAGGGTAACATATTAAAAATAGTAAGTGAGTATGATCAGGAAATACCACAATCACAAACAGCAGACAACCCCGTGGCACCGGGAGGAAGAGCCGCTCAACCATCACGAGACACCAGAAAGACAAATTAAGCAAAGCAACCAGCTCTCTCTCTTCCCCACCAAGATGATTGCAATACTAGAATGGACATAAAGTAACGTACAACAAAACATAGAACAATTACAGACTCCCACAATGGGAGTAACAATAAACAAAAAGTCATCAACAACAGAATCACCGCATTAGAACGGACAGCAGTCTAAGTCACTAGGGGGCTTAAATGCATTTTACTGGTACCAAATCTTCGCCCTAGATTCTGCTGTTGTAGAAGTACATGAAATGTTCAGCTCGCACGGAGGCCATCAAACTAATGCAATGTATCATCATGGAGAAACACTCTGATCAAATTAACGCACCATGATGAAACAAAGAAAAGGGCTCATGACTCACAGATAGTCAAAGCTAAAGAAAACCTCAAGTTGAGCCACGGTGGGTCCAGCTACAGATAAGCATCAGGCACCAACCCACCGATTAAAGCTTTACGTCAAAGCCGTCATAGAGTCTGAGGCTTGACCCACCGTCGTGCAATTAAAGAGGAAACCGTAGCTATAAACCGTGATTGGGTTTAAAACTAGGCATGCAGACTGTCGCATGATATCCAAGTTATATCCAACCCTTATATAACTTATTACTAAACTGGTCAAAATAAATTAAGCCCCACCGGAAATTTTCCCATAGACTTAATGCTAGTACATTCATGTTTGATTTATCATAACATTTTATTGAATAAAGATTTTTTCATAAAATTTTTAGCAAAGAAGCAGCAATATTTCCTCTCAACATGAGCTTGTGTTTCATTTTAATTGATACATTTTCCATAGAGCATCACACATTCCAGTAAACGTCCCGTTTCGTTTCCTATCATTCCTATAGTAAAATTGGCAAAAAATTGGATACTCTTGGAAAAGTTTTCACATAGCCAAAGAAAATCAGTATTTTCAATTGGAATTTTGTGTAATTACACCTAAGATATTGTTGTTTAGCTTGGGTGGAGTTAGAATTTTCAACTTCCTTCGATATTTATGAAATACAGAACTAAACTTTGGGAATTTAACATTATGACTATGGAAATAAAGTGGCATGGGGCTTAACTTATTTTGACCAGTTTAATTTTTGAATTGATCACTAAAATTAGGTTTTCCAACAATTCGTTTGAATTTATAAACTAAATCACTGCTAAACTCTGCTATTGCAGGGTAATCACCCAACCATAAAGAGACAACATGCATTATTTTGTGGCTAATGTAATTTGGATTTACGTAAAACATAGTGTGCAAAACTCCATCTCATATTGCTGATCTGAAATAGTCTGTGTACTCAACACACCATAAGCTTAATCTGAGCACCTCCTATCAGAAAATGAAAGAGGAATTAGAGTTATGAATCATAAGACAGATTTAAAAATATTTGACCTGGTCTCCAAGGTCTTAGCAGTGATCAGGAACTTTCGTTTGATTCCACACACCATAAGCAATCGTTGTGCCAAATATGAACACCCTCAGTAAGAAAATGAAAGAGCTGCTATACTCAGGTTTTAAGCATGTATGAACTTGACTTTTGACTACAAGGTCATACTGTCGATCTGAAACCTTTAATCTACACACCATAAGCAACAATTGTGCTAAATATAAACACCCTCCACCAAAAATGAAAAAAAAAATAGTTCCATCAATAGGTTTTAAGTATATATGACCTTGACCTTTGACAATCACTGTGTCGAATATGAATGTCCTCTGACAAAAAATGATAGAGGAATTCGCGTTAAACCCAAGATATGTAGATGTGACATTGAACTTTGAATCCAAGGTTATATCAGCGATCTACACACGATATGCAATCAATGTGCTAAATATGAACACCCTCCATAAAAAATGATAGAGGAGTTCACGTTACGGACTCCAAGATAGATTTTGACAGATTTATTTGATTGATTTAAAGTTTATTCGACCTTGACCTTTGAATCAAAGGTCATGTCCATATTTACAGACCTTCACTGTAGTCTACACACCGTAGGAAATTATTGTGTCAAATATGAACACCCTCTATGAGCAGTAAGACAGATATTAGTATATGTGACCTTGACCTATGACTCGAAGCTAATGTTGGTGATCTGAATTTTTGTTCTGATTTACATATCATAGGCAATCATTTTGCCAAATATGAACATCCTCGTTCCAAAAATGAAGGAGGAGTTGGGTATCTAGCAAAACCAAATGACAAATGGATGGACAGACAGGTTGATGGATGGAAGGATGGTGAACGAACAAACGAATGGGACCAATTACAATTTATATAATAATTAATCAAGTACATGAACCTAAACTGTCCAAATCTTACTCTCTCACACTGGGTTCCATCTTATATATTGTTAAGTCACATAGTAGTAGCCTACCTAAGCACATCTAATGATATTATCATTAACCAATCATATTTCTAACTATCAATAAAGCGCCATCTACTGATGAAACGAAGCTTCTATTTATATCACAGGGGCTTGAAAGAAGATTATTGAGTGATTATAGGCCTTTGGAAATGTGATATATGCTTAAATGTCCAAAATATCTACTATTTAATGATTTAAAAAAACCCTGTTCAAATCGAGTATAAGCAAAATGCTTTTTCTATGAAACACTTTTGTCAAGATTTTCATTTTTTTTCATTGGCTGTTATTTTCTCGAAATGTTTGGATGGAATTAAGGAAAATGCCCCTAAGCATCATATAAGGTAGCAAATATTCATAAATTCAAGCACCTGTGATTTATATCAAGCAATGGGAAGGTACAAAAGTTACTCATTGTCTTACCAACTGTGACATTTCTAAATAGTCAAATGCTTGGATTATTGTGAAATCCTGCAAGCAAATGTAAAACTCGACATGATCTATTTATTTGGTTGGTGCAAATTCATTAGAATAAGTAGCATTTATCAGCATGACCTTTCATATGTATTAAAACATCCCATCAGAATGACAGTCTTATTAACACGACCTTTAACAATAAATAACAAGCTGGTGTCAGAATTTCTTAACAAAACATAAACATGCAAATCATAAGTGTCAACACCACACCTGTTATGCAGGATAAATCCCAGAGCTAAATTCACGAACATGTTGAATCCTCTCAGGTGATGCCAACAATTGTATATACGCCCATCTCTTAAAGAATTTTGTTTAACTTTTGCTTAGAAAATTTCCCCAAGTTCATCCCCCACACACCATGTATATAAATAAACATTGGCATACTTTCACTCACAAACTCACCACTATAAACAATTACAAAACATAGCATAAATTTCAAGAAACATGCATGCAGCATGTCATCATATCAATAAATATATTCAATACACATGCAATAATTCTGAATACTGGATCACATTCATATATAGCAAACCAACCTTTTTTCACATGCCACAGTATTTCAATAACCAGTCTGTAAGTCTTTGGACTGGTTATTGAATGATGTCTTCTGATCCTTGGAATAATTAAGAATTAAAAGTTATTTTTCTGCGTTTCACTGAGGTATGAAATGTCGGGAAAATTATATGAAAAACCCGAAGGTTTTCATGCTAAAATTAGATGTAATTTAAATGCTGTGTGTGCCTCTTCTGGTATACTGGTTTTCTTTAGTATGCTGCTGGCGATAAACTATGAAATACTTGCTACATTTCATTTCTGTGTTAGATATGATTTCATTGAAAATTCCTAAAACTTCTGGCTGTATGGCAAAAAGGATGGTTCGATTTTAAAAGTAAGAAAGAGGGCAAATATCAGGAATCCATACAACCAAGCACCACACCTGACCCAGGATACCAATGGGAAAGTGACAACGTCACAATTAGACATCACAAACGAGAGCCAAGATGCCAGCCCTTTCCCAGCAGGTGACCACAAGGCATCAACTAACAGACGTGCATGAAAGCATTACAAAAGAAGACAGAAATAACATAAATGATCCACAAAAGAAGCACCACCCTTGGAATGGTCAGTATAAATAGTTTACTGGAGGGCTAAAACCGGTTTAACGGTGCACCAACCTCACCCTTAGTTCAGATAAGGATCAAGACACATAGATGTTTGGTTTGCATGAAAGACACGTAACTTATCAATGCATCATCTCTGTACTTGACAAAAGAAACAGTCTTGGAAATGAAGAAAAAATACAAATTATAATTCAGAGTGGCTTAGGCCACGAGAAAAGGGTACACATATATTCTATACATGTAATACAACAAAAGTATGATTGAATTTTACAGTGTGGACCATTGTTTGATTTTCTTTTTTAATTTGAGATTCTTTGAATAGTTTACATTTCGAATAATATCTGATTTCAGATACCTAGTCTAATCAGATTTTTTGTTTTCTGCATTTACTTGAGAGGTTTCTTTCCAGTATTAGGGCTCAAAACTATGCATATACATGTATACAAAACTTTAGTAATATATACTGTCATGCCATCCAAGAGTTACATTGATATAATATTTTGTTTACAATTAATAAGTAAAACATTAACTTGTATGTTCCACTTGAGGTAGCTCGAATCGATAGATCACTTGTGTATTAATCCTATCCTACGGATAATTTGGTCAAGTGCAATGTATGAAATAAATTGCTGTGGAAAAGACCTGATGCTTGCATGCATGTTTGCTATTGAGATTGTCTTATATCAGCATGGGTAATGGTCTAGAGCAGTGGCGTGCAAGCATTGGTATTTTCAGCAGTAAGTGTATTATCAAACAAAGAGCCAGGGTAAATGTTTCTATGGCTTTCATTTTTACTTACATGATGTTTTTCCTAAAATGGGCTGTCAGAAGTACTTTCAAATTGTCATCTTTTGTTTTTAACGAAATGGTGTGTAACTTATATTTTAAGATAGTGCTTATTTTTCTACTTCTGAAATCTGGAGACATAGAGATGAACCCAGGACCTAATAACATTATAACTCTCTTTCCATTTTACACAGTAACATTAGAAGTATACCTAATACATTTGACTATTTAACTGAAAACTTTTTAGATTTTGACATTTTGTGTATCAGTGAATCTCATCTTGATGCTAACATAACTACAGAATCTCTGATTATGTCTAGCAAATATGATATTCCCTACAGAAAAGATAGAACAAATCATGGTGGCGGTTTATTAATGTTTTTGTCCTGTGAGCTTGCACATACACGAATTATAGGTTTGGAGACATTCTGGAATGAGTCACTATGGGTAGAAATTAAGGTAAATAGAGATATATATCTTATCGGTTTGTTTTATAGTCCACGGACAGCAGATGCAATTTTCTTTGATTCTCTCAACAAAAATATAGAAAAGGCTTTAGATATTACTAATAATATAATAATTCTGGGAGATATGAATGAAGATTTACTTAATCCCAATATTCACAACTTGAAAGATGTTTTGCTTTTAAACTCTCTCCACAATATTATTTCTGAACCAACACGCCAACTTGCTTTGTTAGACCCTATAATAGTTCATGAAGACATGTCAACTCTGAGTCAAGGGATTATTCAAGTGCCAAATGAAATAAGTGACCACTGTGCTACTTTTGTACATATACCATTTGAATACCCACTACATGATACTTTTACTAGAAATGTATGGATATATAAAGATGCAAATTATGAAATGTTCAATAAAAAATATCTGATTTTGATTGGTCATGTCTTCATCAAGGTACTGTCAATGAAGCAAGCTCATTATTTACAAATATTTTTATTGAACTTGCTAAATTGTGCATACCTAGTAAAACTATTGTAGTTCGAGAAGACGACAAACCATGGTATGATTCTGAAATAAGGAGGAATTCAAGGAAAAGAGACAGACTAAAGAAAGCTGCATCAAAATAAGGTAATCACAATGACTGGAAAAATACAAATATTACAGAAATAAGGTAAACAATCAAAAAAAAACATGCTAAGAAATATTTTTATAATAATTTAGATATAATTATTTCAGATTTTCAGAATAATGATAAACGCAAATTTTGAAAAGTAATTCGTCACTTTGTCAAAAATAATAATTCTACTTCTTCAATTCCTCCTTTATATTCAGCACTTCCATCTGGTGACAACCAATGGCATTTTAATGATCAGGACAAAGCTAATTGTTTGAATAACTATTTTGCCTCTATCTCAAGTGTCAATGACAAAATTACCCAGTTACCTCCTTTTACCAAGCTTACTGATAGCTCTCTATCTCAAATAATTTGCACTGAACAAGAAATAGAAAAAACAATTGAAATTCTCAACCCTAACAAAGCAAGTGGTGATGATGGTATAAGCCATAAAATGCTCAGGGGTGTCTCCAAATACGTTTCAAAACCCTTATGTATTTTAATGAATAGATTTTTTGAAGAAGGAATATTCCCTGATATTTGGAAGATTGCTAATGTTATTCCCATATTTAAAAAGGGAGATAAATCTCAGCCATCTAACTACCGACCAGTTGCAGTATTGAGCTGTATTGGTAAACTACAAGATAGGATTGTTTTTAAAAATATGTATAACTTTCTACTTGACAATAATCTTCTATACAAGTATCAATCTGGCTTCTTACCTCACCACTCAACAGTTTTTCAGTTAATTGATAACTTTCATAATATATGCCAGGCCTTTGATGATAATATGTTTTCTTGCATTGTGTTCTGTGATGTGTCAAAGGCACTTGATAGAGTCTGGCATAAGGGTCTTTTATTTAAGCTACGACAAAATGGCATTGAAGGGAAACTTTTAGAATGGTTAAACAGTTATCTAAGTCAAAGAAAGCAGAAAGTTGGTCTAAAGTCTTGCTTTTCATGTTTAAAATCTATCTTTGCGGGGGTGCCGCAGGGGTCTGTTCTTGGACCTCTTTTATTTTTGGTATACATAAATGATATAGCTGAACATCTTCTTAGTTTGACAAGGCTGTTTGCAGATGATAGCTCACTTTTCTATTCTGCAGCACACATTGATGACATAGCTGGTATAATTAACCATCATATGCAGTTGTTGTCAAACTGGGCTAGACAGTGGCTAGTAACATTTAATCCCCTGAAAACTGAAGCTGTTCTATTTACTCTTAAAAAAAATAATATCTTACCACAACTTTTTTTGATAATATTCCAATTAATTTCGTAGATAGCCACAAACATCGTGGTGTTACCTTCAGTAGTACAGGGCAGTGGCATTCTCATATTGAAAATATTGTCCTATCGGCGACTAAAATTTTGGGAATAATATGAAAGCTAAAATACTCCATTAGTAGAAATGCTCTCAACCAAATGTATATGTCCTTTCTTTTACCAGTTGTAGAATATGCCTCAGTTGTATGGGATGGATGCTATGAACAGGACTCACAAACTTTACAAAAAAATCCAAAATAAAGCTGCCCACCTTGTTACAGGATTAACTAGATCTGTGTCATTAGAAAACTTGTTCAAAGAATGTGAATGGACAACTTTGTCAAAAAGAAGGCAGCAACATAAACTCTCTTTCATGTATAAGGTAAATAATGGCATTGTACCTTCATATATACAAGATTTAATTCCTCCTTTAGTTAGTGAAATTTCAAATTACCCTCTGAGAAATAATAGAAATATATCGGTGCCCTTCAATAGAACTAGTATCTCACAAAAATCATGTATTCCTTCTTCCATTAGACTTTGGAACTCCCTTGAAGATGATTTAAAAATCTATCAACATTACAAACCTTTAAAAAACATATTACTTCAAGTTTCAATAACTCATGTGTTCCTTCTCACTTTACTATAGGAAATAGATATATTTCTATATTGCATGCACGACTTCGAAATAATTGCAGCAACCTTAATAATGACCTTTTTAGAAATCATCTCCGTGATAATCCTTTATGTGATTTGTGTGGCATGATAGAGAACGCCATCCACTACTTCTTTCATTGTAGAAAGTTTACAATGGAACAGCAGGTTTTTAATGACACAGTAAGAGTTTTCCAACCATTAAGTATTGATATGATTCTATGTGGTAATTTAATTTGAATATGGAAAACAATATAGTCTTGTTCAGAGCTGTCCACAGATATATACATGCTACTAAGCGTTTTAAAACCAGTTGACTCTTTGCTTGAAGTTTTCCTTGAAACATATTTTGTATATTAATAAGTATACTTATGACCAATTTGTTCTATTCCCAAGTTGAAGGGGTTCCTGGCAGTCGTACTATTTTTTTTTTCTTTCTTTTTTTTTGTTTTGTTTTTCTTTTAATTATCCAATATTAATTCCTTACCTATTTATTTATCTACTATTCTGATGTTCGATTTTTTCTTCTTTCATATATATTTATCTTCATTTATTTATTTATTTATTTATTTATTTTATTTATTTTATTTATTTATTTATTTATTATTTCTTTTATATTTATTTGCTTATTTATTTATTTACTTATTTATTTATTCTGATATAGTCTTGTTTATGTTACTATCTGTTTTGCTTTGATTACAACTTGTTAAGTTAACATATGCGTTTGTATATATAGCCATGTTTATAAGCTATTGTGTATATATAGAATGTAGGGGAAGGGTCGAAACTAATGTTGTGAGAATTTGTGACCCAATCCCATTGCTGTAAATATTTTGGCAATAAAATATGTTTAAACTAAACTGAATTGTTGATTATAATTCCCTGATAGCTTTGTAAACAAAACATGACGTCACCGTCACTCTTGGCTGGCATGACAGTAGGTGTAAAGTGTTGTACAGGTAAATAAGCAATGAACGTTACCTGACTCGCTATTTTAAAATTGAGCTGTGGGTGGTTTGTACTTTGCTAAGCACCACCAAGCTTCATTATATTGACAGAGAATATATCAATTAAAGTTTTGGTCCTTTAAGGGGGCCAACAAGACTAAGGTGAGCGACTTCAGGGTCCACGAAGCCCTCATAAATATTCTTCGAATTCTTTCTATTGAGATTGTTTAATCAAAGTGTTTTTAGTCTTGTGTATCTTGGTTGCCATGAACACCAACTGCTTATTTGGCTAAAATTGACAAGAAAATAAATTGCTTTATCTTTTCAAAATGATTTTGCCTTCTTATATTTTATATTCTTGGAGCCTATATTATTATAATTTATCCATTGGATAAAAAATTAATAGACGTTGACTTTTCAGTCTTGTGTTACTTGGTTACCATGGTAAACAATGTTGATTTGCCTAAATTTCACATGAATTTGGTTCTCTTTCATCATTGCAAATGGTTTCAGCCTGCTAAATGCCTATATTGCCATAATCTGACCATTTGGATAGTTTTATCAAAAGGCATTGTATTTGTTGATTAATGTTTCTAGGCTACCATAGTAGTCAAGAGCTTATGTATCTAAAGTCATATATCTTTTTTATTTCAATCATTTGACAGTTGATTTTGTAAGGTACTGAGTTTTTGGCTCTTTTGTCATTTATAACGTTTTGCCATCTAGATTTTAAAATCTCATTGTACCATTTTACTTGGTATACAGATGTTGGTTTGTCTCATGCAATCTTCGATATGGAGTAACTCATACGAGCCGTGACATGTGATTTCCACCAATGTGGGATTTTGACAAGTGTAGACTCAGACAAGCCTGTGAAACCTCCTTTTAAGCTTAGATACTCCAAATGATGTTCAGTCAGTAGCTTAACAGTCATAGAATATTCAAGCGACTAGCAAAGGTTCTGATCAGACAGCGCATATGCGCATGCTGGTCTGGGCATTTGCTGGTCGCACATACCACATTGTTGGAAATCTCATGTCACGGTTCAATTTTGTTTCTTGATGTTATGAGCTGGAACGCAGGAACACTTATTTGTTACTTGAGATTATGAGCAGTCATAGATTTGTTTCTTGATGTTATGAGGAGTAACTCAGGAGTACCTCATTTGCTTCTTGGTGTTATGAGGAGTAACCCAGGAGTACCCATTTGCTACTTGACGATATGAGTAGTAGTTCAGGAGTCACTCATTTTATTTGTTCCTTGATGTTATGAGGAGCAACTCAGAAGTGCCCACTTGTTACTTCAGTCTAAGGAATGACTCGTTTTTTGTTTTTTTTTTATGTAATGAGAAGTAACCCCGGAGTCACTCATTTGCTACTTTCGGTTATCAGGGGTACCTCATTTGTTATTTGAGGCTATGTGAAAGTGATAGGAGCCACCATCGGCCCATCAGTGAACGGAATGGCGTTTCGCTGGCGGACCGATAGTGGCTCGCTTTAACGATCTACCTCAATGTATTTTATTTCATTCATCTATTCACTCTCAGTAACATCGTTATCATACGGTTCATCATTTATCATAAAAAAGTAGGTGAGTATGATCAGGAAATACCACAATCACAAACCGCAGACCAACCCACAGCACCGTGAGGATGAGCTACAAGACATGTACAGTAGCAAGACACCCAAAAGACAATACAAGCAAAACAACTAACTCTCTTCATCACAAGTCTATTATCATTTAAGAAAAAAATAATTTTAAAGAGGCATTAAATTAGTGCCATGGAATCAGTTGGTGTTTACTTTGGACTTAATCAGTAGTGTCCAATTTTCGAATGATGAAACGCATATCTTTTCTATTCGTTTTTTCTTAATTTATTCAGTGTCTCGGGAAAGAAACACTAGAATATGACGTGAATCGATATTTGAAATTTTAGCAACCAAAACAATATCCCCCATTCTGTAATTTGACCTTAAGAAAAGACCCTTAAATGCAAAGAAATGACCCCTAAATATAGTCCAATTTTGTGATGCCCCCCAAAGAATCCACAAAATCGTCATACCCCCCAAAAATATTCATTTTTTGAAAACCCCAAAATATTGAAATTGAAAATTTTGAACCCTCCCAAAAATGACCCGAACCTACGTATGTATGAAAATATTAGAGTACCCCCCCCCCCCCCCCGGGATAGGCCTACCCTAAACAACCATGAGGTTGAATTGGCACTCTCACAATAAACATACAATGCTCATTGTTCACAAATAAAATTATATTTTTGTTATTATGATGATGATAAATTTCATGCTCAATTGAGTTGAGCATGAAACGTTTTATAACCACGAGACCAGTTCTCTAGACTTTTATGCGCTGTCTCTGCTCACTTGCATACACAAAATACTGACGTAAAAATGGCACATACTAAATTTTAGACATAAGCTGAGACATGTGCGTTTATTAAAAGAATGGGTTCATACGCATAAGCGCAAAGAACTATTTTTATGGACTGACCATAATATTTGAGAAAAACACTTGTATGAGGAAATAGAGCAAATCTCGTCATGGGTTAACGAACTTATTCAATGTGTCTAACTTAAGAGATCACATCATTGGTAATAATACCGCAAAAGATGCCAGAGGTCAGCCATATATGCAAATGGAACTTTTATTCGTGAAGTCATTTCAGGTACGAAAGATTTTCTTATTTATTAAAATGGTAAAAACTTAAATTAGACGCTCCTTTAAATCCATAAAGACGGTGTTTACTACAAGTCAAACTGTAACTCGATATAGTAAACTGGTTGAATGATTACACATGTGTATAAAATAATCAGGATATAAAATAAAAGTTAACCAAATATTTTATTTATGGCAGATTCCTTTAGTAAACGCTACTGGCTTAGTAAGGTTAATAATCTGATAATGTCAAGTTTCATTCTAATATATTCAATCGAGTCTTTCTTCATCTGTGTTCATGATTTATCTATACACATCTGATGAAATGAAAAAAAACTAAATCTTGACATTTCAGTTCGCATTGCCATTGCAACAAAAAGCTATAGACTTATAATGAGAAAAGAAAAGAAAACAAACTCTTCTTCTCTGAAACCATAAGGTCCACGGCTTATATGTAAAGTATGTTCCAATGTCTAGTGGTCCCCTACATAAATTCTGCCAACCATGCCCCTGTATTCCAAACTGGGCATGTCTCGGGGGTCATTTTCTACCATATGCAGACTATCATCTTCTGAAACTAAAAGTATGAGGCCAACAGCCCAGGTGCGTGGAACAGGCTCATTGAGCCTCCTGTTATTTAACCCTTTGTATACCGATGGATTCTCCCATCTTCATTGAAACAATAAACTTGAAATGGTTCATTGTCCATATCAAGCATCCATGCACATGCTAGAATTTCTTACTTAATTGTATATCAGTCCCTGATGTTTGTTTAATCTTAGCAAACAGTACACACTCTGATGTAATGCCACATTTAGCTTACAAGCTTCTATAAGGACACGAGAAAAAAGAACAAGGCAATTTTACAAATGACAACTTATACTTCCTATTTAAGACCTTCCGATAAATATCCATTACCTGGGGAGGGAGGGGCGGGGATATTTTTGGCCTGAAGTCTATTATTTGATTTACTGTTCCCTCTATTTTAGGATCACGAAAGGGACTGACTGTCAACTTGGGTAGTGCATATAAAAATGGAGGTTGTCTTCTTCATGTTGTTATTCATATACCATACGGGTAAGTGAAACATTGAATCCATTTCAACATAACCACCTATTTTATCTACTGTCACATACGGTTCGAGTGTTATACCCATTTAATTGTTTTTGAAACAAAATAGAAATTGCTTGAAGTCACAATATGTAAACTATATATGCATTTTAAAAACAAATAGATAAACATCATACTGGTAAGTGTATTCGTCGATTTGGTGGTATTTACGCGTATTGCCGGTACTTCATAGACCGGAAGTGGTAGATATTGGTGTTAATACTATATAGAAAAACATGCCATATGCCTAAAGGACTATATAATTAAGTATTCAGTATGTGCATGACGATTTATGTAAGCATTTAGGAATAGATTCGAGTACCGATCATCATGATCGGTACTCGAATCTATTCCTAAATGCTTACATAAATCGTCATGTGAATACTGAATACTTAAAAATAATCTAATTCTATAGTTTTTTAGGCATATGGCATGTTTTTCTATAAAGTATTAACACCAATATCTACCACTTCCGGTCTATGAAGTACCGGCAATACGCGTAAATACCAGCAAATCGACGTATACATTTACCAGTGTGAACATAAGTTTCCTCCATACACATGTGTAAGAAGCATACAAAAATAGCCAGCCATTTCTACATAGTAATGATCCTAAACGACAACTGTGTTCGGTTAAAACGAAAGAAAGAGATAAAGAAGTGAATATGACTACCAAATGCCACAGCGTCGACCACAAACCAAACCAACATCATCTAGAAGAAAAGATACAAGAACATAGGGACAAACACAAAATATTTTGGTACTTATCGCATATGCGCAAGAGCTTCCTTTAAACGTCTATGCTGGCGTTTTCAGCGGGACTGAATCCTGGTCCTGGACCAATCCTGGTCCGAGTCTTCATCTAAAGGGTGTTAAGAAAGTTCGTTCCGCTCTTCATCATATAATTTCGAATCATTTAAGAAGGAAATTATGCTGAAAAATTGCATTTTCCATGAGCCTGTTATTCATTGTGATATTCTTTAGCGTTTTGCATTGTGTCTGACATCGACTGTCTTCACATAATTATGTTTACTTGGGCTACTGTCTTTCAGTAGTTCTAGAAAAATCGACTTTTTTTTATTTTATATGGTTCTTTACAGCCTTGCAGTTTAGTAAACGTACTAAAGGCTTATATAAGACGAATAACATCTCCATTTAGGGTTTCTTGACCAATTAGGAAACATTCTTTACTCTGGCCATTTCATGACAATGGTTCTTTGTCATATATCCCCAGTTTGCTCCTCGAGCCCAAAAATGACCAAGGGGTAATTGATTTTGAAGATCATTTAATCCGTGACAAAATATTTGATTAAACATCCCGTTGTTTATTTCTTATCAAGTATGTCGACTTTAAAGAAATGTCATTAGATACATTACAACTTAAATAATTGGAACATAATTTTATTGTGGAAAGAACTTTCTTAACTCCCTTTACATCCATATTTTGTGAATGCAAGCAGCAAAGGCTGTCGCCAGAGCCTTCGTTGCTCGACTATGCAATATATTAAGTACTAAAATCTCATGCACTACATTATTATGTCGCTTCGAGCCGTAGTCACCGCCGGCGGAGTCACTGTGTTATCCTTGAGCAAGACACTGTATCCACTGCTATGTACTGGTTCAGTCCGGGAAGATCCCTCCCAAAATGACTGAAAAATTGTTGACTGGGACCTAAAAAAAATCAAACCAAACAAACAAATGAGCCGTTGTGGTGTAGTGGATAAACAGCTCGCCATGTATACATGGGTCGCGGGTTCGATTCCCGGCTTCAACAGTGTGTCCGATGAGACTTTAAGCTGTGGTCCCGTCCCCATATGACTTTTGCTGTGAGCGGGACGTTAAACACAATTACACACGTTTAGATAATGAAATAAAAGAAAGTAAGGGTGCAAAGATCAGGGATCGATACAATCAAGTACTACATCCTGACCCAGGATACCAATGGGAAAGTGGCAAACTCACAGTTAGACACCACAAATGAAAGCCAAGCAGCCAGCCCTTTCCCAGCAGGTGACCACAAGGCACATAGATTCAGACGCGCACAAAGGCATAGCAAATACAAGATCCACAAAAGAAGTACGATTTGTTTGTCAACAGGGCACGTTGTCTCACTTCCGGGGAAAGGAACCAAACCTTAGTCTCAGCGTCGTGGCGCATTACTAAGGGTCGTTTTAGCGTTAGAAATGTGAACCTATACAATTTTGCTGAATTTCTCTTTCAGTTCAACCGACAAAAATAAACCAAAGTTTGTGAAGTTACTTGTCATTTAACCAACTCTTTGGCTGGTCAAGCCGAGTCCATTGGTATGGCAGTTAATGTCATATTTGAGCCGTGACATGTGATTTCCAACAATGTGGCATTTTGACAAGTGTAGACTCAGACGAGCATATGCAGCCTCCTTTTAAGCTTAGAGACAAAAAATAATGTTCAGTCAGTAGCTTAACCCTCATAGAATATTTAAGCGTCTAGCAAAGGCTCTGATCAGGCTGCGCATATGCACAGGCTGGTCTGAGCCTTTGCTGGTCGCAGATACCACATTGTTGGAAATCTCATGTCACGACTCATTTGTGTTTGTTTCAGATACAGCTACAACAGACTGTTCTCTACCAAACTGTGAGGTCTGTAGCGGAGATAACTGCACAGAATGTTCTGCTGGCTTCTTTAATTCGGGGTAATACGGGTGTCTTAGGTGCTATCTAGGTTGTTTCCACTGTACATCTGGTCAGGACGTGGAATATTACAAGTGTTCAGATAGCAGTTGTGGGTGTGGCCAATACAGCACTAATTATTTCCCTCCCGGTCGTACGCCCCTAGACTGTATGCCACAGCCATACACGTGTAACGAATGTCCCCCGGGATACTTTCTGGACCAAACTTTAGGATCCTTCTGTTACAAATGTTCACATCCGGGCTGTAAATGTACGGAAGCTGATAATTGTCCAGAATGTGTGGCGGGAAAATACAGCACTTCAAATTTCTGTCAAGATTCATGTCCTGATAACTGCGTAAATTGCACTGACGCTAACTTCTGTGGTGAGTGTATCAGTGGAACATATGGGGTATCATGTGACTTGGACTGCGTGTACATATGTGATGGGGATTGGACTTGTGATAAAATGCTTGGTAAATGTTTAGAATGTCCTTTTGGGAAGTATCCAGAGCTAGATGTATATGGTGCTACATCTTGTAAGGACTGTCCTGGTCGGTGCGCAGGCTGCCTCCATCCTGGCAACTGCACTTTATGCAGTAATGGAAACCACTGGGGGACATCTTGTGAATCTGACTGCACTGGCTGTGAGCGTTCTTGTGACATGTCGAGTGGTTGTGTAAGTGGCTGTCGTCATGGGCATTATCAGATTTCAATCAATGGAGGTTTTCTTTGTTTAGAATGTTCAGACACATGCAAGAATCTAACTTGTAGCACTACTAACGGGACATGTACATACGGCTGCGAGAATGACTGGTCAGGATTGAAATGTGACACAAAATGTTCGACGTCCTGTTTGACATGTGATCAAAATAATCCTGCAGTGTGTATGATCTGCAGAGATGGATCCCAGGGACCAAACTGTAAAACTAGTTCTGCTTCAGTTCCAATGGTGTCAACTCTTCTTGCCTTCAGTGTCTTGGTTTACAACTTTATCAATTATGCACAGGCTTAGATAAGCAAAAATGTCAGCGTAAAATTGTAATTATTTTCTTACCCTTGGTTTTTAGCATATGTTTTGGGTGCTCAAAAGAACCGTCTCATTGAGACGGTTCTTTTAAGTACCAACAACATATGTTTTGGTTGAGGAATAAAATTTTTTTTTTCTGTTACGCACTCTTATCTAAAGGCCTGATAATGTATAGAGATCCCACCAGAAAATAGTACAGCCGAGCTATGTTAGGAATTCAAACAAAGCAGTTAAGTAAATGTTCCCGTTAAATGTAAAGGTTCTAAACTCATCCTCATCCAAGTCGCATACAATGCCTATCATTGTGTCTGCTGCAGTGGCAACTAATTGTCCACCTCATCAAAACCAGTAGAATCGTCACAGTAGTTTGACTGCAAACTGAGCAAGCGTCTGCTCATCTATATTTTATGTTAAAGAACAATTCAAGTCGCATTAAATAAGAGATGGTTGCACTCTGTAAGCCGGGGCGTTAGCCTGAAACAGCTTGTTACATATGTTACTATATCAAATTAAAAGATAAGAAACTTGAAAGTTTGAGCTACAGAAAGAAGACATTAAAACTATCTAATCATTTGACATTCTAATAGAGTCCACAAATTGAACTGGGTGCCTTTACTACATATACGGTATAAGAAAGCTTTTAAAACAAAAATACGGCTTCCAGTTATGCTATGTGCGTTGCATAATTTTTAATTACAATTTAAAAGTAGTAATTGTGGATATCGTCGTTTTGTTTAATCCCTACGCAGTGCAGTTTTCAAACCGTTTTAGATTAGATTTACTTCCATACTCAAATGACTAATAAAAACAAAGTGAGCTTTACTATCTTTAATATATTGTCTAAAATGAGCTAATATACAACATTACCCCTGGTTCACTGAGAAGCAAATTTTGCCATTATCTTTTAAGTAAAACACGTGCGCAAACAATTGCAGCTGGTGGATATTTTACATTTTTTAGACTTTCATTTCTGATTTTCAGGCCCATGGACTGTTGTTACAGATGTTATTAATAAACATGTTGACGTATTTCTAAATAATGTACGTATGATATTAAATATAGAGCCATAAATAGAAAAGACAGTTTAGCATTTAAAAAGACATTTCAATAAATATTCCTGTGCATTGTGTCTGCTTCTGTGGAAAATCATCATTATGACCGCCTTCTTGCAACCAGTAGAATCATCAAACAATATATTAACCAATGCCTGTGGTACAATTTTACCACCAGTCCACTCAAAATCGATGAGCCATCATCATCAACTTTCCAACTAAGCCATTCATGGCTTGGCACAATCAGGAACTGATATGAATGCCTGATAACTGGCTATTTCAACATGCGTTTCCAGTGATGCTCTGTAAGGATGAGAAAAAACTAGGGTAACGTCGAATAAATTCGGACATCAGGTAAATTCGGACACACATTTGCAAACAGTGTAAATCCAGATGAGACGGTATTTTATGAGCCGTCTCATCAGGATTTTCACTGTTTGCTTAGTTTATCTAATTTTTAATCCAATCATTCAAAAATAAAAGAAACAAGGTCGCTGTCCGAATTTAGACGACTGTCCGAATTTACCCGACTTTACCCTAAGGCTCTACAGGGAGGAAACGATGCCATCAAAAGCATTAAGTACCTGGCTTGATGTACCTTGACATTTCTGTGAAAAAGAATAATATCTTGGCTGGCTTATTTTTGTATACACGTAGGTTTGTTATCCGTACATGCGACTAACACAGTTTTACCCTACATTGTCTCCAAACATTTCCTCTTTCCCCAAGCATTCAAAGTAGGTAAGGGTGCAAAGATCAGGAATCGATACAATCAAGTACCATACCTGACCCAGGATACCAATGGGAAAGTGACAAACTCACAGTAAGACACCACAGACAAGAGCCAAGAGGTCAGTCCTACCCAGCAGGTGACCACAAGGCACATATAAACAGACACGTACAAAGGCATAACAAACGCACGACAGAAAAACATAAAAGATCCACAAAAGAAGTACCGCCTTGGAACGGTCAGTAAAATTTTTTACTGGAGTACTTAAACCGGTTTTACGGCGCGCCAACCTCACCCTTAATTCAGATGTGGATCAAGACACATAGATATTTGGTTTGCATGAAAGAACCCTAACAGTACTTCTGAAGAGCTGAAAGAGATGTACTTCACTCCCTTCAGATGAAAGAGCTAGATGTATAACAGAGGTAAAGCAACACAATGCAGGATGAACAGAGCACAAATTAGACCCTTTCACTTCACTGATTCACTAAGTTTCTAAGATCAGAACACATGTTAAAGAGTGTAACATATGTAACTTGAAATAATAAATGAGCAAGAGAATTGTCTTGACATTATCTCTTTTGATTACACATTTAGAGGCAAATGTTAGCCTTTTTAACGGATCATGAAATGTGACAGCCTTATCAACTTGTTTACTCTGTATAAAATCATCCATTGGGCATAGTATAGACCAACTGTTAATCCTATTCTACTCTTAGTCCAGTACCTTTTTTCCATGCAACAGCTGATAGAATGCCTTAAAAAATCGAGAAAGTTTACATCATCGTGAGGCTTGCTTCTGGACAGTCATTGACGACAACAAATGAACCAGTAGCAAACGTTATTAATGGCAACATCCAACTTTGTTCTTTCATATTTACCAGATAACTTTCACATACAAAGAAAACTCAATTAAGTCCTTTGATCGCAAAAGATTAGCAACACAGGAAACACTTATAAATGCTATTTGTCAGCAATACCATTTTCAAAAGATAATTCAATTAATATAACGCACATAACGCCATAGGAATCTGTAATTTTGTTCAAAAAGATTTCGTATGTCGTAGAAAAGGCATCCAGTATGCAAACTACATCATTAATTCAAATAAATAGATAGTTTAATGTCTTCTTTCTGTAACTCAAACTTTCAATTTACTTATTCTTAATTTCAAATAGTAACATATGTAACAGTCTACTACACGCTAACTCTTTGACTTACAGAGTGAAACATCTTTTATTTAACGCAGCTTGGCGTTTTCTTTAAATAGGATATAGAATCGCCTCATTACTATGCATCTTTGAAACAATAATATCATTTTCTTTTTGTATCTCTATATACTCGTACTTTTAGCATTACATGTATTCGTATTAGGAAATATGTGACAAAAGTTAATTTATAACATCTGCAACAAAAGTCCATGGGCTTATTATCAGCAATGACTATACTTTATAAGGCACAAGATACAATAGATTTATTGGGAAACCTGTGAAAAATAATCTTTTTTTCTGAAATCATCTCTTACATCAATACAATTTCCTTGCTCATGTACAGTGAGCCACTTTAGTTACGCACCACCTTTTCAGGGCCCACATTTTTTACGAAAATGCTGGAATCAAACATTCTCTATGATAATTTACTTATTGACATTTTATCTGTTTGATGACATCGAAAAAAAATATCGAAATCACTCATGCGAATCAATCTGCAACGTCAAATGCAATTTTGACAAAAATGCTCGTGCAACTTGAACGTCTATATTTTCTATTTGCGTCTTGCGCTAGGAATTATCCATGATGATCGTTGTGACAGAAAACCACCAAAAACAATGTTTTATTCAAGTAAAACCCTCTTTTTGGGTCGTTGAAGCTAGTAACGCTGTTAATTTTTGAAGAAATGCTCGTTTGGACGTCATATTAACGTCAGTTAGAATAATTAAACAGGTTTTCCTTCGCAAATTGTTTTGTTATGAGTCACTTGTTGACATAGATGTATCAAAAAACAAAAACATCCTATCATTGACACGTCTTTTAGCCTTGGTAGTAGTGACGTCATCACTAACGTCAACACCATGACGCCAATTAATCCATTTATTTTTTACGAAAATAAAAGGCGGATACATTGGTGTTTAAAATGAAATCATAAAAGAAGTGTTTTGATAACTAGTTGACTCAGAATCATATGAAATTTTAATTAACTTTTAAAAAAGTTTTAAAACGTTTTACTATTTTGGTTCCCAGTTTTAAAATAAACTTTTTCCAAACCTTGGTCAGCTGGGAACCAAAAAAGTAAAACGTTTAAAAACTGATAAAGTTAACAAACTCATTCCAGTCTTAGATACTGCAAATAATAAATCAACTCTTATCTCTGGCATTGCAGAAATTTACGGAAGCCCAGGGGCCAGTTTCATCAAAGCATTTAAGACGTGTTTTTGTCTTTAAAATGTCTTAGGACATGTTTAAGACAAAATTCGTGTTTCATCAAACTCTGGAGATTTAGGAAGTGCTCACTTTTTGTCCTATACGTAGGACAAATAAATCGGTGTCCCAGCAGATATTTTTTGTCCTAAATTGTATACATGTACAATGTTCTAACGATGACTGCTGCTTTTCAAGTGATATTGGAGGCTGAAGAGGACGATAATCGGCCAAGGCTAAAAAACCTAGAGTGTTCAGAAGCAGGTGCATTTGCTTTACAATTATGCTTTTTACTGATCTGCCTCCATATTTCTATCAGTTTATGAGTTGAAAGCATACCTCAGCCCCTCTCCCCCCCCCCAACATCTGGCTCTACTTGTCGCCACATAGCCGTGCCAGGAAGTTGTTGCCCTTAATTTCATTCACCATAATACATATGGCATTGTCGTAGGTATAGCGGAAAAAAACTTTTCAGTATCGCTCTACAGATAACGATTGCTCCGATGATAAACGTAGCATGGCGATGGTTGCCGTGTTCGTGATTTCCGTCACACCAACAGCTCAAACCATACAAAGGCAGAACCTCGGTTCATCAGAAAGACTGAAGAAGGCCGTAAGCTGACCCATGATCCTAGAACGTATCATATCAGTGAACTTAAAAATTGCAATTTCTATACTATTTTTGCTGTTAAAATTTGTTCTGTTCGTTTGCTTACTTTTTGTGTTTTAACAGTAATAAATGTGTATTGAATACGTCTTGATAAGCTACACAGTGACAAAAGAATTCCACCACCCACAGGTGTGCACTATTATCTCTGTGTGAGTCCTTCCGTCCGTGCAATGAAAATGCTATAATTCTTGAACCACATGGTATATTTTGATCAAATTATGCATCATTCTGCAGGAAATTACCAACTTGCTATCCACACACTCCTTCTGACGCCGGATACTGATCAATCTACGTTCACCATTTGTCATGCAAATTACGGTCAGTTGATTTTGAGATATTTTCGCTCAGAGATGGTTAATGTCGGTCGAAGCATCTATTTAGTCGGGTCAGAATTTTCGCTGTCCATGTAGTGTAAGTTGGTCAACCAAAGAGACAAATGTGTACATTGTATTTCTCTCTTTGGTTTATATAGACTTCGAGCTAAAAAAGGTCCTGCTCCCCCCTAGGGAATTTTGCAGACATATCCTATCTTAAAGAAAATTTCAAGCCGCATCTTTTAAGAGATGTTTGCACTCTGTGCTCCGGGGCGTTAGTCTCTGCCAGCCTGTTACATATGTTACTGTAACAAACTAAGGAAAAAATCAAAATGAAAGTTTGAGCTACAGAAAGAAGACATTAAACCATCTAATTATTCAACTTTCTTATGTAGTTTGCAAGCTGGATGCCTAAGCTACATAAAAGCAACATTTTAAACAAAATTACAGCCTTCAATGGTGTTATATGCGTTACATAGATTAAATTTCCCTTTGAAAGTTGAAATCGTGACTATCATCATTCATTTTACAGACAATTTGTGCATTTTTACAAGTGTTTTTAATCTTAGTTTACTAAAATACTCATTTGACTAATAGAAAAAACAAAGTTTGCTTTTCTATCTCAAATACATTGTTTTATATGAGCTATTAAACAACCCTACCCCCAATTTTAAGTATCCAATTTGGTATCTATTATTGAAGAAAAATATATGAAAATATTTGACGCTCGTGTATATCTTACATTTTTGGCACTGTCTTGCTAATGCAATAAAGAATCATACATTTGCAAGTATGACATCAGGATCAGAGCACTTATTAAAGTATGTAACGTATGTTACATGGCATAAAGAATGAGCTAGGAAATTTTCTAGGAAGTAAGAGATGATATTTCAGAAAAATACCGTTTTTCACATGTTTTCCTATTAATCTCTAGCCTCTGGTGCCTTAGTCTTAGTAATTACAGTCATTGCTGATAACAAGCCCATGGAATTGTGTTACCTATGTTATATATAACCTTTTTGATGTTATATTTCCTAATGCCTATAAAATTAAAATATATAGACATATAGATAGAAAATAATAGTTCTCATTTAAATGACACAATTTAGTAAAAATTCATATTAAATAAAATTATTCAAAAACAATCTTTATTCAAGTCACCCTCACAATGTCTATCATTGTGTCTGCTTCTATTGCAAAATAATCACCCATTTCATCACAACCAGTAGAATCATGGCATTGTATTAGGACTGCAAACTGAGTACAATCCTGTTCCTCTCCACCCCTTTGGGAATTGTACAGACATATCCTACCTTAAAGAACGATTCAAGCTGCATCAAATAAGCGATGTTTGCACTCTATTAACTAGGGGGTTAGCCTGTAATGGTATGATACGTATGTTACCATATCAATTTAAGAATAAATGAATTGAAAGTCTGTGAAACAAAGAGAAGACATAAAACTATCTATTTATTTGAATTATTCATGTAGTTTGCATGCTGAATACCTTTGATACATAAGAAAAGATTTTTTAACAAATATACAGCTTCCTATGGTGTTATATATGTTACATTAATTAAGATTACTTTTTAAAATTGGTAATTGTGACAAACATCACTTATAAGCATTTCGTGTGATCCTCCTCTTTAGCCATCAAAAGACTTAATTTTCTTTGTATGTGTGGCCAGTGCCAGCGTCAAACAACTTGACTCAGCCAAACTTGAATCCTTAGCATTCTTCAAAAGCAGAAACAGCATGTCAGTTTCATGGGATCAAACACCTGATTAAATATGGGTTTAATGCCATTTCACATATATGCATACAATTGAGTATGACTCTGGTATATATCTCTTCCTGTGAAGTGGCAAGAGCAATCTAACTGCAGCTGCCTCTGCATCCATCCTAGTCAAATGATAACTTTGCTCTGATTTTGCAAAATCTTTGTCTCTGCCGTGTACCTCTTAGAATACTTTAAGATTTCTGACATTGGTCAAACAGAAATTTGATAGGCTGCTTTTTTGCATCATTTGCCATGGAACCTATCCAGTCTTTTGGTGCTTACGTCCTCAGGGCCTAGATCAATAGTATTTTGCTGCGCCCAAAGAACTTTATAAGTTTTCTTTAGTTACAATGTTGACTCTTGATGGTTTTGGCAGACTGTCTGAAACAATTTCTGTTACACCTTGAAAGTTATCTGGTATAAGAGAAAGAATATGAAGTTGGACATTGCCATCAATTATGTTTGCAGTTGGTTGTTTTGATGTCAGTACATTGAAGCATGTCTTAAAATAATGTAAAACCTATGATTTCTCAGTTTTTGCAGCCATATCATTAGCTGTTGCATTCAAAAGAAGGAAAGTGGACTATAGGTAGAATGGGATAACCAGTAGTTCTATATTATGCTCTATGGAAGATTTATACAGAGTAAACAAGTTGATAAGGTGCCTCATTTCATGATCCATTGAAAACACTGAAATTGAAAACACTTGCCTCTGACTGTGTATTCAAAAATGATGTCACAATGCCCTTGCTCATTTATTATGAAGAGTTATATATGTTACATAGGCGCTCTTATCTTAGAAACTTAGTGAATCAATGAATTGAAAGGGTCTAATTTGCGCTCTGTTCATCCTGCCATTCATTGCTTTACCTGCTGTGATACATCTAGTTCGTTTATCTGAAGGGAAAGAGTTACCTCGGTTTCAGCACTTCAGAAGTACTAAGACTTCAAATAAGTTTTTGAATGCTTGGGGAAAGAAAATAAGTGCAGAGACATTATTAGATGAAAATGTGTGGGTTGCCTGTATGGAAAGGCTACATTTATAAAAGTTAACCAGCTAAGATATGATTCTTTATCACAGAAATATCAAGGTACAGCAGGCCAGGTACTTATTGCTCATAATGGCATAGTTTTCCTCCTTGTAAAGCTTTAGTCTTTCTCCTACTTTACTCCTAATTTTAGCTCAAACTTTCAAACTACATTTCCTTTATTTGATATAGTAACGCATGTAACACGCTGTTTCAGATTAACGCCCCAACATAGAGAGTGCAAACATCCCTTATTCGATGCAGCTTGAGTTGTACTATAAGAAGGAATATGTCTGCAAAATTCCCTCGAGGAGATTAAAACTTTTTTAGGCATATCTTACGTGAAGACAATGAGCTTGCCCATTTATTACATCAGGTAACATATGCTACAGCCTCTGATATTAAAAATTTTGCAACAAACTTGCAGATTTATGAGTCTTTTCATATAAGCAAATAAATCCCAAACAATGAAACACATTCATCAACTGCAAATATTTTTTAACTATTTTTACTTTCGTTTTAATACCAAACATTTCACCTTAAAACTGGGTAGGGGTAGGGTTGTTTAATTGCTTATTTCAGAAAAAATATTAAAGCTAGGGAAACAAACTTTAATTTTTCTGTTAGCCAATTGCATAAGCTAGTCAGACATGGTTAAAAACATTTTGCAAAACACACAGAGAGATTGTGAATGTAAATGATGTTAGCCACACTTGCAAATTTTAATGGGTTATCTGATTTATGTAACGCATATGACACCTTAGAAAGCCGCAATTTTTTTCAAATGGCTGTCATACATAGTTAAGATATGCAGTATGCAGACTATATGAATGATTTTTAAAAATAAATATTTTAATGTCTTTAATTTGTAGCCCAAACTTTCAATTTACTTTTTCTTAGTTTGATTAAGTAACGTATGTTACAGGCTCTTACAGACTAACGCCCCGGAGCACAGAGTGCAAACATCTCTTAAAAGACTCGGCTTTCAATTCTCTACAAGATAGGATATGTCTGCAAAATTCCCTAGGGGGGGAGCAAACCCATTCTCAGCCATCCGTCTAATAGATTTACATCATAATCTATTTAAGATGGCGACTTTCCGCAACATCTAGTTTCTCTGCAAGAAGTGACCTATAATATGTTTTATGTTAAGTGTATATGGTATTCCTTCGCGTAGATTAAAAAAAATATGCCATTACCCATTCTTACGTTTAACAACTTACCCACTTTTGTTCTGAAACAATATATTTCTTATATTTTTGTATTTTAAAGGCTGCCCATGGGGTATAGAGAGGTGGTCACAAAATAGAGGAACTTATTGCTAAGT